>CM062935.1:2455000-3055000 GCA_031878705.1 Tapirus indicus
CACTTTTAAATACTAGTAAGATCTCGAATGTGTTAGGTTGTAGTGTCCCTTCTTTTACATTACAACCTCCTTTCTGTTTCGTTTATGTTTCTGCCTCTCCCGAGCAGCACTGTGAATTAGTTCGCACCTGTGTTGGTTTCCCAGGGCGGCTGTAACAGTGCCACACACTCAGGGCTTAAACAACAGAGGCTCGTTGTCTCGCAGTTCTGGAATCTAGAAGTCCAAGACCCAGGTGTTGGCAGGGCCGCGCTCCCTCAGAAGGCACTAGGGAAGGGCCTGTCCCGTTCATCCCTCCCGGCATCTGGGGGTCCCTTGGCTTGTGGCTGCGTCGCTCCGGCCCGCACACGGCACTCTCCCCAAGCGTGTCTGCCTCTGTGCCCACATTTTCGCTCTTTACACGGACACCAGTGAGACTGGAGCAGGGCCCACCTGTATAACCTCATTTACCTGGATCACCTCTGGAAAGGCCCCATCTCCAAATAAGGCCCCATTCTGAGGTCCTGGGGGTCAGGACTCCAACATATCTTTTTTGGGGGACACAACTCAGCCCATCACATAGCCTGTGGCGGAGTCTGGTCATTCCATGGAACCGTTATTTCCACCGTTACCCTCGTCATCCTAGTGCTCAGATTGTTACAGCCCAGCCGGTAGCTGCCCTCTGACTTGAAGGCTTTTTCCTATGAGCACTGTCCCTGGACGTTTTTTCTTTAAGCATCCTTCCTTCTGGCAACGTTAGAATGTTCCAGACCCTTCCTAATTGTTTCCCTCTCCAAGGCGTGGGATCAGCCAGCCTCCAGGAAGGCCTGGTATCTGAGTAGAAGCTGGTGTGTGAGCCCAGAGTCTGGGCTCTGGGAGGACTCGGAGGATTGGTGGTGACCAGCGCCTCTGGTCAGCCACCCAGAGTGGGCACAGGGTGGGAGAGTGGTTGTGTTTTTAAGGTCACGAGTTGATGACCAGATTCCCAGCATGTGGGTTTGTGACAAGAAGGTGAATCCGATCCAGGTCTGGAGGGAGGATTTCCGTGGACCCCAGGCTGTCGTGTGCCTGGAACTGGAGGTCCAGACTACGACGTCGGTCTGATGCCTGCGGAAGGAAGGAGGGAGGGGAGGCAGGTGGGTAGAAAGGCAGCTCCGAGGGTCAGCCCGGCCAGTACAGAGCCAGAGCAAGGATGGCCTACTGGGGGGCCCCACGATGGGCAGGGGTGGCCTGGCGGTAGTGCTCCTCCTGCGAGAACACCCCCACCTCGGGACAGCGTGGCCTGGGTGTGAACACGCAGTGGCTGAGGGTCTCTCTGGGAGGTGTGGGGAGCCGCGTGGCCTCAGGGGCTGCACTCATCAGGATTCGAGTGCAAATGGCAGAAAAGCCAATTTGACTGGGCTCAGAGACTGAAATAACCTGGTTTATAAACCTGAAAAGGCTCAGAGGACGCAGCCCCAGGAAGGCTTGACCAGCAGTTGGAATGAGGCAGCCTGGGCCACGTCCGTCCCCTGTCCCACTTCCTTGAAGTGGCTTTATCCTTGGGTCCTGAGGTGGTCCCTGTCCTAGACCGGCTCTCCCCTCTGAGAAGCGGCAGCTGTGGCCCCTCATGCTCGGAGCACACGCCCTGGAGAGTGAGCAGGCGTGGAGGCCCAGATCTTGGTGCCGAGGAGCCCAGTGGACCTTCCCTGCACCCCGCTGGCTCTGACCACTGCTGAAGCTGTGGATGGGATAGGAACCAGGATGGGTGGGAGGGGCAGAGGCAACACCCTGGAGGACATTCGGGACAGTGTGAGGGAGGGCGGCAGATATGGAAGGTCCCGGATCCCTTGACAGGCTCCTCCCTTCAGGCCTTGGAACTGCTGGGCTGGCATGGGGACGCCTCAGGCTGGGTCACAGAGGCCAGGGGGCCATCACGGCCTCTGTCTCTCCCCTCCCCAGGTGGAGAACAACTTTGGCAACTACCACCAGTTCCTCATGCAGGCCCTGACCTACCTGGGCAGCCCCCACCAGAACCTGAAGCAGACGGCCCTGAAGTTCATTGGTAGGTGGTGGCCCGGTGGCCTTGCGCTCCCACCCGCAGTGCCCACCAACCCAACCCGCTCCCCCCACCCTCAGCTGCCACGTTAGAAGGCCCAGCTCCCGTGCCCTGGGGTCCGTTCCAGAAGGGGCAGTGGTGCTGGCCCCGCAGGGTGGACAGGATTGGCCCCATTAGCCAGGCAGTGGTCTCCTGTCCATGCCGACTCACCCGCCTCTCTCAGTGGCCGCGGGGACACACACCGCCCTCCCCTTCCCTCACCGTCCCAGGGGGCCTGCTGCAGGACTACTTTGCCGACCTCTGCTCCTACTTAAGGAAGGCCGACGTGAGGACCCTCTGGAAACGTAAGCGCAGGGGCCTCCACCCTGAGCCCCAGGCTGGGCCACGGGGGACAGGATCTCTTTCTCCCCGACACGTGAGAGGGTCCCTCTGGCCCCGGGAACTCGCATCTTCTCCTTAAGACTCTGTTCCACGGCAGGACTGTGATCCCCCCCACACACACACATTCCACAGGGGCTCCCGGGACAGGGCTGTGACCCCCACACACACACAGCCCTCAGATGGAGGCCCCTGGGAAGGGCCGAGTCTCCCACAGACCAGGATTTCCCAGGACAAGGCTTTGTCTCCTCCCTCTGTCTGGACCTTCAGAGCAGGCTGCCCCCGCCCCGGCCCTCAGCCCCGCCCCGGCCCAGCCTGGAGGGGCCCTGCAGTCAGCCCTCCCGGTCTCTGCTGCAGACTTCGAGATGCTCAGGCAGGACCAAGATTCCACGAGTCGCAAATTCTACCACAACTTCTTGGAAGACGTCATTGAATTGTCCCAGTATGTGATGTAGTGAGCCCCGGCTCCCTGATGGCTGTGCTGGTTGTTGTTGTTGTGTTGTGTAGTCCTCTCTCTAATAAATGTGACAGAGTTCCCTCTGGCCTCTCTGGGCTACCCCCACCCGGCTGCCCCCTCCCCAGCGAGGCGCAGGCGGCCTCCCCTCCAGACCCGAGGGTCACCGGTGTGGGACCTGAGGCTCCGCTGGGTGTTTGCTCTGGCCGGCCTGAGCCACAAACCCTGCTCTGGTGCTGGGCCGGGGCCTCGGGGATCCTCCAGGACACCCCCTCCCCGCCTATCCCGGTGTCTAGAGTCATCCCACTTTCTAAATGCACGGGCCACCCCATGCCGATCCTGCCCACAGGGTCATGTTGAAACCTGGAACGTGGCCCTGAGGCCCTCGGGGGTCTGGCCCTGCCGTCCTCTGCCTCCCCGCCCGGCCAGCTCGCTATCCCCGATGCCCGGCTGGGCGGTGCCCAGGCCTTTCCAGTGTGGACATCACCACCTCCTCTACGAAGTTTCCCCTCCTGCTCCAGACCCCGGAGAGGGGTCCTTCAGCTGTGTCCCACAGCTCTTTGTTCCCGGTGGCTGTTCTGGGATGGCATCTGCAGCTGCTCGGAAAGTTCCAGGCGTGTGGTAATCACTCAGTAAATGTGAATCAAATGAGGGGCCGCCGGGTGGCGCAGCGGTTTAGTCCGCGCTTGGCAGCCCGGGGTTCACGAGCTTGGATCCCAGGCGCCCGCCGACGCACTGCTTGTCAGCCACGCTGTGGCGGCGTCCCATATAAAGTAGAGGAAGATGGGCACGATGTTAGCCCAGGGCCAGTCCTCCTCAACAAAAAGGGGAGGATTGGCAACAGATGTTAGCTCAGGGCTGGTCTTCCCCACAAAAAAAAAAAAAAAAAAAATGTGAATCAAATGAACACGTGAAGACGATGCCTGGACATGACTCTTGTCCCCACGAGGCACCACAGGCCGTCCGAGAGGGGAGGCGCAGGTGCACCCAGACGTGTGTGATGGGCCATGTCAGAGGCCCGGAAATCACCCAGAGACGCCCACCTCCAGCCAGGGATGGGAGGGGAGCTTTGTGGAGAAGGGCATGCTGGAGCCCAGCCTGGTGACGTCCATAGTGAGGGTCAGGAGGGGCTGCGAGCCTGTCGGGGCACAAGGTGCTGATAAACAGGGGTGAGAGGCCTGCCCTGCAGGCAGCAGCTGATGCATAGGAGCTCAAGAGGGCCCGAGGTGGGAGGGACAGCTGGAAGGGCAGGCTGGGGCCAGGCCAGGAAGCTGAGGCTGCCCTCCTGGGGGTCTGGACCTGCGTCTGCTGAAGAGACGGGGCCAGTAGGGGTGCTGGCCAGGAGAAAGCCCGTGTGTCCTCCAGCGTCCTTACCAGCAGGCAGAAGGCCAGAGCTCTTCCCTGTGCTCCCTCTCCTGCCCTCTAAGCACCGTGTGAGGGTGGTGCTGAGGGGCCAGGACAGGAGGGTGGCGGGGGCTCAGGGGGTGGGGCGGGGAAACCAGTGCATCTGGCTCAGCTGGAGAAGCCAAGGGCGCCAGGCGCGGCCTGGCACGGGGGCAGTCCGAGCCATGGCGAGGTGTCCACAGCGTCAGTGCCGCCGCAGCCAGGGAGGAGGAGCAGCCAGCACTGCAGTTTGAGGAATTCCTACTTTGCATGGTCGGGTGGAGGAGAGCGTCTCAGCAAAGGACACTTAGAATAAGCAGCCGAGGGAGGAGGATGGGGGTGGAGTTACAGGGGGCAAGAGCAGGGAGGGCGTGCTGTCAAGAAGAGGCGGTGGTTAGCGGTCGACGCACTCCCTAGGTTGGGGGAGAGGAAGGTGAAAAGGGATCAATGTCTTTTTGAGAGACTTCGGGGGTCGGCAGATGGGAACAGAAGCCAGAACAGAAATTTCCATCTCTGCAGTGTGCGGACTAGATGCTCCACAGATGCCTCCCACCAAGGTACAGCTAGATCTTGGATAAGTTACAATAAGTGTACTTTTTAATGTATTGCTGGCTGTCAAAAACAATAAGGGAAATCTCTACAGGCTTAAAAATAAAAAACAAAGGAATGGAAGAGCCCAAAACTGAGTTGACAATCAGATGGTGAGTGGAGAGCAACTGAAAAATGCAGGGTCCCACTGGGGCTGTTGCTGGGCTCGGGGCTGAGAGACAGGGAGGAGGCGGAGGAGGGGAAGCTGAACTGGAGGTGGCACTCAGCTGGACTCCAGAAGGGGCCATGGGGCAGTGGCACCCACCAATTCTAAGCAAAGCTGCCCTGGAGGAAGGCGTCCCCATCATAGGCCCTCGGCACGCAGACAGGTCGAGTGGAACCGTGGCTGCGCTCAGGACGGAGGTTTGCAGACATGAGGTGAGCAGCCCCAGAGTGAGATCAGCCAGACACCTCAGCGGTGTTACCCAACTCCGGGGACTAACGAACACAGCACACGAGATTATCACACGTGAAATGTCTTAAGGAGGCAAAAGACAGACCCAGAAATGAGAAAGGGTAAGCAATGACCAAGCAGAATTAAAAAGCACCCAAATTTTTGGATAGGAAAAATACAATCATTATATTTAAATCTCAGTGGCTAAAAAAGATAGCACATAGCTGAAGAAAGAATTAATGAGCTGAAAGCCAGATAGGAAATTACTAGAAATTCACCAGAATTGATGAAAGATATGAATCCACGGCTATAGGAAGCACAACACATATCAAGTAAGATAAATAAGCAGAGCTCCACAGGTAGACATGTGTAGAACACAGAAGAATAGAAATCCTGAAAATAGAAGAGACCTCACGGAGGGCTGACCGTTACACCAACCGCGACAAGGGAGAGCGGCAGCGAGTGGGCCGGGTATGTAACTGTCCTCCTGGAGCCGTAAGCCCAGCACAGCAGGCCCGCTGCATGAGGGTGGAACCTGCGCCACAGCGGGGAGTGTCGCCAAGGCAGCTCCCAGCCCCGAGTCGGCCTAGAGGAACCAGAAGACAGAGCCGTGGGCTGGGAAGAACACAGAGGAACCAAGAAAGCTGTGTCAGCGTCTTATCTGACAAAGCAGAGTCCGAGACCCAGGAACTGTTCCAATGGACACGTGGACGTGGTGCCAGTCAAAGGAGCAACAGGAAAAGCTACGCTCACCGTGAACCCCGAGACCCACAACAGCCTCATGTCCGTCAGCAACAACCGATCGGACCTCACCAAAATTGAAGACATGCTGTAAAGTCAGGTAGGGAACTGAGAAAGCAGTAACAGCAAAATAGTTAAGTAAATAGAATAAAAGATGAGTGACCAGCGGAGAGCTCAGGGACAGGTCCGTGTTCACACTTACAGGACTCGATAGACGGAAAAGATGGCAGAACAAGTCAATAGAACAGGGATGAAGTATTTCAGTGACCATGTTGGAAATCAGCTTTCTCTGTGGAGAGAAACAAGCTGGTTCCTTGTCCAACACCACACAGAACTTGGCTCCAGAACTAAATGTGCGAGGAAAAGCTTCAAAGTGAATAGAATAAAATACAGAATGTCTTTGTGACCTGTGGATAATGAGGGGGCTCACAAACAGACTCAGAAGCACAAACCATAAAGCAAAAATAGATGTATTTGATTACATCAAAATGAAAATGAAAAACACAATACTATGGCTGAAGAAAAAGAGAAGGCAATCCACAACAATGCAGAACCAAAATTCTGGACGGTGTCACCATAATAGGATTTGCATTTAATGAAGGACATCGTGGATAAAGAGAAGAAACAGGTAAAAGCGTGAAGAAGCCTGCAGTAGCTAAAACCAGGATCTAGAACAGACTTTTCATGGCCAAAACCATTATCTAGAATAGAGTGAGTTTCTGCAAACCAAACAGGACGAGGCAGCAACCCCACAGAAAAACAGGTCCAGAAAATGAGCAGGTGGTTCACAGAAGCGGGACCCCCAAAGCTGACAGGTATATGGAAAGATGCAGAAACTCATTAATCAAGAAAGGCACATTAAACAACGTGATTTATCACCTTGTGACTTTTTGGCGGACAGACATGAGGAAGTTGGTTGATGCCTGGTGTCAGTGAGAACGTGTGGATGCGAGAGCCCTGCTGCATTCTGGGAGAGAAACGCTGGTGGGGACGTCGGAGGGCAGTCTGACCCCCTGGGCCACACAGAATACACGAAGCCAGTAACGCAGCAGTTCCGCTCCTGAGTTTACGGAACAAAGAGCTCCCAGCAGTCCCAGAGGGCCCTGCAGGAGGGTGTGCACTGGCACAGCTCGTGATGGTAGGGCTTTGGAGGTGGACAGGGAAAGCGTAGACGTGCCTGCCGTGGGGAGCTGCGCAACTAAGTCACGCAGCCGCCCCAGTTCCGGCTCTGGGCAAGATGGATTAAGCAGAGTCCGCGCCGCCTCTGGGGACTCACTACGGTTCCTGGACGACGTGCACGGAGCCGCTCCCTGAGGACTCTGAACAGTACGCACCAGCAGGTGGTTGGGGAACTCGAGGTACCACTGAACTGGGGGTAAGTTTCCGGTTTTTTTCCCGGGCATTTCCTGGCCTGGCCTCAAAGACGCCCCCAAACCTGGACGTGTTCATCAGGTGCACCCACAAACAGCTGCAGGAGAAACTCTATTTCTGGTCCAAGGAGCTGGAAGTGGGCTCCAGCATGACAGAGGGAAGGGGGGACTTCCCTTTTTTCTTGTTTGCCTCCTCCTCTCTGCCGCAGTCCCCAGCAGTTCTGAGCAGGAGCAGGTGGTAGTGGCAGAGCTGGCAGGACAGGCCCCTGGAACGGAGACTAGAGTGTGGGGAGGGAGTGCCCATTGCTTTTTTGTTTTTCTCTCTTGATTGTCTTGGTTCTTGGCCTGAGAGAAAGAACCACTTACAGGAGGTGCACAGCAGAGGGGGAAGCTAAAGTCACAACTTTCTACCCAGAAGGCCGGAATGGGGGATCCCTTGAGAAGTGGAAAGTATTGGGAGATCACACAGAGGAGAGAGTTTGGGAAAGCAACCACATGAAGCTGCGTGTGCACCCCTGGGGTCACCCCGATCTGGGCACATTTGCAGCCAACCCTAACCAGCATACCACAAGCTTTCAGAATTGAGCTAACGGTAGACCACTGCCCAGGTCCCACATGTGCCACCACACACAAGACAGATCCAATAACACTGGAAAAGCTTTTAAAACTAACCTGCCATCAGAACTACAGTTCACAGAAGGTAGAAATGGCAACGTGAACCTAACCTAGCTGATTGCCTGCAAAAACAAACCCCCAAATCAACATTCTTCAAAGAATTTAAACAGGACCCAGAGTCACACAACGAATGGACAGGATGTTCACAATGTCCAGGATGCAGTCCAAAAGTACTTGACACAGGAAAAACCAGGAAAATTCCAACTGCAAGGGAAAAGGCATTCAGCAGATAGAACTAAGACATGACACACATGTTGGAATTATCGAAGACTTTAAAGCAAACACTGTAACCACGCTCTCGGAAGTATTGCAGTGAACGGAAAGCTAGAATCTCAACAGAGAAATAGCAGACAGAAAAAGAATAAAATGTGAAGACGGTGTGGTATTGGCGAAAGAATACACAATGGTCAATAGAACAGAATAGAGAGCCCAGAAACAGACCCACCCAATTATGGTCAACTGGTCTTTGACAAAGGAGAAAAGACAATTCAGTGGAGAAATGGTAGTCTTTTCAACAGATGGAGCTGGGAACATCCATATGCAAAAAAAAAAAAAAAAAAAATTAATCCAGACGGTCCCTACACCATTCACAAAAATCAGCTCAAATGGACCTTAGAGCTAAATGTAAAACTATAAAATGTCTAGAAGATAACTTAGGAGAAAATCTGACCTTGGATATGACGAGTTTTTAGATATAACACCAAAAGCACAATTTGTGAAAGAAAATATTGATGTTAGACCTCTTTAAAATTAAAAACTTTTGCTCTGCAGAAGACTCTGCTAAAAGGATGAGAAGACCAGCCCCAGGCTAGGAGAAAATGTTTGCAAAACACCCATCTGATAAGGGACTGTTATCCAGCATATGCAAACAACTCCTAAAACTCCACCATCAGAAAACCACCGCTCTGCGTCTGTCCGGCCTGCTGTGAAGGCCACGGGAATCGATTGTGGAGGTGGCCACGCAAGTGTACACGCTGTCAGAATTCATCAGACGCTTAAAAGGGCGGATCTTCTTATTTACCTCAACGGAATTGAGTGAAACGTGTGAAGCCCAAGTAGGTGCCTGGGTGTTAGCTGCTGTGCACAGAGACTGTCACTGTGTAGAGCTCCGTGGAATGTGCGATATAGGTCCAGCAGTATTTTTTATTAAAATAAACCGTGTCAAGAAAAAGAGGAGAAATAACAGATCAGATGCACACATTGCAACCCAGATGGATCTTTGAAAAAAAAAGTGCTTAGTGGAAAAAAGTGAAAAATAGAATGAGATATGTAACAATACAATTTAAATAAATTAAAATATGTGTACTTTGATAATTGTATTGTGGTTATGTAAGATGTTACCATTAGCAGGAGCTTGTGGAGGGTGGAGGGAGCCTCTCTGTGCTGTCTTTGTGACTCTTCTCTATGCCTAAAATTATTTCAAAATACAAAGTTAAAAAAAACACATTTTTTCTTCTAAGAGCAGTTACAAACGAAAAAGACACATTAAGTTAAATTAGGATAAATTAGAATAGTTGCTTCTAGGTGGGTGGGTGAGTTATGGGGATAAAAGGAATAAATAAACAAGTAAACTTGCACAGACAGGCGGCGATAGTGCACTGTGAGCTGAGGGTAGGAGTGACCCAGTCTTCTCCACATGAAGGAGAGAGAGCATCTACCATCCCCAGACTAGAGGGACTTTGAAAGAATGTCCTCCAGGAAGAAGGAAGGAAGGCATGAAGTCTAAGATGGAATGGTCTGACGTGTGATTTATAATAAAAAACATATGTGCCTTCCTGGCACAGAGATCCCCAAACCCTCAGAATTTCCTAAGCCTAGAGAGCAGTAAAGGTGTCTTTTGTTATGTTAATGAGGTGATGTTTGGACTGCACCGCAGGACAGGGCTGGTTCCCAGGGGACCAACCAGGTGATGAGAGAGTTGGAACCTTCAGTCCCATCCCCTGACCTTGGGGAGGAGAGAGGGGCTGGAGGTTGGATCCATCACCAACGGCCAATGATTTCATCAATCATGCCTATGTAACGGAGTCGCCGTAAAAACCCAAAAGGACGGGGTGCAGAGAGCATCCAGGCTGGTGACCACGTGGGGACTTGGGGAGAGTGACGCTCCTGGACAGAGCATGGGAGCTCCACACCCTTCCCCACACCTGCCCCGAGCATCTCTTCCGTCTGGCTGTTCCTGAGTTACATCCTTTCATAATAAACTGGAGATCCAGTAAGTAAAATGTTTCTCTGAGTTCTGGGAGCTGCTCCAGCAAATTAGCCAAATTCAAGGAGGGGGTTGTTGGAACCTCCGATCTATCACTGGTCGGTCAGAAGCACAAGTGATGACCTGGACCTGCGACTGGCATTTGAAGTGGGTTGGGGGAGGGGCGGTTTTGTAGGACTGAGCCCTTAACGTGTGGGATTTGGTACTGTCTCCGGGTAGATGGTGTCACAATTTAGTTAAATTGGGAGCACTGCCTGCTGGTGTGTGGGGGGGGGTGGACCCTCCAGGAATGGTGAGCAAAGAAACTGTCAAACACATTAGTAAATATAACTAAACATTGTCTATTTTTTAAAAAGATAATAATGTCTAATTTATGGAGTTAAAAAATACAGAACTAAAATAATAGACAATGTCACCACGTGCGCCCGCAGAGAATGAGGAAATGTTCTGAGGTCCTTGCGGTGCTTGCAAGGGGCGTGGATATATTGATACATTTTAGACCTTGTTAAGTAACAGGAAAAATTTCAAAGATAAGCTGAAAAGGAATAGAAAAAAATCTGTATAGTTTCCAGACCAATAAGAAGTAAACGTGGATTAAAAATAAAGATTTGAAAAATGTAATCATTTCAAAAATCAAGAAAGAGGGTTTGGCCCGCCCGGTGGCGCAGCGGTTTAGTCCGCGCTTGGCAGCCCGGGGTTCGCGAGTTCGGATCCCGGGCGCCCGCTGACGCACTGCCTGTCAGCCATGCCGTGGTGGCGTCCCATATAAAGTGGAGGAAGATGGGCACAGATGTTAGCCCAGGGCCAGTCTTCCTCAGCAAAAAGGGGAGGATTGGCAACAGATGTTAGCTCAGGGCTGGTCTTCCCCACCAAAAAAAAAAAAAAAAAGAAAGAGGGTTTTTTAAAAGTACAGTGAAAGCAGGACAAATATAGAGTGCTAAGCAAGATGGAGAGACAAGCCCAGAGAAATCAATAATGACAAAAAATGTAATTAAAAAACCGGTTAGAAAACAGATTGTCTGATTGGATTTTAAAAGTCTAATTGTCTGCTGTTACATAAGATACACCTAAAATTTGAAAATGAAACCATGAAAATACTATTTAACAAAGGATAGTTGGGGTATTTCTATTAATATCAGACAAGATGATTTTAAGTCAAAAGATAAAAACACTATTATATAGAGAGATGGTCACTTCAAGAGGATAAAAGATTTGATTTGCTGGGAAGATGGATCAGCTCTAAACTTGTGTTGATGTAAATAATCCATAACCAACCTATAAATCTAAATTGGGGTGAGTTTATTATGAGCCAGCGCTGAGGACCATATGGCCAGGGAGAGTCCTTTCACAAAGGAATGGAGCACTCCAAAGAAGCGGGGTGTACAGAGTCGTTATATACTGTCAAAGAGCATGTATCACATATGATCGGAACGTCCGTGTTACAATAGTCACGAGACTGGTTTGCCAGCACAGCAGTTTGGTGAACACAGGTAGCAGGTCTGTGGTCCCGAGCTGGGTTGTCACAGGGTGAGGGCAGCAGGGCAGCAATCAGTCCTTAGTTTAGGGAGAGATGCTTATCCTTAAGGCAATGCCAATGTGGGGGAAGTTACATCCTTGTCTACAGGGGCGTTGTTCTTGCCTTTGGGACGTAGTAAATACTTAAAGCAGATATACAATGCATGTTCAACAGCCACACAGGCCCTTTTGGAGAAACAAGTTCACGCCAAATTAGTTTTACACCAGATGGCTTCCTCATGTCCTCCAATATATCCTATTGCTTGTCACTTATTTATCACTTGTGTGCCCATATAAAATAACATATAAACATATAGAGCAAAATTTGATAGAATCACAAACAGAAACTTTACTATCATAGAGGAGAATTCCAATACATCTTTTTCAACTATTGATAGGTCAAGCAGATACAAAATAATAGAATATATAGAAGATTTGAGCAATGAAATTGACAGGCTTGGTTTAGTGACCATATCAGTGATTGTTCACTCAGCAATTAGAAAATACATATGGGGGCCGGCCCGGTGGCGCAGCAGTTTAGTCCGCGCTTGGCAGCCCGGGGTTCGCTGGTTCAGATCCCGGGCGCCCGCCGACGCACTGCCTGTCAGCCATGCCGTGGCGGCGTCCCATATAAAGTAGAGGGAGATGGGCACGGATGTTAGCCCAGGGCCGGTCTTCCTCAGCAAAAAGAGGAGGATTAGCAACGGATGTTAGCTCAGGGCTGGTCTTCCTCACCAAAAAAAAAAAAAAAAAAAGAAAATACATATGGAATATTTTTTAAAATTTCTACATACTATGCGACAAAGCAAGTCTCATACAGACTACATTCTGTGACCACGTTATAATTAAACGAAATCACAAAAAGGTCGAGTTTAAAATTCCTGTGGTTTAGAACTTTTAAAACATACATAAAGTAACATATATCAAAGAAAGTAATTATAATGGAAATTTAAAAACCAGTGAAACTGAATGAAAATAATACATATGGAAACTTGCAGGGTGGAGCTAAAGCAACACTTTGAGGGAAAATGTGTAGCCTAAAATGCTTATATCAGACAATAACAAAGGCTAAAAATTAATGTGTCAAATATCCAGCTTAAGTAGTTAGTTATTTTCATTCATAATAAACCTGAAGAAAGAAGGAAGGAGATAACAAAGATAAGAGCAGGAATTAATGAAGAGAGGAGAGACTTAACGTAGTGGATCCACAAAGCCAAAAGTTTGTCACTTACAACAACTGGTAAGTTGAAGAAGAAAAAGAGAGAAGACACAATTCAAACAATGCTGGGGACGACAAGGGGACCCGACTATCGACACAACAGAGATTAAAAAGAGAATAAAAGTATTATGAGCGATTTAGTTCCAATACATTTGAAAACTTAGTTGAAATAGATGGATTTCTAAAAATACGTAACATGGTAAAAGTGACTCAGGAAGAAATAGAAAACCTGAATAGTTCTGTAACTAAATGCTGACGAGGAGGACTAGTTAAGGGAGGTGGAAGTGTCCAGAGAGAGGAGAGTCCCCTGGTGTAAAGGGCCGACAAGGAGGTGGGGACGGTGGCGGGGCGTGGGCGCAGACGCTGGACCCACCAGGAGAGAGCCGGCGGCCGGCCGGAGCGGTTCCGGTTCCAGGAGAACAGGAGAGGTGGTAGGCAGACGAAGTGGGTGTGTCTCCCTCCTGCCTGGGACCTGTGTCAGCGCCTGGCATCCGGCGGGCACTGTAGAAGAGTCCAGGCCCAGACCATTGATACTTCCCGCTTTGTTTGCAGTGTGGAGTGGAAACGGCTCTTTCTTCCGACAACACTCAGTCACTTCAAACGCTCCGTGCCCAGGTGGTCAGTGTGGTGGTGTTAGAAGCGCAGCTGCTGCAGACTGAATGCCGGGTTCAAAGCCCGCCACTAACTTAGGTCTGCAACTTTGGGCAAGTCACTTGCCCTCTCTTTGCCTCAGTTTCCTCTTCTGTGAAGGGGGATGATGACAGCGGCACCTCCCTCTCAGGGGTGCTGTGAGGTGGTTACAGATGCCTGCCATCACCCCTCAGCCTTCCCCAGTGCCAGGCACCCCGACAGGCCGTCTGCGATGGCTCTGGTCCTCACTGCACTCCACCTGCTGGGAGCCTTCTCCAGGAGCCCTCGCACCTACCACCACCGTCCCTGCAGGCCTGGCGCACACAGGAGGTGCTGCATCGATGGGCCACTCAGACCAAGGGACCGACGAGCCCAGACTGAGGCCACCTCTGCCTCAAAAGTCCAGAGTGGGCCACTGCCCTCAGCACACGGCTTCCACTCCTCCGCCTGGACCCAGCCTTGCCTCCACCCTCGCCTCTACCTGTCCTGCTTGCTGCCACTGTCCCCCTCCTCCCGTTGCAGCCACACCCCCTGGCACACACCTGGAGGCAGGTGAAGGTGGTCTCTGGACCCTCCCCAGCGTGTGTTGCTGGGCCTGCTTCCCCAGGGTCCCTCTCAATCTACCCAGTCGTCAGAAGAGCAGACCCCAAGTACATGCTGGAGTTCGGGGTGGCCCCTGTCCTGAGGGGGACCAGACCCCTAGGCCAAAGCCTGATGCAAGGCATGGTGACCTTGGAGAGACTCGGAACCAGGGGTGGGCGGGGGCGGGAGACTCCCGCAGGACTGGGGCCTGGAGAGCATCCGGCCCCAAAGGCAGAGACTGCTGGAGGCTGCCGAGCGCCCAGGTGGGGCTGGGACCTGGCAGCTCTAGGGCTGGCCAAGCAGCGACCCAGGCCCCACCTGTGTGACCCTGGCCACACCTCCCTCCCAGTGACTTGTTGGTGACCTGGAGTGGGCTGGAGCCCTCTCTGGGCCCCCAGATGCCCCAAGTTCCCCCAGGGGTGAGACATGAGGATGGAGCCCCCCTCCTCCAGCGGCAGGGAGGCCTCCCGCCGGGCACTCGAGCCATCAGCAGCCTCTGAGCCTGTGTTCAGGTGGCCTGGGTGCCCACCTACCCATCCCACCCACCTCCAAGCTCAGCCGGGTCCCCTCCTCCAGGCAGCCTTGGGAGGTCACGTCTCTGCTCTGGTTCCCTTGCTGGCTCTCAGGATCCTGTCACCAGGCCACCAGGCGTGTCCTCTTTCTTTCCTCCAGTGAAGCAGCCCCCTCAGCTCCTCTCCATCCCTTCTCTTTCCTGTCCCAGCCCCCCAGGCACACCTTCCTCCATCTGGGAGGTTGCCCTTTGGAAGACTGGGGTGGAGTCCGTCAGCTGTCTCCCCTCTGAGGACCAGGGGGCCTGAGCCTGGAAAGGGTCTGGAAGGGACCAGGAAGGACAAGAGAGGAGTCAGGTCCGGGCTGGTGGAGGAAAACCGGTGAGGGGACAGGGCCCCTTGAGGTCATGGGCAGCCCAGCCGTCCAGGCCACCCCCACTCACCATCTGCCTCCAAGGAACTCCCAGTGACAGAGGCGGGGAGCCGACGGGGGTGCTGTCTCCTGCCTCCTCCCAACTCCCCTTCCTGGGCGGGGTCCATATGGTGTTCCCAGAGAGCCATACTGAGCCCAGAAACACCTCCTCCGCCTTCTCGGGACAGCTGGGGCCACCCTCACCCTGCGGCTGGCCTGAGTGGGGCTCCAGGCTGCCCCCGTCTTCAGTCGGGGTCCCCACTCCCTGGGAGGCCAGGCTTGGGATGCTGGAGAGGGTGTGAGGGAAGCGCACCGTACCCACCTAGAGAAGCCCTGCCCTCATGTCCCCTGAGATTTGGGAGAGGGGTCTGAATTTGTCCTAAGAGTCCACACGTGTGAATGCAAGCTTCTGGACCAGTCCGTCAGAGGTTCCACAACTCTGAATTCTGAGCCCCCGGATGCTCTTTGTTCGAGGAGTTCTAGCCTGAGCCCGACTTCCCAGGACCCCTGGCCCGCACCCTGCCCCAGGCCTGACCGCCCTCTGGGGGAGACCCTCGGGCACAGGGTCCCCGGGCTGGCACTGCTGGGAGGGAAGGTTCTGGAGCCGCACAGCTGGGAGGCTGACGTGAGCGGTGACTGTCTGGGCGCTCGCTTCCGGCTCTGCCAGAGCCTTATTTGGAGTCGTTTCCGCTGCACGTGGGGCAGTGACTGGCACGTTCTGAGCTATTCAGAGACACCCCTCCCCTCCTAGTTATTTTTAGGGCTGGAAAAAATACTTGGGGAGCCCGCTCCTCCCCATGCCTTGAGAAGTGCGGAGTCACAGACAGCTGGCCCCGGAAAGGATCTGTTACCCGGTCTGCTCCCATGGCGCTGGAGGGGAAACTGAGGCCCAGAGTGGAGGGGTTTGACTGGGGTCAAGGCCTCCAGTCCCCAGCCAGGCCCGTGGCCATGATGGGTTCACTCTGCACTGGGCGGGGGGGGGGGGTGGTCTCGCCCGCCTCCCCTTGGGCCCCTCTGTGGGCTGCTCTGAGCAGACCTGGCTAGAGGCATGGGGATGCCCCACGGGGCAGGGGTGCACCAGGTGGGGACGTGCAGGAGAGGGTCTTGCAGCGGCCCGAAACACCCCCACCATCTCCCACGGGTCTGCAGGGAGGGGACTGCGGAGATTCCTCCTCTTCAGGGCATCCGAGGGCTCCCCGGCCACAGGCAGGAGGTGGCAGAGTGGGAGTATAGACAGGGGCTTGTGTGACCACTCGCTGCCCTGACCAATGCTCTCCAAGGTCTGGGGGCAGCTCCAGCAGGGTCTTGACACCCTCCCCAGGGCCTGAGTATGGGGACTGTCGGAATAATGCCTCCAGCCAAGACGCCTACAGGGGTCTGGGGGGGATGGAGGCTGGGCCCCCAGATTTTATATCTGTCCAAAAGGGCTGCCTAGCCACCTCCCAGGGCAGTGGGATGGCTGAGAGGGGCTGGGCAGAAGTTTCTGGGCTTCTCAGGTGGGACACAAGCTGCCCTGACATCTCAGGTGAGCCACACATGTCCCATGTCCGCCCCACCCCACAGACCCAGGTTTCAGGAGGAGGTCACAGTGAGCTGGGGGCGGGTGGAACAGGGACACCCTCAGCTGGTGGAAGGTCCTAGAACAAATCCTGGAGCATGGAGCACACTGTGGATTTGCTCCTCTCTGGAGACAAGTCCACGTGGGAAGCAGGGCCTGGGGAGGTGGTGGGAGCCTGGAGGGTCTGTCCTTCATCTTGAATGGGACCAGGAAGAGAAGCAGAGGTTGGGGGGTGCTCCACTGGGTGGCTAAGGAGCAGTCCAGACAGTGGTGAGAGAGTGGTTGTCAAGATGGAGGGAGGGGAAGAGTAAGAACTGAGAACAGAGTCAGCTGATGAAGACAGGAGCCCCTCATACTGCAGCATGAGGTTAGACTGGAGAAAGGACTTCCTGACAGCAGGTGTGTTTGCTGCTGGATTGGGGCCAGGAGAAGCGATTGTGAAGGCTTTGCTCGAAAGAGCTTCTGCCTGCCTAGAGGCAGGGATGCTCCAGGCAGTGGAGGTGGGGGACTTCTTGGGCCTTCCTCCCCTTCTGGCCCTGTTTGCATTGCTGACAGGAGGGGGAATGAGCAGAAAGAAGTCAGGTGAGAAGAAGCTGCCTCCGGATCTCAGGACCGTGGGTGCTGATGAAATGCATCGCACCTGGCAGCTGCTGCTCCTGGCAGCTCCACCCCCTAGGTGACTCAGAGACTCTAGTCATTGTCCTTACGCAGCCTTCCTCCCATCTAGCCATCTACCATCCATCTTCCAGATACTCCCAGTCTGTAGGAGTGGGGGACACAGTGAGCTGGTGAGAGCCTCATTTTCAATTCCATAAGCAGCGTCACCAGGAACACAGATCATAGTGGCTGCTGTCTTGGGCCTCACCAGCACCAAAATCACTCCCCACCACCATCACCACTACCATCTCCAGCTCCATTATCATCACCATTACCACCATCACCACCACCACCATCATCACCATCACTACCACCATCACCACCATCACCATCACTACCACCATCACCATCACCACCATTACCACCACCATCACCATCACCCCACCGCCACCACCACTACCACCATCACCATCACCACTCTCAGCACCACCACCACCACCATCACCACCAACATCACCACCATCACCATCACCATCACCCCACCACCACCATCACCACCACCATCACCATCACCAACACCACCACCACCACTACCACCATCACCATCACCACTCTCAGCACCACCATCACCACCATCACCACCACCACCACTATCTATCATCACCACCATCACTACTGCCACCAAGGTCTCCAGCTCCAGCTTCATCCACAAAACCATCACCATCACCTTTGACCACACATGTTCCTGCCCATCATGGTGACCACCAGCAGCAGCAGCCCACACTTCTCCCTAGGCAGGGTGGTGCTGCTGATGGTAGATGGATGGTAACAGAGGAAGAGGTATCAGCTTCAGTGATGACAGGTTCCTGAAGAGTGGCACTTTTACAAAGAAGCCAACATAACTGAAGGAACACAAGGTCCAGGAAGATCTTTCTGGTGGCCTGGTGGCTCTGGACTGCACAGGAAAGGAGTGGCTTCTGATGGAGGGGACTGCAGATGGAGATGCCACTGCTGCCCTTGGGTAACCCACCCATTGAGAGGAGCGTCCAGGAATGAGAGTCGGGGGAGCTGGGTTCAAGCGCAGCCAGGCCTTCACTGTCTATGGGACACCCGCAGCAGCCCTTAGCCACTGGGGGTCTCGGTTTCCTCCTCTGTAGGGAGCATCACGATCCCGGCCGTGTCCAGTGTCAAGAGTAGTCTGAACGGCTGGAGGAACAGAGGGAAACTTGCAGAACCCCCACCCTAGCTCTGAGCACCTCACGGCCCCTGGCCCAGAGCGCTGCCCGGCAGGGCTACCACAAGAAGGTGGTGGAGGACAGACGCAAGCGGGGCCCAAGGGTTTTGATAAATCTTATGGGAACATCCCTGGCAGGCTTCTTGCATTGAGAGCGAGGGAGCAGACAGCAGTTTCTGTGACTAGTCACCATACCAGGCATCAGGCAGCACTGAAGCGCTGTGAACATGGGGCCCAGGCAGGACATGGGATGTGGCCTCTCCCAGAAAGGCACAGCTTTCTTGGAGGGAGAGACTGGGATGGAGGGGAAACTGGTGTCTGGTCGCAGGCTGACCCTGACCCTGGTCACACTCTGAGCCCTGACCCTGGTCACACTCTGAGCCCTGACGCTGGTCACACTCTGAGCCCTGACCCTGGTCACACTCTGAGCCCTGACGCTGGTCACACTCTGAGCCCTGACCCTGGTCACACTCTGAACCCTGACCCTGGTCACACTCTGAGCCCTGATGCTGGTCACACTCTGAGCCCTGACCCTGGTCACACTCTGAACACTGACCCTGGTCACACTCTGATCCCCAAGCCTGGTTACACTCCGAACCCTGACCCTGGTCACACTCTGAGCCCTGAGCCTGGTCACACTCTGAACCCTGACCCTGGTCACACTCTGAGCCCTGAGCCTGGTCACATGCTGAGCCCTGACCCTGCTCACACATGGAACCTGACCTTGGTCACATGTTAAGTTCTGACACTAGCAGTTCACACTCTGAGTTGTTTCTCCTGCAAGCAGGGAGTGTGTGGCTTGGTTGCAGGTTTTTTGTTCTTTTTCAGTTTTTGTATTTAAGTGGTGCTGGGTGTGAGCAGGGCGGAGGAGGTCAGGAAGCTGGCAAGACCCTGGCCTGGTCACTCCACAAGGACAGTGGTGAGCCCTCGGCAGAAGCCCAGCCCCCAAACCCTGGCCTAGTGCTCTGTGCTGTCTTCACCAGGAGGGTTGCTGAGGGCTCCACACTTTCTCCATCTTGACTCCAATTCCCAGGGGCTCCACACTTTCTCCATCTTGACTCCAATTCCCAGGGGCTCTCCCAGCTTCCTTCCATACCAGTGGGAGGATGAGGAAGCCAACACAGGCCACATCCCTCATCTGAATCCCCGCCCCGGTGGGTCTGGAACTCAGGACCTCCCGGGTTT
This sequence comes from Tapirus indicus, assembly GCA_031878705.1. NCBI lineage: Eukaryota > Metazoa > Chordata > Mammalia > Perissodactyla > Tapiridae > Tapirus > Tapirus indicus. Next base: position 2,474,645 of record CM062935.1, read on the forward strand.
AGAGAGCCAGTGCAGCGAGTGTGTGAGATTTCTCTCAACATCCAGGAGGCCGCTCTGAGATGTGCATATGCGCATTTAGTGGTTCAAATAAACTAGAACAAACCTCAGTTTGGGTCAGGTTTTGCTCCCAAATCTCACCAAAAGTTTTTGGCTTTTTAAAGTGTTCAGAATCGTGGCTCAGACACCGCGTGCCCGTTGTCATGAAGTGCTGGTTCCTGAGGAGCTGCCACACGGCCCCCACGGGCCCTGCACCATCGCCTCCTGGCTGCTGCAGTAGCCACACTCCCTCTGTTGTCCACTCACGCAGGGTCACTTGTGGTCACTCAGCTCCTCACAGCCAAGCATGGTCTCCTGGTCCCTCTCTATTCTGTGGTCACTTTTGATCCCCTGCAGTCACTGTGATCACTCACCCAGCCACTTTCTGTCCCATCTCCACCTGGAGAGGGCTCGGTGGGGATCAGGGACACATCCACATGTGGCAAGATGCCCACAAGCTGTGCCCCGAGTGTGCCTGGGTGACGGGCAAGGCCACGTAGGAACCCCATGCCAGGCAGTTATCCTGCTTTTGGGCTCGGCTTAGGCTTAGCGTTCTTTCCATTGTGAATGACATGGTTGGGGGCCATAATCTTGGGCTGCTGGGCCTCCAGTGGCCCACCCACATACTCCCTCTCAGGGCCCAGCCTGAGGCCCTGGGGCTTCTGGGGTGGGGAGCACAGGCTGCAGAGCGGACCTTCCCAGCCTCCCAGCGCCCAGCCGGGCTCCCTGTGGAGGCTCAGGCTGCCCCCTGCTGGACACATGGAGAAGAGGCAGGACCCAGCGTTTTGGTTCACATGGGCCGCTCAGAAACCAGACAGGGGCCCTAGGCCCAGAGGTGGGAGGAACAGAGGAGGTGTGGGCCCACCAAGGTTGGCCAGAAGGAGGGGGGAGCCCCAAGGCCCTTGCATTTCTTTTTACCATCTCAGAATGTTTTTAAAAAGCACCATTTGTTGCTTTTGTCTCTTCTCCAATGACTCAGGGCACAGGGAAGTCAAATGCACCCCCTGTGGGTTCAAGGACCTGAGAAGGGGCGGGGAGCAGGGAAAGCCAGTGTGGACGTCCCCCATCAAGTCCCCCGGAAGCCCCCTTGGGGAATGGAATGCCGGGGGCCGCATGACTGCTGGCCTGGGGGCCAAGGCCCACACAGAGTCCACTTGTGACACCCAGGCAGGGTTCAGGGCAGGGGCGGAGCCATGGTGCCCACCAAGCCTCCCCCAGCCCTCCCTGACCCTGGTGGATGGATCAAGGCTGATCAGTGACCCCACCCCCACCCCGTCGGGGCCCCAGCCTGGGGACTGCACAGAGAAACGCCACACACAGAAAACATGAGTTTTTAAGTCTTTTTATTGAAGAAAAGAAAAGGAGAGAAAAAATAGATTCCCCACCCCTGCTTCTTCCTGGAGTGGGCTTCTAGTCCTGCCCCTGGGGGCAGTGCAAGTGAGAGGGCTGTGCTCTCGCCTGGGCTGGGGAGGGGCCCCGGGCCCTGGAGGGGGGTGGGGGCTGGCTGCTTCCGGAGGGGTGGGGGTGTCTAAAAAACGGTGCCGGGCCGGCTGGGCCAAGCAGGCTGGTCCTCTGCTGCAGCAGCTCAGGCGGGCATCCAGGGATGCTGGCCGCGCCAGCCTGGCCACTGTCCGTGCCTGGCCGCCCGCTCGCCCACCTGCCCGCCACGGCTGGGCCTGAGGAGGGCAGAGACTGAGGCACCTTCCGGCCTCTGGAGCCCTGTGCCCGCCTGGGCTGCCGCCACCTCCTGTCCTGTCTGGCTCTGGTCCCAGCACTGCGGGCCTCTGCCTGGCTGCCGTCCGAGCGCCCTGAGGCCGGGGCGCGGGCCTGGCCCGCTGCCCGCGAGCGTGTCTGTGCCCGTCCTGCGGCAGGAGCGGGCAGAGCAGCATCCCTCCTCCGTGGCCCGGTGCGTGGCCGCCACCCGCCCGCTCAGACCTCAGTCTGGAGGTCGATGATGTCCTGGCCCACCAGCGGGATCGTGGCGCCTGACTTCTCCCACTCCACGTTCCGCAGCTCCAGTGGTGACGGTGGCAGGGGCTCCTGCTCCTTCTTCACCCAGGCGGGCGTCCCGTGGGCTTTCCGAAGGCTCTCCCAGGGCCGCTTGTTGGGTGTCTGCTGCTTTTCTGGCTGCTGGCAGCCGGCAGTGCAGAGAAGTGGGGACCAAGAGGAAGAAACACAAAGCAAGAAGAGATGGGGAGGGAAGAAAAGGACACAGACAGAAATCAAGACAGTAAGGAAGGGACCGGAGAGGGCAAGGGTGGGGCAGCAGGGAGACCCCAGTACAGAAACACGGGAGCAGAGCCCTTTCCACACTGCACAAGGGTGTGGCCCCCACTGTCGGGTCAGCGCCTGGGGACGGCTTGCAGGAAAAGGCAGCCTGGAGGCCCCTGCCTGCTCAGCACTCACACTGGGCTTGACTGACACCCTCCTCTGGGAGGCAGCCCTGTCCAGGTTGCCCCAGCCCCAGCTGCACCCCAGCGCACTGCCTACCCTTCCAGACGGGGGCCCCTGGGACAGACCCATCTGCCTGCCCTGTCCCTCCAGGGTCTAGCATGGGTCAGGCCAGGCCAGGCCTCTGGAAAGGTTGAACGAACTAATGAATGATGGAGGAAGTAGGGTGGAAGGGAGGAGGGAGAAGGCAAGCTTGCCTAAGGGCTCTCCCCCGGCCGGCCCCTCGCCCCCGCCCATGCCCCACCCCACCCGAGGCCCCGCCCCAACCCCACCCTGCTCCTGAGGCCCCGCCCACTTCCCCGCCCCGCCCTCCAGACCTTGCTGTCTGGGCCCAGCGCCTCCTTGTCCTTGTCGGCGTGCTGCAACTTCCGGTTCAGGTCCTGGAACATGTCCTGGTGCCGCTTCCGGGTGTGCATGATTTTCTGCCGGAGGAGGAGGGGCGGCGAGTCTTGAGCCAGGAGCGGGGGCTGCCTGGGGACGCGGCCTCCCGGGTCGGGCTCAGGTCCTCCTCAGCCCCTCCCTGCCCGTTGGAAGGGCGTGAGCTGGGGGCCCAGGTGTTGAGGAAGGGGACACCAGGACCCACCTCGAAGTCCAGTTCTGCGTACCGCGATTTCCGCCTCTGTGGGGAGAAGGAGTTTGCGCGCATTTGCAACCAGTCCCTCAACTCCCCCAGACCACAAGTCCAGGTTCTCCTTTCCTGACGATGGCGAAGACCAGGGACCCCGCAGCCCATGCCTGCCCGGGGTCCCGCCCAAGCCCTATGGGACATGCCTCTGGGTGCCCCGAGACACTGGGGGTGCAGCCCGGGGGCTCTGGGGGAAGTGGATGGACAGGTGGGGCCACTGGGGCTGAACTCAAACCAGTTCAAGTCCAGCATGGTGGGCCCAGGCTGTGGGCCCCTGAGCCCCCTGCAACAGGTGAGACCACCACTGCGGGGCCACGGCTCCCTGTCACAGCAGATAGAGCCTGCTCCCTCCGGCAGAGCGAGGACCCCTGGGTCCCCAGCAGACCCTGCCCTCCCAGCTGTGCAGGCCAAGGCAGGCAAGCCCTCCCCACACAGGCCTCGGCTCCCTTCCTACCAACGGGACACTTCCCAGCAAGGGTGGGCGGGGGTGGCGGCCCCCTGACGCCGGCTGCCGGCCCCACCAGCAGGGCCCAGCCCAAACCTCAGTGCCACGCGCCCGGCGCCCACAGCCCAGGCCGCCCTCACCTCCAGGGAGCTCACGGACAAGGTGGAGACGTTCTCGTTCCTGGTCCCCGTCCCGGCACTGGGCCCCGGGGGCGCGGCGGGCTCCCCGGGCTCCCCCAGGCTGGGGGGCACGGGCTCTAGGGTGGGCGGTGGGGGCAGAGGCTGCTGGGGGGGCGGTGGGGGCGGGGGCGGCAGTGGGGGCTGGGCGGGGGGCGCCTCGGGGGGCTGGCGGGAGGGTGGGCTGCGGGCAGGGAGGCCGGCCTCGGGGGCCATGTTGAGGTGGATGAGGCGTGTCTGCGGCATCTGGTCAATGTGGATGCTGTACTTGGGCTCCTCCTGGGGCTTGGGCCGCAGCGTGGCCGTGGCCGTGGGCAGGATCACGTAGCTCGTGTCCAGGGCCTTCTCCTGGGCCCGACTCAGCTCTGAGTCCAGCTTCTTGAAGATGTCCCCGTCGCCAACGAAGGAAGACTTGGGCGCCCTGTCCTTCTTGAGGGTCAGCGAGTGGTTGGGGAAGTCGGGCAGCGGGCCGCCCGGGCAGCGGGGCGAGCCGTGCAGGTGCAGCTTGGACACATTGGCCGGCAGGCTGTTGAAGTTGGGGGGCAGCGCCTTGGCGTGGGCCAGCTTCAGCTTCTCCTCCTCCGGCAGCGACGGCCGCTTGAGCGTGCCCGTGATGGTGGCCGTGCGGCAGGCTGCGATGTCCTTGTTCAGCACTGTGGACACAGGTGAGGGGGTCAGGGCGGCCTAGGGGGGGAGCCACCAGGTCCCACGGGGTGCCCCCTGCTGGGTGATCTCAAGTGCACCCCCTTTTGTGTTTGGCGCTGCAGCAGCTGGTGTTCCTTTGCCCTTTCAGACAAGGCAGGGACACGGGGTGCCTGTCTTCCTCCACAAGGGGACGAATGACCCCCACCCGTACAGAGAGCCCTTTCCCAGCAGCTGCCAAAGGCAAGCGAGGGGCGGCCCACGCCGTCCACGAGTGCGGGGCCATAGCTCCTCACTGTGGGCAGGACGACCTGTTCCTGGGGGCCCAGCCACCCGTCTCTTCTGTTCAGCTGCGTGGGGACCAGGCCACCTAGACCTCTGACCCCCCACTCAGGGAAACCTGCTCTGACGGCAGCGCCGCCTGCCCCCACCCCCACGGTGGCCGGGTGTCGGGCTCCTACGCCACACCCCTGCCCAGCTCCCGAACACCGGTGCTCGCCAGCTGCTCCCTGCAGCCCACCTGTCAGCACACAGCCCCCAGCTGCCCAGGCCACTGGTCACTCGCCCTCCACCCTCCCCACCTTGACTGCTACATGCCCCGGGCCCTTCTCTTCTCCACCCTCTGGATGTCAACACCCTGCCCCCACTCCACGTGTCCCAACAGGGGACCTGCCATCTTCCCTGCCAAACCTGCCCCCCACGCCCCGCTGCCGCCAGAATCAGGAAAGGCCCCCTCCCTCACTGCCTCTTCCCTGCATGTCCCTCCCGTCCAGGTCTCCCTGTCCACCTCAAAGCCAGCGTCAGGTCTGTGGAAGAGGCTGTGCACCTGCCTGGCCCATGCCTGCCTGGGCGGGTCCCTGCTCTGTGCACTCAGCACCTGGCTGTACTTGTGACCCCACCCCCGCTGCCAGCTGCCTGCTGCGCGAGAGGCCACAAGCCAGGCTGGGCCACGTGACTACTAAGGAAGGAATTGGAGACTCAGCGAGTCTAGCACCACCCAAACAGGGGGGCCCAAGCCCCCCGAGTCTTGGGGTCACCTCTCAGTGAGGTTGGCTAGAGCACATGAGATTAAAAGGGCCCAGGAAGGATGTTCTGTTTACCTCCTGTTCAGCCCAACCCAGAAGTTATTCCTCCAGGAAGCCCTCCTGGGGTCCACCTGGCAGCAGCTGACATTTCCCACCAGGGCTATCTCAACCCCTCTCCCATGGCTATCTCTAAGAGAAAATGCTCCCCAAATATCTGACAGACCAGAGAAAGCAAGACCAGTTGGGCCTCCACAGCCCAAAAAGACACTGCCTGTCACTTCCCCAGACACTTGGCTCACAGAACAATGACACCTGGGGACTTTCTTTTATTAGGCAATTGATTCCCTTTTTGCACTTGCTCCCAGGAAGCTCATGACTAGCCTAGGGCTCAGTGGTGGGTTCTTCTCCCTGCTTCCCTCCTGCTCCCATTGACTTTCCCCACCCCTTCTCCACAGTTGGACTAATGATGAAGAAATGAAGGCAACAGAGAACACGGGCCCTTGAGGGAGGGAGGGCAGGCAGGGGTGGGTGAGGGAGTGGGTGACGGGGTGGAGGGGCGGGGCAGCTCCAGGTCTCACACAGAGCTTGCCCAGCCTCCGTGCCCCTACGAGGAGGATGGAGAGTGAAGATGGGTGTGTGGACGCTGAGAACGGGGGGCACAAGGAGACAGGAGGAGCCAGGGGGACCCAGGATGTGCTAAGAACTTCGTCAGCACTGGACATCCCTTGCGCCTGCCGGCCTGAGCTCCAGGACAGTTTTCTGGAGGCTTCTGCTCACGCCCCACCGACCCTGCCTGCAGCCTCCGGGGAGCGAGGGGTGGGGGGAGACACAAAGGCGGCCCAGGCCCTGAGGGACGGCCCTTGTGTTCGTCTCCCCACTCAGAACGGGGCTCCAGCTGCGGTGGGGTGTGGGAAGCAGGGGTGGGATGAAGACAGACGATGGACAGACAGATGCACGGAGAAAAGAAAAACAAGTGGGCCCGGGCGCGGGCCGCCTGTCGCTCTCACCTGTCAGGCGCTCACCTGATCTACAGGCCAGATCCACGTCCTTCTCGAAGTCAGTCTGCAAGACAGAAACAGGCAGGGTGAGGGCCTGTGGGGGAGGAGGAGGGCCCAGCTGGAGCTGCAGCGGCACCTTGGAGGGGCGTGTGTACGTGCACGTGTGTGTGCACACTCCTGAGGTCTAGGGGGATCCACGTGCTCAAGGGGGCCCACATCTGATGTGTTCAAAGTGAATCCCAGATGGGTAACGGTGCCCCTGCAAGCTCTTACCATGTGTACGTGTGTGTGTGCATGTGTGTACACGTCTGCGTGTTTTCACACTTGCACACGTGAGCATGTTCTCCCTCCAGAGCATCCGTGGACTGGCTGGGAAGCAGGAGGGCGGTCCCGCCACAGCTCGCTCACGCTCTTGCTCCCTCTGGCCTCAGTCTCCCCAACCCCCAGCCCCTGGGCCTCCAGTACAAGAACCCTCTGCTCTGTCCCTCCAATGGGGCAGGGCACACAGAGGGCCCCAGGTCAGAGCGCCCTGCTGCCCAGGCAGCCACCCGCCGCCAGGCCGGGCCTGCAGTCACCTCTGCAGTCCTCACCACAGCCCTGGGACGAGGAAACGGAAGCCAGCTGGCCAGAGGGAGGCGGGGCAGAGTTGGGACACAGACGTCTGGTGCCAGAGTGGAACCAGCTGGCCCGGAGCAGTGGCCGTGGTCCCTGCCACAGCACCTGCCCCATCCCAGACTAGGAGCTGGGGGAGGTGGGCGTGGGCGGCCCCAGCCCAGCCCTCAGGGAGCTCCGCTGGCTGGGGAACCGGGCTTGGGCCACTCCAGGCTGGGCTGTGGCCTTCCCCAGGGGCTGTGGGGCCCCAGGGGACAGCCGGGCTCTCTATCTCAATCCTGGAGCTTCCTTCCCTGCGGACACAGAGGTCGGGTTGGCCGGAAGACCACAAGGTCTTCCCCCAGAGGTCAGAGATCAGACCAGGAGAAGTGTTGGGGGTCCAGGATCCAGCCTCCTCCCACTGCCGGCCCCTGCTCTCACCCCCAAGAATGCCAGCAGCCTCCCCGGGCCTGGCCGCTGGCATCTGCTGAGGCCCTGCCTGTGGCCGGGGAACCCCGAAGACTGGACGAGCACCTGCCGCCTGCAGGCTCACTGTGTGCCCGGGAAGCCCAGCAGGCAGCAGGTGCGAACAACAGTGTGGAGAATTCACCCACAGCATGCACGACCGGGGCCTGAACAGGTGGCCTGAGGGGGGGTCAGGGAGGGCTCCCTGGAGGAGGTGACATCTCAGCGGATAGCTGCAAGGTGGGCAGCAGGAGCAGGCAGGGTGTGCAGTGATGCTGGAGGACCAGCGGGTCAGGTCCTGAGGACCTGGCTGAGACAAGGCCACGGCGGGGTGGAGGGTGAGTGGACAGGCCAGGCCAGTCCCCCAGGGGGAGGCTGAGCGAGCCAAATTCTGTTCCTGGCTGAGCCTGAGGGCAATGACGGGGTGTGGAAGGCGTGTGGAGGGGGAGGGCGGCACAAGGCACTGCTGGTACCAAGGGGTGGGTGTGGGATAGACACCAACCCCGCCCAGACTTGTCAGCTCGACCCTGCCCATCTCAAACCCTGGACCAGAGACTTCACCTTGGTGAGCCTCAGTTTCCCCAACCTCAAACTGGGTTCAGACTTCCTCCTAACAAGGCTGCCAGGGCCCAGCGAAGTGGGCAGAGTGAGGACCAGAGATGCCCGGTAGGGGCACCGAGTGGCGGCCACGTGCATCCGCGGCTCCAAGCCCTACCATGAGCTGGGCGTGGCCATTCTGGAAGGAGCCCCCTGAGTCCCCGTTGCCCTCCTCCTGGCGATCCACCACGCGGCACTTCACAGCGTCCTGGACCTGGAGAGGAAGGGCAGGGGGTCGGCGGGCAGCCCACACCCCACAGGCGCCATGCGTCCCCCCAGGGCAGCCTCTCAGCGAGGGGCGGCCCCGCAGGCCTGAGTGCGCTGGGAGAGGTCCAGCCTCCCCTCCTGAGACGCTCTCTACTCCCTCTGCGGCAAGAAAACTCAGCCGTGGAGCCCCAGGTCCCCGAGCGCGCCGCAGGCCCTCCTGGCCAGAGTCCGTGAGGAAGAACCCACCACCAAGTGCGGAGGGTCACTGGGTGTCCAGATGCGTCCTGAGTCACCCTTGGCTTCCACTCCCTGACTGTCTGGGGCAAGTCAAGGGCCTGGCCCTTGCTCCCTGGGGAGATGCCCCGCCTGAGCGTCCACAGGGCCCTAGGGTGGGAGCACGTCCGGGGGAGCTGGGCGCCGCACTGCCGGAGGACGAGCCGCGTCACTGAGAGCAGCACCTCCCTCCAGGGGGATTTCACTCATCGTGGCCCTTCCCAGAAGCCAGGCAGCCGAGGACCACGAGCGTGACCTTAGAGCCTGGTCAGAGTGTGGCCCGTGCTGGCCTGGAGCCGTCCCGTCTGTAGGGGGGAGTGGACATAACCGCTCTGTGGGGCTGTCGTGATAATCACTAATAGGAGTAAACCAGGGCCAGGGTGGGCACACGGGGGCGCTGGGCCGGGTGGTCGAGCATTTTCTCTGTGCGGACGTCACGCGGGGTCTGTGACGTCTCTTCTTCCCGGGCCCTGTCTGTGGCCCACCGCTGCTGGGGTCTGCGACACAGGCTCTCCTTGGCCCTCAGGATTGACGGGCCCGTTTCCATGTTAGACACTTGAGGTCTCCATCTTCCTGTCTTTCCTTGTGGTCAGAGCCCCTGGAGAGGGGGGACCCGCAGGAATGAGCCCAGGGGCCTCTGCTGATGGGGTGACCAAGGGTCAGCACGCATTTCGGTATGGCATCTCCATCTTCAGATGTGCAGGACGCCCCCAGGTCAGGGCCCAGTGTCCACTCCCCGGACAGTGAAGCTCCAGGTGGGGGAGGCTGGAGGGGGGCGCACTTGCCAGTCCAGGAGTGGATCGAAGCCGCCTCCTAGGCAGACAGATAACCAGGTCCACTCTGGACCTTCCCTCGGCATCCAGAAGGCCCTGGTGGCCCCACTTCCGGAAGCACTCTGGGCTCCAGTGGCGTGCAGCAGCCGCTGCCAGGTCCCCCGCTGCCGGCTGCAGACGGGCTCTCTGGGGTGGGCTGAGTCCAGGAGCGCCTGTCCCTCCACTTCCCAGACCCCCAGGCTTTGTGGTCGTTGCCTCTCGTTTTATCCTTTTGTATCTCGCTTTAAAACATCCCTTTGCCGTCTCCCTAGGCGGTTCCAGGGGAAGTGCAGGTAATCCCGCGCTTCTGCCCTCCTCAGCCTCCGCTGATGTCTGGGCACCAAAGCCCATCCAGCCTTGCGCCCCGCCCCCCAGCTGCCCTGCACTCCCTCACTGTTCTCCACGTAACCTCAAAGCAGGCACCACCATCGAAGGCGAGACGCACGGTTTTCACTTTTCGGCCATCTTAACCGTTGCTACCAGCCACGTGGCCGTTGGAGTTTGGTGAAAATCTCATCTTGCCACCTTCTGTAGAGTTCCAGAAGATGCCAGAAGAGGAGTCTCAGTTGTCATGAAAGCTGTTTACACCTCCAGTGGCTCTGGTTCCCCTAGGCCCCAGGGGGATGGAGACCCCACTCCTGTCTGTGTTCTCAGGGAGAAGCTGTCCTATTAAGGAGGGATCGTTCTCGCAGCCCTGGTTGTGTGCTGGACACAAGTCTGACCTCACAGGAGCATCAGGGGCCATGAAAGTTGCCCCTCCCCACTTCCCAGCCTCATCCCGGACTCTTCCCGTCAAGGGCACATGGGAAGGGGCCGCGTCAGCGTGTGGGGCAGGCTGACCGCCCTGCAGCCCCGGGGACACTGCAGGCGTCTGGCCCCGCGCCCAGCCCGGCCCGGCCCACCTCTCTCCGCAGGATGCAGTGCACCATCACGATGACGAAGCCCTCCAGCGAGTCGAAGACGGCGAACAGGATCTGGAAGAGCGCGGAGCGGCGGTCGGTGACGGCGAGCACGGCCGACATCCAGGTCAGCGCCAGCAGGGGCAGCACCACGCAGGAGCTCCACAGCGAGGCCCTGCAGGTGGATGGGGCGGCGGGCAGGGCATCAGGGCTGCCCTGGATCCTGCTGCCCACACCTTGCCCAGGGAGGGGACACCTAGGCGGGGACCTAGCCCCAGCCCATCTCCCTCCCCTCGGGCCGGGCTGCCCTTCCCGCCTGGGACGCGTCTCCTTGGGCCCCGCAGGGCCTCTCACCCCCTGGGCTGCGTGTCCCCCTCCCTGGGGCTCCCCACCCCTCCCGTCCTTTCTCTGGAGACCCTCTCCCCCGCCAGCCTCGCTGCCTCCTCTCCTGGGCAGCAGAGTTCCACCAGCAACCCCCACCGTCAGCCCGAGGAGCTGGGGCTCAGGAGCGTGGCCCCCAAGGGCCAGGCAAGGGCAGGAAGGGCGCTCTCTGGGAGACCCAGGTTCCTGACTGTCCAGGAGGCCACAGGGACGGGACGAGGCCCCTGCTGGTTCCAGCTCCCAGGGCCTTCAGGCCCCCAGCCAGGGGTCCAGGGCCCAAACTGCAAGATGGCCACGGGGAAGGGCACTTGGCCAGGCCTCTGAGCTCTGGACAGAGAGAGGGAGAGACAGAGGGACAGAGAGAACTAGAAGACTCGGGGAAGCAGCAAGAGAACCTGTGAGGGAGGAGACAGAGGAGACAAGGCCAGGCAGGGAGGGGACCAGGGCAGAGACAAACGGACAGAGACCAATGAGCTTCTTCCTCTTGGCAAGCCCCGCTCTGCCTGTCCCCAGGAGGAGCTGCCTCTGCCCCGCAGCCCTCGCCCCCTCCTCCAGGGAGTCCTCCAGGAGTGCCCTCGCAGCAGGCACTGCCCTCTGCAGCCCAGGCCCCGCCCTGCATCACCATGAGCTACACACATGGCCACTCAGAGCCTGTCTCTTCGTCCGTACAGTGGGGACATTATGTCATCTCAAGGGGCTATTGTGGGGACAGAGAGAGTGCCAGCAGGATGCCTGGCGTGCAGTAGGTGTCTGGGAAACACCTAACCTGTCCTCACCACTACTAGAACTCTCAGGGCCACCGTGGCCTGAGGACCACAGCCAGGGCGAGCTCTGCCCCAGGGGCCCATTACTGCCTGCAGGGGCTCCGAGGGGCTGCTGAGTTCCCCTCACCAACACCAAGGAGGGGGTGGCATCCCCTCCTCCTCTGGACAAGGCAGGATCAGGTGGGGCGGAACTGACGAGGCAGCGTGGGCTGGGGGTCACGGAACACGGCAGGGCCAGCACGTGGGCCAGGGCCACCAGGAAGGAGCTGGGGGCACGGGGCTGGCGGGAGAGGCTGGGACTAACCAGCGGGGCCTTGGCAGGGTGCCGGGGCACTCAGCCTGCACACTCTGCTCTTCCACGCTCTCCAGTGTGGCTCGGCCACCGAAGCCCCTCTGCTCCTGCGGGGCGGACTGCAGGAGGCCCACCCCCGTGGGCTCGTCTACATTCTCATCTCTCTAGACCTCTCTGTGGTCCGGCACAGAGAAAACACCAGCCTCCCCACCCTCCACCTCCTCGCCATCCTCGGCCCGACCCCAGGACCTGAGTCCCTGTTCCAGACGCAGCCCCGGCTCTTCTCCAGGACAGAGCTCCTGGTCCCGTCCCCGCCCAAGGCCTCCCCCAGTTCAGGGGACGGCTTCCTGAGTCCCCACCCCTCTTCTCCCTTGGGCACAGCACGGGCTCCAGCACCAGACCTCCTCCTCACCTGCCCTTCCAGGGCCCCTGCTGACTCCCGGCCCACCGCCCCTCGGCGCGGAGGAATGGGCAGCGGCTGGGTACCCGCAGGCTTTCCTCCCTCCTCGTGGGTGGGTGCTCCTCCGTCCACACCTGCTGTACCGCACCTGGCACAGAGCCTGCACGGTGGGCCCTCTGCCAACCTGACATACCCTGCGACAGCTCCTTCCCAGCCTGGGCCTCAGTTTCCCCACCATGGCTGGTGGGCCAACAGTCTCTCTCCTCCCTTGCAAGGCAGGGGGGACCCCTGGACGCCTCCCATCCCACGTTCTGACCAAGAGGAGAGCCGCCCCCACCGCAATGTCTCATCCTTCTCGGGCTGCCGTGAGTCCTCTTCCCTCGGGCCTGCGGCCTGACGCTTGGAGCCTGATGCTTCTGCGGCTGGCAGACGCCCCGGGGCTTGCGGACGGTAAATTACTCGAATTCCTGCAACCCAGCCTCTGCGGCCACCGACACTCTGCAGAAGCCTCGTGAAGAAACCCGGGCAGGTGGGGCCTGATCAGTGGGCAGGAGAGGGGCCCGTGGGGAGAGGCCAGTGGGCAGTCACAACTTCCGTTCCCTTGGAAAATCAGGTGCCCCCGGGGGTTGCTTTGAGTGTGGACGTGGGGTCAGCAGGGCCCCTGCCTCCAACTTGCTGCATGACCTCGCAGGTAACGTCCCCCCAGGGCTCTCGGGACCCCCGTGCCTCAGGGTGAAGTGGTGCCCTCCACCTCGAGACCGGCAATGACATGCGGAACGGCCATGCTGAGGCCCAAAGGGTGGTGCTCCCGGCGTCAGCGGCTGGAGGGGACCCCAGGCACCAGCCTGTCGCCTCATCCCCAGCCGGCCCTCCCATCTAGAGGTTTTTGGCTCCACCGGACAAGTCCCTGCCCTGCTCCCCTGTCGCCTGAGCCCACGTGCTTCCCACAGCCAGGAGGGCCCTCTCCATAGGGCTGCTGAAATCCCGGGCCCCAGGGCCCGGCTCGGGGAGCCAACGCAGGAGGGCTGAGGGGACGTGTGGGTCTGGGGACAAGATGACCTGGCCCCTCTCAACCGTGTCAAGCTCCCTCTGGGTTCTGCCTCGACCCCAGACCCCAGGCCCACTGTCCCTGAGGCTGCCCGGGGTCAGCACACAAGCCAGCCGGCCCTGAGCAGTCCACCTGTTCCCACGGCCACGACTGCCTCTCTCACACTCCCATTCACACACTCGTGTTCACCAACACGCACTCGCACACGTGAACACAACTCTCTTACACGCACACCACACGCTCTTACACACTCACAGAGTGCTGACCCCGACCCCAGCCCGACCACACCCTGACGAGGGCCACCAGCTGACCACGTTCTCACACTGACCATGGCCCCATCCTGTCCATGGCCACACGCTGCCGTGGCCTGAGGCCTGGCCGACTCCCTGCCCTCTGGTCTGTCTGTACCACGAGGCCTGGAGGATGGATGAGGGGAGCCTGGAGGGGGAGCAGAGTGGGGGGCTGGGCAGGGGCTGCCTAGGAACCCCCAAGTGGATGGCAGAGGTGACAGAAATGACAGGGAAAGCTTAAAACAAACGAAATGTAACTCAGAGGAGAGCAGAGCCCGGCGGGCGGGCGGCGGGCGCGGGCGAAGAGAGGCACTAACATGGCGTTACTGGTGGCTTCAGAGGTGGCGTCGGCCGCAGGGAGGGCTCCACACTCGGCACATTTGAGGGCACGCCCGAGGGGGGCCTGGGGCAGCTGACTGCAAGTGAAATTAAAAGGCTGAAACAGAAGCAGACACTGTTCTTGCAGAAACCAATGGGGGGTAAACCAAAACCAACCAGACAGCAGGCCAGCCCGGGCCTCCCTGGGGGCTCGGGGTCCTGGGGGGAACGGGATCTTGGGGGGACGGGGTCCTGGGGGTAGTAGGGATGGGATCCTGGGAGGGGGAGACAGGCTCCTAGGGGGAGTGGGGACAGGATCCTGGGGGGGTGGGGTCCCGGGGGGAGTGAGGATGGGGTCCTGGGCAGGGAGACGGGGTCCTGGGAGGAAGAAATGGGGTCCTGGGGGGCAGGGGCCTGGCAGCCTGGGGGGAATGGGAATGGGATCCTGGTGGAGATGGGGTCCTGCGTGAGGGAAGACAGGGTCCCAGGCAGGGAGATGGTCTCCTGGGACGGGGAGACAAGGTCCTGGGGGAAGTGGGGAGGGGGTCCTGGGTGGGGAGACAGGGTCCTGGGCGGAGTGGGCACGGGGTCCTGGGGTAATTGGGGTCCTCAAGGGGCAGGGTCCTGGGGGAAACAGAGTCCTGGTATAGGGCAGGTAGGGATCGGGTCCAAGACGGCAAATAAGTGGGACAGGGTCCCGGGAGGGCGCAGGTGGGGATGGGGGTCCTCAGGGCCTCTTTCCACCTGATGCACCTAGTGCCTGGGGGCGGGGAGAGCCTAGCGCAGGGCGCGTGGGCTGGATGGGCTGGGCATGAGGGGCGGGCAGAGCCGGCCCCGGGCGTGTTCGTGCTCCGCTGAGGTGAACTATCTGCTCACATGCACACAAAGCAGCAGAAGTCCTGGAGCGAGGCCACTGTCCCTTCCCTCCGGTCCCCCGTATCTGGTCTGACTACACGCTGCCCCAGCCAGGGAGCATGGGACCCACCGGCCAGTCAGCGGAGGCGTCCGTGAGCTACCCGGGCTGTGGCCTCCCACGGGCCCTGTGCGTGCGAGCGGGCGCAGAGCGGCGTGCGGGGTGCCTCCTGTCGGGGGGAGCAGGGCGAGTCCGGGCGCACACCCGGGAAGGGGCCCAACGAGGCCGGCAGCCGCTCGGACACGCCGGGCTCTAGTGTCCGCCTGACCCGGCTCGAATCCCGCTCCGCCAGCCACTCAGCCTGCCTGCACCTCGGGATGCTCGGCTGTAAAACGGGACACAGACCCTGCCTCCAGAGTGACCGCAGGAAGCGAAGAAAACAGGCCCCGGCACAGGGCACGTGCCCGGCTGGCGGCTGCCCGGACAGTCTGCAGTGCCCTGACCCCGACGCAGCCTGGGGCCTCCTGGCTGTGAGACCCAATGCGCGGGGAGCACGTATGGGGGACAGTGTGTTCTGGGGCGAGGCCTGCCCATCCCTACTCCACAGAGCAGGAGCCGAGGCCCAGGGAGTGCGGGACCGGGCCCACAGACCGCGAGGCCACGCTCCCAGCCACTGCGGGACTCCAGGGCCACATGCCTCCCCAAGGCAGGGCAGCAGGTTTCCCATCAGGTGCAGGAAGAGGGGGAAGGAGACGGAGACAGGGAGAGACAGAGACGGAGCAAGACCGGCAGGGAGGGGCGGTGAAGTGGGGTGGGGACCCCCACGCAGACACCAGAGGGACAGACAGAGCAGCAGGCAGAGGTGAGGTGAGGAGGGCTCAGAGGGCTGTGACAGGACAGAGAGAGGGCACGGCCGGTAGTTGGCCCCCATCTGTGACCTCAGGGATCCCGTGACCTTGGGGCTCCAGTCCCCTGGCAGGTTGGAGGAGCAGCACCTCTCAAGCACACTCCTCCCCCACTGCTAGGCACCACTCAGCCACTTGGGACCACCCCCTGCAGTGCTGTGTGCCCTCTGGCCAGGCACTGCCCTCTCTGGGCTCAGGTTCCCCAGGTAGGAGGAAGATCTGGCCCGACCCCCACATTCTCCTCCCCCTGCTGAAGGCACACCAAGGACAGGCAGGCCATGTCCCGGCTTGGGGTCACCCAACCCCGTGATTGGGAAGGCGGAGGCCAGGGGCAGGCACCCTCCCACCACCCTGGTGGGCCTGTCAGGGGTGGGGTCTCCCAAAGCAATCTGTTTCACTGTTTCTAAGGCCTTTAGAACCCCCGCACCATCATGGGTCAGACGGAGAAACTGAGGCACAGAGCAAGCAGGGGCTGGGTGTGAGCCTATGCAGACCTCTGTGCCTTAGTTTCCCCACCTGCTCAGGGGGCCTCTAGGTCTCTTTGACTCAAAGTGGGCAAGGAGCCGCGGCGGCCCCAGTCCTACCCTGCCCGCTCCTTCAGCTTCTTGTCCGTGATGCCGTCCTTGGACACGAGCTTGTTGAACACCAGGATCCCGATGACCATGTTCACCTGCCGGACACAGGGGAGCGGGTGTGGGGGGCCGATGTCACCCCCAGCGTCCGCCTGGGCCGGCACCCGGGGTCCGGTGAGCGCGAGGTGAGAGCGGGGGCTCCGGGCTCCACACCGGGGCTCAGCTCGTGCTCCCGCCCGCAGCACGGGGGCCGGGCCCGCACCCCACTCCCCGGTCAGGAGACGGGGCTCTGGGGAAGCAGCAACAGGCCTGCACTCTTGCCGCCTCACCCCCCCTCTCCTTCCAGAACCCCAGCTGTTAGGAGGGGCTCTCCACGTCCCACACCCCACCCAGGGCCGGGCACTGCAGCTCGGGCCTCCCACGTGACCCTCCCACGTGCCAGGCTCCGCTGGGATCCGAGCTGGGGCTCAGAGGGGGACACGGGGGCTCTCCTTGTAGGCTGGACAGGGCTGGGTCACAGAGGTGAGCTGCACTGCACAGCCCAGAGGCCTCTGCACCGTCCCCACTGTGGTCAGCGCAGGTTGTGAAGCCGGGATCCCATCAGGGACAGTCTAGAGGTCAGAGGTCAGATGGGGTCAGGGCTGACCAGGGTCAAGCATGCGAGCAGGCTGGCCCCACCGCACTGCTGGGCACCTGCCCTGCTCAGACCCCAGAAGGGCCCTCAGGCAACGTCCGGTCCAGCTGCTACTGACGCCCGGGCTCAGCTGGCGCCCCCACCTCTTGGCATTCTTGTATCCCTCCCACAACGGGGGGCTCACCCGCACCAGGGCCTGACCCAAGGCCCATCTCAGGGATGCCCTCCCTGACCCGGCTCTGCCTCGGGCTACGCTGCTGCGCTCTCCGTACCGAGCAGCCCTTCTGAGACCTTCACTCAGGGCCACCCTCCCGCCGGCCATCTTCCCTGACCCCCCCCACCGGAACCTGCACCCCAGGAAGTGCTCCTCAGTGTAAGGTAAGCCTGTGCTGCTGCCCAAGCCACTGCCTATGACAAAGAAAAGCTGTCCCCAGGGTGCCTCCATCAGCTGCCTCCACGGCCCTGGAGACCCTGGGGTCCCCCTCTCCTCTTGCCTTCTCTACTGGGTGGCTGAGGCTTCCAGCTCACATCCTCACTCCCCTGCATGCCTTCCCCTCGGCTCCCACCCTGCAGAGAGGCTGCCTGACCGAGCACATGGCCTGACTCCCCGGTCGTGTTCCTGCGGCTCAGGGACCCTGGGACCCCGTGGATCCCTGGACCCGTGACCCTGAGCCTGCAGGTCCAGGGAGACCCACTCCCTGCGGTCCCATGGCTCCGAGCACGCACGACTGCAGACGGCGCTGGCCCCGGGCCCTGCCATCCATCATTAGGTGGACGGGAAGTTCCCAGACAGGGGCGCCCAATGCTCGGGGCCTGACTGGGTGGAAGCGTCCTTCCTGGGTGACCTCGTTTTCTGATGTGGCCAAAGCAGAGGAGGGCAGGACACCAGTGGCTACACCCAGCCTGCAGCAGGCTCTGTGCCCAGCCTTGACCTGCATGTCCCCATGTTACAGAAGGGGCCCCGGGTGGGGGTCCCACAGATGGTCAGGACCAGCCTCTGCCCTCCCGATGCACTGTGGGAAGGGATGTGGGGGGATGGGGGCTCCTGCATCTGACATCCGCCCCTCCCACCCCTGCTGGGGCGTCTGCCCTTCAAATGGCGCCAGGCAATTGACTTGCCAGTGTTGAAATGCGCAGCACGCAGGCCTCTCCCTGCCCGGTGCCTTCGAGGAATAAAGGAGCTGGGGTTCTGGGCTGGGGCTGTGGGGAGGGTCTGGGGCCCACCCAGGGATGCTGCTCACCACCTCCGCCCCCCGCATCCCAGGCTCCAACTCGTCCCCTGCGGGCTTGGCAACCCGAGGACAAGGTGCTGTGTGCCTGTGTGGACATCTGATGCCCTATCCTGGGGACAGGATTGAGGGGAGGGCAAGATGGGCTCAGACCCAGGCCCAGCAGAGCCCAGCAGAGCCCAGCAATCTCGGCCGGGCCTCCAGCTGCCCTGCTCATCCATATCTGGGGACAAAAGCCCTGGTGCCACATGACTCGCATCCCTCACCAAACGAACGTGAGAGAAACAGAGGAAAGGGAAGGTGAAGGGCCAAATTAGGGGAGCTGCCTCCTCCTCCAGGGTGAGGGCTGGCGGTCCATCGAGGGAAAAGCCTAGCCACCCAGCCTCCGGCTCAGTGCCCAGGCCTAGCCCACGCCCCTGCTGCCCCGGTCATCCATCTGTCCACCCGTCCCGTCCACCTCATCTCTCATTCATCAAATCCGCACGGATCTTGTGGCAGGTACACAGCCGGTGCCCAACAATCAGGCAAGCTGTGCTCGTAAAAATAAAAGGCCACGACCCCACCCCAGCCTCTGCACCCCAGCGGCAGCTCGGGGGACAGTGGACACCACCCACCCCCTGGTGACCAGGGCAACCAACGCTGATGGGGCAGCAGGCCCAGCCCAGGGGGACGCGAGGGGCCCAGCCGGGGATGGCAGGGCGGGGTCAGTACCAGCACAACGGCGGCGGCTGGTCCCACGAAGGCGTACAGCAGTCCTCCCTCCAGGGAGAGCCAGCAACTGGGGGGAGACAGGCTGGTTAGCGGCCAGTGAGAGCCCCCTTACCCCGTCACAGGGGACACCACGGCCTCTCAGGGGCAGAAGAGACGCTGAGAAGCGGCAGGGGCAGCACTCCTGAAAGGCCTTCTGTGTGCAGGACACCTCACACTCCCTCTTCAGCTTCAGAACCCTCGGAGCCCCCGTGGCATCATCACCCCAGTTTACAGACCGAAGAGCTGGGGGCACACCTGCTCAGAACCACACAGCAGAGGCCCAGGCAGGCCAGGTGCCCTGTCCGCCCTGCCCCCGACTCTCCCATCCTAAACCCTCACCCTCCTTCCTGACATCCTGCCAGAACACTGTGCTGGGTCCCAGGCTGGCCCTCCATCCGCCCACTCAACCCAGGCCCTACGGCCTCGGCACGTGGCCCTCTGCTCACACATCTGGCCTCATCCCTCCACACACTCAGTCACCAGCCCCACACTTCCCCAAATCTCAGGGACACCACCCATGGTGGCCCACAGGAGCCTTGAGCCCAGGGAGAACACTGCGTTCTCCGTGTGATGCTTCCTCTGCCCCAAGCATTCTATGCCATGCTGTTTGTCAAACAAACTCCTCTTCATCCTTCAGAACCCACTTCACCATCCCATCTTCTCCTGATCCACCGCTGACCCCAGCAGGCTAGGTGCTCCTTCCTTGTAGCTCTGGGCATGGGGTCCATACTTCCCTCCCAGCACTCACCCCACTGGTGCTTCGAGTACCCGGGTCCTCATTCATGTCTGCTCTCCCCCACCGCCCAGGTGGAGCGGTGCTCCAGGGCCTGGTCACATCCTGTCCCCCTGGGGCTCCACAGTGAGCCAAGCCTGCACAGCCTTACCAGTCCCTCCTTCTGCCTCTCGCTATCCTGTCCTTCCCCATCCCTGTAGCCACAGCCCCTCCAGGCCTCTGTTCCTCTCCCCCAACCCTGGGAAAACACACTGCCTCTAGGGTAACCCCAAGCTTCCTGGCTTGGCATTCAAGGTCCCCAGCACCTGGCCCAGCTGACCTTCAGGGCCTCAGTGACTTCATCTGTGAAATAGCCACCCCCCTACCTGCCCTGCCTGTCCCAGGGGCCATACAGTTCCCCTTGTGCAAGGAAGGATGACCTATGGTGCAGATGGGGAAACTGAGGCTCTGAGAGGCTAACGGACCTGTCCAGGGCCACGTGAGGAGGAGGAGGGAGGCTCCGAGGGCCCCAAGCCCCATTTCTCTCAATCCCACTGCCCACTGCCCACTGCCGGGGAGGAGCTGGCTGACAGGATGAAGGAGGCCACCTGAAGCGCCCAGCCTCCAGCTCCCAGGCCCCGCCCTCTCATCTGTGAGATGGGTGCCCGGCCAGCCCTCACCTTCTAGGGTGGTGGGAGGGTCTGGGGGAGCCGTGTGGCCTCCACCACGTCCCCACCCCGCCCCGACTCACTAGTTCACGGTGCTGTACCCTTTGGCCTTGGTAAATCCCACGGAAATGGCCACGACCAGTGCAGGGAGCCCTAGGGAAGGACCAGAAAGAAAGGGAGTCGGCCCCACTTCCGCGTCCAAACCCATCTGCCCTCCGCCTCCTTTCAGCCCTGTCGGCGGAGGGCGGGGAGCCAGGAATGTGCCTTTGAGGTCCCTGAACAGAGGATGACCCTGAGCACGTGAGAGAAGGGACAGGAGGCGGTCAAGGGTGAGGACCCGCGGAACTGGGGGCTGGGCAGCCAGATCCGCAAATAAAACACAGGACGCCCAGTCATGTTTGAACTTCAGATGGAAAAGGACACGCTTAGTGCGTGTGTCCCAGACAGTGACCGAGGCGTACTTTCACTAATGAGTTATTCATCATCTGTCATTCACATTCAACTTGGGGTCCACGTTACATCTGGCAGCCCTACGGAGGGGGGTGGGGGGGCCTACCCAGGGTGGGCCAAGAGCTCCCAGAGGGGGCAGGGGAGGGGCTGCAAAGGGCAGGACCACAGCCAGAGGCCCAGGAGGGGCGCCCTGCCCGCCCGCCCAGCGCTCACCCCAGCCCAGGCAGAGGAAGCGCTTGCGGATGAGGCGGTTCTGGAGGCGGCCCGTCACGGCCATGTAGGACTGCCAGGCCTCGGTGAGCACCCAGCAGAAGGAGGACAGGAAGAAAAAGTGCAGGAAGGCGGCCACCAGCGTGCACACGACCTGGGTGGGTGGGCAGGGGAGGCTGGCAGGCGCTCGCTCACCCGGCCCTGCGCCCGCCCGGTGTGACGGCCCAGCGAGGCTGGGAGAGGCCCAAGCCCGGCGCCCGCCGCTGCAACCACGTCCAATCCCCAGGCAGGAGGTCACTGAGGAGTGTCGCCTGCCACTGCCCTGAGATGGGCTGCTGAACGCCTAAGGCCCCCTGGTGGCGCTCTTGTGACCCTGCCCACAAACTGCCAGGGACAGACACCTTCCCTCCCCGTCTTCCTCAGCCCCCAGTCACAGATGCACCAGATGCCTGCAAGGAGCCCACTCAAAAGTCCCGGGTCGAGCCCACCTGTTAAGTGGGTGGTGAACTCCAGGCCCAGAGAGGGCAAGTCACCCCCAAGGCCACGTGGCAAGGCACAGACAAGGTCAGACAGAGCCTGGTCCCCAATGGTGGGCTGCGACAGGGGGCTGGAGCTGGTTTATCACAAAGTACCAGTCCAGCTGGAGACTCTGGACACCAACTCCCCAGGTGAATGACCAGGTGACATTCCCTCGGGCCTGAGCCATATGGCTGCCATGGCCAGAGGAGAGCACAGGATTCCACGGGGCTCTGGCACCCTCCTCCTTGAGGTTCCCGAAGATCCCAGGGTCCAGGCCCCTGCTGGGGGTCATCACCCTCACCCCACCCCACCCAGGGACGATGGGAGGTGCGTGACACGGCCAAGGCCACCTACCTTGTTGCGAGTCTGGGTCTGCCCAATGAGGATGAGGGCATTGGAGGAGATGATGGACAAGCAGAAGTTGATGAGGATTACGGACCGCTCCGAGCGGATGTACCTGTGGGAGAAGGTGGGAGGCTCAAGGTCAGCACCCAACAGGGCCTCCCCTCACAAGACGTGGGGTCGTGTGGCCACACCAGGAAGGTGTCACCTCCCTTCCTGTGGACACTACTGCCACAACCACCACGACCACGACCACCACCACCACCACCACGACCACCACCATCATCACCACCATCACCACCACCACCAGCACCAGCACTATCACCACCAACAGCACCATCATCACCACCACAATCACCACCACCAGCACCATCACCAGCACCACCACCACCACGACCACCACCACCACGACCAACACCATGACCACCACCACCATCACCACCACCAGCACCACCACCACCACCACCAGCACCATCATCACCACCACAATCACCACCACCAGCACCATCATCACCAGCACCACCATCACCAGCACCACCACCACCACGACCACCACGACCACCACCACCACGACCACCACCACCAACACCATCACCACCACCACCACCACCATCACCACCACCACAACCACCACGACCACGACCACCACCACCACCACCATGACCACCACCACCATCACCACCACCACCACCACCACCACAACCACCACGACCACCACCACCACCACCACCACCATCACCACCACCACCACCACCAGCACCACCACCACCATCACCATCATCACCACAACCATCACCACCACTGCAACCACTTCCCCTCTATCACATACCAAATTTCACCACAGAGTCAGGTGCCAGGGAGAGCCCTAGGGAGCCACTGAGCACAGCTGCCCATTCCTGCTGGGGATGGCTCTTCCTTAGAAATGCTTTTCCTTGTCACACAAGATCCTCTTCGTGTCATTCCACCCCTTGGATACAGCTCATTCCCAGGGTCTCACTGTCCGCCTGTTCCTGGCTTTCCCCCCAGCCACACCCCCGTCACTGCAGCCCCGCCTGCCCGGTCCCTGAAGAGGAGTAGCTCCGAGTGGGGCTGCGGAGCCCGTGCCTGTGGTGGCTCGGCCATGCTCTAGCTGTTTAACCCTGGGCAAGCGACTCAACACTCAGTGCCTCAGTCTCTCCACCTGTGACACGGGATGGGGATGACAGCACCTGCTGCTCAGGGCTGTGGCCGAGATGAAAGAAAAAGGACGCGGGAAGCATCAGCCATCATCACTTCTGCTCCCCCGTTTCCCAGCACAGTGTCCCCAGCAGCCCCGGGGGCTGAGATCCAGGCCGATGGTGAGCAGAGAGTACAAGGCTGAGCCTTGGGTGCCATGATGTGGCATGTGACCTTAGGTGGATCACGTCCCTCTCTGGGTCTCCACTTCCTGACAGGGAACATCGGGCTGAGATTCCTGACTGCAGTGATGGCCAGCAGAGCTCGAGAAGGAGGCACTTTGAAACTGGGTAGAAACCTCAGAACCGCGTTAGGCAGAGCCGGAGGGGCCGCCCCGAAGCCCCCTTCCCTAGATGTCAGAAAAGGGAGGGGCTGGGCTAGGGATTCGGGATGCATGGTCTGATAAGGGCCCAGCAGGAGGGGCAGGGAATGCTGGCATTTCCGGGTCAGCTAACCCTCCCAGCATCTCCACCCTCAGGCAGGACAGAGGAGGGGGCGCCTGCTGCTGACGGCCACCCAGTCACCAGGAAGTACGGGCCACCCCTCCCCCACTGGCCACATCGACCTCTCGCTGCTGGCCTCGGGGTGCAGTGTCAGTTCTGATTATCGGCTGACATCGTGCTGCCCACGGATCTGGACACACTGGTAGGCCCAGCCGGGCCCGGTGGGCAGTTGCTGAGTGGGTGACCTTGACTTCACTCTCCGTGTCCCAAACCTCTCCTCAATGGGCTCAAAGCAGGGCGCTGGGGGCAGGGAAAGGGGACCCACCCTGCCGCACACATGTGCATTCACACACACTCACACACGCTTGTGGCCACATGGGCCTGGCTGGGGCCCACACCTCTGAAGTACACGTCCCTCACCCCAGGGCTGGTGACCAGCTCGGACGAGAGTCCTCACGGCACGTGCCACCCCCACACTGCCCTGCACCCCACAGGCCAAAACCGGGCAGACAGCACCCGAGGGGCACAGGGGTCCTGCGATGAGGCCCTGTGGCCTAGGGAAGGGGGTGCGGGGCGGGGAGTGAGCAGAGGTTCCCGCCCTGAGACCTGACCCTGGGGTCTGGGAAGGCCGTGGGCTTGCCCGTCCAGGTGACAGGACAGACAGAGAAGTTAGCGGGCCGTGGGGCCCCGGCGGTCCAGGGGCAGGGTGCCCAGCCAGGAGTGGGCTTGGGGCAGGCGCCTGCCAGGGAGTGCGTTAGGGGGCAGGAGGGAGCGGGGCTGCCTTCTGTGTGCAGTGGCGGGGCGTCCGTCCCTGGCCTGTGCCTACATCCCCACCCCCACGCCCCCGTCAGTGTCTGTGGAGCAGCCCCCAGTCAGGAACCTGGAACCGGCAGCGGGTGGGGGGACGTGGGAGAGCGAGGGGGACGAGGGTGAGGGGTGGCGGGGGTGGAGGTGGGGGTGCTGTCTGTCCACGATGGCGGAGGGCAGGGAGGGTGCAGCTGTGGTGGCAATGGAGGGGGAAGGAAGGGGCTCTGGGCCACCCCACCCCCGGGGCCGCCCTGGAGGGAAGGGACGAGGTTGGCCCGGCCCCCTTCCCGGGAGCCGCGGCGCAGGCAGCACCTCCACACGGAGACGTAGATGATGATCAGCATGAGCAGGGTCAGGGACGACACGCCGCAGCCCACCATGAGCGTCACCGACGGCACGATCGCCTTCTCCATGTTCTGGCGGACGTCAGCAGAGAACAGAGTGAAGGGGCGGGGGCCGGGCGTGCAGACCGAGGCCCCGGGAGGGCCCCAAGGTCACTCCACGTGGCCCTGAAGGCTGGGGGATGCCCGGGTGCGGCCTCCCCGCTGCCCCCAGCCCCTCCTCTCATAAGCTCCCGACTGCCCAGCGGCCCACGGCCACCCTCCCGGCCTCCTGCAGCTGTGAGTCCTCGCGCCTCTGCTCTGGGCTGCCCCCTGTGAGGGGGTCGCGGCTCTGGCTGAGGGCGCCATCTTTGTCCCCCCATGGGTGTAATTACAGTCACACGCCAAGCTTGGCGATAAACCCCTTGTCCCCACCACCTCATAGACACCCCTCCACCACCAATGCCAGGGAAGGACCATCCCCCACATCACAGATGGGGTCACAGAGGGGCCAGGCCCCGTACCCCCCACCGTGGAGAGCTCTCCTGGGCTCCCTGGTTCTGGAATACCAGCCAAGAGTGGAAGCCCCACGCTTTCTGCAAGGCACTCCCAGCAGCTCCAGCTGCATCTAACCGGGCATCTGACGGGCACCTGGACCCCACTCCCCCCAAACCTGGCTCCCTGACCCTGCTCCCCCACAGCCCCACCAGTCCTCACGTTCTATGTTCTACCCTCTTTTCCCCACCGCCCCCGCTCCGGCAGGTCCCCAGCTTTACCAGCATATCTCAGCTCCGTCCTCGGCACTGCCCGCCTCCCCCCCAGGTCACCCCTAGAGCTCTTCTCTAAGCAGCAGCCACAAGATTTTATAAAGTGCCACTAGAGGCCCCCCCTGCCCTGCTCCCAGTCCTCCCTGCCCCCCAAACTGTATCCAAATGCCTCAAAGCCACCAGGCTGGGCCCTGCCCACTTTCCAGGTCCTGAGACTGCCTTTTGCCACTGGGCTGCCTTCTCATCCCTGCCTCAGGGCCTCTGCACCAGACATTCCCTCTGCCTGGGACACGCTTCCTGGCAGTCATGTGGCCTTCCGATCTTAGCTTGTCCCCTCTCAAAGGGGCCTCAGGCTGGCCGACGGATCCCGCTGCTCCCCACCAGGTAGTCCAGTGCAGCCCTGAGCACCCAGCTTATGCATCCATGTGCTCGCCCCGTGTGACTGCAGAACCCACAGTCCACGTCGCGAGCCACACCGTACCCCAGTGCCCAGAGCACGCCAGCACAGGGCAGGTGAACAGTGTGTACTTGAGAAACGAACAAGGCCCCGCTGCGTCCAGAACCCAAAGACCACTCGAGGGACTGACAGAACCAGGCCCGCCCTGCCTGCCCGCTCCAGGAAGGAGGCGGCGAGTCGGGGAGGTGATTGAGAAGCATGGCGGGGGGACGAGAGGCTTCTCATGGGCTCCCCCACCCGAAGCTGACCCCATCCTGCCCCTGCCCCAAGTCTGACTTGGCTGGCGCCCTTCGAGCAGCTCTCAGATCCCTGCTGACCCCGGAAGGCGACAGAGTGACATCCTCCCACCCCCCACCCACTCCTGAAGCCCTGGCGGGGCAGCCCTTCTTGTCTCGGGGGGGCCTTCCACCTGGTGGGGTGCCTAAAGTCCTGGGGCTCCCGAATGGGGCCACTCCAGGGCCTGCTCCACTGGGCACCACCACCCTGCCACACGATGGCATGGGTGCCCAGACCCCGTCGTGCTCTCCCTCCACGCGCATGCTGTCCCTGCGGCCTGACTGCCCTTCCACACATGAGAAGCACCACCTTCTGCCCTCCACATCCCTCCAGGTGTCACTTTGTCCCAGCCCAGGTCCCACTGCTGGGGGTGCCTGCCTGTCCCTGCAGCCCAGTGTCCTCACGTTCTGGAGTCCCCTCAGGCCCCGCCCGGCACAGACGCTAGGTCAATGTGACTGGCTGGATGAACGGAGATGGGGAAGGCAGGCTCCAGGAAAATCAAGAGAGTCATCCAAGGTCACCCAGACATCAGCGGTCCCTGGGGGCACGGCCTAGGATACGGCTCCAGCACTAACTTCCATGTTTCCACGCAGGGAGTTGGATGGCCCCAGGGAAGGGGGGCTCTGGGCCGCAGCCAGCACCCCTGAACTCACCAGGTAACCTCGGAGCCCCGGCCAGGCACGCAGGTCACGGACGGCCAAGTAAGTGGCTCACGCCTGCTCCGTGGCTGGCTCCCGACCCGACCTCTGTGGCCATCTGCCTCCATCTGCCCTCATTAGGCTTGGCAGCCACACACCCGCCAGCTCGCCCACCTGACTGCCCTCTCCCTCCTCCTCTCCGCCTGGCTCATCCATCACTCCTGACAGCTCCGGCCCCGAAGGTTCTAGATGATGTGGGGAGGGGACAGGTGACAGAACCGGTGGGCGTGGGTGTCAGAGAACTTCAGACCTTGTCGGGAGGGCTAGACTGGAGACCTCAAGTGTGAGAGACTGGCCCCAAGTCACATGGAGAGCAGGCAGGGGCAGGACAGCCTCCTACCGGACACCAGTTTACCAGTGCCGCCCCAGGGCCTTGGCACATGCCAGTCCCTCTGCCCAGCACTCTTCCCCTGACCTTCCCACGGCTGGCTCTTCTCTCAGTTTAGATGTCACCACTTCACACACCCTCACTGAACATTCGATCTGAACCAGCCCCTCCTGTCTGCCCCATCACCTTGTCTTGAGCCTCTCCAGGGCCCTAGTCCGCACCCTCACCCATGGCTTTTCTTGTTGGTTGTTTACAAGGTTACTGTCAGTTTCTACCACACAAACTCCCTACTTGCAACTTCTTCCCAACTACACCACCATCTCTGTCCTGTCACTGCTCCAACACCTCCCATGGCTCACGACGACCCACACAAATGAGCCCTAACTGGAAAAAAGGCTGAGCCCTGACCCTGGTCACACTCTGAGCCCTGGCCCTGGTCGCACGCTGAGCCCCAATCCTGGTCGCAGGCCGAGCCCCGATCCTGACCAGACTAGTAACGGTTTCAGGCACGTCACAGAAGCGCCACCTGCCACAACCGTGCGTGCAGACTGTTGACTACGCACCAGGCTGTGCCGAGGGTGGTAAACACCTCACCTGGTTCTGTCCCCACCGCAGCTGAGGCAGGCGGCACGCCCCCCACAGATGTGAGTCAGAGCAGTTACTCAACACTCTGGCTCCACACCAGACTCTGGGGGGGCACCTGGCTCTCGTCTCCCTTCATTCCACATCCCCACCAGGATCTCATCCCTCCCCGGCTCCTGGAGTGTGACCACAGCACCCCCTCTCTACCAGCATCTCTCAGGCCCTCGTCTGGACTCCAGTCCCTGAGGCCACCCACACCCCAGGATGCCCACAGCCTCCACCACTCAGACCTGAATCCCCAGGCCCCACACGTCCATCCCACCCCGGCGGGCGAGGCAGGCAGCACCCCTCTCTCCCCATGGCCAGCCCAGCTCCTCTGCCGGCAGCCCCCACCGGCCAGGGTATTCTGCCCTCACTCCGGCTGGGATCCCTCCAGGACCCCGGTCCCACCACCATCCTCTCGCACTTCCCAGCCCCCCTGCTCCTCACCGCCCTCAGGGTGAAGCTCCAGCTCCCCCTGGCCCCCAGCCCTGCACCCCTGCCCTGTCCTGCCCTCACCCCATCTGCCCCAGCACTCGCTTCTTGCCCCCCCCCCCCGGGGATGACGGCTCCTCCGCACAGAGCTCGCTGGTGAACTCCTGCTCACCCTTCCGGGCCCCACTGCAAACTCCCTGCTCACGTGTCTTCCAAACCACCCCCAGGAGGGAAGGAGGCTGCTGCTGAGCTCCCAGAGCACCCCTCCAGCCTGGGCTGCCTCACACCGTCCCAGTACGTCTGTCTCTCCCAGCAGACGCTGCGCCCCTCGAGGGCAGGCCTGGAGTCCAGCTGGCGTACGCCTCAGTCCCAGGCACTCAGAGGGATCAGCGCAGCGTGACGGCTGCACGACAGCCATCTCAGCTTCGCTCTCGGTCTCTCCCCACTCCACATCTCTGGGGTCACCCCTCTCTGGGGCCAGAGCTGGCCGGGAACAGAGAGGAAGGTGGAGTTGGGCTCTGACGATGGACGGCTGTCGCTGTGAGCCCACACCCACACCCTTGAGGGGTCACAGAACCAGGCGGAGCTGACTACCCTGCCGTCTTACGGTGAGGAAACTAAGGCTCAGAGTGACCAGGCAGCCTGCCCTCGGTCCAAGGCCAGGGGGTGACCCTGCAGCCGCTGCAAGCTCCTGCACCCTTGGCTTCAGCTGCCTCTTCTGGGATAGGGGGACGGGGTGACCGTCCCACTGGCCTCCTGCCCGCGTGCACTGACCTGCTTGGTCAGGCTGACACGGAAGCCCCCCCAGCTGCAGCCGCTGAGCGCTGCCAAACAAGGCCTGAGACCCTCGCAGACCACGAGCTCTGCGTTCTGTCTGCCCACCCGCTGCCACAGCCTCTGTCCGCTCACTCCCAGAGGCACGGGCGCAGGTCAGCTCTTCCTAGAAAGGCCCCTTCGGCGTCGAGTGCCCCCACTCCCAGAGTGTCACCAGCATCAGCCACCCCGCCACCCGCCTACCCTCACTGAGCATGCTCTCCATGCCAGGGCTGCCTGGAGCTCAGCCCCCGACCCGGACGCCACCTTCCTGGCAGGGCGCCACTCACAGAAGACAGTGGCCCTAGTGGAGGGGCCCCCACCGACCGCTTACTGCTCATGGCCACCCTGGGGAGCGCAGGAGCATCCCCATGTGACATGGAGGAACGCGAGGCTCAGAGACTGAAGGCCAGTCTAGGGGCCCCATGCATAAGGGACAAGCCTGTTTCCAGATGCAACCAGCACTGACCTCCTACGGGCCAGACCCTGGGATATGGGGCACTCGTCCCACTCTGGAACCCTCCTGGGCCCCAGGTCCTCCTCACACACCAAAGGATGGCGGCCACCTGGGGACCCAAGGCTGGGCCTTGCCCTGCTTGCTCCAGCCGTGCAGGGGATCCAGAAAGTCCCCAGTCCCATCGGCTGTGCAGTGGGAGCCTGTTGCTTTAGCACTGACTACGATCTACGCAGAAAGTCGCCTCTTCCAGGGAGCCCCCAGGGTGGCCCCTGGCTGCGGCCTCCAGGGCCCCGCCCCAGAACCAGCAACACCAACAGTCCAGTCACAGGGACGGCCTGATGGGGGAGGGCGCACCGGGTCAGGGCCCAGAGCCCAGACCCCTGTTCAGCCAAACTCGCCCCAAGGCCTCGAGCAAGTCCGCTCCCATCCGCGGGCCTCAGTGCTCCTGCCTGTCAGCAGGAGGCTTTGCTGGCGGTGCCCTCTAAGACCCATCCACCTCTGACCCTGCAGGGGCCCTCCCTACCCACGTCCCAGCAGACAAACGGGGGTGGGTGGAAAGTTCTCAGGGATGCTGAAGCCACATTCCACGTTGAACCTGAGGCTCCACGGGGAAAAGCTGTGCTGCCCCCTCTGATGAGGGCCAGCCACCCCAACACCCAGGAGAGCCACGTCCCCCTAGTCTGTCTTCCACATTCTGCTGCCGGATCACCCTTCCACACTAGGCCGGGGCCAAGGGGCTCAGTGAGCAAGACCTCCCGCCTCTTCCCTCCTGGGGCGGGTGTGTGCGTGTGTGTGCATGAGTACAGCGAAGCCCTGGGTGAGACAGCCCACCAGCCCCAGTGGGCAGGGCCCAGCACCCAGGGCCCCAGCCATGGAGCTGGCCCCAGATGCCGTCACCATAGAAACCAGCAGCCCCCACAAGAATTTCGGAACAAAAAGGAGGCTCCTGAGATCATGGGCCTTCCTGGGGAGGGCTGTGGACCTGGGCCAGGCCCAGCACCCCCAGCCACCCCCAACCCCTACCTGGGAGCACCACTACCTCCAAAGACCGGGGGGCCACCTGGGGTGGGTGGGGAAGGGCTCCGAGGCAGGTGGGAGCTCCTCCCTCTCCCTCTCCCTGGCAGGCCCGGACCCTGCCACCGGCTGAAGGAGGACCCGATGAAGCGAAGGCATATGCCGGGCTCTGCCAGGCCAAGCCCTCCCCAAGCCCAGGGAGCCTCTGGGCCCTGCCTGCCTGCTCCCGTGAGGACCCCAAGGAGAGTGGGGGAGACTCACCCATCAGTCACTACCCGGGCCCCGGCCCGGCTCCTCCCAGGCCGTCCCCAACTCCACACTGCCACCCACTCGTCTCCCACCCACCGGCTCCAGAGGCCCAGGCCCTGCCGGCCAGGCCACGGGGGGCTGCCGGGCGCACGACCCCTCAGGCAGGGAAGGGTCCGGCCCCTCCCCGCCGGTGGCCAGTCCCAGCCCCTCCCGCGCGCTGGCCCGGAGGTGACCGTCCGGCGCCGGAAGCCCCCCCGCGCGCCCCCCGCCCGCCCGCTCCCCGCGCCCTCCGCGCGCCCGGCCGGGGTCTCACCGCGTCGGCGCTGAGCTGGGCTAAGATGGCGAAGGTGGAGAGCCGGTCACAGAGGCAGCGCGTCCGGAGGGCGTCGAGGGGCACCGTGCGGCAGCCGCGCCACGACCAGGGCCCGAGCTGCGGGGGGGCGGGGGAGGAGGGTCTGGGGGGCGGGACACACGGGGGGGAGACAGGGGCAGCGTGAGCGGCGGCCGGCCCGCGCCCGCACCTGCGCCCGCAGCCGCGCGCCCGCCCCGCCGCCGGCCCCCGGAGCCCCGCGCCCCATGGCCGCCGCCGCCGGAGCCACGGGAGAGCGACTCGCGGGAGCGCGGGCCGGCGGGGGGGCGGGCGCTGGCCCCGAGCCCAGGGAGCGCCCCGCCCCCGCCGCGCCCCCGCCCCAGCGCCGGCCGCGGAGCCGGGGGAGGGCAGCACCGCGAGGGGCGCGTGGGCGCACGTGGAGCCGGGAGGGTGCGAACCGGGGTGGGCGCGGCCGGCCTGGGGGTGCGCGGCGCGGGCTGGGAGCGGGGTGAGGGGCGGCCTCCGCGCCTCCCGTCCCCACAGCCCAGGGCGCTCGCGCGGGTGACCTTGGGACCAACCCATTCCCACCCCCCCCCCCACCAGGCCTGTTGCCCCTGGTATCCCCTGCTCAACTCCTGGGACAGAGACAGGCTTCCCCTCGCAGTGGTGAAGCAGCCAGAAAGTCCCCCCTGTCCCCCCTCGGGTCTGACCCAGGTCCCTCTTGCTGTCTGTAGCCCACGATTGCGCCGGTTCCATCGAAACACAAAGGACTCGCGAGGTCTCAGTGCAACCCGACTGAACTGCTCTGCAAACCAGTCGCTATTGATCCAAGCCACCCCCACTTCAAGGCCAGCCGGCATGTCTAGGAACTTGGGAGTGTCCAGCCACACAGCCCTGGGCTGGGCCTGCCTTCTCTCAGCCTGCTGGGGTCGGGCCCGCAGAAGGTGCCCATGGAGGGCCCATCCCAGGGCCCCAGGTCTGCGGGCCCTGGGCAAGCTCCAAGCTGCATGGAGAGACAGGACTTCCTTCTGCAGTTCTGGGAGTGGTCTCTCTCTGAACCCAGGGCGGAAAAGGCATCACCCCTCTCCAGATAAGTCAGACCCAGCACCTGCCCCAGGACTTCGGGAGAAAACGCCAGGCCTCTGCAGCAAGGGTCTTCTGTGGTCCACCTTAGAGCCCTCAGCGTCAACCCGTTTCCCGCTAAGAATGACAGAGCTGCCAGGTGCCTTTCAGGGCCTTTAGCTCGCCTCCCCTGTCCCCCCTCGGCATTGGAGGTGGGCTGAGGGCTGAGCTGCTCCCTGCCCAGTGCCCTCCCCAGAGGCCTGACCATCCCCCACCCCCGACATGCTCAGAGTGCCCCCTCTGCTCAAGACCTGGGTTTGCACACGACCAGCCTTGGCCACATCCTGGCTGTGTCACCTCGGGAAGTTACCTATCCCCCCAGCTTTAGTCTCCTCATCTCTGAAATGGGGAGGGGACAGTCCAGAGGACGAAGTGGGCGGACACCCGCTAAACCCCAGCACAGTGCTCGCGTGTCTGTGTCACGTCTGTGGGAATGTTTAGAATTGTCAGCTGCAGGTATCTGGGAGCCCAGAGCAGTTTCTGTTGAATTCGAGATGTTACCCAATCCCTTTCTGAGCCCTGGTGCCAGGGGAGAAGGGACATGCTCTGGGCCGGCTGGACGCCTTCACGTATGCTTTTCTCTCTTGATTCTCAGCCCTCAGGGAAGGACCTGGCCCCATTTGACAGAGGAGGAAAACTGAGGTCGGAGGGGGGCAGGATGTGCCCAAGGTGACAGCAGGCAGAGCGGTGAGGCCCCGGAGTCGGCCCCCGACTCTGCAGGGTGCATCAGGCCCCTGCCTTCCCGGCCTGTCCGCTCATCTGAAGTGCAGTGAGAGGAAGACATGTCCCTCTCATGGGTACCGTGCCCTGAGCCCATGGGGGCCAGGGTTTGGGAGACCTGAAGTGCATCCATTTTAGGAGCCCCCCCACAAAAAAAGAATGCAGAAGTAGACATCAGCCACTGCAGCTTCAGCCTCTTTGGCTCCAGGGATGCCTCTGCGTGAGCCTTTTGTCCTCGGCCCACCTGAACCTCTGCAGGCCCGGGAGGAGCCGAGGTGAGCCGGGTCACACACAAAGCAAAGCCCAGCCAGGGCCAGAGCAGAGGCCACAGCCTCGACCCCAGCCACTGGGATGGAGGCCAGGGGCTCGGCTGCCTGCGTGGGCCCAGCTTCCAGCCTGCCACCCTGCGGGCTCCGCGTTCCCAGCACAGCCTAGTGAGGCCCCGGCAGAGACCCCTTCTCCTCTTCCTTCCCCAGGAGAAGGGAAGACCCCGCTAACCTCAGAAGCAGAAACAAAACCTGAACGACGTCAGTAATGGAAAAGGAGTGCAGGGTCCTGGAGAGTCCTGGAGCTCCCAGTGACAGCCCAGGTCCAGCCTGACCCCCACACCCTCAGCCAGAGGTTTCTCAAGGCCTCACTCGGCTGCCCCGGGCATGCCCGCTCGCCATCACCCTTCATCCCCCAGCACCACACAGGACAGGGGCACGGAGTGCTAAGACCCGGCTGACCCCAGCCCCCACCACGGCTCTCCATCCCTCCCTCCCCCGGACTGCCCGTCCTCACGCCTGGGGATGCATGTGTGGCTGCAGCCCTGCATGTGCACACTGCTGACCAGACGCCAAGGCAGGAGACCCAAACACAGTGCACTCCCAGGAGCAGTCGGCAGGCCATTTCCGTCCAGAGACAAGCACCTCTCTCTCCCTCTCTCTCTCAGGCTGACCGGCTTGTCCACAACACTGGCCTCATGGCTGCTCCTGAGGGCAGGCTCTGGCCAGCCAGTCCTGGGTTCAGATCCCAGCTCTGCCTCTTGTGATCCAGGCACAGACGCCGCCTCTGCCCTCCTCCCGTGAGCGGAGAGGGGGCTGACACCCAGCTCTCCTGCTGGCCTGAGAGCTGCTGGGAGGACGGGGAGGGGACAGCACCCTGAGGCCTGGGGTGAGGGGAGCCGGGCTGGCTAGGGCCAGCAGCCTGGCAGGTTCCCAGCCGGCGTTGGCGGGTCTGCAGGGCGCCAGGCAGACAGCTGCTGGCCACCTCCTGGGAGGACGCCAGCCCGGGCCTGTAGCTGGCCCCGCAGGGCTCCTGCCGTGGGCACTAATTAGCTTATCAGCCTTCTGGAGGAGGAGACAGCGAGGGCGGCTGCCCACTCTGCTGAGGGGTGGGGCCAGGACCTGCCCCTGCAGCCTCAGGCCATGGAAGGCACAAAGAGGCGCCCGCCCCTGGCCCAGAGAACCAGCTGGTCAGGCTGGCAGCCCAGGAGGTGGGGCTCACCAGGACCCTGCAGGACAGCACTGCAGGCTCCCCGGCCCCGGCCTCTTCCCACTGCAACGTCCCCCCGGCTCCAGCGGTGCCGCGCAGCACAGGGCTCTCTCCTTGCCCCTCCCCGCACCTCAACAGTAACAGCTTCCTGTGCATTTTATCATTTAATCTGCAATGGCCCTCAGCTCAGTTGTGTGGATGAAGAAACTGAGGCTCAGAGAGGTGGTGCGATCACCCAAGGCCACCCAGCAGACACCACAGCGGGGCCAGATTAGGGTTTTCCTCTCTCTGACAGCAACCCCCCCCAGGGCCTACAATGTTGGAACCACTGGACTCTGAAGAACAGATCTGAACGGGACCCTCAGGGATAACCTGAGATCCAGACAGACAGGGTTGACCTGCCCAAGGCCCCATCCCAAGCCAGGAAAAGAAGTCGGTCAACGGAGGTTCCCCAGGCAGTTGGCCGAGTCTCCCATGCTCTGGACATCAGCCGAGGGCTGCCTTGAGCAGGACAGGTGGATGGGTGGCCCTCACTTGCAAGGACCCTCATTTGCATCTTAGGCACACTCTGACCCTGGAAAGGTCAGGGAACTCTCAGCCCTCTGGAAGTTCTTCCCCATGTCTGACCAAAATCCTTCCTGCTGCAGGGAACGCCAGTTCCCATCTCTGCGACACAGGCAGGTCAGTTCCTCCTCTTGTGCACAGCGACCGCTGCCGCACGTGGGAGACCATTTGCTGCCTCCAGTCTGAGCTTCAGAAACTTGGAATATCTGGGTCACGGAGCCAGGCCCCCCTCCTGGGCCCAGACCCGAGGAATCTGGGGCAGTGACACCTGCTCCTCCCCGCCTCCCTAGGTCCAGCTGAGGCATTGGCACCTCCCAGGACCGGAAGAGCAGGGGGACCCGGGGGTCAGAGTAGGAGCCTCTCGCTGCCTCAGCTGAGGGGAGATTGACGGGCCCAGGGCCCCTCAGATCAGGGCTCCCAGAGAAGGGCTATTTCTCTATCAGACAGAGCCCCTAGGGCAGAGCTGTGCCCCTTCCATCAGACCAGCTGACCTGCTGGGCCCGGCCTGGCTCCACCTCCCCGTGACACAAAGGCCAGCTCCCAGGCTCCCCCCGCGAGGCCATCCCTGACCCACAGCCTCCATCCACTGGTCCTCCCGCCTCCTGCCTGGTTCTGCTCCCACCACGCTACGCTCTGCTCATGGTTTCTGGGTGAGGACTTGGCCTGGCTTGCTCCCCCTGCTGCCAGCACACCAGCGGGGACGGGTGCTCAGGCCAGACTGAGCAGCACAACCCCGCTGCCCCTCCAACCCTCCTCTGCCCCCCGGAAACCTCCAGGCCCCCTCCCCCCCACCACCTCCAGCTGCCCCATCAGCAAATCCACCTGGCCTGCCTTTCGGAATGCCCCAAGAGTCCACCGCTGCTCACCCTCTGCGGCCACCACCCTGGTGGGACCCACAACCGCCGCATTCCCCTGGCCACTGTGGCTGCCGCCCCTCTGGCCTCCACTTGTCCTCTGCACAGCGCCAGCGCCATCAGTTGAAACATGCCAGGCCACGTCGCCCTGCTCCACACCCTCCACAGCGCCCTCCTCACTCAGAGCCAAGGCTGCGCCGCCCTCGGGGACCCACAGGGCCCGGGCTGGTCCCCTCCCTGACCCCACCTCCCCACTCTCCCCGTCAAGCGCTCCCCTCCAGCCACACCCAGGCCGTGACCCCTGGCAGCCCCCTCCTCCTTTTACCCTCAGCACCCAGCGCAGGGCCACAGCCTTGTCCTCCTGTCCCAGTGTGGGTGGCTCAGAGAAGGCAGCCCGGCTCCCATCACCAGCCGGACAAGGGGAGTGGGCCTGGCCCCCACCCTGGCTAGGCAGCCCCGCCAAGGCACCTACCCCCGGGCCCAGGGTGGTTGGGAGCCAGGCAGCGTTGGAGGCCCCGGGAGGAGTGGTACCCCTGCCCTCCTGCCACCTGGCCGGTGCCCAGATAATGCTTGTCCAGCCTGGCTCCAGAAGGGGGAACTGGGCCACTGAGGCCTGTTCCCACCCTTGGGCCAGTTCCCTCCCAGCCACTAGGAGCTGAGCTGCCTCCCCTGTGGATTGGGCACAAATCCTCACCCTACATGCTGTTCAGGGAGACTGCAGGGGCACAGGGCCCAGTGCACTCATGGGACATCAGGGGACAGTAACACAGAGGGAGCACCGAGGCCCCCCCCCTGCCCTGCCCCGAGCCAAGGCCTCGGCTGCATGCATGATGCCTCCTGCCGGCCCACGAAGCAGGTGCTATTATGGGACTGTGCCGTCAGGGTCCCCTGGGGTTTGATGGGCTAATTCACACTGGAGTGTGAATGACTCATAGGTGTCCTCCCACACAGCCGAGAGAAGCCAGAGTGGGCACAGCACGCCCCAGTGGGGGAACAGGGAGTGGGCAAGGTGGCTTTGCAGGCTTCTAGGAACCTCTCAAAACTTCTCAGCCTGGCCCTCAAGATCCTCAATGGACTGGCCTCCCCTTGTGCTCTCTACCACCCATCCCAGGTGCAAGCCCTGCTAAGTCACGCTTCACCCATTGCGAGGTCTCACCTCCCTCCTCTGCCTGCTGAATCCTGAGCCACAGTCAAGGCTTATGCTGTCTCCTCCAGGGAGCCTGCCAGGATAACCTGTGAGTTCCTGAGCTTCACACCAGCCCTCCACCAGGTCCTGCCCTGCTGCTGTGCTGGGGCTCCCCTCCCGAGGTCCTCCCTCACCCAGCAGCCAGAGCTCATCGTGACTCCTGAGCCCTCCTCCGCCCTGGTGGCCCTGCCTGCACACGCCAGCCCAGACAGAACCGCCGGTGACCCAGAACACAGGGGCCCTCTCAGGCCTCTGGGCCTGGATCTTGGCTGTCCCTCTGACACATGCCTTCCTGTCCCCTGGCTGACTCAACCTGATCCTTCAGGGCTCCCCAGAGCCACTGCCACCTCCAGAAAGCCTCCTTGACCTCCCCTCCACGCCCAGCCCCCATCTGGCCGCCAGCCCATGAGAGGCCCCAGGGGAGCCACGTCTGCTTCCCCAGGGCTTGGCCAGACTGACTCCATCCCCCTCGGTTCAGGGCCTGGGGGCAATGCCTATGGCCCTGAGGGGACTCTGATGTCTGTGACCCGCAGACCCTGGGGGATGGACACCTGCCTCACCTTGCTGAGTGGGCTGCCAGGGAGACCCACGTCCCCTCAGGCCCGTGTCCCAGCCTATGGGGCTGGCCCTCCGGGGCCTGAGCCGGTGCTGACAGTGTCAGAGCCTCACTGGGCATCTGTGGTTCTGTGACCAGGCCCCCAGGGCTTCTCACGTTCCCCACAACGCCAGTCCCTACTCCCCCGGCACCGGCTGCACACGGAGTCAGGGCTTCCAGCCACAGGCCTGCCTCCAGTCTGGAAACCTGGCCCTTCCCTGGGTCCGGCAGCCCTTCTCCTCCCCACCCCGCCCACCTGGGCAGGGCCACAGGCCCACAGCAGCCTGCTGGGCAGGCCGGGGACCCGGGAGAGGGTGGGCTCCTTGGTCCCACAAGGAAGTGATCTGGCCTGGGAGGGCTGGGGTCCTGCTGACCCCACTCCACTTGCTGACTCCTCCCAGCTCAGAGGCCCGCGCCCCTCTGAATCCTACCTGAGCCCTTTGCCCTCACTCAGAACTTCACCTGGTGCACCTCTGGCCAAGCTCCATCTGGCCTGTCACCTACCCCTGCCAATTGAGGGGCCACTGCCCTGACACTCACATGCCCTCATGCTCCAGCCACTAGTGTAGCTGGAGTGTCAGGCTGGTATGCTCATTCATTCATTCAGCAAGCGCCTCCCTGGCCTGCCCGTGCCAGGCCCGGCGCTGGGCCCGGGGCACCCCACGGGCGCACTCCCAATTCTGGCAGATCCCAAACCTTACCACCTGTCACAGCCAGCCTGGCCTTGTCTCCTCCAAGATACCCTCCCAGACTGCCCTGGCCTCATGAGCTCTCCCCTCTGCTCTCCCACCCAGACCTTTCACCCACCTTGGCTGGCATCGGATCCTGTCTGCTGCAGTCTGGCTCATTAACTGTGCCATGGGTACGTCCTGGATCCCGTGGGGAGGAAACCTCAAAATTCCCCTAAGAGCTGAGCCCAGCACTAACACCACCTTCACTGTCACACAACCTCCACCTTCATAGCTATTGCTGAAACCACCACAACCATCAACATCATCAGCAATACAGTCGTTACCACCACCATCACCATCACCACTACCACCACCATTACATCAACATCACCATCTCCATAATCATCACACGGTCATTACAACCACCATCACCACCAACAGTGCCATCATCATCATCAATACCACTACCATTATCACCACATCACCACCAATACCACCATTACGTTGTCACCAGCACCATCGTGACTACCACCGTCACCATCCAACAATCACACCATCAACAACACTACCACTGCACCAACATCATCACATCATCACTACCATCAACAACACCGTCACTCCCAGAGCTATCGCTGTCACCGCCACCACCACCAACCTCAACAGCACGCTTGTCACTGCCACCGCCACCACCACTACTGTGCTTTCATGGTCACCAGCATCACCTCCACTATTAGCAGCATCGCCGTAACTGCCACCACCTCCTCAGAACCAGCACTGCGACTGTCACTAGGACTGACGCTAGCCGGTAACCCCCACCACCAACATTCAATAAACAAGCATTTGCTCCGCACCCGCCACATCCCGCAGGAGGTCTCACCACCATCCCCGTCAACCACGACGGGGAGAACTCGGGCAACCACACCATCACCACTGTCCATCACACCCCCCCACCCTCCAGGCGTCTCCCAGTTCACCTGACTCCCAAAGGCCCAGTCACCTCAGGTGACCTCAAGGTCAGTCCACCATCCCCTTCTTCCAGGTGCCTCTGCACCAGGCCAGGAAGGGAGAATGGACACCCACCATGGTCATTGTGCCCTCCCTGCCAACTCGGAGTCCTGCCTGTGTCTACCCCATCCTGCCCTCCCACGTCCCCAGAAGGCCTTCTGCAGAAATGAGGACAGTCGCTGCCCTCCCAATACCACCAGCAGGGGTGCAAACCACTGAGCTGCCTGGGGAGTTGGGGTGTTGACTAAGACTTTTACACCTCGGGAAACGAGCAATTGCACACCCCAGCAGAGGCAAGCAAGAGTCTGGAGGGAGGAGGGTCACCACATGCCCTCTGGCGCATCCCCTGCGTGGCGTGGCATGGACCCCTGCTGCCCCCTCCCCCTGCCCTCACCATGCTTCTTCAGGGTCACTGGGGCCATCTATGGGAAGGAGCTTGGTGGGCACTGCAGGGTCGGGACCCATGAGCTGCTGTGTGACCCCGGGCAAGCATCATCACCTCTCTGAGCTCTGGCTTCTCGTCTGAGGTCTGGGGCCTGGTCTGAACTTGCCAGGGCCGGTGGGTGGAATGAGCTTTTGACAGAAGGACCGGGCACAGAGTAGGTGCCCAGGAAGTGTCAGCTCTGTCCCTCCACACCCCCCACCCCAATTCCACCTCTCCTTGGCCACTTTCAAGGCCAGGGAGTCCACCTCCCTCTGCTCCTAAAAAGAGGCGTGGGGATTTGGGCAAGGGGCTGGCAGGGGCCCCAGGCCCACCTCTCACTGGACCACTTGTTCCCCAGCATCTCAGCCACTCTGCCTTGGTGCCTTTGTGCATGCTGCGCACGGGCCTGGGGCCTCTACCACCCTCCCGCTGATGGACTCCAGCTCACCCCTCCTGACCAGCCCAAGCTCTCCTCCCCAGGAAGCCCACCCCAGCGTTGGCCCCTCACGCAATGGGCCTCAGCCCCCCAGCCCCCTGAGGGTGGGTGCTTTGTCCAAGTGGCTCACTGCTGTCCCCCAGCACAGGGCACAGTGCCCGCGAGGGAAGGGGCCTTCTCACCCGAGCAGCCCTCCTGGAATAGGGGACAATGACGGCGCCTGCTTGTGAGCATTTCCTGGCTCCGGTTACTTGACACATCATCTCATTCAGAACCACAGCAACCTCACTTTACAGATGTGGAAACTGAGGCTCAAGGAGGCAAAGGGGCCTCCCCATAGTCACCCCGTTATAAAGAACAGGGCCGGGGTTTGAGCCCAGGCCTGCAGGAGGTCCGAGCCCTGCCCCTCGCACCCCACCCGCTACCGCGTCACTGTGACTCCAGGCTGGCACGCGGGACCTGTGGGCTCCCGCATGTGGCACAGCCTTGGAGGGAGTGGATGGGAGGCGGCTGGAACAGTGTGGGGTGGGCAGCAGCGAGAGCAGTGGGCGAGGCTCCCAGGAGGATGGAGAGGGGGATTGCGGCCCCGCGGGAGGCGGCACGACAGGGCCCAGGAAGGCAGGTGGGGGCACCCCTGCAGGAATGACCGTCAGAGCACAGGTTTGGGCAGGAGCCAGCCCCCACCACTGACGCCTCCTCCTGGGAGGAGGGGGCCAGACCAAAGAGCTGGGCGGGGCCAGAGCCCTCAATGTGGGCGGGGCTAGGAACCTCAGCGCTGTGACGCATGCAAATAGGACTGATGGACGGATGGACAGATGGACGGATGAAATGAAATCCCTGCCAAAAGCACCCTGAAGGAACCCTGTGTGCCGACCAGGCCCAGGCCCTTCCCAAGAGTCTCCTGCTCTGTGCCCACGTGCACCCCTTCCTGTGCCAACACAGCCCAAGGCAGCTGCTCCCCCTTACCCCGCGGCGGCCCCTCTTGGAGCCGGTGGGTCTCAGAGGGAGGAGGGAAGCAAGCAAGCATGGCTGAGCCCTTTACTCCACCCTCCTACTTCCTGGCACCGCCCAAGGTCCTCAGTGCCCGGCACTGACCTCCCCAGTGGGACCGCCCCCACTCCCTGAGGGCAACTCCAGGCTCCTCCCACTTGTCCCCCAAGGGGCACAGGTTCAGTCTGGCGGGACACTGCAGAGCCCGTGGGGTCGGGGTACTCACGGTGGGATGGGCGACGATGGCAGGGCTGAGGGGCAAAGGTGATGGTACTCGGGAAGGAGGGGAGGCCGTGCTGCCACCCTGCCCAGTGCCAAACCCCTGGAGGCACCACACTCCTCCTCTAAGGCCTCTGACCCCGTTCAGCCTCTTGACCAGGGACAGATGACATGGTTGACGGTTGGCTCAACCTGCCGCCCTGCCCTGTAGCTGCCCTGCCACCTCCCAGTACAGGCATCATCCCGGAACCAAGCCACCCCCACTCCCATCCAGCAGATCCTGGAGCTCGGGGTGGCCACACTCTGTGCCTCCCGACTCACCGACCCCGTCCCCTCACCCCCGTGTCTCCATGGACACCATGCTTCCAAGGCCACATGCCTCCACCACTGCAACTACCCACCACGGTGCAGAGAAGCTGCACAACGCAGGGGCACCTGGACACACGGGAGGCCACAGAGGTGGGAAAGCACAGGGACAAGACGCAGCTGGACGCAGCCCCGTGGGAGGCTCACGTGCCCTGACCCTCTGTCCAGACACCACCAGCCCCAGGCACCCCCTGCCATACCAACATGCCCAGAGCCTCAAGCACAGGTGTCTGTGATAGCCCCACCGTGCTCCGGGCAAGGGACCCTGCCCCCTCCTTCCCAGACACTCCTCACCAGGGCTGCCACAGGCCAAGCGGCAGCCGGCAGTTCGTTTTCTAGCAGAAAGAGAAAGGAGAGCGGGGAGGGGGCGGGGGAGGAGTGGGCAGGGGAGGGGCCAGGGGAGGGAATGGGGAGGGGTGGGCAGCGGAGGGGTGGGCAGGGGAGGGGCATCTCTGGACCAACACTGGCAGCACCACCCTCTGCAGGTGCCTGGGAGGCACCCACTGGGGATGTGTGGGGTGCTGGGCGGCACCTTCCCGGACCAGGAGGCGGTGGGCATTCATCCTGTCCCCGTGTACAGTTGAGGAAACTGAGGCTTGGGTTTGTGCTGCCAGTGCAGGCAGAACCAGGGATTCCTGAGCTGGAGGCAGGGGCCGTTCTGACAGGCCAACCAAGGCTGTACGACCCCACAGATCCCCAGCCCTTGGACACACGGGCCAAGCAGGCACTCCAGTAGGAGCAATCTGGAGCTGTGTCGTGGGCAGGCCCAGGTTCTTTGGTCCCTGCCCTCCTGGGAGGGCCCCTTTCACCCTATTTCTAGAGGAACGGGGTGGGCTCACCAGGGCCAGGCACCCTGGTGGATGTCCTATCGGGTGGGCAGTGTGTGGAGGGCGCCTTGAGGGCAGGACCCTGTCATCGTGGTCAGACAGCACTGGGCCGACTGGACGCAGGAAAGATGTGTTCAGGGAACGAATGAGTGAGTTAATGAATGAATGGATGGGTGAATCCCCAGTCCCCGGAGGATGAGGGACCCCCATCAGATGGGGCACATTGCAGTAGCCTCTGTTCACCTCCTGAGGGCTTACTGTGGGCCCAGCATGGAAACACGTGGACCGGACCCAGCCCTGCCCTTGGGGGGTTCACATTCTGCAGGGGCGGGGCCCACAGGAAGCAGGGAACACGGGTACATGGACGTGCTGCAAACTGGGGTCTGAGCAGGGAAGAAGTGGACAGGGGTGGGGATGTAGGAAAACGGGCAAGAAGGCCTCCTGGAGCAGGTGTCTCTTGAGGCCAGAGAAGAGGGCACAGGGGTGAAGCAGCGAGGGGGCGTGCGGGGGGAGGGCAGTGGGGGAGGAGCTGGACTGCCAGCCAGGGCAGGGTGGGGGCACTCAGTGCCACACCCCAGGTTCAGTAATCATGACCTCACGGACCATCTCTTCCCTTCAGCTCCTAAACCCAAGGAGACAGGCAGGCTGGGCTCCCATGCCCCTTGAGGAGACAGCAGGCCCACATGGGCTTCTGCCAGCCCCCGCTGCCCACCAAGGACAAAGTAGGAGGAGACTCAGAGACTAGGGGGCGCTGGGGAAGGGGCTGAGCTGAGTCCGGGGCTGGGCAGGGGTGGAGGCTGGGACAGGTGGGTGGTCTTGCCCTTGAGAGCAGCTCTCCACGCTTCCCCCACCCCAGCCCCGACCCGGGTGGGGGGAAGCAGAACACACCCTCCCCCACACTCAGTGAGAGTGTGGGTCCCGAGGCCCTCCCAGCCCAAAGAGGCCTTCTGCTTTGGGCCCGTCCCCTGCTCGGCCCGTCCCCTCTGACCCCATCAGCACCAGCTGGCGTGGGAGAAATAGGGCTGGGAACCGGCCGCTGACAGCGACCTGGGAACTCTGCCAAGTCTCCCTTC
Source organism: Tapirus indicus (assembly GCA_031878705.1). NCBI lineage: Eukaryota > Metazoa > Chordata > Mammalia > Perissodactyla > Tapiridae > Tapirus > Tapirus indicus. The sequence goes on from CM062935.1 coordinate 2,517,962, forward strand.
CGCTCGCCCCCCCCCCCCTTGGCCTGCCCCTTCACTGCCCTCTCCAAGGAAACCAAGGATGGGGGGTGTCAAGGTTCTTAAAGGGACCAGGACGCACACTTGGGCAGGGACCCCAGGAAGGGGGCCAGCCCTAGGTCTTGAGCATCCCCAGGACAGCTGCCCCTGGCCTGGGCCCTCTGTGTGGCAGGGCTAGAATGACCCAGGGGCAACCCCAGGCTTATCACAGCACTCTGGGCCTCAGTCTCCTCATCTGGACAGAGGAAGCTGGTGCTAGTAAATGAGCGGATCTAAAGGTGCCCAGAGGGGTCAGGCTTAGGGAAGGAGTCCGACAGTGTGAGGGACGTCACCCCTTCTGCCAGCCTGTCCAAGTGTCTGCTCCGCTGGCTCAGGGCCAGAGAGTAAGGGTGCTGACAGCCCACTAGTCAGGGACACCCCCAACCCGGCTGAACAGGAGCCTGTTGCGGGACTTCTCAGGGCCTTTATAGCTGATGCGCGTGGTGGGCACGGAACCCTGCTCTTCCTGGAGCCCTCGTGGGGCTGGCATCTGGCAGAACACCCCCCGAAACACTGGCATAGCAGGACGAGTACCATGGAGGGTGTCTGGCCCAGGCCCTGGCCTATACTAACGTCCCCACACTGGGCCTCAGTTGGAGCACTTTCAAGTGAGGGCAGAGCAAATGATCTCTGAGGATCTCTCCAGCTCTGACTTTCATGCTCTAACTCTGGGTTACTCATTTTTAAAAAGGAGACTGCGAAACACTCGCAACTTCCCATGAGTGAGAGACCCAGGGAGCTGTCCTTTCAGAACCACAGAACTCAACTCCCACGATGTGCTCTTGGCCTGCCTCACCCCTGTCACCCACCGTCCATCCTCTATCCACTCACCTTCCACCCACCCATCTATCCATCCTGAACATTTGGGAATTGTGCAAGGACCACCCTTTCCCTCCCTAACACCCCCATTCCCCAGGTCCTCACTGCCACTGGCCAGGCTGGGTTCAGGAGTGGGTGATCCACAGTCTTTCGGCTGATAGGGTGGGATTTAGTCACGTAACTCGGGCTCCTGGGGCAAGGGGAACTCCAGGGGGTTGTCAGGGCCCAATGTTTACAGAGCACGAGCAGTAGCCTCGAGGGTGGATGTTGAGCTCCTACGTGTAAGTGTGTGCATGTAACTGGGGCGAGGCAGGTGGAGGGTCTGCACTGTGGGTGGAAGCCTCTGACTCACTCTTTCCAAGATGAGTGTGTCACATGCAGGAAGGGAGCCCTGCAAGCATATGACACATGTGTAATTACGTGTGAACACGCACAAGTGATACCAGATGAGACACAGGGTCAAGGCTCAGTGTGACCAGGCTCAGGGCTCAGAGTGTGACAAGGATCAGGGCTCAGCATGTGATGAGGATCAGGGCTCAGCCTGTGACGAGGGTCAGGGCTCAGCATGTGACCAGAGTCAGGGCTCAGCGTGTGACCAGGGTCAGGGCTCAGTGTGTGACCAGGGTCAGGGCTCCACCTGTGACCAGGACCAGGGCTCAGCGTGTGACCAGGATCAGGGCTCAGCGTGTGACCAGAGTCAGGGCTCAGCGTGTGACCAGGGTCAGGGCTCCACCTGTGACCAGGACCAGGGCTCAGCGTGTGACCAGGATCAGGGCTCAGCGTGTGACCAGGGTCAGGGCTCAGCGTGTGACCAGAGTCAGGGCTCAGCGTGTGACCAGGGTCAGGGCTCAGCCTGTGATGAGGGTCAGGGCTCAGCGTGTGACCAGAGTCAGGGCTCAGCGTGTGACCAGGGTCAGGGCTCAGCGTGTGACCAGGATCAGGGCTCAGCCTGTGATGAGGGTCAGGGCTCAGCGTGTGACCAGAGTCAGGGCTCAGCGTGTGACCAGGGTCAGGGCTCAGCGTGTGACCAGGATCAGGGCTCAGTGTGTGACCAGGGTCAGGGCTCCACCTGTGACCAGGACCAGGGCTCAGAGTGTGACAAGGATCAGGGCTCAGCATGTGACGAGGATCAGGGCTCAGCCTGTGACGAGGGTCAGGGCTCAGCGTGTGACCAGAGTCAGGGCTCAGCGTGTGACCAGAGTCAGGGCTCAGTGTGTGACCAGGGTCAGGGCTCAGTGTGTGACCAGGGTCAGGGCTCCACCTGTGACCAGGACCAGGGCTCAGAGTGTGACAAGGATCAGGGCTCAGCATGTGACGAGGATCAGGGCTCAGCCTGTGACGAGGGTCAGGGCTCAGCGTGTGACCAGAGTCAGGGCTCAGCGTGTGACCAGAGTCAGGGCTCAGTGTGTGACCAGGGTCAGGGCTCAGTGTGTGACCAGGGTCAGGGCTCCACCTGTGACCAGGACCAGGGCTCAGCTATGGATTGCAGTCATGGATCAAAGATCACTATTTCTCAGCTGAAGGTCACTGATGATTCTCACCGTCCAACCCCCCCCCCAATCCTGTAGACATGTGAGCAGGACATCCAAGCACACAAAAGCACAGGCCCAGAGCAGCACAAACTCGATCCCTGGGCACACTGGTGGAAGCAGACCTGGGCCCCCACCCCCGGACCCCATTTCAGGTCCTCTGGGAAACGCCTGGCTCCTGTGAGCTCATTCATGGGGTGAGGAGTGGTCCCGCTGGGCCTGCACAGAGGAGAGGGGGCGAGGGTGGGGGAGGGGCAGGGCCAGCCCTTCCCCCGAGTCCCTGTCAGCCTCTGACCTTCCCGGGTGGGCCCAGGCGACCCAGTCCTAGAAGGGATGCCTCCGTCCCCACTCCTGAGCTTCTAGCTGGACCACGGGCTTCCAGAGCCTGGGCTTCCTCTGTGGTAACAGGCACAGTGCAGCCAGGCTCCCAGGGCCGTGCCCGAGACTGCACCAAAAGCTTGTGTGTACAGTGCTGTCCCCGGCATGCCTCAAACCCCGCACAGCTGTGCGCACCCTGCCGCTGTCCTTGGGGCCTGGGCCCTCAGGAGCAGAGACCTCAACAGTCCCATCCATCCCGAGGTGACCAGGGGTGGGCAGACCACCCCTGGGTGGCGGGCAGGCCCCCCACACCTGAGAGAGGAAGGGCAAATGGAAGCTACGGTCAGTCTTCTCCCACTCCCCACAGGGACAGGAAGCTGCGTCTCCCAGAGCGGGGTCTGTCCCAAGCCAGATGGTCCTCCTCGACCACAGGAGGGTCCAAGGGACAGTGAACCTGACACACGCTGGGCTGGCGAGACCTCTCACAGCCTGCTGCCCCAGGAGAGCAAAGGGGATGGGTCTCACTTTTCTGGAAAACAATTTACTACCAGGAGCTGAAAACCGTCCAGAGACACGATGCCGAGGAAACGATGGGAAATGTGGGTGGAGCTGTGCAATCAGGCCGCTGTCTCCTGCGGAGACTCGTCCAGTAGGGCCGGGTGGGAGAACCAGCAGCCCCCGGGAGCCGCAGGCAGCCTGTGAACAGCCCCCGGGAGGGTCTCTGGGCTGTGAGGAGGAGCTTGTGCTGAAGTCAGGGGCCGGAGAGGACGGGCCTGCAGCACCAGCTCCATCCACCCCCTGAAAATGCAAGCTCTGGGGCCTCCTGCCCGCGCTGGCCGCTGGCCGCAGGGGCCAGCCTGGCTACTGCCAGCATGTGGGCCTTCTTTCTTGCTTTTCATTTTTTTATCCTTTTCTGAGCCCCCCTTTTGTACAAAGAGCTTGTGCTGCTTGCAAAACCCAGAGAAAAGCAGTCGACAGCAACCAAAGCCACAGGGCTGTTTTCCCAGGGCCGGGGGTCCACCCCAGCTCTCCCCCAGCCCAGCCCCCGGCCCCAGACCCTGTCCTCGTGCCCCCAGACCAAGAGCGGGAAAGGCAGTGAGTCTGCCACATGGCCTGCACGCTCCCACCACAGGGCCTTTGCACTTCTGTTCCTTCTGCCAAAACGTTTGTCCCCAGACACTCACGTGCACAGTGCTGTGTCAGGCCTCTGCTCAACATCACCTCCTCAGAGAGGCCTCCGCGAACCTGCTCTGAAAGGCACCTCACCCCACCTGCCACCAGATCCATCTGGCTCTACTTCTTGGCCTGTGGCGTGACCTGACATTTTCACACGCATCTATATGATTTTGCTTCACTGTCCTTCCTCACTGGAGATGGGAGGAGGCTGATGGCCAGGACTTCCTAGAGCAGTGCTTCGTCAGTAATCACTGGAGGATGGGGGGATGGGGGGATGGATGGGGGGGATGGATGGGTGGGTGCATGACGATCCCATCCCTCCAACTTCCATAGTTCCTGACACAAAGCCCCCACAAACTGGCCCCAGGCCCCGCGCAGACTTCGCTCTGCAGCCCCGCACCCACCCCGCCTGCTCCCCGCCACCTGCTCTTCCTGGCCACGCCTCACATTCCTGCTCTATCTTCCAACCTCCAAGCTGTGCTTCTGCCTGAAACCCCTTCCCCCCCTTCTCTGCCAGGCAAACTTGCTCTCCTCCAGTGTCAGCCCCTCCAGTACCCTTCCCCAACCTCCCAGGACACACATTTGTCACTGCGATGCCCAGAGCACAGGGGACTTGCTGTACCCCCAGGTCCAGGGCCCAGGCTGAGCACACTCACACTGCCGGCCAGCCCGGGGAAGGGCGCAGGGAGGCCTGGGGCTGGCGGTGCCACGGCTGAGGGAGGCAGGCGGTGACAATGACACAGCTCCCTGATCATGCTCTCCCCAGTGCACACGGAACCCCGTGGGGAGAAGGCCCAGCCCCCACCAGGCCCACCTGGCCCATCAAGATCCAGCCACCAAGCTCTCTCCCACCCCATCTCCCCAAAATTCTGACCTTCTTCACCTCCTGCCCCCACAGTGGGGCCTTTGGTCAAATTCTTCCTTGTGACTAAACGAGGCGCCCCCCTTGCCTCACTGTGTCTGGGAGGACACTCCACTCTGGGGTGCCCAGGCAGGGCCCTGCGATCCCACATCACAGCCCGGCCAATCCAGCCCAACCCCAGCGGGGCGTGGTGCAGGCACCCCACCTGCTCGCACAGTGCTGCAGCGCTGACACGGGCTGGCGCTAGTAGGTGCTAGACGAGGAGCTGGGCAGGGACCCCCCGGAGCCTCTGTTTCCCGTCTGATCACTCTGGGTCCCCAATCCCACCCAAGCCGTCCCATCTGCCATGGTGCTCCCCCAGCTCCAGCAAACCTAGACGGCAGGAGCCTGCCTGCTCCAGGTGGGTGGGGCAGGCAAGGGACGTCCCCACCTGTCACCTGGCCCTCGGTTGGACCTCCACGCCCCTCTCTTCCCTGGACTGTGGACTTCCCTGGGAGGGGTGGGAGGCAGGCTGGGTGGGCTCCATGCTGCCTCAGAGCCAGACCTGGGCAGGGAGGGACCGCGAGACACAGACGGAAAGGGGGGCGGCCTCAAACCTGAAACCTGCACCCTCCCCCGCTGGGCCAGCCCCCCATGCCCACCCCAGAGGCCCCGAGGCCACAAGGCCCAGAAGGACTTACACATCTGTCTCATCCCACAGGATACAGGTCTGGTTGGTGGTGCCCTGGGAGAGAGCGGGGAGGAGTCAGGGCCACATACAGCCCTTTGAGCCTGCCTGAGGGTCACCGCCAGGGTCCACCCACAGGGGTGCTAGGTGCACAGGGTCAGAAGGAAACTGAGGCCCAGATAGGGAAGGACTGGCCCAGCCCCCCACCCCCCACCATGTGGCCTCGGACAGCTTCTGGTCCCTCTCTGAGCAGAGCTGGGCGGTGGTGGTCGAGGCCCATCTCTGGATGCCCAGGTAGCTTAATGCAAATGGGGTAACAGGAGCAGGGGGCAGGAGGGCACAGGAGGGCCTCAGCAAACAGCCCTGTCCCTAGTGCAGGCGCTAGGACCGAGGGAGTGATAACAGTGGGGGTTTATTAGCACTCACACATGGGGGGCGGCTGCTCTAAGCCCTGAGGAAATTACTTAGTCCTCACCCAACTCTGTAGTTCCCACTTGATAAGCGAATGCACAGAGAGGCTGAACAACTCGTCCAAAGCCACAAAGCTGGAAAGAGCATGGCCGGTTCTACCCACAGTCCTGGCCTGGAGTTCGAGATGCTGTCCTGGCTGGGTAACTCGGGCAACTGGCACCCTTGGGCTCCTGGCTCTCAGCTGGTCCAGAGGGCACCTCGGCCCTGGCTCCTCTGAGGCCCAGTGGAGAGCCCCCAGGATCGGGGGATGGAGGGGCTGTGAGGCCCAGGGCGGACTTGTTTCTCAGAAAGGGATGGCTCTCTTTTCCCCAAGGGAGCAACCAGGCCAATGGGACCTGGCTAGGGCTCAGGCAATGGTGTCAGACGTGGGCTGAATTCTGGCTCCCACGTGGCCCTGCTGTGTGACTCTAGGCAAGTCACCGCACCTCTCTGAGCCTCAGTTTCCCCACCTACCACTGGGGGATAAAAGCAGGTCTGTTGCAAGGCTGACGTGAGACCCGAGAAGTGTGCGTACACACTCTACACGCGGGATCAGACAGAAGGACCGCGTGCGCGCACACACACGTGCACGCGCGGAGGGCACTCACATTGTGCATGTGGGCAAACTCGATCTCCAGGGGTGTGAGCAGGGAGCGAGGGGGGGGCTTCACAGTCACCGAGATGACCTTGGAGTTCAGGATGGTCGTGTTCCTGGGGGACAGCCAGCAGGCCGCGTCAGGGGGTCCGGGGAGCTGCCCCTACGTGCCGAGCCCCGGCCCCCACCCAGGCCCGCACCCCTTGGCGCCCTCCACGCTCAGGCCTGGTCCCCCGCCCCCGAGCCCCGCAGCCCCACCTCTGCAGGGCCAGGAAGCTGCCCAGGTTCCGGTAGAGCACGGTGCCCACCACGAACACAGACGAGTCGGCCTCTGGAAGAGAGCGAGGCCGCCACGTCACCTCTCCTGATCCGCTCCCACTCCGGCTGGGGGAGGGCAGGACACGGCTTCTCTTCAGGGAAGCAGAGTCGCCTGCTGTGTGACCCCAGGCGAGACCCTTCCCCTCCCTGCGATGAGGAGGTCTAGTCCTCCCTTCAGCAAAGATTGTCTGGGGGCCTCCCAACACAGGGAGGGCAGGGAGGGCTTCCTGGAGGAGGGGGCAAACTCGGGAACACTGAAAAGAAATGGGTGCTGCCCTGGCCTTGAGGCTGCAGGCTGGACTCTAGAAGGAACTTCCCAGGGGGATGGGCCCTCAGACACTGGGGCCTGAGTCTCCCGTGAGGGTCTCACCCACACCCTGGGGCCCCTCACCTGCCAGCCCTGTGGAGAAGACGCTCTTGGACACAGTGACCCTGTCTTCTGGCACCTTGGCCCAGTCGCCCGTGGCCCGCCAGCCCTTCATGGGAAAGCTAATGTCTGTGGCTCCGCTGGCCGGGAGCTTATGGATGCTGAGGACTGGGGTGGCGGGGGGGGGGGAAGAGACAGACAGACAGACATTGGGAAACAGAGAGACAGAGCGGTCACCCGACAAGGAGCCTTGGCCTGGCCTGGGGAGCTGGGGAGCGAGCCTGGGAGTCCAGCACCACCATGCAGTGGTGCTCACGGCTCAGAGTGGAGCGCAGGGCACGTGGAGCCACCGGGCCAGGCTGCTGCCTGGCACCAACCCCCCTGTGAGGCCCAGGGCCTGGGCGACGTCCCAGCCTCAACTCAAGGCCCCTGGCCCCAAGCTGCAGACTGACCCCTCCCCCGACACTCTGTCCCTACACAGGCTCCCTGGGTCGGCTGTGTCCCCAGAGCCAGTGAAGTCCTGGATGGGGGACGGTAGGGGGGTAGCAGACGTGGGCTGGGGTTGGTCAGAGCCCCCAGAGAGCCAGCCTGGTCCTGATGAGCCAAACCCAGAGGGGCTGGCCTGCCTCCCTGGCCCCTTCTAGCCCTCCAAGGACCCTCCAGCCACAGCAGGAGCCCCCCTGCCCGTGAGGACCCAGGCCTGGACTCAGCCTCCATGGCCCCAGAAGGTGTCAAAGGCGAGTTCTGCGGTCAGGTCTGTGGCAACGGAGGGATCCACAGGGAGCAGTGTCCACCTCGGCGCCCTCACCCATCCTGGATGCTGGAGCCCAGGTCCCCACTCCACCCGGCTCTGTAAACGGGGACGGGGACAGCTCCCCCTGCACAGGGCTTGGGGACACTACAGGAGACAACAAATCCCCCGACCTTCCCTCCCAACTCTCCTTGTGGGGGCCTGGCCGGCCTCCTGCAGGCCCTCAGCCCCACCCAGGTCTCAGCGGAGCCACCCCTGGAGACCCGGTCCCAGTCCCTCCCCATCCCCTGGGGCAAAGTGGCGACACAGGCCTGGGTCACAGGCCTGGAGGACCGGATGGGGCGGGTCTCCCTGTCAGCGTGCTGGGAAGCAAGGCGACCAGCTGAGCCAGGAGTGGGCGGGGGTGGGGCCATGGGGGGAAGCAGGGTCTGGGAGAGCGGGGTGGCTGGGAACCCAGTCCCTGTGGGTGGTGCTGTGGCCCACAGAAGCCAGGGGTTCAGAGACACACGGCACGGGGTGTGCGGGGGCGGCAGGAGCAGGCACCACCCGGTGAGGGAGGGCGGGGACGAGGCAGAGTGGCCGCTGGACCAACCTGGATGGACATGATGGGGGGCGAGGAGATGGGAGGCCCGGGGTCCGACAGGGTGCTCAGAGGGAGCGCTCGGGAGAGGACGTGGGACTGCAGACCGATGGAGTAGGACTGACAGGACCAGAGTGGGAGGTCCCTGGGGGGACAAGGTCCTTGGCGGAGTCCAGGGAACTGAGGGGCCAGGGCGTGGGAAGGGATGCGTGTGTGAACACTGACACCCCAAGGTCTACACCGGGGGAGAGCACGGAGAGAGTGACCCCGGGTGATGGGGATAAGGAGCAGGCAGGGACAGGAGGGTGGGGGAGGGTGTGGAGGGGCCCCCAGGAGCCAGGAGGACCCAGGGTCCCTGGGCTGAGGAAGGACATCCAGCCCCCTCCCCAGAAAGGGCTGCAGACCAGGAAGGAAAAGGAGCACGAGGGGGTGAGGTCGGGCCTGGGGATTCCGCCGGATTCCGCCGGTGCTGAACAGTGGGGCCCGATGGCACAGGGGAGGGGTCTCAGGAGACGGGGAGGAACAAGAACCATGTATAGGGTACGGATGTGTGGGGTGTGGGGCCTGTGGGGTGTAGTGTGTGGGGTGTAGGGTATGTGGGGGGTGTGGGGTGTGTGGAGTATGCAGGGTGTGTGTGGTGTGGGGTGTGTGGGGTGTGGGGTGTGTGGAGTATGCAGGGTGTGTGGGGTGTGTGGTGTGGGGTGTGTGGGGTGTGGGGTGTGTTGGTGTGGCATTGTGTGAGACGTGTGGGTTTCGGGGTGTGTAGGTAACAAGGGGTGATGGAAGGAGCCTCCCTTGGTGACAAAGGGCTGACCCTGAATGTCCGTCCACTCGGGACAGGCTCCCCTAGGCAGGAGGTCAGGGGGCCTGTGACCCATGCTGAGTGCCCCTCCCGAGGCCACAGGGGTGCTGGGCGCCCTGGAGCCAGTGGTCCCCTGAGGTCCTGGACCAGGAGGGCCCCCCCCCGCCCCGGGCCACCGGCATCTCACCCAGGAAAAGGGCCAGTGCGCCCCGCGAGGAAGGGAAGGGGAGAGCACCTCACAGATGGGGATGCTGGGCTGGCAAGTCCCCCGAGCAGCCTGGAGCCACCGCTGACCCCACTCGCCAGATGACCTCCAAGAGCACCTGATCCCCCCCCCGGCCTGAGTCTCCCCACTTGTGAGATGAAGGCTGGTCACGCCCCTACCCTGGCCTTGGAGCCTTTCCTGGCTCTGACCAAGCTCCGGGTGCTGAGCTCCTCAGGCAGAAACGCGGGGCCAGTGCTCTGGGAACCTCCAGCTTAGCAAACCTTGTCCTAGCCCAGGGCAGCACTGTGCCTGTTAGCACAGGGGGTGGGGGTCCAGGCAAGGGCCCAGGTGCGTGTGCTAATGCAGCGCAGCTGATCTCGGGCATATCACTAGAGATTGAGTTTCTCCACAAGGAAGGTGATGATCTCCCTCCTTAGTGCTGTTTGGATCACAGCTGGGGCCAGCGCCCACTCCTGAATCTCCCACTGTGAGGAGGGACTCTGACCACTGGAGAGACTCAGGAGAGGAGTCCCAAGACAGGCAAGATTTGAGAAATGCAGCCCATGAGAGCTAGTTAAGGGGACCACCATTTACCTCCCAGGTCCCGGGCCCTGTTATTGCTCTCTCCGTCTCCAAGAGGTGAGTACTATTATGGCCCCATTTCAGAGTTTTGCTCAATGTCATGGAGCTGGGTGGAGACCACGTGGGCCCCTCTGACGAGACGCTTCTGGGAGCGGAGGGCACAGAAGGGGGTGGCTGCACAGTCCTGCCTTCAGGTCTCGAGGCCGTCCCAGCACAGAGGGCACTGGGGGTGACGAGTAGAAGTGGGCCCCCTGCCCCAGGGAAGTGCAAGCAGGGCGCTGGCTGTGGTCTGGGTTCCTGGTGTGTCCCAGGATTCGGGGTCTCCAGGACCTTGTCTGGGTCTGAGACGCGCCATGCGGACCCCTCTCGGGGCCCCATCAGAGCACTATCATCAGGAACCTCGCCCCTGAGCCCTGAAAACAGCACTGATCTGAGGCAGCAGCCCGGAGGGTCCCCGGGGCGTGGGCCGCTGCCTGTCCATGTAGATGAGGAAGCTGAGGTGGACTCTGCTCAGGGGCGCAGAGCAGGGGCACTGGGAGTCAGCAGAGAGAGGTGGGCTTACCCAGGTTGTCTGTCACCTGGTACGCGTCCCGCAAGTCCTTCATGCGGAAGCCGATGACGTCCACGAAGTCCTCCACCAGCCGGAACAGCTCCTTGGCGTTGGGGCCCATCTGGGGGGCAGCGGTGGGGGTGGGGGTCAGGGAGCCTCGGAGACGGTGGGGAGCAGCAGCCAGGACACACCTTCTCCGTCCGCCGCCTCCTCCCGCCTCCTCCCTCATCTGCTCCCCCTGCTCAGCTCTGTCGTTCCCCGGCACGCGAGGCTCCAGCCCGACTTGGGAAGCACGTTGGGACCTCGGAGGATTCTCTGCCATTAGGTGGACGAGGACACTGAGCCCAGAGGGGCTGCTGAGCCGGCCCCGTGGTCAGGGGCTCAGGCTGCGGGGGAGAGCGGGGACTCTGGGGACCTGCAGCCCCCACACGGGGAGCTGCCCCTTGACAGCAGTAGCGGCAGGTTCCAGGTCAGTCTGGGGAGAAGGGAGGCTGACCGTTCTTCCCGATGGGAAAGAACCACCACGTCCCGGTCACCCTGACACGCCCCACACAGTCAACACCTGCACCCCTCGCTGAGCTCCGTGAGGGGAGCTACTGTCCTCTGTCAATGGAGAAACTGAGGCTCAGAAGGGTAAGTGGCTTCCAGAAAGTCACGCCACCAGCAGAGGCCAGTGGGACTTGAACCCAGGGCCCCACCCTGGGCTAGCCTGGGCCTTAGGGAGGTGCCAGACGCCTGTGCCCCTCCTGCTGCTCTGACCACAGGGCCCCAGACCAGCGGCCATACCAGCTGGGCCTCTTCCCACTTGTCCCGGTTCTCCTCTGCCAGCAGGTTGCTGATGATCTGGACGAAGTTCTGGGAAGAAGAGGAAGGAGGGTCAGTGAGCAGAGAATGAGGCGCCAGAACCCAGGCTCAACCTGAGACCACAGTCAGGGCTCAGCCTATGACCAGGTGAGGATTCAGAGTGTGACCGGAGTCAGGGCTCAGTGTGTGACCAGAGTCAGTGCCCAGCCTCTGGCCAGGTCAGGGCTCAGTAAGGCTGGGGTGTAGAACCACTCCCTGTCACCCTCTCATGCACCCACCCCCTAGGCCACCCTCCCGGGAGCCCACCTGCACGTCCCCCGGGGTAGGGCTGTAGTACGCCCTCCGGAAGATCTCAGTCATGTTCCTCAGGACGTCGATGGTGGAGAGGAGGTCCCCACTGTAGCTGGTCCCGTCCTGGGAGATCTCCACCAGCGTCTGGATTACCTCGGAGACTCCCTCCCCAGGCAGCCCGCGCTGAGCCTTCGCCAGGTGCTCCCGAGTCTGGGGAGATGGAGGGTTGGGTGCCACGACTCTGCAGGACGTGTCGAGGCAGGTACCACGAACTCCCCATGCCTAGAGAACCCTCCGCAGCCCCCAGCCAGCGGCTGTTGCTGACTGGCGTCCACAGGGCGTGTCCGGGGACACCACGCTATGTCTGAGGGACACGGGGCAGAAAAGCACCCTGGAGTAGGGGTCAGGGAGGGAGACCCTGGGGCCGGCCCTCACCATCATCTGGATGTTTCGGTAGTCGATGGAGACACAGCGGATGTAGGTGGGGGGCTCCCAGTAAGCAATGCCCTCCTCGTCCAGCTCGCAGCGTCGCAGGATGAGGCCTGGGGAGACAGTGGGCAGCTCTGCCTCCCCCTTCTCAGGTGGAAGCCCCCTCCAGCGCGGGACTCCCACGCACGGCTCCCAGGCACCGGCCCCTCTGGACAGGACCGTCCGGCCCCAGGAGCATGGCCTTGGCCTCGGCCTCCTGCTGAGAGCAGAGCCACCTGGCCTGGCCTCTCTTGCTCTTTCCTTCAACACGTTTGGGAGCCGCTGCTGCACGTCAGGAGCTGCGCCAGGTGCCAGTGACCTGGCAGGAGCCAAAGCTTCAGAGGCCCCAGTGTGTGGAGGCAGAGCCCTCAGAGCGGAGGCCTCAGACTCCAGCGCGGGGCCTCTCCTGGAGTCCCTCCCAATCCAGAGCCTGGGGGGAGCCAAATCCCGGGCCCCCTGCCCGGCTCCACCCCTGGGGTGACAGGGTTCTCGGGCGGCCCAGGAGGGTGCCCTCCAATGGCCGGGTGTGCTGTGGACACAGGAGGCCGTTCAGCATCAGGTATCGACAGCCTTAACCAGGTGCACACCCTTGGGACCCAGACTTACTCCCAGGAAACGGTCAGGGAACCAAGCACAGCCGTGTGCACACGCAGTGGTGATGACCACTGAGAACCGCCACAACCTGTCACCCCCCAGAGCCACGGCGTGGCGCAGGATCAACATGAGGGGACATTGGTCATATGTGCAGACAGAAGGCCCGAGGAGCCGCACCGTCATGTGGCCCATGTTTCCTCATTTTGCTCCTCTGATATGCAATATGCTACCAAGAACACGTACTGTTCTGTAAACAAATTGGGGGGGTAGGAATCCACAGCCCCCACCACCATCCCCACCGCACCTGGACCATCCCACAGCTTCCTTACCACAGCCCTGTGGGAGGAGTCCACAACGCCCTTGTTTTACAGAGAGAAAACAGAGGCTCAGAGAGGTTAAGTCACCGCCTGAATGTCACACAGCAAAGAAAGGTACAAAAACTGCCAGCACTCCTTCCGATAAGATCGGCAAAAAAAAAGCAACCTCTAGGGTGCAGCCAGCCCCCTTCCCCTGGGAGCCCCCTGCCCTGCCATCACTCCGTAGAGATGCTCACAGGTTAAGACCACCAGGGTCAAAGCCGACATCCCTCTTACTGGCCCGGCAAGGCCAGCGCCGTGTGGTAACTTCCTTGCGCCTCAGTTTCCCACCTGTAAATGGCAACTCCATGGGACATTGCACGTAACGGGCTTCATGCGGGTGCTGGCTCTTGGTGAGCCCTCAGGACACCGCGGCTGCCAGCAATGTCCCCTGGGCTCCCAACCTGTCCTGTGCCTGCATCTGGGCGGTGTCCCCTGCACTCACAGCTCCTTGGAGCAGGCCCGTGGGGCGTCTCGGTGCCGCATGCACACCTCTGTGACGACGGGACAGGAGCCCCCCACACTCTCTGCCCTGGCGGCCCTCACCTGTGGCGTTGCGGGGACACCGGACAGCGGCCACCTCTCCCGCCGGGGTCTCCTTCCAGATCACAGCACCAAAGTTGTCCTCGTCACAGATCTCGTGGGGCTCTGCCAAGGGGGCAGGATACAGGAAGGGGACGGAGAGCTGGCGGCAGGCTCGGGAAGGCTGAGACCCCTCCAGGCATCTCCCGTCACCAGGGGAGGCCTTCCCCAGCAAAGCTAAGCACCAAGCCCACCTGTTGGCTCAGGATGCCCCTCTCAGAGCCCAGCCATGGGGGCAGGCGGGGGACACTCACCGGGACACCGCTGGGCGCTGCACTGCCGGTACTCATCCTGCGGGCCCTGGCAGGCCACTCCCCCGAAGAAGGGCCCCAGGCAGACACGCTCCCGTCGCTGCGTGCCGCCCCCACAGGTGACACTGCAGCCGCCCCACGATGCCCAGGCCTGCCACTTCCCATCCACTGTGGGACATGGCCAAGCACGGAGGCACAGGGTCAGGGACGAGGAGTGTGCAGGTCCAGGAGCCACGGGGATGCAAAAACACAGGGGCCCAGGGACATAGGGCCAGGAAGCCATGAGGAGAAGAGGCATTGGGACGTGGGAGGAGAAACCAGAGCTCAGCTTGATGCAGAAAAAAACAAACGCCTCGCGTGCACGGTCCCCTCACGACTACCCACATCCCACGGCCCCCCACGCCCCCATGGCCACTTGCCGGGGCCCACACTTAGCCCCCACGGCCCCGCCCCTCCCACGTGGCTCGTGCCTGACAGGCGCCCCAGACCCCTGGCCCCGGGGCGGCCCTGACCTGGGCACTGCTGCAAGAAGCAGTCTCGCGTCTCCACCCAGTGGCCCTGGCACTCAGCGCCCCCATACGAAGGACCGTTGCACTCCCGCGTGCGCTGCTGCCGGCCCTGGGAGCAGCTGGCGGAGCACGTGCTCCAGCTCGACCACTCGTTCCAGTTTCCATCCACTGCCCGGCCCAGGGGAGGAAGGGGACAGGACCCAGTGTGAACACCCAAGGCCCCATGCCCAGCATGGGACACAGGTGTGAACAGCTCCAGGGGCCACCACTCCACTATGCAGCCTAGGTCACAAGTGTGAACACCCCAGAGCCCAGCACCAAGCCCAGGTCATAGATGTGAACACCCCTGGGGCCACCACCCCAACACCCAGACTGGGAAATGAATGTGAACACCCCTGGGGGCTGACCACCCCAACGCCCGTGGTGCGTGAGTGAGAATGTCCCAGGGTCTGCAACCTCGGCCTGATCATAGCCTGAGGTTCCAACCTCCGAGCACCCTGGTAGGTGGGCCTGGGTCTGCGTGGGCACACCGCTGGGTTCCTGGGGATGGCCAGCGACCCCCTGGGCCCTTCCCCCTTTCCTTCCCTCACCTCCCCTGTGCCAACCCCCCCTCCGCCCACCGCCCTCCCTCTCACCTACCAGGACACAAGGCGATGTTGCAGAACTTGGTTTGCTTCTCGGGGCCCTCACAGGGGTTGCCTCCAAACTGGGGCGGCCTGCAGGTGCGCGTGCGGTCCCGGAAGCCGCGGCCACAGGTGCTGGAGCACAGGCTCCAGGGTGACCACTCGTCCCAGGCGCCGTGCACTGCAGAGGGACCAGAGGGCGCTGCTGCGCTCTGCCACCCGTGCTGGGCCTGGCTGCCCCGACCCCGGGTGCCCCCACCCGCCAGCCCGGGTCCCGCCCTGAGGCCCCGCCCCCGGCCCCGGCCGCCCCGCCCCTGCCGCGCAGGCCCACCTGGACACACGGCGGAGTTGTTGCACAGTCGCTGCTCCCTCAGGGCCCGCTGCACTGCGTGCTGTAGGAGGAGGACACGCAGAAGCGCGTGCGGGTCTGCCAGCCCTCGCCGCAGGTGCTGGAGCACACGCTCCACGGGGACCACTCCTCGGCCGCGGGGTCACCTGCGGGCCCAGGCCTCCAGCATCACAGGCCTGCCGCTGCCTCTGGGCCCGGGGCTAAGGTCAGACCCTCAGGAAGACTCCCCAGGAGGAGGGCTGCCGAGCTGGGCAGCACATGGCCACAGCGAGGCCTCAAACCCAGGGGGCTTGAGCCAGGGCAGACCTCAAGGACTTGCCATTCTCCCAACAAGGCCGAGAGCCCTTGTGGGGAACCTCGTGCCGTCTCTGGGTCCCTGGGGTCTGGCCTCACACCAGTGCCCCTAAAGCCAGTCTGCTGGAGACAAGCGCGTGGCACCTGAGATTAGTCTAATTATGGTAAGTTATTACAGTTATTTCTTAGAATTAGCAGCAATTAATAACATAGAGTATTTGCCCAAAGGCCAGTCCCCTAGAACCAACCTTCCCCGCCTCACACTCTTTTTGTCCGATGGTGTCAGCCCCGCCCAGCCCTGAGCTCACCTGTCTGCGGGGACGGGAATCCAAATTGCTGCAGCTCGTCTCCCAGCTCCTCACGCCGCCGGGCATCCGTGGACCGCAGGGACTGGCTCCGGGAATTGGTGCGCCCAGCGGCTGCAGGACGGCTCAGGTTAGCGTCCAGGCCTGGCCTGCAGCACCGGCCCTGGAGCTCCAGAGGGCGCTCTCGGCCCCGGGTCCCTCAGCCCCGGCTACAGTGGGGCTGGGCTTGCCAGAACCAGGACCACTTGGCTCCACTGGACAGTTGGGAAACCTGGCACCAGGGTACCCGGCCTGGCGCCAACCCCTGTCCGGCCACCATGAGACCGCTTCCTGTGGGCCCTATCTCCCCTGTGCCCCCTCTCTCTTCCTTCAGGGCCCGCAGGCGGCACCTGCAGGACTGCACGTCTGAGTGGCTGCTGCCCTCCCCTGCTCAGCACCCCACCAGGGCCCCTGCCTCCCGCGACACCCAGAGCCCTCCCCAGGCTCTTGAGATGAGCTCCTCTCCCCAGGAAATTTTATCAGGAAAGAACAAGCCGGAAAATGACAGTCTCATTATAACTTGATTTAACTTTATGGAAGCAGCTAAAATATGCATGAGATCATTACAGAGCCTTATCAGAGAAATGCATTCTGGAGGCAGGATCGGCCGGGGCAGGCGGGTCTGGCCAGGGATCCCCGGGTGGGGGGGAAGGGGGCAAGCCCCACAGCCAGCCTTCCGCGTGCACCCCAAAATTCCCGATCCATAGATAAGAAGAAAGCCCCATCCAGTCCCACCTAACTCCGGGTCCCTCCGCTCCTCTTAGACCCGCAGGACCAGACATGGGCCCGCCATTAGCTAGGCTCCACCCCTCTGGCCCCGCCCCCGAGCCAGGTCCCTTTCCATCTCTTCCAGGCTAGGGCCCGGATCCGTCTGGCCCCGCCCTGGACCCCCTCCCTCCACCCGGCCCCACCCCCTTCCGGGCCCCCTCCTCACCTGGCCTGGCCCCGCCCCGGTCCCCCTCCCTCCACCCCGCCCCGCCCCAGGCACCTCCCTCCGCCCCGTCCCAAGCCCCTCCTTCCGCTCAGCCCCGCCCGGGCCCCCTCCCTCACCTTGCCTGGCCCCGCCCCGGGACCCCTCTCTCATCTGGCCTGGCCCCGCCCCGGGCACCTCCCTCCACCCAGCCCCGCTCCGGGTCCCTTCCTCACCCCGCCTGGCCCGACCCGGATTCCTGCCTCTACTGGCCCCTCCCCAGGCTCCTCCCGCCACCCGGGCCCGCCCGTCCGCGCACTCACGGCCGCAGGCCTTGCGGTTGCACAGGCGGCCCTCCTCCAGCACCCCCTCGCAGCCGCCGCCCTCAATGCCGGGCGCAGGCAGGCAGGTGCGCGTCCGCGTCTGCAGGCCTCCCCCGCAGTCCCGCGTGCACTCGCCCCACAGGGACCACAGCTTCCAGCCGCCTGGTGGGAACCAGAGGGCAGGGGTCAGGGCCAGGGGCAGGGCAAAGGATTGGGGTGTCTTTCAGGGAGTGGCCTCAGGGGTCTCCCAGGCAGGGACCTGGGGCACAGCGCCCACGCGGAGAGACCCACACGTGCGAAGACCCCCAGCTGAGAACCAGCACAGCATGGTGGAGGGCCAGCTAGGAGGCCAGTGCGGGCCTGGACTGCTAAGTCATGGGAGTGTTAGGCAGAGGGGGGCAGGGAGAGGCAGAGGTGCGGGGGAAGGGTTTGACCAGGGGCACTTGCGGCATTGCCCACCCAGCTCCCCGGTACCCTCTGGGTGCCCAGGTCAGAGTCCTCTGGCTCTCTGTCTAACAGGCACCTGTGCCGGGGTCTCTACTGGGTTTGAATCCAGGTCCCCAATGGGGGGCCAGACACAGAGCTGGAGCCCCAGGCCCATCTGAAGAATGAACGAATGAAGACACCCCTGCCCACCCCAGTGGCTGCCTTACAAGGTCCTGGTGATGGGAGTGAGAGCAGAGGAGTCCTCTGCCAGGGCTCTCCTTCCTGGGCTCAGATCCTCGGGCCAGCGGGAACCCCCTCTCCATGGCCTCAGTCCAGTTTCCTCTGAGCCTCAGTTTCCACATAATGCCCACCCCCAGCTATGACTTGCGTGCTCTTCCCCCACCCCACACAGGGACAGCAGAGGTGACAAAGAGCCCACATCTGGTGGCCAAAGGGGCCTCATACCCAGGGCCCAGCCGGGCCGAGCCTCCCCCAGACCGGGCAGAGCTGGCCACCGGCTGCAGAGGGTCCCGGCTCCCTGGGGACAAAGGCCTCCACGCCCCTCTGGCCACACCCTGCCCTGACCCCCACCACCCCCTTTTGGTCCCTTTCATGGGTCTTCCTCCATCCTGGCCCTGTCCCCACAATGGTCCAGACCTCATGGCCCCAGAAGTCTAAGCCCCTGGTGGCCCCAGTGCCACTAAGGACACTGAGCAGGACAGCCTTGAAGTCCTGGGGAGCCACTGAGGGGCGAGGAGCAGGGAGGCCACTCATCTTGGGCCGGAGCGTGGAGGCTGCACTGATGGGCTGGGGAGGAGCTGCCCTGTCCAGGCCTCCTGTCCAAAGGCCAAGCTTAAGGCTGCCCGGGGGCTCCCGCTGCTGGGACTATGGCTGCCGGCCCGTTTGTCCTCAGGGGTCCAGGGCCCCTGCACTCCTAGTGAAGCATGCCCAGGGTGCACTCACTAAGGGCCGGGCGCCCTGCACACAGCACCCCGACATTGCACCCACCTATGGGGTGGCCAGGAGGCAGCAGATGGCACTGCCAAGGTCCAGCACTGGGACCCGCACTCGGGCTGGGCCACTGCCCCGTGCTGCCTGCTCGCCTGAGGCTGGAGCAGGGGAGCGGGCTGGCCGAGGGCAGGGCACACCTGGCCCATCAGATGGGTCCCCGGGGCCTCTTGGGCCCTGCTTCTCAGTGGTTTGGGGGAGCTGACCCGCGTCATGGGGTGAGAATGAGGCTGGCGGAGGTCCCAGAGGGTGAGCTCAAGAACAGGGGCCGGGGGGGCACCGGAGCCAAAAGACCAGGTTGACATGGTGGCCGCACCACCCACCTGCCGCGGGTTGGCCGAGTCCATCCCACCCTGGCCTCATGCCCCTCGTCTGAGGATAATGGGGAGCCACTTCCCAGGACGGATGGTGTGAGGATAAACAGCAGGAAAGAGCTCGGAAAGGACGGGTGTGGATTGTCATTGGGGTCCAGTTGACCCCAGAGAACCCATGTTGATTTGCAGCAAACTGAGTATCCAGGTTACTCTGGTCAGGTGCCAACCTGTTCTGTCCAGGGCCACCTGAAGAGTGCCAGAGCCCCCTCCTCACCGTCCCTGTGCCTGTGCTGGGAACCGAACGGCAGGGGGCGCTGGGGGCAAAGGAAACAGAGGCAGGCGGGCCCAGGTCCCCCAGTGTGGACGGGGCAGGCCTCCTTCTCCCTGCTGGGTGCACAGTGTGGGGAGGGGGGCCTCCACAACCCCAAGCCTCTTGTGGAACTTCTCCTGTCCCTTCCCTCACAGAGCCCACCCTCCTGCCCACGAGTCCTACCTGCCCCTGGGCTCAGAAAGGCAGAGCACCTCGGTCAAGGGGCACACAGTGGCCAAGCCTCCTGTCCTCCACGGTGGGCAAGCCGTGTGCCCAGGCTGGTGGCACACAGCAGGTGATGGGCCGGGGGGGCAGGCACCCAGACAAGGGGGCCAGGCAGGAGGGGCTGGCTCCAACCTCAGTTGCCGCCCCTTGGTGGGTAGGTATGGACCCTGCTCTGTCCCTCACTTACACCCAGTCACGCGGCCCCCAGATGTGCAGCGGAGGCCCAGGGAGGAGCTTGCTAGGCCACGGAGCGGGGGCAGGGCTGGGCTCCGCATGGACCCTTGCTCCAGGGGGCAGAGGAGCCTGCTCTGAGCCCCTTCCTGGGTCTGGGTGTGGCGCCCTCGTCCGTCACTGTTCACACAAGGGAAGCCTCGCTGCTCCCACCGTTCAGCTGGGAAGACTGAGGCCTGCAAGGTGAAGGATGTCTGTGCCCCTGGCCAGGAACAGGCCGAGCGGGAATTGGGCCCGGCTGTTGGACCCAGGCCCTACACCCTCCAAGGAAGGTTGCTCTCCCAGT
The DNA here is from genome assembly GCA_031878705.1 of Tapirus indicus. Classification (NCBI taxonomy): domain Eukaryota; kingdom Metazoa; phylum Chordata; class Mammalia; order Perissodactyla; family Tapiridae; genus Tapirus; species Tapirus indicus. The sequence continues at coordinate 2,538,085 of CM062935.1, forward strand.
GGCCAGCTCTCCTGGGGACACCTGGGCCAGAGTATCCTGGCCCCCGCCCCGGCGGGCCCTGCTCTGTGCCAGGAGCCTCAGCACACAGGAACCTTGAGGGCCGGCCCACCCCATTTACAGCAGAGGAAACCGAGGCTCAAAGAGGGGTGGTCTGGACAGCCAGGGGCTGGGGTGAGGCCACCCCCAGGAGGGTCTGCCCCGGAGCTGGCACTGAGCAGGGACAGCGGCCGGAGCCAGGGTCTCAAGTGCTGAGACTATGAATACGGAGGATACGACGCAAATACCTCTTCGTCTTCAACTGCAAACACCGTGGGAGGATCCCAGAGGCGGGAGTGGGGGCACACGAGAAGGCGACCAGACCAGGGGCCCTGGGGAGGGTGTGGGGAGCCCCCGGCACGGCTCCACGTGCACATGGACAGGGCAGATGCGGCTCTGCAGGTGTGATGGCTGAGGCTGCCCGGACACCCGGCCTTCACCGCGGCCACTTCACATGCCCTCACGTGGGTGATCGCGACCGCTTCGGAACCATGCCTGCTTGGCGGATGTAGACGGAGGGGCCAAGTTACCCACTGGGCTGACCACGAGAGGGACTTGAACCCGTGATCAGATTCCAAAAGCTCCCGTGTCTCCCAGGCTAAGGCCGCCTGCCAGGACCGACCACAGGACACCACCCCGGTGCTCTAGGCGTCCGTGGTGTCACCTGCCGAAGCCATCCCATCCTGAGATGCCAAGACAAAGGAACAGAGAGGGCTGCAGTCCAGGGAGATAGGCCTAGCGATGGGTCAGGGTGGGCGCTTCCTGCCTGTCCCCCTTCTCAGCCCCAGCCCCGCCCCCACACGGAAGCCTGAGTGACGTGGAAACTGGCAGTGGGTGGGGGAGAGGGTGTCCAAGCCAGGCTAGTCGGAGGATGCCACTCGGTTCCCATGGCAACTGCTGCAGAGCTCAGTCTTTCAGGATAGACGCAGGTTAGGCCTCGGCTGCCAAAACACCCACTATTCCGGGGCTGGTTACCTTGGTGACCCAGGTGGTAAGGACGTGGTGGGGGAGAGAGTGGAGGGGAGGGGTCACATCAAGAGAGGCCTGAGAGGGGGCTCAGAGGACAGACCAGCCCCCAGGTCTAGCCCTGACCCTGGTCACACGCTGAGCCCAGATCCTGGTCACACGCTGAACCCCGACCCTGGTCACAGGATCCCTGATCTCCCATCACATACTGAGCCCTGATCTCATTCACATACTGATCCCTGACCTTGGCCACACTCATGCCACTAATGAAGACTCGGGAAATGGTAGCTGCTATTTTTGTTATCATTTTTATTTATTTTTTTTGTGAGGAAGACCAGCCCTGAGCTAACATCCGTTGCCAACCCTCTTCTTTTTTGCTGAGGAAGACTAGCCCTGGGCTAACATCCGTGCCCATCTTCCTCTACTTTATATGGGACGCTGCCGCAGCATGGCTGACAAGTGGTGCGTCTGTCCCCCCCCACCGGGATCCAAACCCGTGAACCCCAGGCCGCTGAAGCGGAGTGCACAAACTTAACCGCTACGCCACTGGGCTGGCCCATCATTTTTATTTTTAACGTGTCTCCACACATACCTGATACTTGCTCAATGTTTGTTGAGCAAATGCATCCATGTCGGGGGAATTACCCGGGAAGCACCCCTGGGGCCCGAAGTGCTGGACACAGAGGTGCTCAGGCCACCCTCTGCTGGGTGGCCTCGGTGCTCTGGGCTGAGTGGGCATCTAGGGGGCAGCAGAGGAGTGGGCAAGGCTGGGGGGTGGGCTGCCCCTCCAGGCCCAGAAAGAAGCTGCCTTTCTTCGCTGCTCAATGCCCCTCTGTCTGGAAGCCTCATTTCCATCTCATTAAGGGATGAATAGAGCCAATTAATGGCAGCCAGGCAGCCCGGCCACCCAGGAGAGAGGGCACCCCGTGAAGGGGCTCCCGGCCTCCTTCCCATCCTGGTGCCCCAGCCTGGAGGCCATGGCCTCCCTGTCCCTGCATCCCAAGTCAGCAGGGATGGGGGGCGCTGGGGGAGGCCCTCCCTTCGCAGGGCCTGCCTGGCTTCCGGGGGCCCCTTTGGAGGCGGGGAGCTGTGCACTTCCCTTCTCCTCCAGCAGAGGTCTCCCCAGTCCAGCATGTTGGCAGCTCCTGCCCATTTGCGCCCCCACGACCAGGCGGGGTTCCCCAGGGACCCACTGCATCGTCCAGCTCCCCCCACCAAGTTAGGGCCTGTCCTGGGGCACCAGCTCCTCCTCCAAACCCCCTGCATGGACATGCAAGTGGGGGCCACGGAAGGCAGGATGGCTCTCTGAAGCCCCTCCCCAACCCAAGCCTTGGTGCCCAGCCCCCCTCACCCCGGAGGTCCTGCTTCAGCCCATCCTCCACCAGGGCCGCAGCTCCCAGTATCAGGGCCTGAGTGGTGGTGACCCGCCCAGCGGCAGAGGCACCCTGGGACCTCAGGACGGGGCCGAGAGAGCCACGCCCACCGCCCACGGGGCCACTTCCCAGGAAAGGAGGACAAGGAGAGCCCCCAAGCTCATGTGTCGGAGGCGCCATCTCCCTCAGCCTCACGCAGACCCTGGGAGCAGGTGTGTCCCATCCCCATTTCACAGAGGGAAACAGGCTGGCCAACTTGGCCCTGCCTGCAGGGTTAGTCACCTTCTCGTTGCTTCTTTTCCTCGGTCAGGCAGTTGTCCCCTGTCCTAAGAAGGGTGTCCTGTGACAAGGCTGAAGGCCTGGGTCCCTCTGCCTCTGCCCTTCGGTGCTGGGTGACCTGGATGGGCCGTGTCCCCTCCCGGGCCCCGGCTGTACGAGAAACCCCTCCTCCCCATCTTTCTGGGAAGGGGGGCTGAGCTGGGTTGAAACTCTCAGCCTCCCTGGTGGCCGGGTGGGTGCGGGGCGAGCTCGGACCTCCTGTGGGAATTTCTCTGCGGATGACGGCGCACGCAGGCATGTCATTTTCATGGGGTCACATCCTGCATTTCCATCTGGAATGGGCGTTGTCTACAATGCAGCCTGAAACCTTGTCTTCTAGATTTTTCTAAATTGGCCCTTGTGCCAAAAGAGCAGCATCCTTGGCCGAGAGGATAAAGCCAAGTCCCGGGCAGGGAGGCCCTAACGCCTCCTACGCCCCCTGCCCTCTCTGCCGTCCCCAAACTCCAGGACGCGGCCCGTCCAGCTGGCACTGCAAGCTGAGCCTCTCTCCATCCCGCAGACCCAGAGAAGTCTCCAGAGCTTCCTCCTGAGGGGAGCTGTAAGGCTCCTGGGCTGGGACACCCTGCTGGGGTGTGTGTGTCACCGCAGGGGGGGTAGTGACAGGCCTGGAGGTGGGGGTGGGGGACTCAGGCCCTGCGTGGGCTGTGTGGCCTTGAGCGGGGGAGTCATGGCCCCTTGGCCAACATCACAGCCTCCCACACCCCTCCAGACCCACACGCCCAGGTGTCACTCACACACTCGGGCTCCAGCCCAGGCCCCCACCCCCAGCCTGTGCCGGCACATGGGGGAGCGCACGCACGCACACACAGGGACACATACACACAGACACACACGGGGGACGCACACACACAGGGACATACACACTCGCTCCCAGCCCCCAGGACACCACTTTTTCATTATCTTACATGTCACTTCTGCAATAAAATTCTTTAATTAAACCATGAATATTTAAAACAACCCTTGAGAGAAATGGCCCCATCTCACCAGAGGCAGAAAAATGCGGAGAGAGACTGTGGGAGAGAGGTGGAGAGACGAGATGAGAGACAGCACTGAGAGACCCGGGCAGGAGCGAGCCGGGCGGCGGGGCGGAGAGGGAACAGTTGCTCTGGCCTGAGGAACGCTGGCTGAGTCGGACTCGTGACGTGGCCATGTGGCGTTTGGACAGGCCAGGCGGGGGGGCAGGGCTGAAAATGGGCCACGGGCTGGCCTGGGCCGCCTGCTCACTCCCTGGCTTGACCGCAAACAGCCTTCTTGGGGTGGAGATGGAGGGATGCCCCTGTCCCAGCCTCCCTGGACAGCATGACGGGCCGAAGCTCCTGGGCACAGGGTTCAGCAAGAAGATCTGGGGTCTGGCACCTGCCCGGCTCAGCTGTGTGTCTTCTGAATAGTCTGCTGGACCTCTCTGGTCTGTGCATCACCCCACCTCCATACACTCACATGAGCCACTCCCCGCCCCCCCACTCACTAGGGCACACACGACCCTCCCAGCAGAGCTCACTGCAGGAGAAGCCCCAGGCAGGACCACCAGGTGGCCAAGAGCTGGCTCTGTTGTCAGCCTACTCCTTACAAGCTGTGTGACCCGGCCACTGCCTTACAGTCTCTGTGCCTCATTCCACTCAACAAGCTCGTATTGAGTGCCTGCTGTGTGCCATCCACCCAATAGGGGCTGCGTCAGTGAGCGGGCGAACTCCCCGGGCCTGAGGTGCTTACATCCAAGCAGGGACAGAGGATGAGGCACGGACCCAGCAAACACGGGAGGTGATCCGGTGTGCTCACAGATGATGCACACGTGGAGAACAGAGACAGTGTGCTGGGGTGGAGAGCTGGGGCTGGGGCCATTTTAAACAGCATGGTCGGGTAGGCCTCGCTGAAAAGGTGATATCTGAGCAAGGAGTGGAGGGAGGGAGCCCTGCAGGTATCTGGGGAGCAGCATTCCAGGCCGTGGGAACAGCCTGTGCAAAGGCCCTGAGGCTGGAGGGGGCTTCGGTGGTGAGTCTATCTCCGGCACCAAGGGAACGCTAAAAACATGGCTGCTGTTCCTACCACTAAGACCTTTTTACTCCCAAGGTCACAGAAGCATCAGGGCCTTCTGAGTCCAGGGCATAGGCACTGGGGTCTGAGCTGTCTCTGCCCCCACTGCCCGGTGCAGACGAGCTCCCCCTCTCACGTCAGTGGCAGCCTGGCACTCTCCACGCTGTCTTCCCACAAGACTGCCAGCCCGACACTTTGTCAAATCGCTGAAACTGGCCCTGCACAGAGCCCAGCCTCAAAACACACATGCACGAACACACGAACATACCACACATGCACGCACATGCTCAAACATGCACACACAATGTACGGCACACATGCAGGCACACACGTATGCACGCACATGCACGCGTGCATGTCCAATGCACTATACACACATGCATGCCTGGTACGTATACTGACACAATGCATGCATGAACACGTATGTGCCACGCATACACTGCATGCACACATACGTGTACACCTGGGCACACGAGCACACACATGATGCACTGCACCCAGACACATGCATGCACCCACATACTCGCACACACACATGCACACATGAGCATGGACGTGTGAACGCAAGTCCACGCACACATGCACACACACACCTTCCCCTTTCTGAGCACCACTTTCAAGCATCCCCTTTCCCAGAATCCCTGTGCAAGCCCACACTGCCCAACCCCTATCTCCGAATATTCCTTTCTCCTCCTCCTGTGTCTGCCCGCAGGTCCTCGAGGTTCCCTCCCTAATAACAAAGATGCTGACACTTCGTCACTGACATAGCCTGTGCTTAGAAACACTTTCACCCCAGTCCTCATTCCTTCCGGCAATCAAGGAAAGAAGATATTTTTACTCTTTCTGTTTCAAAGATGAGGGGCCTGAGGGCATGAAAGAGCTGAGGGGATTGGCTCAGGGACACACATCCGCAGGTCAGGCTGGGATGAGCCTAACCTGGTCCTGTCCTGGTGGTGCTCCAGGTCCCAGAGCTCCCTGCTCACGTGACAGTTCCACCTGGATGACCCAGGGGTATCTCATTCTCAAGCCCCACTCTGACCTCCAGATCTTCTTCCCCAGCCTGTTCCTCCCACTGTGTTCCCACCCAATGCTTCCCCACTGTTCCCGGCAGGGAATCTAGGAGTGGTCTAGTGTCTCCTTCCTCCATATCCACATCCCCTGCATCAGCAAGTCCGTCAGCTCCACACACCCCACCCCGGACCCTCCTCTTCCCTCCCTGCTGCAGCTGTGCCGGGACCAGGCCAGCGTCAGCTCCCTCCTGGACACCTGCAGCGGCCCCCTCCTTGTCCCCAGCTTCCCCCTCTGAGCCCTGACACCCTTCTGCACTTACAGCCCAAGCAATGTCAGCGCGGGTCAGTCTTCAGCTGACAGCCCTCCAGTGGCCCTTCTGCTCTCAAGATAAATGCAAACGCTGCCCAGGACATCTGTCCACCCTTACACTTGACTCCTGTCCAGGGCCTGCATGCAGTAGGTGCTCAGTAAAGGAGTGAAGCTCCAGCTCCCTCCAGCACACAAGCTCCCGCCACTCATCATGCATGTAACATGCCAGCCCTATCCTCCCGACCTTTCCCTCCAGCAAGCTCCACACAGCTCTGAGCAGCACTGGGTCCCTTCCCAGCCCGGCCGCGGCCCGAGATGCACAGAGAGACCAGCACCTGTGTTCTAGGTGCCAGTGTGGGCGGGCTCTGGGGCCATCGTGTCTGATGTGACAGAACAGTCCTGCAAAGCAGTCAGCACTTCGCAGACGAAAAAACTGAGGCTCAGGGGCAAGTGACTGTTGGGGAGTGGCAGAGCAAGATGCAGGGCCAGGCCACCACTCCACCCTGTCCTCCCGACCTGCCCAGCTCCTGAACCAGCCGCCCGCTTCTCTGCCCCTCGGAAGAGCCCTCCTTCCTCTCTGCTCCGTTCTCCTCCCACTCCCACCCCGCCGCGCCAGAGAAGCAGCTCGAGCCGAAGTCACAGTGACCCCCACCTTGTGCATTCTAGAAGGTCAGCCCTCCCAGCCTGACCCAGGGCCTGGGGGTCCTGACACAACTATGTCCCCCCGTCTTGATGGGGCATTTTCTGCTGGCTTCCTGGACAGGCCACCCGTCCCACCTCCCGGGGGCTCTGCCTGCCTCCTCGGCCACTGGAAGGCCCACGCCCCCCCTGCTCTCCCCTTCTCCTCCCAGCTATGGTCGCCGACTCGCGGAGGTTTCTAACCTGGGGGCCAGGAAGAGAACCGTGTTCCAGGGTAACTGGCTTCCTTTGTAACCCACGAAGCTAATGTGCCTTTAACAAATACGTTATTAATGTCAATAAAGATGTCATTCTGAGGAATCCATCGGCCTCTGTGGCTCAGGAGAGGCTGTGGGGCCTGGATAATGTCACCTGGTCCCTCGGCGACCCGCCTAGCTAGCATGGAACACCCAGCCCGGCCTGACCCGTGGGCGCCCGGCACGCGTGTTCAGCTGCTGGCCTGGTGTCTCAAACCCAATGGTCTGAGATGAGCCGTGCCCTGCCGCCCTCCCACCCCAGCCGCGGCCCTGGCCTCCAGATGCTTCCAGGACACCCCAGGCGTCCTGTGCCTCCTGCCCGCTGCCCGTGGAGCCCCACCCGGCGTCCCATCCTGCTGACCGCATCCTCCTGCACAGGCTCCCGTCTCACCGAGAAAAAACCAAGCTGCGGCGAAGGTGGACAGTCGGACAGCTGGACAGCCAGACAGCCATGCAGAACCCGCCGGGCCCCCCCTGCTGGGACGCCAAGCACACGCCCACTTCCGGCCTTTGCCTGCCCTTCCCTCAGCCCGCAACGCCGTTCCTGACACCCAAGGGGCTCCCCCGCACCTCCCAGAACCTTGAACATGGCCCCCTGGTCCAAGTGGCCCCCTGACCTCCGGGTGAAACGGCAGCCTCGCCACCAGGGAGCCCCCCTGTGTTGTTCCTCGAGATGCTCTTGTCGCCCCCGACACGTCTGCGTCTTGTGTTTTGTGGGTTAGCGCCCCCCAAAGGCAGCTCCATGAGAGGGGCTTCTGTGGTTGGTTTTCACACCGTGTCCCTGGCGCCTAGAACAGTCGCTGGCGCTCGGTCACTGTCTGCTGGATAAACTGGGTGCACGGCCACACCACACTCAATCCCCAAGTTTACTCTCCTGACCGCATCTCCAAAGAGCCCCTTCGGCTCACACCTTCTCCACGCAGTCTGCGTCCCGAGGCCCCTGCTAGAATAGTCCTGCCTGCAAAAAACGGAGGATCCCCCCCAGCCAAGAATTTAAGACTCCCTCCTTCTCCTGAGGAATCAGACCCAGTGTTCACTCCTTCCTTCACTCACTCCTTGCACCTCCTGTGTGCCAGGCGCCACGTGCGCCCTGCACCCCGGGCCACCTGAGCTCAGCGCACCAGCGAGGACTTATCTCTGTGCACTAGGTCCCCCGATGGGGGGGTGGGAGGCCGCTGGGGCAGCCCCGCAGAGAAGATCCTCTCCCATCCCCGGCCCTCTCTGGGGGGGTCACTCACCTGGGGCGCCATCCCCGCCCCGGTCCTGGGTCAGGCTGGTGAGGCAGTTTTCAGGGCCACCAGCCATGCCGTCCCTCAGGCAGATGTCCCCGTGGGGGACCAGGGGGCTGGAGGCAGGGTCGCCGGCGTCCCCACCGAGGCAAGCACAGGGGGTCTGCATGATGCCACAGGGGTGCGAGCTGCGGCTGCCGGCCAGACAGGCGTCCAGCCAGCGGCACAGCATCTGACAGGCGGCCCGGCTGGGGTTGCGGTTGCCCACGACCAGGTACTCCACGGAGAAGTCGTCGCCTGGGCCCGGGGGCCCACCGGGGGGGCCGGGGTCGCTGTCCTGGGGCGGCTGCTGGCGCCGCATCTGCAGGAACTGCTTGCTGGCCTGCAGGAAGGCCAAGGGCGCCGAGGGGTCGCAGAGCCGCAGCACCTCGTCGAAGCTCTCCACGCCCAGGTAGGTGCGCGTGGACTCGAGGAAGGAGTCGAACTGGTAGGTGCGGACGCGGCCGGGGCCGCCGCAGGACGTGGGCGCCTTGGCCACCTTCATGTAGAGCGTGTACCGCCGCGGGTCGGGGTTGCGCAGGGTCCAGGAGCAGCGTGAGGCGTTGGCCGGGAACACGGCGGCCGCTGAGAAGTACCCGAAGAACTTGCCCTGCACCAGCGTGGCGCACGGCTCGGCCCCGGGCCCCACGTCTGCCCCCGAGGCCGCACGTGCCCGGTGCCCCAGCAGCAGCAGCAGCAGCAGCAGCGGACCGAGTATCCAGAGGGGGCCCGGGGCAGCGGCCTGGCCCCTCATCCTAGCTCGCGGGGCCGCCGGGGTTCCGCGGGCTGGGCAGGCAGGCGCGAGCCAGGCCTTGACATGCCAGGGTCCGGCAGTGAGCGGGGCAGGGGCTCCGAGCGAGGGCAGGAGGAGGAGAGGGCTTCAGATGACCGAGAAGGCAGTGGTGGCTCCTAACGTCCAGGGCCCTGACGCCCGCCTGTGGCTGCCAGCAGCAGCTGGAAGAGAAAGAGCAGAAGGGGGGACGGTGTGTGAGGCCCCTGGGAAGACGAGGACTCTCACCACGCTGGGGGAAGTGCCCCACCACCCACCCTGAGCTTTGTTCCCAGGCACCTGTTCCATCCACCTGTCTGTCTGCCACCCACCAGTGTGTCCACCTGCGGGGGCAGAGAAGCCAGCGGGACAGGGGACCTCGTCTTCTGAGCAGGGAGTGGTGGACAGCACCAGGCCAGGGCTGTGCCACAGGGGCCTCGGCTGTTCCCGTCTGGCCAGGCAGCCTGGCGTGGCTTCCACGGGCTCTGGGCCCACCTGCCTGCCCGCTTACCCCATCACAGCCACGGAGGCCATTCGCCCCTGGGCTCTCTCTGACCCCCTGGCACTGTCTCCCAGGCTCCATCTCCTTCCTCTCTGACCTTCCCCCTGCCCCTCCACCCTGATGGAAGGGAAGGGGGTGGGGGAGTAGAGGAGGAAGGTCCTGCCAGTCCCCCCAGTTGTTCCAGCCACCCCTGGCCTCCAGGCAGTCCCACCCCTAAGCCTCTGCCAGGAGATGGGGTGCAGAGGCCCCACCCACCATCTGCCTCTCATAGGTGCTTTGACGGGTGGGTGGGGGTCAGACCCCAGGCTCGTGGCTGTGGCTGTGACCCGCTCCTCTGTACTCCCCACCCACCGCCCGTCACTGCAGCCTAGGTTTCCTCCTTCAGCTTCCTGCCCTCCTCCCTCTCCCCTCACCCCTGTGCGGGTCTGGGCCCTGCAGCTCCAGGTGGGGAGTGCCGGGGGATGGAGTCACCTGGAGCCACCTGCATCCAGGCTTTGGCCTGCACTGACCCCTTGCCTCCCCGCTCCTTTGCAAGGCTGGCACTATTACCCCCACTTCACTGAGGCTCAGAGGGGTAAGAGACTGACCCAAGGTCACAGTGAGGGGGCGGGAGAACCCACACTTGACTCCCTCGGCCTGACCACAACCTGTGTCACTGGGGTCACCTCGCCTACTCCAGGAGAGGGTGCTGGCTGTGCTGCCCACTCACACCTGGGGGAGGGGGCAGCTCCCAGCACGTGTGAGCAGGGACCCCACCGAGCCACCCTGGGCTCAGGAAGCGGGCACTGCCCGTCTCAGACCCGCCTCCATGTGGACCCTGGCGCGTTCCTTCTGCCTCCAAACCTGCTTCCCCAGCGTCCCCAGGAGCCCGGCTGCGCCGCCCGTCCCACACAGCAGCTGAGCCGGTGGGCGAGGCAGGGAGGGCCACAGCCGGGTCCCCAGAGCGCACCTGGCCTCCTGGTGCCAGCGCCTCTGCTCTGCTGACCGTGCACATGCCGGCCGCCGGCCCACAGGGACTCGCCGCGTCCTGCTGCCCAGGCCCAGCTGGCCGGCGACACAAGGTCCGTCACTGCTCTGCAGTTCCCTCCTTGCGTCCTTCCTGCGCGAGCCTTGTAGGCAGAGCAAGCGGCTGGGCGCAGGCGGCCTCTGCCTCTGGGCCGGCCTGAGGCGAGAGGCCTGGATGCGGGCTGCCTGGCTCATGGCTGTGTGGCCTTGAGCAAGTCCCTCACCTCCCTGCCTCAGTTTCCCCATCTGTAAAATAGGAGTGAAGCCTCACTCTCTCAGCAAGAGGGTAAGTGCTGGACTGGGGGGTTCACCCAGAGGCGGGGAGGAGGTGGCCCAGCAGGGAGAGGAAGCGGGGTGGGAGCTCTGGATCACCAGGGGCAGCGGCGTCAAACCTGGCCCCCTGGGGACTTCAGTGGCAAATGTTCAGGGCCCCTGAGAAGGGAACTTGCCAACCTGTCATCCTGGCGCCTCTGGGCAGAGCTAGGCAGACCCTGAATTGGCCCCCACCTCCTGGAAGACCCCTCAGGGTGTGGCCTTGGACGTGGGTGCAGTAGAGCCACCTGTCCTGGCCACCCACTCCCACGTTACTGGGATGGAGACGTGTGATGGCCAGGGTCCCGGAGCCAGTCAGATCTGGGAGGCTGCCCACCCAGCCCCGCTGCACAGCTGGGAGTATTTCCAAACCTCATCTGAGCCCCCGCCCCGGCCGCAGGGCCCCTCCCTAGTCCCGGCCTGGGACCTGAGCAGCCGCCAGCCCCCAGCTGGAGCCCCGCCACAGGACACCCTCCCTAATGCCAGAGGGTCCCAGGGACTCAGCCCCAGTCCCCAGGGAACGTCGGCAGAGCCCAGGGGAAACTCCAATCACAGCCGGTGCCACCTTGACTCCACACGCGGCAGCACCCCACTCTGCCCCATACCCCACTCTGGGCCGTTAGCCCTGACCCTGAGTCGGGGCCACCCCAAAATCCACCGCCTTCCCCCAGAGAGGCCTGCGCGGCTTGAGGTGGCCTAGGCCAGGGCCCATCTCGTCCCCAGCCCCTCTCCCATCTCTCCTTTCCTGGCCCCTGGCAGCCCATTCCACAGCCCTCCCACGGAGCGGAGCTGGTTCTGGACGGCTTGGGGAGCCGGGGGCAAGTGCAGGAGCTGGGTGCACAAGCACCAGCCGCTGAGGGCCTGCGCCAGGCAAGGGCCCTCCAGGGCCTCAGTCACTCCACCTGGAAAGTGAGTACAGCCTGGAACAGACTCAGCCTCAGAAGCCAGGGGCTCATAAGCCGCCACGTGTGCTGGGGGCAGGGGGCTGGCAAGAATGTGGCTGCTGCCTCCACCACGCAGCCGTGTGGACTCGGCAGGCCCGGGGCTGGTGGGGGGCATCATGGCATAGGCCCCAGCGTGGAGAGAAGACGCAGGAAGAGCCCCATCCCAGGGCGCAGGAGGGAGATGTGGCGTCGGCCGAGTTCATCCCGGGCCGGCACCTCGTCGTCCCAGCAGCAACCCCAGGGCACCTGTTACATTCCATTTTGCAGACGGGGCCGTTGGGGCGCCTGAGCCAGGACTCGAGCCCAGGACTACTGGACAAAGCCCATGCCCTCTGCATGGCCTGGCTCTGCCCCGGGCAGGTGAAACGGGACCCAGTCCTACCCCTGTCCTGCCGGCTGGGCCTCGTCGTCCCTGGCTCACTCCACTCCCTGAGCGCTGTCGGCCCACACGCGGTGTCCGCACAGCGGGCGGGAGGTGGCAGTGAGGGCCAGAAGCAGGCCTGCGCCCCAGTTAGAACTGCCCTTAGGAAGGCCGCCCTGGCAGTCCCGGGTGGGGCCGGTTGGCCCAGGGGGCAGGGCAGGTGAGGGAGGCATGGCGGGGTGGGGGGGGGAATGACGGGGGAGGATGCTCGGGAGACAGAAGAGAGAGGCCCCAGCAGCCAGCTAGGCTGGGGGACGTGGACGGGATATTCCCGGCCTGGACACTGAGGAAGTGAGAGGGGCCAGCAGGGAGGATAGGGCAAAGGGCAGAGTCCTTTGAGGCAGCCACACCCCGGGGACCATGGCTCTGGAGTGAGCCTTCAGCAGACTCCTGGGGCCAAAAGATGGCCTAGAAATGCCCATGCCTGGGTTCTCAAACAGGGTTCCTTAGAGTCCAGGTTCCACAGGGGGGACACAAGGGCCACCAGGGAGCCAGGGCAGGAAGGGGAGCAGTAGGGCTCTGGTCACTTCCCGGCACCCTGGCATCCTCTAGAACTTGATCCATTCCACACCCTGGGCCTTGGGGGAGGCTCTACTGGCCAGAAGGCTGTCCCAGCTACGAGTCTGAGCACCACAGAACAGGCCTGGCGCTGCCTCTTCGGGCTGGGTCGCAGGGCAGAGCTGGGCAGGAGGCCCAGGCTGTCAGCGTGGGCAGCTACTGCACCTGCCAACGGCCACTCACCCTCCACTTGCCCAGGCCCCAACAGACCCACAAATCCTTTCCAGCCGAGTGAGGCCTCCTTCATCCCCATTAACTACCTGCCTGATACCCTCCAACGAGGCTGCGGATAAATGGCTCAGAGGCCCCTTGAAGCCTTCTTGCACCAAGGCAGGCCCAGGCAGGTGGGGAGCCGGGCGGGCCAGGGACACATGTGTGCCAGGCCCCAGGTCACAGAGCCGTGGTGGAGGCTGACAAGTCGAGGCCATCCCAGGCCTGGGTGATCGGAGCTGAGATGGGGTACGGGCTGCAGGGGTGACGTTGTGGAGTGGGCAGTGCCTGGGTAGAGTGGGGGCATCCTGGGGTGAGTAGGGCAGGGCCTGATCTTCACTGAGGGGGTCCCTCTGACCGTGGGGGCAGGGCGAGCCGGGAGGAGGCCTGTGTGGTGTCGGGGACAAGAGGGCAGTCAGAGCAGAGACAGGGTCAAGGAGACGACCAGAATTCCAGCTTAGGCAAGCGGGCGATGGGCGGAGGAGGTCCTCACTAAGGTGAGAGGGAGTAGACGTGTGTGCACGTGTGTGTGTGTGTGCGCGCGCGCAAGAACATGTGTTGGTGTACTTGTCTCTGTGCATGCGTGTCTGCATGCGTGTGCATGTGTCTGTATGCGTGCACACATGTATCTGTGTAGACACGCGTGTGTACACGTGTGTTTATGTGCACACATGTAGCACACTTGTACAAGGTTACACGGCAGGAGGAGAGTAAGCTCAGCCTGCGCTCACTGGGAGGTGCGGGGCAGTGGGACAGGGACCAGGGTTGGGAGAAGAGAGCTTGCCTGGAGGGGGTCGTTTAGGGAGAGCCCAGCAGCCAGGCTGGAGCCCCACGGAGCCCATGGCGGGGCCTCAGAAAAGGAGGAAGGCTGGCTCCACAGCAGGCAGGCGCAGGTGACCACCTGTACCGCCCTCTGCACTGGTCCCCCTGACTGGCTCACAGCCCCTCCTCTCACCACACCCAGTGCCCAGGCCTCTGCCTGGGGGTCAAAACTCTGCCGGCCGAAGGTGAGAGGTGGGAAGAGGCTCACAGCCTCTGACCCCAGTGCTGGGGGTCCAGCGTGGTTGCTGGTCGCTTCTCTCCAGAGTGCTCGTGGTTGAATTACACGTCTCTCACAGGGTGACTGTCCCCTCCCCCGAGCCACATGCCACTGTCTGGCCATGGGTTCCCATATCCCAGCCTGGTCATTAAAGCTTCACCATCCACTGCCCCCCTTGGGTAGTCGACCGATCAGCACCCAAGCCCCTTGGGTCCCCACCCTCCAGTTACCTTCTCAGCGCCAAGCTGCCCTCGCTGCCAGGAGGCTCTGCTGGCGTCCAGCCCCACCCCTGCGGCCAGCTCCCGCCTGTCCCTGCCTCATGGCCTCCTAGAACCTATAGGTGGCCTTGGGGTGAGAGGTGGGGCAGCACTGCACGTGTCCAAGCATGGTGACAGGTGGAGGCCACTGGGGGTGGGAGGGGGACGTCAGGCGACGAAAAAGGGTGACAATGAGCATGGTTGACTGAGCACTGACCGTGCACCAAGAACGCCAGGGCCTGAGATCTGACGGAATCCCCTCGTCCAGTCTCACGGCACCCCGTGAGGTGGAGTAGTACCAGCCCCACGTCGAAGCTCGCAGGGTCACGTCAGCTGAGAGACGCCCTCCCCCCTCCCCCACTGTCCCACATGTATCCACGCAACAGGACCATCCGCATCTTTGCCTCGAAAACAGAACCCTGGGTGCCTCGGTTTCCCCACCATACAACAAGGGGGCGAGCTGGACGCTGCCCCTCGGGCTCCTCGATTCTCCAGCCTCACCTCGGCCCATCCCCCCCTCCTCCCCAGGCTCGGCACCCTCCCCCACCCAGCCTAGTGCACAGGCACAGACTGGGGCGCAGGCCCGGCCTCTGCGCCCCCTCCCCACCCATCCCAGGCCGCCAACAGCAACCCCAGACACCAGCCACAAAAGGCACTCTGTCGTCCTGCGGGCCCTCTGAACAGAGCCCGCCTGTGTGTCCTGGGAAAAGGCTGCCCTGGGGGAGGGGTGGGGTGGGCCCTGCAGCACCAAGGGCGGCCCAGGGACTGGCGGGCGGGCAGGGGCTGGGCGAGCAAGCAGGAGAGGCCGCCCAGGGGTACCCGACCGTCCCTGCCCAGGGAAGCCTGTCCTCCCCACTCGGGGTGCCCCATGGGCCCCCCACAGATCCCTTCCCGGCTGTGGCAGGTCGGGCAGCCTCATGGGCTGGGGCCCCCTGACACAGGCCCAGGACAACCCGTCTGAGTAGTCTCAGGGGCTCGGGGCCACAAGGGCCCAGGGGAGCCCAGGCAGGCCCCCTCTGTGAGCACAGAGCCCGGTGTGGTGCCAAGAGAGCCTGACCCCCGCCCACAGCCACCCCAGCTCCTGCCAACAGGTCCCCAATGCCGCCCTGGATGGCCTGCCCTAAGGAGGCCGCTGGCCATATTCCACGCATGGCAAAGAGGTGGGGGCAGCCCAGTGAGGTGTCCCCATGGGGGTGGGAGGGGGCACCCAGGCGGGGCTGGGTTCCCAGCAGGGCTAGCCCCCCGGAGAGGCCCACCACACCCAGCATGCCTGCCAGGCCCAGCCCTGTGGGAGGCTGCCTTCCCTTGCCTGCCCGCCTGGGCACAGGGGCCACCAGGACAACCTGACCGGAAGGCAGACAGAGCTGTCCAGGAGGAGAGAAGGCCCCCGAAGGTCCATTGCCGGGGTGGGGGAGGGGTCTCGTCCTGTGCTGTCTCTGCTCCCGGCCACCCCGTATGGACCCTCACCTGCTCCCCGTGGCCCTGGAGGGCAGGGTGGTCATAACCTCCACTTCACAAAGGAGGTGGAGAGACACCCCCAGGAAACCCCGGAGAGAGACACTGTACCCCCTCCTCCCACCCCACTGCCCCAAGGTCGGGGCCCATTCTCTGATGGGCCTCAGAGGCCCTGTGCTTTGTCACCCCTCTTCTTGACGAGGATCCTGTCACCACAGACCACCTGCAGGCCTTGAAGACACTCCATGCCCTCAAGTTCCCCCCGGGCTGCCCCTGCTGCCCCTGCACCTGCCCAGCAAACACCCACTTACCCTCGGGACACAGGGCAGGGTGGCGTCCACAGGAAGCCTTCCCTGAACCCGCCAGGGTCTCCCCCGAGTGGATGTGCCCTCTCCTCTGAGCCCCACTGCGTCCCGCACCCCAGAGCACACACACGTGCATGCAGACAGCGCATGTGCATGCACACAGGAATGCAAACACATGCAAAAACATGTGTGTCCACACAGATGTTCTCCTGGAGAGAGTCCCAGGTGAGGAGAGGGATAGCGTCTGTCCCGTGGACCGGGACCTCCCCATGGGGGCGGGGGACCCTCATGAGGAGGAGAGGCCCTGGAATTCCGGGTGTGACGCGTGTCATTGCCCTCTCCTCTCTGCGTCCCCTGCTCAGTACCCAGGGTGAGCCCCCGCACCTCGAGACAGAAGCTCAGCTGCCATGTCTAGCTGCGGGTCCACAAGTGATGCTCCATCCACACCCCATGCTGGGATCTGTTCCTGAGGTCCCCAGGGGGAGGGGTTTGTCCAAGGTCACCTGTCCAAGGTCGCATGGGAGGGCGTGGGGACAGTGGCAAGACTGGAAGAGGTGGTGAGGAGGGGGCCTGGTGGCACACCTAGGCCCCAGAACTGCCCTGGGCAGAAGGTGCTGGGGTCCCAAGGGCGGCCTGGCCAGGCGGAGGGCAGAGCTCCTGACAGCACACGTCCTGACGGCACGTAGAGGGGGAGAGGAGAGGGCTTAGCCTGGACGTGCTCCACGGAGCCCAGGTCTCCCGGCCCCCGATGCCCCTCTACCCACCCCAACTGCACCAGCAGCTGCAGCAGGACCGACCGTCCCAGGAGGGAGGCAAGGCAGGTGTCCCATCCCTGGGCTCAGAGGAACCGAGGCTCCCCGAGCTGGAGGCTGCACCCTGGGGGCATGACCTGGGGCTCCCCTGACACCCATGGGGCGCCCTCTCCCCTGACTGGGAGGGCTGAGGGGGGTTGACAGAGAGAGTATGAGGCCGGGTCTCAGGGCCACAACCAACTGCACACCTGAGCGCTGGGCTGAGCTGGGTGGAGACGAGGATAAGCCGCTCTGCCATCCAGGGCGAGCTTCCTGGAGGAGGCTGACCCAGCAACCAGGAGCAGGACTGTGGGGCCCTCGGCTGGGACAGCCAGGCACTGAGGGACGTGTGCGTGGGGGAGCACGTACAAATGCGTGTGTGTGCAGTGCATGAGTGAGTGTGAGGGAGTGTGTGCACACGCAGTATGAGTCGCGAGTGCACACACTTGTGCACTTGAGTGTGCACAAGTGGGTGTGTGTGCATGTGTGAGCATGTGACTATTGCATGTGTACGTGTGCTGTAGTCGAGAGGAAGGCTTCCTGGAGGCACTACCTGTGGGGTGGGGCCCGGGGACAGGTCAGGGGCGGTGGGGCAGCAGTGGCGGGTGCTCTCCTGTCACTGACTCCTGCTCCTGTCCATGCAGGTTCTGGAGTCTGTCACGACATTCCTCAGGAGACAAGACTTCAGCCCAAGCAGGAATCTGGTCCTCACTAGGACTTGCCCTGCACAGCACTCTACAGTTCACGGCCCGGCACGCTTGGGCGCAGGGCAGCGGGACATCCCACCCCGGAGTCACGGAGTCTTGGAGAAGTGGCTCCAAAGTCACCATGCCAAGCGGGAGGGAGGTTCAGGCTGACTCAGGGCCTGGGAAGAGTGAGCCACGAGGAACGGGGTGGGCCCTGGGGCTTCGTGCGCTCCCTCCATCCTCCATCCAGGTCTGGGTGGGTGACTTGGCTGGCCACCCTGGACGGCCCTGCAGGGCTCCAAGGCCCGGCTCGCCGGCCCCTCATGTTCTCCATCGCCGGCCACTCCTCTACCTCCTCTCTCACCTTAGGGACTCCTCCTCCCACATCTCGGCCAGGAGTCAGCGCCCCCCAAACCAGCCACAGCTGTGAGGGGACGGGAACCGCCTCGGTCTCATCTCACGCCCAGCGCGGCCTCTGAGCCCCCTGGAAACTGCCTGGGCTGAGGCCCAGCTCTGGCTGCCTGCCCTAGAGGCCTCTCCCAGCCTCTGGTGGTGCTGGGGTCATGATCCCACTGTCACACAGCAAGGCCCAGCGGGCCATGGGGACCCCATCTGCACCCCCTCGAGCCCTCGAGGACGCCCACAGGCCTCCTGGGTGGGAAGACGGGTGGTGGAACCAGCATGATGATGGAGATGCCGAGGGTGAGGGTGCTGGGGGGGCAGTGAGGAGGGCGATGGGGGGTGGGGTGGGGGCAACGATGGGGGGTAGGGTGGGGTGGGGGTGAGGGGGTAGGGGGTGAGGGTATGTGTGCGGTGAGCCAGGTGCCCAGGGCATACACAGAACACTTCCATTTGTCTAAAGCATTTACAGGACAGGCACACAGTTGTGCTCGTGGAGGCAAAGAACATTCTGGAAGGACAGGGTTACACAGGGTGGCAGGACCAGGGACTGTGTGGTGGGAAGGAGACCCCTTTGCACTCTAGCCCTGCAGTGCTGTGCCCATCACTTGTCACTTTTTCAACTAATACAAATGAGTTAATATGAAAAGGGGAGGGCGGGGCAGGACATAAGGAGCCCCCTTGGGGGGTCTGTACTTGTCTCCTGAGCTCCAGTCCCGGCCTTACCCTGGGAGCTGGGGGACCGCCTTCCGCACAGCACAGCTGACGGAGAGCAGGGGAAGGTTTCCTGAGATCTTGGACAGAACGAGACCTGAACCCAGGAGTCTGCAGCCAGCTGCATCTACGAGTCTTGGGGGTCTCACTGCCAAGGCCCACCCTGCAGGGGAAGGGGCTCGTGCCTGTCACCTGCAGCTGTGCTGTCACCTGTGGCTGCTCCCCCCCCCCCCCGGGGCTCAGAGTTCCCACCGAAGCTCTCCCCTCTCAGGCCTTGCTGTTCCAGTGACTGTAAACGGGCGGGAAGAGGGGATCTCCTGGTGCCCTGCCTGCCCTGACGTTCCCCGATGTGAACCCACAGCGGGGCCCAGATTCCGGGGCAGGGCACACCGTGCGCCCCTTTTTTTTCATGGGACACCCACACTGCATTGTGCATCTGTTCGTGTTGCACGCTGTTCAGGGGTCTTGAATGGCTCAGAGTAGTGGCCACTCTCTTGTGATGAACGAAGTGTGGAGCGGGGCACAGGTGTGCGTGTGGGCGGCCACTGGGCGCCCAGGTGTGCCTTCTGCCTCCTGCACCCTGCTGCCCGCAGGGGCGCCCACCATTTCTTCACATGTCTGTCAGGACAAGTCACCACCCTTGTCGAGACCTTCTCCTGGCTCTGCTCTGGTACCGGATCACAGCCTGAGGCCTCCAGGGCTCTGAGGTCTGGCCTCGCCCCTCGAAGCCTCTGTTCCACCGTTTATCCTCCTCTCCAGCTCCAGTCTATCCCTCACACCTGCATGCTCACCTGCCACTGGGCCTTTGCATGGCTGCTCCCTCCGCGGAGAACCTTCGAAGCCCCTCAGCACCACCTGCCCACCCCTTCTGTGGGTCCCACTCTTGCAGCCACATCTCTGTGGAAGCCTCTTGGGGGAGCCCCACTTCTGGGGTCCTGCAGGCTGCGGTCTTCCATCCCCTAGAGTTGATTCACCGAGCTTGTCAGGGTCTCTTTCTTCCAATATTCCCACCAGCCTTCACACTGGGGGGTCATGCCCTCTGCCTCACCCTTGCTGCCCCCCCAGTGCAAGTGTGTACACGTGGGCACCCACACGTTTAGTATGTGTGTGCATGTGGGCCGTGCAGGTCTCTGGCCCATGCGTGTTTACCCAGAAATCACAGCTCTGCCCCCGGCGCGGCTGCAACCAGGGAGGCCAGAGGCCAGAGAGTTCCAGAGGACAACGGGAGACTGCGGGCTTGCTGGCACCGAGGGGGTTAACAAAACCTTCCAGGTGTGGGGTCTCCATGAGAGGAGGTTAGAGCTTGACTCCCGGGGGTCCGCCTCTTGCACACAGCGCAGACACAGGACCTGCTCACGGTAAAACGTGGTTCGACTACTTACCGCATCCAGGGTGCACATTCACACCAGACCTGCACCGCGCCACGCACACACGTGTGGCACTTTGCATGCCTGTACACACATGCCGGCAGCCTGCCGGCAGGGCAGGTACGTACATGCGTGGCACACATGTACACATGCACACAATCACGCTCGCTCACACCTGTGCACAGTGCACAGGGGCGCTGGGGCCAGGCGAGTTTGGAGAGAAACGGTGACGGGGGCTCGGGCTGAGCCGCGAGTGACCGGCCCTGGCAGAGCGACCAGCGAGCGGGCGGCGGCGGCCGGAGGCTCCTCAGGATGGGGCGGGCACCGTGGGCCGCGGAGGAGACGGAAGGGGCGGGCAGGGCGGCGGGCTGGCGCGGGCGCCCTCTCCCGGCCGCCCGCGGCAGCGCGCCTCCCTCCGCCCTCCGCCACCGCAGCCCCGCGCGTAGTCCCGGCCCCGAGCCGAGGCGTCCTCAGGGCCGGGCTCGGGGGGCCCAGGACCCGCTCCGGGAGGCGGGGCCCGGCCAGGCGGGCCGGCCAGGGGGCGAGGGCGCCACGGGAGGCTACCCGCTCCCCGGCCGCTCGCCTCCTGCCCGGCCCCGTAGCCGTGTGTCCGCAGGCACCCAGCTGCCTCGGGACCTGGCCGACCCGGACGCCGCAGACCCAGCACGCTGCGGGCCCAGCGCGTTGGAACTCGGGACGAGCGCGGAGGGCCTGGGCCGGAAGGGCTCCGAGAGCATAACCCGCGCCCCCATTTCACGGACGCGGCCACCGAGGCCCGCGAGGGTCCGGAGCCTGCGGACGAGGGAGGGCTCCGCAACTTGGCTGCGTCTCCTCCGGGCCCGGGGTCCGGGGGAGTGCGGCGTGATGCCGAAGGCGGCGAATCGTCCTCGCCCCCGCGCGGGAGCGCGGTGGGGACAAGCGCCTTTCTCCAGGATCGGAGGCGGCAAACTCCCCGCTCGAGTCCCTCGCGCCGCGCCCGCCCGCGGAGCCGCGCGCCGCTCGGGCGCATTCCCGTCGGCCTCGGGCTCGGCCCCCCGCCGCCCGGGCTCCGGGGCTCCCGGGCCGGTCCCCCGGCCCCCAGATCCAGGCGCAACAAGTCTGAAAGCAGCGCGAGGAGCGGCGAGCCAGCCGGGAGAGAGGGCGCCGGCGGGGCGCGGGGCGCTCCGGAATCCCCGAACGCGCGCAACGTTCGCCTCCGGGGACCCGGCGCGGGCGGCGGGCGCTCGGGGCTGACTCGGAGGGCGGCCCACACCCCCTCCCAAGGCTCCGACTCTGAGCGGGCGGGGGTCGCCCAGGAGCCCCCGCCCCCTCCTTCGCCTGCTTGACCTTGCTCGGGTACTCAAAGCCGGACCCGGCGGCACCCGGTCGTCCGGGAACGGAGTTTCGCTGCCGCCTGCAGACGGGGAGTCAGCGGTTCCCTCCCTCGACCTCCCTCGCTTCCCATCGGCTGCGGGGGTCGCAGAGAAATGGAAGGCTTCAGGGTTCTAGGAGACGCTATGGCCGCGTTCCCAGACCCCAAACACCATATGCCACCTCCCGGATATGAAAAGGGACCCCTGCCTCTGGTTCCCCCCACGTCCCCGCCAGCACGGCCGCTGCTCGGCCCCCGCGGCGGCTCTCGCTCGGAGGGGGCGTGTATTTGCGTTTGTGGGGGAGGACACCAAGGGTCTCCTCGGGTCCCGAGGGTGGGGTGGGAGAGCAAACCTCCCAGCCCCCTCCCCAACACGTACGTCAAGCGGCTCCTCTGGAGCGGAGGTGCGCGCCCCTGCCCACCCACAGCCTTCACGCCTTTCAACTCCTCGGGAGTTGCCGCTAAGGAATGCTCGCTCCAGACCCGGGGGAATGGGACGTGATGGGGAGCGCGCGGAGGGAAAGGGTGCTGAAGGAGGGGTGGGTTAGAGCTCCTCCGGTCCCAGCCTGGGTCCTTGCGCTCCAAGAAATTCGGAAGCCCAAAATAAAAGCGGGAAGGGTAAGGTGTCCAGCGGGCCGGGGTCTGGGTGCCAGGCTGGGCGCTCTCTCTGGGCTGCCCGGGAAGTGACCCAGCAGGAGCCACCGCGGCCAGGCAGACGGACCCGGGGTCGGAGCTGCAGCCTTTGACGAGCCCTCCTGGCCACCTCGCTACGCGGCGATTCTCAGCTCCGCCGCCCCTCCGGAGGCAGGCCCGAGGCGCGCTCTGCCCTGCCCAAGGGGCTGCGGGGACCAGCGGGAGAGGACGCCTGGCCGGGCTCAGAACCCCCAGTCTCCCCAGGAGGGGGCGGGGGCCATGCTCATTCCTCGAGGCAGCTCCGCGCGGCTGCAAGCGAGCGCAGCGGCCGGGGAGGGCCGGCGGCCTCTGCCTGCCGGGCATGGGGACAAGGAGTGCCCGGCGCCCGGCCTCGCTGCTAGGCAGGGCTGACCCAAAGTTCGGAGCGGCTTATCCGCGGGGCCGGTCCGACTGAGTGGAAAAGACGACGAGAACGGAAGGAGCCAGGGTGTTTCTGTGTGTGTGTGTGTGTGTGTGTGTGGAGGGGGCATGATAGAGAAGACCTCCGCCTGATTTTGCGGAAGAGAACCTCCGGGGAGCCTCCATCTCCAGTGCTGGGTCTACGGGTGAGAGCTGCGAGGGGGAGACTGGGGGCTCCTGGTGCCCACCCCGGGGCTCTGTGCGTAGGGGAGGACAGCTCGGGCCCCTACAATGTCTGTGGGTGCTCTGGGTGTGATTAAGGGAAGGGGGATACGCTGGGGTGTCTCTCCTGAGCCTACCTTGGTCTATGTGTGGCTGTGGGGGTCACATCTGGGGCTCCCCAAGACCCTTGCCAGCGTTCGTAATGTGCTGGGGACACAAGGGGAACGCCTTCCCCAGGCGGCCCTGGGTCTGCATGTGATGGGGAGGGGGTGCTTTCCCCAGCCCAGCCTGCCAGCCCGGCCAGGCTGCGTGTGTGTGGATGGGGGGAGGTGAGCAGCGCCAAAGAGCCTCTCCCACGTCCAGGGTCGCCCCCTCCTCAGCCCGCTCGGTGCGGGCGCGCGGAGACCTGCCAGATTCCGTCGCCGCCGCTGGGGGAGGCAGGGGGCGGGGGGGGGGTCTAAACTCCCGAGCTCCGAGCGCAAACCTCGGAGCTGCGAAGCCCCAAACGGCGAAGTTAGGAAGTCCGGGCGCCCGCCCCTCCCCCGGCCCCCTCCCACCCTGGCTGCGCCCCCTCTCCCCGCGCCCCCAGCTCCCAGCCGGAGCCTTCCCTACCTTCCCCGGCAGCAGCGGCCCCGCCGGCGAAGACTTGATCCGGCGAGTTGCAAATCCCCAGGAGCGCCCCGCGTCGCCGGCGGCTGAGCCGGGCGCCCGATCGGAGGGGGGGCTCCTCGCGCCGCCGCCGCCCCCGGCCCGCTCCAGGCCCAGCCGGGACGCCCCCCGGAGCGCGCCGCAGGCGCACGCAGGCCCCCTTCCCTCCCCCCGCCTGCCGGAGCCCCCCGGGCGCCGCGGAGGTCCGGATGCCCGGGCTGCGGGCGGTGCGGGGCGCGCGGGCCCGGGCCCGGCCAGGACGCGGCGCGGCCGCCTGTGCTCCCGGCTCGCCGGCTCCGCGCTCCTCCGCCGGGGCCGCCGCCAACGCCGCGCCCGCCGCCGCCGCCTGCGCCCGCCGCTCCCTCTCCGGCCGCCGCCGCCGCTCCGCTCCTCTCGCCTGCCCCGCTCTTCTCGCCTTTTTTCCCCTTCCTGAGGGGGGGGCGAGCCGAGGCGAGCCGGGGGCGGGGCGCGCGGGGAGGAGGAGGAGGAGGCCGAGGACGGGAGAAGGAGGAGGAGAGAGGCGAGCTGCTTCCCCCCACCGGGCTGCCGGCGCTCCCCAATCCCTCGCTCTCTGAAACTGGATCCCGAATCGGGAGCCAGAGACTGCATTACGGATTACATCAGGCTTTATAGAGCTTCCAGATCACACATTAGAGGGGAGCGCGAGCGGGGGGCGGGGTGTGGGGGAGGGGAGCGAGATAAGGGGGGGACGGATAAAATGCACACACGCGCGCACACCGAGGAAAGCCGGGCTCTGGCCCCATGCAGCAGGGAAGCCAAGAGTTGGGTCTCCGCTCTCTGCCTCTTCCTGGAGCCGAGGGGTGGCTGCCGGCTGGCTGGCTGGATGACGGATGGATGGATGGATGGTTGGATGGATGGAAGGACAGATAGCAGATGGATCAAGAGAAGGAAGTTATAGGGGGTTGTGCATAGACAAGATAGGTGCATGGGAGGATGGGATGGGTGGAAGGGTGGATGAGGTAAGTGGGTGTAGATGGAGGAGGTGTTCCAGGGGATGGATGGATGGACAGGTGCCTGGAAAGATGGGTGGGATGTTCCATGTGAAGGGGGAGGGTGAGTGGATGGATGGGTGGATGGATGGAGGAAAGAGGATGGACGGACAGGTGGGAACATAAATGGGTGGTTGGCATATGAGCGGAGGGCTGAAGAGATGGGTGGTCTGTGCAAATGGAAGGGTGATGCACGGATAGGTGGACGAGCATGGGCGGGCAGGTTGGATGAAGGCGGAATGAGTGATGGGCGGGAGATAGAGTCAGAGGCACAGACTCTGGACCCCATCCAAGAGGATTAGAGGTTGGGGGTGTGGGAGGGCCAACTTGAACTGCCCAGGCTGGGTTTGTCCAGTTTTTCCTCAGGGGCCTCCCGTTCTTCGAAATGCGGAGAGAGGGGCTTGGGAGAAGATCCAAAATCGGTGGGTTTGAAAGTGAGGTATAGCCCACATTTACTCTATGTGGCTGTCCTCAGTCATTCCCTCCCCATTCTCATCCTCTATCCATCCTTCTTTGACTTGGTGACAGTGGGGACATCCCATTCCCATATTTGGATTTTGTTTTCCATAAGCTGATGGAGATGGCCCCTTTAGCAACTTCATCTTCCAACTTAAAGTGTCCCTAGTCCCTCTTCTTCTGAGACCTTTGGCCAGATACCCACAGAGGGCCTCTCTAGAATGAAATTCAGAATCTTGGAGGAATGACCTCAGGGAAATTACTTCAGGGTCCTTCTCTACTAGGGTGCTTCTGCCTCCCAGCCCCTTGCTCCTTTTTCACAACTTGTGGTCCACTCTGAATGCAAGATCCTCTTTGGCTCCGCCTGAATACCCAATACTTTACACACTTATCATCTTAGCAGTCCACTAATGCCTTTGCTGCCCAAGCCGAACATCTGGTCCAGCTGTCTGCTTTTCTCAGTAGACTTAGCTGGAGGCTTCATCAGGGTGTCATCACTGTCACCATCAAACATTAATTCACAATCATTGTCCCCATTCTCAGCCTGAACGTCAACTTCCACCCCCACACTGTTGTCCCCGTGACCATCACCATAACCCCTAACCAGTGCCACTACATCACCGTCATGATCAACACCATCACCGGTCATTGGCAGCACCCCCCTCCCCCCCCAGCACCAATCTCCCCCGGGGGCAGGGGAAGGGCAACTCAAGGCAGCCTTATTCTCCCCTCCCCCCCGGGGAAAGGGCCTTCTTCCCCAAGTCTTTGAAGTGAGGGAGGAGATGGAGGTGGTGCCCTGGGGGCTGTGCCCTTCACCCTTCCTATGCCCAGGTCCTCTGCAGCTGTCCTTGCTTCTGTCCCCTTGCTGCACTAGCAGTCCGTGGCCACCAGGGGGCCTCTGATATTAGGCTGTGAGGCAGCGCCAAGGGTGCGGGTGCTCTGAGTCAGGATTTCAGCTGCTGCTCTGCCACCAGCCCTTCTCCCGGCCAATGGGGGAGGGGAGCAGCCCTCCTCGGCTCCTCTGCTTTAGGACCTGGCCTGGGGTCCCCGGGGCAGGCTGGGGCCCCCTCCAGCCAGGCCATCCAGGGCAAGGTGGTGTCCCCTCAGACTGGGGCTTCTCGGCAGGGTCATGCCTTCCCCGTCCCTGCGTGGGGGCTCCTCACTTCCCTCCCTGACTTGCCCCTTTTAGAAAATTGTTCTCTTGCCCCCGTTCCTGATCCAGGACCCCTCCTAGAGGCAGAGGGGCCCCACAGCCCCCGTGCCCCTCCCTGCGGAGGGAGAAGGGTTGGCTTAGCCCCTGAAGATTAGATGTGAGGAGTTCTGCCCACTGTCCCCCAGGACTGGCTCCCCACTGAGCACCCGTAAATAGACCCTCAGTTTCCCTACTGGTACGTGGGTATCTTGACCAAAGGGTTTTGAAGACTTCTTACAGCCCAGACACTCCAGGATTCTAGAACTCTGAGCCAGTGGCCACTTCTCCAGAGATTGGCTACCAATTTACATCCAACACCCCTTCCACCAACACTTGCCACACCCCTACCCTCACCACCCTACCATCCCACACCCAAACCTGTGGCCCTGGCCACAGCCTGAAGAAACCCAGGGTAGGCTCAGCATGGGAGGTTGAAATTGATGGTCCCCCACTGGGGGACCCCAACCCTATCCAGCTGGAAACCAGATCCTAGACCCTCCTCCCCTAGCCCCAGAGGGAGCATGACACTTGGCACGTTAAAAGTCCTATTCGTCGCCATAAACCAATCCCTGACCACAGCCATCCACTCAGCCATGACCCCCGAGTGACTCTGAACTCATTGATCACTGACCCTTGTCACACACTGAGCCCTGACTCTAGTCACACTCTGAGCCCTGACCCTGGTCACACTCTGAGCCCTGACCCTGGTCACACACTGTGCGCTGACCCCATGGCAGCTTTACTCCTCCAGCTCTTTGGTCCGCAGGCTGGGTGTGGACTCTAAGGCATCCCTGGGGGACGGGAAACGGGAACACTTTGGGGCCCGGAGGACCCAGGGTGGAGCAGCGGGAAGCACATCTCAAAGTCCTGTCTATTTCCAACCATTTTCACAGGACCGTCCCCTCCTCAGAGGGAGAAGGGAGGGCTCGCGGAAGGGGCGTTTATTTGAGGTCATGTGTGAAGCCAGGCTGGTCTAGAACCAAGCCCCCTAACCGCCGGCCCATGGTGTCCCCACCCTCCCTCTGCGGACAGAGGTGGAGTGAGGGCCCCTAGCATCTGGCCACGCTTCCCAGGACCTTCAGGAGCCAGCTGGGGTCTGGGTCGGAGGGGACAGCAGAGGATTTCCGCCCAGGGACACCCCGAGGTCCTCTCCAACCACCCAGTGAACTTTGCCGGCAGAGGCAGAAGCGGGAGGCGTGGGGGCTGAGCATGGTGGCAATTAGCTGGTCGCATGCACGATAATTAACTGTGGATGCAGCATGCCATGATTAGCCTCCCAGTCAGGACGTACAGAGCCTGCGCTGCCACTCAGCAGGAGCAAGCCCCGCCCTGTGCCCTGTGCCCGCTCTGCCCTCGGGCACCCCCACCCCTCCCACCCCCAGCTGGGTCATCAGTCCCTCCAGGCTGTGAAATTGGGAGGGAAGGAAAAAGAGGAGGGACGGCTGGGGAGGAAGGATGGCGAGGGCCAAGGTTCCTAGCTCCTCTGGTCAATCACAAGGTTCTAAAGGATGAGGCTCAGAGGAGCCCCTCCTCTGGGAAGCCCTCCCTGATCTCCCTTCCTGTGTCCCAGACACATCACAGGCACCTCTCTCAGCCCATCCACAAAGTCAGACGGTCGGGACCTCCCTGATCCCTCTGCCCAGAGGCCCCTGCTCCTGCCTGGGCCCAGAGGAGGACAGTGACCAGATTCTCCACTAAAGGCTCTGCAGCCCAGGGCCAGCCCGGAGCTGGGTGAGGGGGCAGGCACACGCTGGGTCCTGCACAGACGTGCAGTCAGCTTTGATTCAGCAAATTTCCACAGTCCTCCGCTGACCATCCCACTGCACTGGCCCAGGCCGGATCTGGGCACATGAGGCCTCTCAGGCGTGGTCTGCTCTGTAGCCATCTCGGCTCAGGGCCAGAGTCAAGGGGAGTCAGAAGGAGAAGGCAGCAAGAGGACCCGGGGAGGCCGGTCTGCCCTCCCCACCTCCCCTCACCTCTCTCCACAGGCTGCACACTGCTGGGCCAGGGCTGGGGGACAAGGCCTGACCCTCAGGCCCAGAGCCACCTCCACATGGCTTTGTCCACCGGAAGGGATGGAGGCCACGTTCTGTGTCCGCACCATCCAATATGGCCACCACTGGCCACGTGTGGCTACTGAGCACTTGTCATGTGGCTCGTGTGCCCAAGGAACTGAATTTGTAGTTTTACTCACTTTTAATTAATTTCACTTTCAACAGCCACGTGTGATGGTGGCTGCCGTATTGGAGAGTGCCGCTCGGGACAGCCCTTCCGGCTGGAGTCAGGCATCCACTGTCCTGAGGTTCCCGAAGGGGCTGCTGGCCGCAGCCTGAGCCCTGCCGTTAGCTCCACTGTAACCAGCACAGTCCTGTGGCTGCAGGCGGCTCCCCTCCCCACACCGGGGCTCCCTCAGGGAGGAGTGACGTGGTCGTTGCAGCCAGGCCATTCAGGCTGGGCTGTGTCCTGACCACTCTATTTTCTAGCTGGGTGATCTCAGGCAAGTTGCTTACCCACTCTGTGCCTGCTTCATCTGTAAGTTGGGGACAATGATGGTACCCCCTGTGTGGCCTGTGTCAGGGTGCAAGGAGTGAATCAAGGCGGCCTTGGCACAGACGGCGGGCTCTGCCTCAGGGTGGCGACTCTCCTGCTCTCTGGAGCCAAGCCTCCCACCAGGGCCCAGCTCCTGGCCCCGCTGCTGCCTCCCCTCACGGACTCAGCCCGGCCCACGGGACAGGATCCCTTCTCCCAGCTCCTCTGGGGCAGCCGGCCGCCCGCGCCTCATCTTCCTCTGGCCCAACAGCATGAGCTCCCTGCTGCCACCCACCTCCAGTGCCACAGAACGAGTTTCCGTGAACCCACTGTGCACACCCTCAGCGCACCCCCAGCCCTACGGGCCCAGCCACCACACCCACCCCTGGGCTGGCTGGCTGAGTGGTGGGCCTCGGGGCTGGCAGGGCAGGGAGACAGGAGGGAAGAACTCCCCTCACTATTCCAGCTGTTACCACTCTTGCCCTTTGGAAGTTCTGCCTACAGCTGGCCTTAAGCCCTCCTGCTGCAGTCTCGCCCAGGCCTGCTGTCCGATCCCTTCTCACCGCCTCTGCACAAGACAAGGCCCTGGAGAATGCCCGGCCTGCCTGATGCAGAAATCCTGGGACAACACCTCGCCTCCCAGATTGAGGGGTTGCTTGGGGGGCACCAGGCCTGGAAAGACTGAGGTCCCCTCAGCCAGGCAGGGTGCTTGTTTCTGTGGATGGTGTCGCAGCTCATTGGGGGTGTCGGAGTGTGGGCCCTGCAGACTGGGAGGCAGAGGCGCGGGGGGCGGTTAGGGGTAGCAGGGAGAGCGGCCAGTCCTACTTTGGACTCTGCCAGGCCCACCTCAGTGGCCACCTCTGCCCTTCTCAAAGCTGGGCAGCGTTATTTCTCTGTGCTCTCCAGGAAAGACTCAGAGAGTTGAAGGCACTGGCCGAGGCCACACAGTGGGTCCCCACGGGCGGGACCCTGGGCAGCTGCCGGGAGGGAGATGAGGGAAGGGGCCCTTGTTTGGAGGACCTCAGGCCCACGTCTTTGAAGACTTTCTCCTGCCCAGTCCTCAGGCCTGGGCGAGTCTGCGAGGCCACTGCCTTTCACAGCCTGCCCTGGCCACGTGGAGCAGAAGCAGGCCTCCCCGCCCTCCTGCAGGCCCAGGACGCCCGGGTTCTCCCCGGCCGCAGCCCTGACCCGGGGCCCTCAGCCTGCTCCCAAGGAGCGCGAGCTTATGTAACGGAGAGGCCCTGCCGGCCCCCGGCACCCTCGCCCGTCCCTGCCCTCACCGGGGAGGAGGAGGCCCGGGTAGTTTCGGGCTATTTTCAACCACTGGTTCTCACAGCTCTCCGGGTGAGAAGCAGGCGCGATTGGCGGGTTTTCCTAACACCTCCGGGCCGGCAGAGGAAATGCAGGTCAGGGAGGGGCGAGGCAGCGCCAGCCGGGCCACCAGCTGCGCTGCTGTGGGGCTCCCAACCCTTGGGGCCTTCAAGGCCTCTGCAAATGGTGGAGCCTCAAGGTGCATTCTCTGGACATTTGCTGAGCAGCTGTGCTGGCCAGACTGACTCCATTCCCTGTCTCCATCTGCCTTCGAGGCAGCTACCGGAGGCTGCAAGACATGGTGTCCTTCCAAACCTGGAGAAACTGTGGCTCAGAGAGGTGAAGTGACCTGCCCAAGGTCACACAGCCATGGGCTAGGAGCGACACCAAAGCCTGCACTCTGACCAGGGTGGGACTTCAAGACAGACAGGGCAGAAGGGGAAGGAGAGAGGATGGTTGTGTGGAGTCCCTGCCTTGGGCCAGGAACTGCACGGGACGCGTCCGAAGCACTATTTCCAGTCCTCAAAACATCCTGACTAAGCCCTGATCCTGGGCATACACTGAACCCGACCCCTGATCGCAGACTGAGCCCTGACCCCCGCCATACCCTGGTCACACTCCGAGGATGGGCGTTGGCTGCAGTCATTCGACCGGTTTCCATCAGACTCCTCTTCGGGACACTGCGCCCACAGGCCAACCCACACCCCACCCCACTGCCCTGTTTCCCAAAGCAGAAGCTGTGTGAGCTTCAGGGCCTGTGCCAACAGCTGCCCCAGTTTCCCTCCGGGCCCCCCCTCTGGGCTTAGCAAGCCCCAGGGGATGCATGATGCCAGGCAAGCTCTGGGAGCTTTCAGTGGAGGGAAATTAAGCTTTTAATAAACAGCACAACGAAAATCAATACAGACAATCAGGGAGATCAGGGGCCGACAGGAGCAGAGGCTCGAGGGGGCCTTGCCGTCTCTGGATGCTCCCTGCCATGCCTGGGCTCCAAGCGGCACGGACGGAGGATTGGCCCTCTTGCCCCTTTCAGGGGCCGGCCAAGTTCTCCCCCACCCACCCTGCGCCCTGCCCAGGCCCCCGCTAAGACAGGCACGCTCCCTCACATTCGCAGCCTCTGTGTGCTCAGCACAGCGGGCCCAAAAGAGGCCCCGGGCATCCACCATCTGGGCCTCCACGTGGGTCGGCCCCACAGCCCAGGCCCTGATGTCTCATCACCACGGCCCTGCCAGGAGGCCTCACTCCAGCTGTCACGGGGGGGAGGGCCTGGTCTGAGCACCCCAGGACACAGCCCAGCCTGGATGGTGGGCAGCCAGACAGACAGACATGCAGAGGGCAGTGGATGACAACCCCACACCAGAGTTTCTCAAAGGGTGGCCTCACACCTGTGGGGGTCCACAAGGGTGACACTGAGACTGGGCCCCAGGGGGTCCTCATAGCCCTGAAGTCTGAGATCCACCTGGTAGGGAGGAGGCCTGGGCCTGTGTCAGAAGACTGACCCCCACTCTGTGCCCTGAGCCCCTGAGGCCATCCCTGCCTTCCTGGTGGTCGTCTCTTCCTGTCTGCTCTGTCCCAGCAAGGCCTCGACCAAGGCAGTCCTGTGTGCTCGGTGGCACCCCTCAGTGTACTAATGATGCGGACACGGATGTGCCCCTGCTGGTAGGCAACACCCCACAGGGTGCCCTGACCTCCAGCGCCCCTACATGAGCAGCGGCCATGACTGGTTCCAGCCGGTGGATGTGGCCCACAGGGGCCCTCGGAAGCCCCAAATCTGCTCCATGCTCTCCCCCTGCTGGCGGAAGATGATGACAGGTGACGCCTGGGGGCTGGTGGGGCTACAGACAGAGGGGCCTGGGACCCAGGTCACCGTGTGTTGGAGACCCTCCCGCCGCCCTGGAACTCAGGCCTGCATCCGTGGTGCCACCTGTTCCAGTGGCCTGGGCCCACCCCAACAAACCTGGAGGCCTCTGGAGGGGAAGGAGGCCCGGGGCACACTCACGTTTAGGGAGCAGGCAGTAAGAGGAGCGTGTGTGCACAAGAGCGTGTGATTGTGAGCATGTGAACGTATGTACACATGCATGGGCGTGTTACGTGTGCGTGTGTGTGTGTGCATGTGCCCATGCGTACTCCGCCTCTTCCAGCTCACGGGACTTGCAGCAGCTGGAGGGAGGGGGCTGAGCTCTCCCCTCTTCCTGGCCCTGTGCCCCATGCCCCGCATCCCTGTGTCAGGTTCCAACGAGGACTCAGGCCCTGCAGGCTGCCTCGGAACAGCCAGCTCCTCCCCACGCAGATTAAAATGCTTGAAGAGGAGAACAAGGTGGGGTTTGATGCAGATGCCACCACAGGTGACTGTGGGATGGGCCCCTCCCCACCCAGACTGGGACTGGCCTTTCCAAGGCATCAGGGTCCTTCCTGCAGCCCAGTGGGTGGACCGCTCTGGCCCAGGGCTGGTGAAAGCTGCCTCCATGGGCCCCTTGCCCACGGGCAAAGCCAGGCTCCTCTAGCTGGCTAGGGCTGTCACCGTGGCTCCCCAGTGGTGATGTGGGGCCAGCCTTGGCCTCGGCCTCTGCACCAACCACAGCAGGGCAGGCACCAGAGTGGGGCACAGAGCCCGGGCCTAGGGCGGACACACCAAACCCTGCCCCACAGAGCGGGTGGCCGACGAACGGGCAGCGCAGGAGAGCCCTTGCGTCCACCTACTGTGGGATGAGCTCCCTTGGGGCAGCCCACCTGCCTACCCACAGGGGCACCCTCTACCTCAGGGAGGGACAGAGAGCACACAAATGGGACCTGGGAACCATGAAGCATGGTGCGGGCTAGTCCCTTCCCTGCCTGGGCCTCGATTTCCCTCAAGGTTCAATGAGAAAGTTGGGTCAGATCCTCAGGGCTGCTATTTGGACTCTAGCCCCTCCCCCAGCCTGCCCTCCCCCAGGGCTGAGCCCTTCTGGAGGGCAGGTGTGGCCACATCTCTCCTGGGCTTCAAAGCCTTCAGTGGCTCCCTGTTTCCCCCCAAAGAAGCCCAAACTCAACCCCAGCTCCTGAAGCCTATCCTGGTCCCCTCAGGTGTCCCTCCTGCTTCATCCTGAGCACAGCCCTGACCATCCCCCTTGTCCTGCCCATCCCCTCCCTGCCCTCCCCCTCCCTCTCCCTCCCTGTCCATCCCCTCTCTATCCACCCCTCCCTGCCCATCTCCTCCTGCCCATTCCTGCCAGCTTCTTTCTTATCTTTGTAACCCCTTTCTGCTGTGTCCTATCTGGGACACCCTCTCCCTCTGAGTTGCTGAGACCATGTCACCCTTGGGGAGGACTCCTGTCTTTCCCCGAGGTGAGGATGACTCCCTGCCTCAGTGTCTCCACGTCACTCTGCATATTGATTCACTGGCCTGGGTGGGGATGGGACCATGGGTGGGGCGGGGACCTCGGGCTGGGACTGTGGACAGGGACTATGGAATGGGGTGGGACGGTGGGGGGCATCACTTCTTGTTTGTCTCTCCATGGAGCCATAGTGCAGCTGGTAGAGACCGAATCTGAATCCGGGGTCTGCCAGGGCGCCCAGGGAAAGTGAGAGGGAGGGAGGACAGGAGGGGAGAGGAGAGGGAGGAATCACTGGGACATGCGGGGGACAGATGCCGACATTTGAGACAATGAAGGGTAGCTTGTGCCTCTGGAAAGACATATTGGTATTTTGTGCAACAGAGAGCTGGCAAGAACATTGACCCGTTGAGTTATCATTCGAGGGCTGCTGTTTCCAAGCCTTTTCCTTCCTCCTCTGACTCCCCAGCCTGAATCTCCACCCCCATCTGACTTTCTGATGTCTGAGCCAGAGGCATAAAGCCTCCCCCCCACCCCAGGACCAGGCTGGGATCTCCGGAAGGAGCAGAGGGAATTTGCATGTTCATCTGCATATTGTTTGCATTCCAGTCAAAGGTGGCGTGAATCAATCTTCCAGCTCCTGGGGTTGGTTCCTGGAACTGCAGTACTCCCAAGACCTGGCAAGCGTGTGGTCGCTGGGAGCGAGGCCGAGAGGGGGGCCCGGCTGGAATGGACTTCACGTGGTGAGGATAATGCATAGCAGTGCTCAGCACTTTAAAATTAACATGCCCCCTTCAAATATTTCAAATTATTTCACTCTCAAAACAATATTGAATTGTTGAGAGGTCAGGGAGCATAATTCTCTTAAAGGTGGGGAAACCGAGGCTCAGAGACAGCAAGTCAATCGCTCAAGATCATGGGACAGGCAAGTAACCCGGCAAGAATCTGGATCCTGAAATTCTATCGTGCTCTTCTGGGCTAGCAGGCCAGTACGCTTGGTTATTCAGCTGCCTGCCCCAGCTTGGCTTACATAGTCCTCTGCCCAGAACTTAAGGGGGGAAGATGGTGGTGGTGATGGTGGTGGTGGTGGTGATGTCGGTGATGGTGATGGTGGTGGTGATGGTGGTGATGATGGTGGTGATGGTGATGGTGGTGGTGATGGTGGTGATGATGGTGGTGATGGTGATGATGATGGTGGTGATGATGTTGGTGATGGTGATGGTGGTGGTGATGGTGATGATGATGGTGGTGATGATGTTGGTGATGGTGGTGGTGGTGGTGATAGCGGTGATGATGGTAGTGATGGTGATGGTGATGTTGGTGATGGTGATGGTGGTGGTGATGGTGATGGTGATGGTTGTGGTGATGATGATGGTGGTGGTGGTGGTGGTCATGGTACTGGTGCTGGTGGTGGTGATGATGGTGACGGTGGTGGTGGTGGTAGCAGTGGTGTTGGTGGTGCTGGTGCTGTTGGTGACAGTGATGGTGATTTTGATGATGTTGAAGGGAAGGGGCCTGCCTGGTTTGCATGACTCAGGGAACTAAGAACAAGAATCTGTGTGGCTCTTTCCTTGATGCTTCCGGAGCCAGTGGCTGCCTTATTTAATGCCTATGTCCTTCTGCCTGTGGTTATCCACCATTCTCTCCTCCAGTCTGGAGCCCTGAGAGGGTGGGGAGGTGCTCCCTTCTTAGTGCTCTCCCCACACCCTGCTCTCCCAGGCAGGCTCCTTCTGGCTGTGCTGGTAGAATGGCCTGAGGCATCCTTATTTCTGCCTCTATCCCAGCCCCAAGCTCAGGGCTGGGCACAGGAGCCGCCTGACTCCCACTGTTTGAGTGGATGACTGAATGAGTCAGATGTGGAAATATAGCAAGATAAGGGGAGCAGCTCCTTAGACCCCCAAGAAACCTCCATCACTCTGCAGCCCTCTTCCCCACCCCTGCCCACCACGTCCTGGGCCCAGGCAGGCACCTGCTCTCTGCCCTCGCGCTACAGCCTGGCTCTGAAGGGCCTCAGTGCTCTGCCCATCCTGGGTTCACTGCTGGACTGTGACTCCCACATGGTCTCAGCCCCAGGTGTGTGCACACGTGTGCATCCACACACAAGCACACAAACATGCAGACACCACACTCACACACACACACAATCTCTCACTCACGTGTGCACACAACCTGGTGCACAGAGCCCAGATCACACAGCCAGGCAGGGCAGAGCCAGCCCAGGGGGCTGCTCTTCTGATCTCAGGATCCTGCTAACCCTGCTGTGTCCCATGTCACCTCGAATGCCACCCTGAGCCTCTGCAGGGACCCCGATGGGTGTCACCCACTCGAGCCTGCGCACTTGCAGGGAGGGAGCCATGGCTGTGGAAGGACCCCTTCTGAGAATCCACTGCTGAGTTTCCCCTGAGAGCTGACAGGGGTCAGTGCCACAGGGAGAGGAAAGGGGACCTGTTCTCCCTGGGCAGGTTGGGGGCTGGCCCCCTAAACCATCAGGACAGGCGGTGGAGCCTCGGGAACCAGCCTCAGAGATGTTTGCAGAGGTTCCAGGAGGGTCTCCACTCCAGGCTCGCCACCCCGGACAGCCCAGGGTCTCGTATCCCCCCGCTTGTCCCCTTCCCCTTGGGGACCAGAGCGCCGGCCCCTCACTGCCAGGGCTGGTGGGGTGTCAGCAACACATCTTCATGGATGCATTTTCTCTTTTAAAGCTTACATAATATTTCAAGTACGCTAAAAAATGAGGGGACAACACGCATGGGAGGGGACCCCAGCCCGTGACTCAGCTTTGACAGAACTTAGCATTTTG
This sequence comes from Tapirus indicus, assembly GCA_031878705.1. NCBI lineage: Eukaryota > Metazoa > Chordata > Mammalia > Perissodactyla > Tapiridae > Tapirus > Tapirus indicus. The sequence goes on from CM062935.1 coordinate 2,573,946, forward strand.
CCACATTTGCCTCAGATCTTTTCTGTTTCTGAGCGGTGAAAAGATTGCTGACACGGACGTGTTCTCTGCAACGTCCCAGGTCCTCTCGTTGCCCGTCCCCACCTGTGTGTGAGTCGATTGTTCCTCCGCTTCTTTCTTCACATGTCCGGGTCGTGTGCATCTATCCAGACAGTGCCCTGAGGCATCTGCAGGTCCCCGAGACGCGGGTGAGTGGCACCCCGAGTCAACGCCCTTCAGCAGTTGCCCCAGCCCTACGTTTGTGAGATGCATCCATGCTGACGACTGTGGCTCCGTGCTTACTCATTCTCACGGCTGCGTAGTACTCCACCACGGACGGCGCTACCACCCTTCTGTCCGTTCTCCTGTCCCTGGCCTCGTTCCCAGAGTGCCCGTGTCCCCGTGTCATGTACATTAAATGAGCTGTCGTGTGGACAAGCTCAGAGCAGTGCCTAGCCCACAGGTGAGCTATGTGCGCTCTCTCTCTCTCCACCGCGAGCCGCAGGGACGTCCTCCTTGTGGCTCCTCGGGCACAGGGGGCGGAGTTTCTCTAGGGCGTGCGCCCAGGAACAGAGGGTCAAAGGGCATGCTCAGCTCCACTGTCCGAGTGTTGCCAGCTTGCTCCCCCGCGTGGATGCTTCTTAGGACACAGGGGCAGCCCCTCACCTGTCGACCCCCCGACCCACCTGTAGAGTGCATGGCCAGGGCCCAAAGCTCCGTGGGCCAGGGAGAGAGCAGAGCAGTGAGCCCCAGGTCCAGAGTCAGGATGGTGATGCAGCGGGGCTGTGGGAGGTGACAGTGGCCTCTGGGAGGTCTGAGAGGAGCAGCAGGACCAGGCCCTGCTCTGCTGACCCAGCCCAGCACAGGGGATGAGGGGCTGGAAATCTGCCCCACATGGACCAGGAAGGGGCAGCAGCCACTACCCGCCTGGGGGCCTCCAGCCCCTCACCTGAGGACAGGCCCTCCCTCGCACCTGCCCGGGCCCTGGAGAGAGGAAGGTGAGTGGGACCGGCAGGCTCCAGCAGACCGCTCGGGGCCCGATGCTCAGGGCCGGGAGCCCCCCGCAGGATTCCACAGCGGTGTCCTGCAGGCTCTCTGGGAAAGGACACTACTGGGGCTGGAGCACTGGCTGCCCATCCCGGGCCTGCCTCGGGGGCATACCGCCCTCGTGTGCCCTCCCCACACAGCCCGCTGGCAGGATGGCGGGAGGCCGGTGAGCCTGGTGGCCTGCAGTGTGACTCAGCCGGAGATGCGTGCCGGTGAATGGGGGAATGTTGCCTGCCAGATTAAATTAGGCGCCTCAAAATTAAAAATACATATTTATTTTAACCGGTCGGGGTGTTCGCGTGGAGATGAAATATTACAAATTGGATAATTAAGGCAGCAGAAAGGAGAGCGTGCCGAGACGGGAACCGGGCGGGGGAATTGTGAGCTCCCCACGCCGTACCAATTCACAGGGAGAAAAGGACTTGGACACAAAGAGGAAAAAATAAACAGGCAACAGAAACCCAATGCAGCCGGCCCAGAGGGGCCATTCGTGCTCATTCGGGGCAACAGCGGAGGGATGGGCCAAGACCCACGCGGGTGGAGGGCAGCAGAGCCTCACAGGCCCAGCCTGGTGGGGGCTGGCGGGAGGGCTGGCCAGCGGGTAAAGCTCCCCGGCTCCTGGAGCAAGCCCAGCCCCCTGCAGGCCCCCACGAAGCGCATGGTGGTGTAAGTGAGAGCCACTCCGAGAGGGAGAGCCCGCCACCCAGGGAGGGTGAGTGGCAGGTGGCACCTAGCAAAGGTCGAGCTGGCGGGAGAGATGTGCCGCGGCGGATGGCGCCCTTCTCCCCAGGGCCAGGACGTGTGCCCTACAGAAATAAGGACATCGGCGGTGGCGCTGGGGCTGGCAGGGGAGGGACACTGGTTAGGAGGAGGATGACATGGTGTTGAGAAGACGGTGACGTCGTGCTGATGGCAAGAGTGGCTGGTCCTGAGGGCGAGGTGGCATTCAGGGGCAGGGGGGATGCTGATGTCAGGCAGGTGAGGGGGTCCAGGGTGTGCACCTGCTCCTGGGCGGGACAGGCTCAAACCCCAGCTCTGACCCCTAAAGGTCATGGGGCCTGGGGCCAATCACCTCACTTGTCGTGTCTGTGTTCCTCGACGTCATGCTGGTGCAGTCAGAATATTCCCCAAGGGCCTGGGTGGGAGGGAACGTGGCAGGTGGGGACAGTGTCACTGGTGGAGCTGAGGGACAGAGATGGACAGAGGTATTAAAGTGGAGAAGACCCTATGCTGGGCCGGGGTCACCACGGGGGCCGGCGTCAAGGGCTGCGGGGTCCGGCTCCTGCCCAGCTTCTCTGACGGGGTCTGGAGTGGAGGCCTGGGGTGGGCCCCTGAGGGTGGCAATAAGGACAGCACACCAGGCATGTGTGTGTGTGTGTGTAAAGAGGTGACGGTCTTCGCACACACCCACACCCCTGGAATCACACCCCAGAGTGCACTTCTGCAGGGCCCAGAGGGAGATAGGCTGGTGATGTGGGTCACAAATGGGGCCACGGCTGTGGAGTTCGTCCCTCCTGGGCTGACCTCCTTAGTGCCCACGGCCACCGGCAACCTGCTGGGTCTGGATTCAGATGGCGTGAAGAACAGCAGCTGCCCGGACCCTGAGACGTGGGGGAGCCATTTCCCCACAAACCAAAGGAGAAAAGACACAAAGGACTTGCCCCCCTGCCCGACACCCCAGCCCTGGGGGTCGGGAGTCACACGACAGACGAGGCCCTTGGAGCCAGAGAGCTGACTGCAGGTTCTGGACGCCCCTTCCCCTCAGCCACAGGTGGCCCCTGTCACACAGTGCCCCCACCTCCCAGCCCAGCCAGTGGGGTCTGGTCCCTTCCCAGCCAAGAGCAGAATCTAGGCTTCCTGCCAGAGGAGGGGCTCAGCTCGCTGCCCCCCTGCTGGTGCTGAGATCTCCTGGGTCTGGGGAAGGAGCCACCCGCCCTCTCCCAGCGCCGAGACGGGGACCTGACAGGCGGACACATCAGAGCGGCTCTGGGACTTCGGCACTGCGAGGTCCTGGGACATCTACATGCTGACCTCCAGGCCTCCAGAAGCCTCACTGCCGGATCGAGTGGAGCGGGCAGCTTCCTGGTACCAGTGAGGTGGGACAGGACTCGCCCTGATCGAAGGGCTTCCTGCCGCTGCCGCTGCCCATGTCTCCTTCCGCCTTCCTGACAGCCCTGGTGGGAGGCGGATGCCCACCCTGCAGACGAGTTGGTGTGGTGACGCAGGTCAGAGGCTGTGGCCTGAGCTCTGGCACGGCCTGGAGCAGAGGAGCACAGAGCTGGGTCCCTTGACTGCTTCACTGGCCACAGCTGTGCCCCGAGTCTGGTCAGAGACCCCTACAGTTCTGCCACAATGGGGGCCCAAAGGGGGACACCCCTCAGGTCTGGCTCATCTGTGCCCCCCTACACTGCCTCAGCCACTGCTGAGTTTACAAGAAGAGTAGGTGTGTTGGCACATGCCTGTGTGTGTACTCAATCCATGTGTGCATGTGTGTGCATGTGTGGGTGTTTGTGTGTACATGTGTACACACGCACACACATGCACACACATCTCGTGCATACACGAAGTGCAGAGCAGGTGCATCCTGTGGGTGTGTGTGCCCCCCACATGTCTGCACGTGTGGGCACGGAGTGCACCCGTGTATGCAAATGTAAACACACGAGTTGTGTGCAGACCTCATAGAACAAGTGCACGTGCACGTTTGTCACACGCATGTATGCGTGCCTGGCATGTGTATGTGGCCGGAGGAGGGAGGACTGGCAAAGCCCTCTGGCCCCGGAGAGCCTGGGTGGTGCGATGGAGAAACCTCACTGATCGTATAAAGGTCACGCTGTGCTTTTCACAGTTCCAGGGAAGGTGCGAGGTGCTACCTGCGAATTTTAAATTGGGCCAAATGGACACTGGGAAAGCGTCCTAGGCTTGCCAACCAGGGGCTGCCAGGTCCTCGGGCCCGTGCCCCCCGTTTCCGGGGGCACCAGCCCTTCCCCATCTGAGGGAGTGGCCACACCATCCCCAGCCCCCACATCTTTGCCCACTGTAGGGAGCGCCTCACCCCCTCCCCTTCAATGCTCCTCCTCCTACAGGAAGCCTTCCCTGTGTGCCCAGGCTCCTTTCCTTCCTCAGGACCCTCCCCACCCAGGATGACTGAGCTGCACGCCTCTCTCACAGCACATGTCTGCCCCACAGTATCTTTTGGGAAGCTTTCAGTGGCCTGTAACAGAAAACTCAACTCAAGCTGGCTTGAACCGTTAGAGAAATAGACTGACTCACGTAAATGGAAAGTCTGGACTGTATGTGTTTCAGGCAAAGTGCGATCAGGACTCCAACTCTACTTCTCTGCAAATCTCTTCTCTTTGCCTCATCCTCATGTGTTCACTTTGTCTTCATGATGGCTGTCTTCACGGAGCAGCATGATTGAGCATCCTCGGCCCTCATCTGCACCCTACATGGTTCTTCCTTGTCTTGTGTCTTGTACTTCATGATCCAAGGTGACTGCTTGAGTTCCAACTGTCACATCTGCCTCTGGCCAGCAGGAAGCAGAGGGGAGAAGAAAGTTCTGCCCTGTTCTTTATGGGTACTTCCCAGAAGTTGTATACCTTACTTCCCATGAATCCCATTGGTCAGAACTTAGACCCAGCTCTAAGACAGGCTGGGAAGTAAAGTCTTCATTCTGGCAGCTACTCACCCAGCTAAAGACCCAGGGTCCTATTCCCAAGAAGGAAGAGGCACTGGGTAATGGGGGCCTCGGGCAGGTGGCTCCAGATGCCACCTCCTGGGAGTGTTGGGACAATCCCAGTGCAGGGCCTGCCCTCAGCAGTCCAGGTTCAGTCCTCTGTTGGGCCTTAGGGCCCATCAGCAAGCAGGGCCATGCCCTGCTCCGGGAGCAGAGGACTGGGGGTGGTGACTCAGACACTGTCACCCACAGACTGGAGGGGAGACAAGCCTTGGACCTAGGGCAGGGGTGGCAAGGGACACAAGAGATGGTCAGACACATGCTGAGGGAGGAATTTCTTCACATGCTCTGGGCAGGGAGGAGGCAGGGCAGGCCAACTAGGAGAAGACCCCCACAGTTGGGTGTGGGGCAGACCACCCAATGGCCACACTGCAGCCGCAACCCAGAGGTGGGCTGTCCAGGTGAGGGGCCGGGCTGGCCTGCCACTGAGAGGAGCAGGCAGAGTGCAGGATGGCATAGGGCCCTTGGGGGAGAGGGCCGGGCCTCTGGCCTCCCTGCCCGGCGAGCCCCCAGCGGCCTGACCCGCCGCCTGCAGCTCCTGCCTCCTGCCCTCCTTGCCTCACTCCAGATCCTCAGAGCTGTGGGGGCCCTTCTCACGCTCTGGCCGTGCAGGGAGCCAAGTGTCATTTAATTAATTAACAAGTCCTCTCCCGCAGCGGGAGGAGGTTTACATCACAACCCAGTTTGACCGCTACAAGTGGAGTCATTGGCAGGCAGGCCCGAGGCCCGGCCCCACTCCGCAGGGGTCCGCAGGTGCAAAGCCCCCACCCCCAGGCGTCCCCCACGCTGGGGGCCCTGCGGAGGCCTTGGGACATGCCTGCACCAGTTCCAGCTCCTGCCGGGGGCATCACTGCTGTCCTCTGCCCCGCCCAGGCTCTGTGATTCCCTTTGACGGGGGACCTGACCTGTGTGCTGGGAGGGGTGGCCGCTGGCTTCAGGCGTCCTGTGTTCAAATCCTGATCCCTCCTGTAGCCACCGGTGCCCCCCCGCTGGGCCTCTGATGCCTCACCTGCAAGATGGGGCCAACGTCTCCACCTTCGGGGTGGGGCAAGTGCAGAGGCCGGCAGAGGCCAGCGCACAGTAGGCGCCAATCAACCCCAGTCTCCACCTCCCATCTCCTTTGGAGAGCTGCCAGTCTAATGGGGAGGGGTGCCCCTGCCCTCAGAGAGCCACACAGGAGACAGCACACCCAGAGGGAGGAGGCGGGGAGGTGGGAGATGGAGGGCGACAGGTGCAGATGTTGGTGGGGAGGGAGCCGTGCTCGGGGCCAAGTGTCACCGTCCACCACGTCGTCGTCAGGACAAGAACACCCGAGCACAAACACCGCGAGTGGTCTTGAAACCTGGCCATCCTCAGGTCCAAGGCTGTCCCCCCAGGCAACTGAAGCTAATTAATTCACGTGTGGCGTTCTGTAAGCCTTAACATATTTTTATATGTGTTTAACCGCCACCGCAACCAGGATGGGGACAGCTTTGTCAACCCGAAGACTCACTCCCCCATGCTACCCATCTGTAGCCACACCTACCCCGACCCCCGGCCCTGGCCACACTCGGTGTCTTTTTGAGGATGTCCCATTGACACGGTCCTACAGCACGCCACCGCCTTTCGAGGCCGGCCTCGCTCGCCCGGCACACCGCCGTTGAAGCCCGTCTGCACTGTGGCAGGCATCAAAAGTTTGTTTCTTTCTGCTGCTGGGCGCTAGTTCACGGCGTGGATGTACCACAGTTTGTTTAACCATCAGCCCTTGAAGGACACTGGGAGGTTTCCGATTTGGGGCTGTTACAAAGCTGCCGTGAACATTGTGTCCAGGTTTGCGCGAACACAAGTTTTCGTTTCACTCGGGTAAATACCTAGGAGGGGCAGCCACTATGCGGAGTCCCATGGGTCCGTGGTACGTGTCTGTCTCACTTTATAAGAAACTGTCCAACTGTTCTAACCTGGCTGGACTGTTTTGCACTCCCACCAGCAATGAGAGTCCCTGTCGCTCCACGTTGTCACAGCACTTTGTAAGGTTGATATTTTTTATTTTAGCTGTTCTGATAGGTGTGAACGGGTGTCATATTATGGTTTGAATTTGCATTTCCCTAATGACTAATGATGTTGACTATCTTTCCATGTGCTTATTTATAATCCAAATACCCTCTTTGGTGAAGTGTCTGTTCAAGTCTTTTGCCCTTTCTCTTTTTTCTTAACTTTTTATTTGAAAACAATGACAGACTCACAGGAGGTTGCAAAATTAGCGCAGAGAGAGAGGTCTCTTGGTTTTCCTTCATCTGGGAATGTCTTTATTCCACCTTTATTCCTGAAGGATATTTTCATTGGATATAGAATTCTGGACTGCAGCTCTTTTCTTTCAGCACTTTGAAAATATTATTCCACTTCCATCTGGCCTTAATTGTTTCTGATGAGACGGGAAAGTCATTTGGATAATTTTTCCTCTTACAAATAATTTGTTATTTTTCTCTGTCTGCTTTCAAGAGTTTATTCTTTGTCTTTAGTTTTTAGTGGTTTGATTTTGATGTATCTGAGAATGAATTTCTTTGGTTCTCTGATCTTCTTGAATCTGTAGGTTTATGTATTTTACTAAATTTGGGAATTTTCAGCCATTCTTTCTTCAGATATTTTTTCTGCATCACACTCTTTCTCCTCTCCTTCTGGGACGCTGAGTTTGTGACTATCAGACCTTCTGATGCTGTCCCACAGGTCCCAGGGACTATGTTTTCCTTCTTTTAGTCTCTCCTCCCCTCCTGTTCACACTGGCTACTTTCTGTGGGTCTGTGTCACATCCACTGGTCATCTCTTCTGCTGTTGGACTCACGCCACGAGCATTTTTATTTTGGTTACGTATTTTCAGTTCTAATGTTTCCATCTAGTTCTTCTTTGTTTCTTCCTTTTTTACTGAGGCTTTCTACATTTCCATTAATTTCGAGAGTTTTTGCCCTTGCTTGTTGGAACATCTCGACAATAGCTGCTTTTAAGTCTTTATTGGATAGTCCTAACATCTGTGTGACCTCGAGTTGGCCTCTGTTTATTGTTTTGTTCCAAGAAAAATGCAAGTTGTGATTTTCCTGTTTCTTCATATGCTGAGTCACTTTGGAGTGTGTCCTGGAGATCCTGGGTCGTATTTTATAAGGCTCTGGGTGTGTCCTGAGTCCTGTGAAGAGGAAGAGACTTTTGCTCTGGCAGGTAATCCCCGCCCCGGGTCCGGGCTGCCGGCCCCGCCCAGTCTTCGGGGTTGTGATTCTTACATCAGGTCAGAGTTTAGAGCCTTTCAGTGCTGTTCCGGTCCGGCCTGTGTGAGCGTCCAGTGGCCATTCGAGGCTGGGGCAGTGTCTACCCTGTGGCTGATGTCTTGGGGGTTTTGGTACGCTGTTTAGAGTCCACACGTGCTCAGCTCGGGGCTGGCCCACGGCAACCATAAACAAGTGGGGGGGCATGTTCCCACGCCCCTCTCTGTGTCCTCCCGGTACTTTCTGTTCCCTGAGACTCCTCCTTTTGGTTGTCCAGTCAAAAGGTGGGGTTTTCATCAGGACACTCTGCCGTGCACTTCCCACAGCTGTGCCCATGAAGGCCACGTGGAGTGAGGACAGAGTGAACGAGAGAAAACGCGGGTCCCCCTGGGCTCGAGGGCACAGCTCCTGACTGCAGGGAGATTCCCTCCTGCCGTTCTTTGAATGACTGCGGGCCACTGCCAGGGGCTCGCGGGGGCTGGGGTGTGAGCTAACAGAGAAGAGAAAAAACAAAAAGGGGGAATTTTTTGTTCTTTGAGTCAGACGAGAGGGGTTTTCTTCGAACTCTCCCTGTGGGCACCGATGCCCACTCCCAGACTCTGGCTGCCTCAAGCCCAAACCAGAGGACACCAGAGGGAAAAAGGGGGGCACTCGCCACTGACTTGAGGGTGCTTCGATTTCCACTCTTCTTCCCCAGTCACGGGCTAACACGGACTTAGAGTCCTCTCGCGGCTGCTCCAGGCACTCTGTCCGGGTTTTATGGCCACCTTCAGTGGAGGGGAGACTGAAGTGTGCCTGCTCCGTCTCACCTAGAACCAGAACCCCAGATTCTTTTAGCACAGACCTCCCTCCCCATGGCCTCAACCCCTGGGCACCCACCTGGGGACACGAAAAGGGGGGGATGGCAAGAGGGAGTGGGGTCCCTCCCCCTATTGCTTGTCTGTCTTTCCAACAGTGAGGAGTCATAGACCCTCCGTCCGTGTCCACTGTGGAGAGTCCAGGCTTGACCTGCCGAGCCCAGGCATCGCCCCCTGTGCAGGAGGCTGGGGTGAAGCTAACCAGGCCGAATGGTGGGGCAGGTGAGGGCTGGACCTCCTCCTCCAAAGCCATCACTGACCATGGTCTGAGCATGGCTCCAGTCCTCCGGACGCTCCTGAATCCGCAGTGGACAGGCGGGGGGCGCATCCTCACCTGACCTCCAGAAGTTTCTTGCACTCTTTCTGATAAGACGAAATTTTCTTTCCCTGCACTGCCTAAGACTAGGCCTCCTTCCTTGACCTTGAAGAAAAAGCTCCATCTTCTCACTGGAGGCTGGCCCGCTGTGCCACTAGCCCACGTGTGTTCTGAAGTTTCCCGTCCCCTCTCGTCGAGAAAGGGATGAGAAAGCCAAGCACCTGTTAGGCCCGGGGATGAGAGTTCCCGGGACGAGAGCTGCAGAACGATGCTGGGGCCTCCCGGGGGGGTGGACAGGACAGCGCTGGGGCAGAGGGTCGGTGACTGCAGTGATGTGGCAGCAACAGGGGGACCGTGGGGTGACACCACGGCAGTGACGGTGGTGACGAAGGAGGAGCAGCGGGGAAGTGAAGGCAATGGCTGAGAGTCTGTGTGAACATTCCAGTCCCCCAGCAGCAGGGCTGCCCGTCACCACACGCCTTTGGTGCCTGAGCCCAGCCCGAAGCCGACCGGGGCCGGCTGTGAGAGGCTGTCTTCTGCGGGCTGCCACCCCTCCTCCTGGCCCCCCTTGCCCCTGGCTTGTCCCCAGGAGTGGGGAGGAGCCGTCCCTTCACCGTCCGAGGTGGGGGACAGGGAGATGGCGGCAGTAGCCGAGGTCCCATCCCTGAGTCCTCTCGGGGGGCGGCCCTCACCGAGTACATTCACTCCTTTCACCTCACAGCGGCCCAGGAGGAGGTGCTGTTTTTGGTTTGCATTTTACCGAGGAGGAAACCACAGAGACGCCAAGTAACTTACGCAGATCCCCTCGCCGGGGGCGACGGCCTGGGGCTCGGACCCCGGCCCCCCGGCCCAGGAGCCTCCGCTGACCTCCACACCGAAGAGCCCTGACAAGAGTCCACCAGCCTCCCGGGACGTGCGCAGGGGCTGGACCACGCGGTCAGCCCAGGAGGCAGAGCGCGTCAGGAAGAATGAAGATGAGCCGATGTGGATGGCAGGACCCACCCCCGTGGAGGCCACGTCTCATGGCCACCTGGGGACAGCTCCAGGGTGCTCCCGCACTGGCCTGGACCATGGGGGGGGGGCGCTGAGGGCTGGAGCCCCTCCAGAAGGGGGAGCAGTGTGAGGAGGGGTCTGGACACCAGTGAGGCCGGGGCCTCCATCCCCCCTGAGGGGTGGGAGTGTAGGCCTGTGGTGGTTCCTGGGAACCCAGGGTGCTGGAGGGGACAAGTGCTAGAGGCTCCGGCAGGGCCAGGCTGCCCTGTGTCCTCGCAGGGAGCCCCGCGGGGCAGCGCGTCTGCGCGTGTGGAGGGGCGAGGAGGGAGGAGAGGTCAAGGGTCCTGGAAGGGCTAGGAGACCTGGGATGCAGCTGGCCTTGGGGCGGGAGGGCGCGCTTGGAGGAGGGGCCGGCGAGGGGGCCGCCGGGCGTGGGCAGACTCAGCTCCAGGAGGCACGCGGCCCTCCTGCCGCCTTCCCTTGAAGGAGGGACTGGACCGCAGGAGTGCAGAGCTGCCCTTCAGAGAGTTGCCGGTGGGGCCCGCCCTTGGCGGGAAGCATTTTTGAGAAATAAAACTCACGTTGGGGAGGAGGTGTGGGGTGTGCTGGGAAGCAGAAGTCCGGGACCCCAGGGGACCCATCCTGCAGAGCCAAGGGCACTTCAAGGTGTGCCAGGAAGGCGTCAGGCTGTCTCCCAGGGCCCCTGTGAAGACAGCAGCCCAACCCCTCAGGAGACCCTTGGGCTGGGGGGCCCAGAGTGCCCCAGGGGGATGGGTGGCGGGTGGTCTGCCAGATCCTCCCACTCCCCACAGGATGGTGACCCGGAGAGGCCTCCAGACGCCAGAGGCCAGGCCCGCGGGGCTCCAGGAAGGCGGGCAGAGCCCCTGCCTGCCTCCAGTACCCCCCTGGGGCTGCGGCCCTGAGCCAACAAGGTGCCCTTGGGGCCGCCCAGGTGTGGAGGGCCTGCTCCACCTGCGCCAGAGCCCGAGCAGCCTCCCTCCCCCGGCGCCTGCCTGGAGCCCCGCCCCTCGCCCGGCCCCCATGTCGTCTCTCTGCCTCTGCTCCCCCAGCTCCTGCCCAGTGGACCTGCCCCGGTGCCCTCCCTGCCCTCTGGCCCACTACCTCCCAGGTCTCCTTGACCCTGTTTCCATGCGGCCCACCCCACGTTCTCCACCTCACAGCCCCGTTCTCACCTACCATGTGTGGCCAACGCGGCTCGAGCTGTGGGCGCACCTCTGCACGGCTGGGGAGGTGGGTGCTGTCCACACCGGCCCTCCCACCGGGGTCCCCCCTCCACCCTGCCGTGAGAGCTGGGCAGGCCGGCAGAGGCTACGGCCCGAGAGACTGTGCCCCGGGCCCTCGGCAGCCTGAGTCCAGGGAGGTCCTGAGTAAGGGGGCAGTGGGAGAGGCCTGGACGCTCTCTCACAGGGCCGTGAGCCACCTACCCTCTCAGAGCCCAGCTCTGGGGTGAGGGGAGTCTGATATCCATTTCCTGTGCTGCAAGTTCCAGAAAACTCTGCCTGGTGGTGTAGCCCCAACCTGGGCCCGGGGGTGTTGGGCTCAAGGCCACCCAGGGACCCCAGGCAGAGAGAGGAGTCGGCCAGCGTGGGCGGGCAGGGCTGAGGGAGGGTGAGCAGGCCCAGCTGCGGGACCCGAGGGAGGGGATCTCAGGGTCAGCCAGCTGGGCATCCTGGTTCCTGCCACCAGAGGGGTGTCCTGTGTTGGCCAGGAGATTCAGGGGCATGGACGCCAGGCATGGTGCTGGGTGAGGGGCCGGCAGGGGAGAGTGAAACAGACACGAGGCTCCTCCATGGGGGGCTGACGTGCTGGTGGGGCCGGCGTTCCTCAGGTGACGTTCAACCACATGTGGCCCCGCTCTCCAGCCTCGGCATACCCCTTCCGCCTGCGCTGACCCGGCTTCCTGGGTCATGGAACCCAGGTCAGTCAATCGAAGGCCTCCTGCTGCCCTTCTCCTGGGGACAGAGGGGTGGCGGGCTGTGACCATCAGAAGAACTTCCCAGGACACAGCAGCTAATTTCCCAAACTCCTGTGGCTGGTACAGCCCTGGGCAGCCTCCAGTACCCACAGTGAGCCAGGAGCCCTTCAGTTTCTCAAGTTGCCCCACTTATAAGGTACCTCCCCCTTCACAGAGCTCCTCACAGCCAGACCAAGTGGGGCTTTCAACTCAGAGGGGAAGAGAACCCAACTCAAGCCCATTCAGGCAGAAAGGAATTAGGGACCCCCATAAATTTCTGGCAGGACCTGCTTCAGGTCTAGGTGGATCCAGAAGCTCACATGGTGTTGTAAGCATCCCATCTTGCTCCCCAGTTCTCAGACAAGCTCCTGCCTGTGACACAAAAACTGGTGGCCCTGGGCCTTCAAAACCTGCATCCCCTGGCAGATGTAGGAGCCCTGGCAGAAAAGAGGCAGAAAAGGCTGGGAGGGCCTGACTGGGTCGGGGGAGCTACAGGAACAGGGTGCACGCAGAATCGACTCCCAGAGGAATGAGGATTCAGCCCGGAGGCAGACTCTGAGATGGAGATCTGCCTGCTGGAAGTTTACTGGGAAAGTGGAGAGGAACAGCTCCTGCGAGGGTGAGGGAGGCGGGGCTGGGCGCAGGGAGAGACGGCGGGGGCCATTGGCCCGGAGGCCTCCACTGGCCACATAGGAGCTGGGTGGTCCTGCAGAGCTGTCCCAACCTGGGGCAAGGGGTCCGGGCCTCTGCAACCCACATCAACCATCCCTGGGGTGTGGGCTGCCCTCGGATGGCGAGAGAGCTCCTTCTAACCAGGGCCAGTCCCACAGAGGGAGCGGTGGGGAGCGGGGCACCTCGGCCTGAAGGGGAACCTGGGGTCTCCACGGAAGCCACTGCAAGCACCACCGCCGGGGAGAGGGACAAGCTTGGAGGCAAAGCACCCGCTGGCTTCTGAGCCTTCCCCCATCTGGCAGGTGGCTCGCAGGTGGGGAGGCACGGCTCCGTCACTCACGGCTCACGCCGTCCTCCTGAGCACTGTGACTTACGTGGGACTGACTCTCGGCAGCTGAGCTCAGAGCAAAAATAGACGATGGAAAGAGCTGGGGAGGGGGCCAGATTCTCAGGAGGACAGGGGTGGGGAGACCTGAGACAGGGAGGGCCCCAGGGTTCCCACCCTCTGCACAGCTCTGCCTCCAGAGCCCGTGGAGCACTCATAGCAGCCTCGTGACGCGAAGGGGATCCCGACCGTGGGGGCCTGATGGGGACAATTTCACATCCACGCAGGTTCCGAGACAGCACCTGAGCATTGGTCCTGCCTGGGCTTTCAGGACTGTAGGAGACCTCCTGTCACCGGGCCCGGACTGAGCCCCGGCCCTGGTCACACTCTGGGCCCTGACCCTGGGCACACGCTGGGCCCCTACCTCTCTGGACATCCCACTGGCACAGGCCTTGGCCACAGGGATGCCTGGGTAGGAGAAGCAGAGGGGCCATGGTTGTGGGGACCCCATTCCAGCTGGGCTTGTGGTTGGGGCACATGGCTTCACTGACATCCACCACCAGGTCTGCACATCGTCCTGGGTCATGTGTCCCTGCCCCCGCCCGCCCCCCAGGCCCCGAATGCAGGTGGGAGAGGCAGAGTGCAACTGCGCAGCACTCCGCAGTGACTCACACGGCAACTCCTCGCTTTATTTTTATCCCCATCAAGCCCTATAAATACAGCAATGATTGCCAAATACAGTCAATATGCCCAACGCCTCCGCCCCCGGCGCGGGCCCACGGTCACTGTCAGTGGCCCACCCACACAGGGGAGGATCCAGGGGAGAGGGACAGATGCACGAGGCTCACGGGGAGGGGTGGCAGATCCTCAGCTTGGATGCCGGGACAGACCCCATCTCCCTCCCCCACTTGGACAGTCTGGTACCCCCCTTCTTTCTTCTTGGTTATGATGCAAAGTACAAATAGCATATTTTCTTAGTCTGGAGCCCCTGGATCTCAGTGTTCCTGTCAGAGAAATGGGGGTGAGAACCAGGGTGGAGGTTGTGTATGGTCGTCCCCACCCTGATGCCCATTCCTGGAGGAGGCAGGGGCTTCACTGGTTGCAGACACTGCTGTCCCCCTGTGCTTGAGTCAAGACCCTCTGTGAATGTCCATTGAATGAGTGGGTGGCTGGCTGGCTGACGGGTAGATGGATGATGGATAGGCGGATGGATAGATGGACAAGTGGGTGAATGGATGAGTGGATAGATAGATGGGTGGGTGGATGTGTGGTGGATGGGTGGATGGGTGGATGGGTGGTGGGTGGATGGGTGGAGGGATGACATGAGATAATGGCTCTAAAATGCTCCACATGAAGGGCTCAGTGGGGGTGGTTTATCAGGGTACTTTCCACCCCCCACCTCCAGGCTGCCCACCTCCCAGATGGGAAATCCTCCCCAGATCTGTCAAAGCATGGACAGAGGACGGGGCCTGGAGCTCAGAACTTGGAGGACTGGCAGGAGGTGCCTGGGCGGGGGGTGGTGGGGGCACAACACCACAAAACCCATGTGTGTGGTGTTCCCCAGCCAAAAGACTCTGCTCTGCCTCCCAAGGTGACGGGGCCCCCCTTGAGAACTGGAATTGAGACCAATGCCCTCTTTCTCTAGATGGGGAAAGAAATGTCCGGAAATGCTGATGTGGCTCAGGACACGGGGAGTCAAGGTCAGGCTGGGGCGGAGGTCCCTCTCCTTTGGTCCTCCCTGATCTCGCCCCCTGACCACTGCCCCTGGCCCTGGCCGGTCCTGCTGGGGGCCTAGGTGCTTGTCACCATGTGACACTTTGGCACTGTGTGTCCACCTCCAGGAATGAGCTGCACCAGGCCCTTCCCATTTGTCACGGGCTGTGCTGGACCCCCACCCATCTGGTCTTCCTAATCGTACCTGTGGGTTGTTAACCTCCCACCTTGATGGAAACGGGAGACACCTGGGGGGGCTGCTGCATGGTCAACACCAGGATAACTCTGCCCAGTAACCATGCGCTGCCTGGTGGGTTCCAAGACCTCCATCCCACGGCCTCGTAGACCCTGGGAGCTCCCTGCAGACCGGTGGAGGAAGTAGCCCACCACGGTCCAGCTAGGATTACCTTTTGCTCAGTCTCCATGACCTCCAAGGGGCCAGAGGTGCTGTCCATCCTGGTGCCTGTCTTCCAAGCATCCAGGCTCCATGAAGTTGGGAGGATGAAGGAGCACAGGGCCCGTCTGCTCCAGAAGAGCAGCCCCATCCGTGCCCTCAAGCCCCCTCGTGCACCTGTTCGTCAGAGCACATAGCTCGGCCAAGGGGCAGGTATCAGAGATGGAGGAGGGACAGCTGGGCATCTCTGTCTCAGAGGGAGCTGATGGAGCTTGAGGAGCAGTGGGGACCCCAGGGGAAGGGAGAGGCTATCATAGCGAGGGCAGAGCCCCCGGCCCCAAGGACCTTCACCACAATCAGCTAAGGAGGGATGAGCATTGGACTGGAAGCCAGGAGCTCAGGGTCCAGGCTTTGTTCTGCCCCACTGCTCGGTGGCCTTGGGGGGCCACACCACTCTCTGGGCTTCAGTTTCCCCCGGAATAGTTCAGATGATCTCCAAGATCCCTTTAGCTCAGCCACTCAGTCTATCATTCATTCATTCAACAAACACAGTGAGAAGCAGCCATGTGCCAGTTGCTGCCAACAAGTAGCTCACAGTTTTGGGGGGGCAGACAGTGTGATCAGGGCTGTGAAAAAGGCAAGTTCGGGGCCCGGGGAGCTTGGAGGAGGCCCCAGACCTAGGTGCAGGCTCAGGAAGGTTTCCTGGAGTGAGGGCAAGTGTGTGGGAAGGACAGCCTTGAAGGACGGAGGATGTCACCATCCAGGCAGAGGGACCAGGCTGGGCAGAGAGCAGGGGCTGGAGGCAGAGGCGAGTGGGGCCACCTGGAGAGCTGGCGGCTGTGGGCACAAGGGCAGCATCTGAAACGGCCTGCATGTGATCCCGGCGTGCCGTGTGGCCCAGGAAGGGCCTCGAGCACCTCCAAGGAGAACGGGGGGCACTGGGGCCAGGCGCCCCCACCACCACCTCGCCGACCCCTCCTGTTTCCTCAACAACCCCGCGAGGTGGGGCTTGGGTGCCTCCCGCCTACACACAGCACTGTCGTGAGGCTTGGCAGCTCGCTTGCTGGGAGGGGCCCTGGAGTACAAAGTGGTGTGATTTGGGGAAATGCTCTTGTCTCCCATTTCTACCTTCACTCATTAGCATCTCATTACTGCGTCTCCTCGTGGGCAGCAGTATGGGGGGGGTTCCTGGGCGGGGTGGGGGTAGCACACTGAAGTCAATTCTTGACCACGAGTGTGAGAATGTGTGCGACTATATGTGAGTATGTGGGACTGTGCTTGTGTGTATGGGTGCAGGGAGGGGAGAAGGGGAAGGGCCTGGGCGAATCCGCATGTTAGGTTTGGAAAAAACTGACACAGGACGTGGATGTGGCAACCTTCCTCAGCAGCCATGTTAGATTCATACTATTCCTGCCTGACAAACTCCTACTCATCCTTCAGCACTGAGCCCAAATGCCCCTTCTCTGGGAAACCTTTCCAATGCCCCAGGAAGAAGGTAGTTTCTCATACAATCTTCTAACAACAGACTTACAGCCTCGTAGGTGATTCTTTGGGACAATTTGTCCCCTTCTGCTACCCTGAGGGCAGCACCCACAGGTTCTTAGCTCCCTGGCCTGGCGTTGGTGCTCGGCACCTACTGAAGGTATCAATGACCAATCAGACATGCCACGAGCTCACATGTGCCCAGGGCTTCCACGGGCCAGGCCCTGTGCTAAGGGCTACACCAGGTTTCCCTGGTGCTGACCCACTCAAGCCTCACATCAGCTCCACAGAGAAGGGGACATTAGGGATGGTGCCGCACGCGTGAGGAAGCTGAGGCCCAGGGCAGGGGTGCGACATGCCGGGCACCCGGCAGCTCACGGTAGAACCAGGCGTCAAGCCATGTGCCCTGCCTGAGCTGCGGCGGAAGGCGCCCAGGGTCGGCGGGGGGCTGACCGCTGGTGGCTGTGGCCAGTGGGCTGGGGGCCGAGCTGGGGAGAGAGGCGGGCAGAGGAGGCCATGGGGTCTGTCTGTCCCTAAACAGACGCTCGTTACCAAGAGGAGCGCGCGTGTTTGCTGAGCACCTCCGAGAAATCCAAGTGGCAGCAGGCAGCGGCAAAACGGATCCTGGGTGGGGATTCCTCGGGCCTCTGCCCTGCCCAGGGCCCTGGCTCGGCTCCTCCCTCACAGCAGCTCTGATGCCAGGCCCCAAAGGACGAGCTCTTGCCCTGAGAGAAAGCACCATGTTCCCCCCAGAGGAGCCCAGAGCGCAGAGGACGGCGTTCGCCCCCCGACCTGGGGGAGAGGGCGACCCACGCGAGGCTCAGGGAGCCGGCTGCCCTCGCCCCCCGACTGCTCTCCCTGCCCGCCCTGTACTTCTCTTCGCCATCTGCAGTGCCTCACCCCGCTCCCTGGAGCTCAGGGTGAAGGAGGCCCAGGTCCTGCAGAAGGCGCTGCCTCTGCCTCTGTCCACTTTCTGTAACCCAACCTTTGTCCTCGCAAACTCAGTCACCCCTGGACAAGAAAGTGAGTCGGCCCGGGCCCCTTCCATCTTGTGGCTCGCCCGGTGTCAGCAGGAGGCCCTCAAGACGGCGGAGCTCCTCTGGGTCCCGACGACTGAGGGGAGACACACACGGAAGGACAGCAGGGCAGACGGGGGGCAGCTGAAGGGGCACATATCACTGCTGCTCCCAGTCCTGTGTCTGGGCCAGCCACAGGGCCACCGAACTGCCAGGGGGCCGGGGAGCGCAGCTGTGTCTGGGGGGAGGGAAATGAACGTCGGCGAGCAGTCGCTGCCACGTCCCTGCCCTAGTCCCTCCTGGGCCCGTCCTCCCCTCACCCGTAGCTCGTCTGCTCACACATCCGCCCTCTCGCCATCAGGGTGCTGCAGGCTGCCCCGGTGGCCGGCAAGGAGCCAGGTGCAGGGCGCACGTCCGGTACGCTCCCCGCCCTCATGGCGTCCTGGTCTTATTTGGACCCAGGTCCACTGCACAGACAGTGCCCACACAAGAGCACGTGATCAGGCTACATCGTGTGCCATTGCTGTAACATGAGGGTGGACGAGACCCTGTCCAAAGGCCACTTGGCTCATCTACGACTCCACAGGCCCACGATTTTATGGCCACTGTGTGCCAAGAGTGTGACAGGGAGGCAGAGTCCTGGTCTGGGCGTCAGAGTCAGGGCTGGGGCCCCAGCACAGCCAGGGGGTCGTCACAGACCCTGTGTGTGCCCCTCCCTGCCCGGCCGGGTTCCCCACCTGTGCGATGGGGGAGCGGAAGGGGTGGTCTGAGTGGCGGGGGTTCTGAGGCCAGCAGTGGCTGGAGAGGTCAGGACATTTCCACAGAGGAGGGTGTGACAGCCCCACGCCTGTGTCCACAGGCTCCTCGCCCACCTGCGGGATACTCACAAGTCACCTCCCGGAAACACTACCCCTCAACTTCCTGGGCCTCCTTGTTGAGGGACCCTTCCCTGACCCCCGACCCCTTTGGGTCCCCCACGCCCCTGTTCTGCTCCTGCACGACCTCCCCTCATGTTCCCGTGCACATCTGTGTGATTCAGGGCCTGCCCCCTAGGCAGCGAGCACCGTGACGACAAGGGCTGTGTCCTGATGCAGAGACTGCTTGGTGAGCCCCCTCCTACTCTTCTTACCAGGTACAGGAGCCCAGATGGCAGCCGGGGACATAGCCCTCAGGATGAAGATGTCTCCTCACCCCCATTGCAGCTAGAAGTACCCAAGGGACCCAGTTCTGGCCCAGAGGGGTGTAAGCAGATGTGGTATGTGTGATATTTAAGAAGAGTCCTTAAAACGGTGGGATTGGGGTGAAAGCACGCCTGCAGGCCTTTCCACTGTCCAGTTTTCTTTCTCGCTGATTAGAAAACAGACATGATGGCTGGAGCTTACACAGCCATCTTGTGCCACGAGGGAGAAGGCCCATTTTAGGATCAGAGGAGCAATCAGATTAAAGGAGTCTGGGGTCCTGATTGTGAAGCTGACTTCCCAGCCCTATTGCCCATCTGGACTTGAATGTGTAACATGAGAAGCAAACACTGATCTTGTTTAAGCCACTGTCATTGAGGTTTCTGTTGTTAGCAACCAGACCTAATTGTACAGTGTCCCCAGGGCCTAGCAGGTTGTCTGACATTGGAAGTAAAGATTGCTGAATGAGTAAACCGTGGTGAACAGAACAAGATTTGGCAAGAGAGGAGAGGGGAACGCTGTGCCAGGTAGCAAGCCTGCCTGGCGGGTGTGGAACAGACAGATCGTGCTCCTTGGGGCTTGGAGAAGCCTCCGTGCTCAGGGACGGAGGAGGAGCAGGCTCTGCCATTTCCCAGGGGAGGTGGCAAACTCAGACACCACCCGGATGCTCCCGTCATGGATTTCCTTTGACTTTTTTTTTTTTTTGCCACTCCTGCTTGGCGTTAACTACCTTGGGAGGCTGTTACAAGTCTCCTGCTGGAGTCGATGTTCTAAGAGCCTCGGGCTGTGACACGACTGGTCTTGAACGGTGGTCGGGGGCGAGGTGCTTGCCTCTGTCAGACCCCTGCTATGTGCTGGGCCTGGTCCGGCCCCTTCCCAGTACGTGTCCCCGTGACATGACCCCTGCGTAGGTGACAAGGTCACAGCGCACCACCCTCCTGCATGGCCCTTCCCCACACCTGTGCCTGTGTAGGCTCACGAGCACTCTGCACTCCCAGTCGGCTCTCACATCATCGCTTTGGAGAACATGCCCAGAGAAGGTAAGTCACTGCTCAACATCACACAGCAAAACGGGCAGGTTTGGTGTCAGAACAAAGACGAGATTGCATGGGGAGCACCATGTGAGGAAAACAAGCCCCCGTGAGGACAGCTCATCACCGCTTCTGGAGGCCACGCCACGTGCCAGGCACGCTGCTGAGTGCCGTGATGCAAACGCATGTGCACAGGCCTGTCCGCAAGGAGCCTGTCGTCCTGTGGACAGACGCACACCTGAAAGGGTGACGGTCCAGTCCTGATGCACGTGGGGGCTCGGACCCGCTAGGAATGGCGTCCACGGCAGCACGAAGGAAGAGGGGCTTGTTCCCCGTGACGATGTGTCTGGGGTGCGGTTGGGGTAGAGGCTCCACAAAGCAGCTGCTCCCCGTTCTCAGCTTGGGACCCGTCCCCTTGCTCCCCAAATGACACTGTGCCCACATTCCAGGCTGGAACAGGGAGAAGGCAGGAGGACAGATGGGCTGGCCCGCCAGACTGGCCCCCTCTGAAAGGGCCTGAAGACTCACTGGGCCTCCTGCTGTCATCCCCCGGTCAGGATGGTCACAGCGAGGCTGGGTACATAGCTGCCTTGAACAAAACTGGGGTTCTGTTGGCAGGGGACAAAGGCGGACTGGGCCTCAGTGACATCACATGCTCACGGGACTGGATGGTGAGGGAGTCGGTGATGAGTGAATGCAGCTATGATGTGCCGGGGAGCAGAGAGGAACTGCACACACCTTCTTCGCCTGGGCAGTGGCTGGGTGGGCGTGTAATGCCTCCTAGAGAAGCTGACGTGGGAGCCAGGCTTCAGGGGACAGACAGGAAGGGTGGGAGGGAGGGAAACCCACTGCAGCCCCCAACGTCAACACTGTTTGACCTGGAGATCCGGCACAACCACCGAGAAGCCCGTGTTGCTTCTCTCGTCAGAGCGTGCATTTCTGGGGTCAGCTTTAGTGGGTGCCACGTGGAGACTCCTTTTGAAGACCCTCGAACCATCCCCAACCTTGTTGTCCCACCTCCACTAGGGCCTAGAGGGAAGATCCAAATTGGGGACTTGCCAGCTGAGGACAAACCAACTCCTGCCCCTCCAGTAAGAGCCCACCCTGAGGGGGCCAATCCCTCTCACTCACCCTGTTGGCAGAGATGGGTGCAGGGGTGGGCCTGGCACTCTGGTGGGGCCTGAGCGCGTCCCCAGGAGTTGTCCCTGTCAGGAGGAGAACCCAGAGCTGCCTGGGTCTGTGATAACCCCTGCAGGCACACAGGGAGGGTGAGACATGGCAGAGCAGGCAGATGCCCTGAGGGGGCTTCTTCTCTCACTCTTCCTCTGGGGGTCTCGGCATCCTATCCCGGCAGGCTCCCTCTTGGAGCTGGGCTCCCAGGTCTTCCAGGGAAGGTCCTAACAGAGGGGCCCCGTCTTTCCTGCTTCCCCAGTAGGTCAGCTCCCCCAATTTGGGAGGAGGTAATAGGTACTCAGCACCTCTTCTGGGTGGGCCCCTGCTCATGCTAGACCGTTCCCTCCCTACTCCCAGTGTATGGGCGCAGAACATTTCTGGAGGTGGTCGTCCTGGAGAAAATGTACTTCACCTTTCCCTCCTTCCTTCCACACCCCATCATTGGGCTGAGGGTGAGGCAGTGGCCGGAGCACCCTCAGATCTGACTGCCCCAGCTCTCGGGCTGGCATTTGTCCTGGTGACCCCTCCCCTGATGCCCTTGAGCTGCGGTCAGCAGTGCCTGCATGGAGCAGGAACTGGCTTCACTTGCACTTGGGCTGTCCTGGCGGCAGGGTGAGAAGCCCTGTCTGAATCCTGCTTGCCTGTGAAATGGGCACACGCCACAGGCCTGGGGTCACGGTGAGACTCAAGTACATGAGGACAGGCTGATGTGAGCAAGGCCTGCTGGTCCCCTTGTGGCTCCTCTCCCTTCCTGCCCCCCTCCCACATCTGTGCCACACACAATCATTCCCATGAGCTCATCCAAGCACACATACATGCATGCACACTCATGTCAGTGTGCACCCACGTGTGCATGCACCCCCCACAGCACTTGTTCACACTTGAACCTCGTGCACACGCACACACACTTGCGCGCACACTTCAAGATCTCATGACCTCATAAGCGGTAGGAGCCAGGGCTGCTCTGGGAACTCTGGCTGACCGGAGGTTGATACGGCCCAGCCCCTCCACGGAAAAGCTTAGGTATGCGGTGACACCCCCTTGACACCCCTCCAGGCGCTGACCAGGTGTCGGGGTCTGCAGGGGCCTACGGTCGCCAGCAGTGATCAGAGGCCCCTCTGAGCGGGGGCACCTCCGGGTCCTGGCCGGGAGGCACGGAGCGTGGGCACCGGGCCTCCCGGGTCCTTGCCCCCTCACGGCCTCGGCGCTCCGCCCGGCCGCCCTCCTCGCTCCTGAGCCGGGATCCGCCGAGGCGGGCCCATCCTGGAGCGCCAGAGGCCCGGCGCTGCGCATTCCTTGTCCCAGTTCCCTCCGTTGAAACCTCGTTCCGCAGGTGGGGAGACTGGGGCTTGGGGGCGGGACTGAGCTGGCCATCTCACAGGGCCGGGGGAGGCGGCGTGAGCAGCTCGGCTCAGCCCGAGAGACCGGGGCCGCGAACCGCTGGAGGCCCTCGGTGGCCCTCGGGGACCGGGGCCTAGGCCCCACGCCGCCGGGAGCGGGCTTTGTGGCCCAGCCGGCCGCCGTCCCGGGCTGTTTCCGGCCGCCCGCGCGGGGCACTCTGGGATTTGTAGTCCCTGGGCGCACGCCGTCCGCCGCGCGCCCCGGCTCCGGCGGCCATTGGCTGGCGCGAGGCGCCGGGGCTGACGGGACGGGCGGGGCGGCCGCGCGGCGCTCGCCCGGCGCGGGCGGGGCGGTCACGTGCCGTTGGGGCGCCGGCTCCGCCCCCCGCGCCGCCCCTCCCGCCGAGAGCGCACGGAGCGCGCCCGGAGCCCAGGCCCAGGTGAGGCGCGGCGCGCGGCGGGGTCGGGCCGGCGGGGGCGGCGGGGCGAGGCGCGCCCGGCCTAGGGGGCGCGCGGCCCGAGGCCGGGGGCTGGGGGGCGGGAGGGCTGGCGGGCCGGCGGGGGCGGGGCCGGGAGGCGGGGCGGGGCCGCCTGGGGAGGGGCGGGCGGAGGGGGCGGGGCGGGGTGGGGGGCGCTCCGGCTCCGCCCCTGAGGGCGCCCCGCCGCGGGGACCACCCCCTAGGGCGCATGCGCCCGGTGCCCCTGCGGCGGGTCTGTGCAAGGTGCGTCCCGGGCGGGGGCGACTGCACTGTGACCCCGGTGCCCACCTGCCAGGCGCAGGGGGTGGTCCTCATCGCTGGCGCGTGGGAGCCACTCCGGGGGAACCGGACCCTGCGCGCTTCCCTCCGTGCCTCCCAGTCCTTCCCCCAAGTTTGGCTTGAAAGGGGCCTCCAGTCCTGAGGGCTGGGGGCATCGGGCGGGCGGGGAGCTTTCAGCTGACTCTGGGCTGTGCTGCCCCCGCGGAGCCCTTCAGGGGCCGCCTGTTGGGAGAGTCTTGCCTGGGGCCCTGTGCTCGCCGACCAGTGTGGTGGCCACTAGCTACGGCGTGACACAGGCGAGGGCCACTGCCGTCATGGTGGAATGTTCTGTGGTTCAGGCTGCTGGACGAGATGGGCATGCTGCCATTCCAGCCTCACCGGCTCCCTTCCTTCCTCACCTGCCCGCTGCCTGCCCTTCCCTCAGTTCCTGGGGGGATGGCAGCTTGCCCTCCTCCAGGCTCCCGGCGGCTCACGTTCCTCAGCGCCCTCTCCCACCACTATCCTGTCTCCTTGCGTTCCCAGCACTTCAACTTCTGTCCCTGCCCCTTGTTTGCTTGTGTTCTGTTGTATTTGTGGTCCCTCCGAGGCAGGGATGGGGTTGTTCCTCACGGCACCCTCAGTTTGGACACAGGATCAGGTTGAAAGATGCAGGGGAAGTTTGTCAGCATTGGAGGGTTTCGGCCTATTGAAACCATCCTTTCCTGTGGTTCAACCTCATACATTGTAGGTCCTCAGTAGAAATCTAGTCCAGCAAAGGTCTGCCCAGTCTGTGCCGGTTCAGGAGCCAAGTTCTGATGGCAAATGGCTGTGGGTGACTGGCAATCTGAGAAGGCGTCCTGGAGGAAGTAGAGCTTTAGCTGGGCCACCTCCACTTTCCTCTCCTTCTCCGTTGGCCTGGCAGCCTTCCCTGGGCGCTCCTCTGCAGGCCCTGAGGCGGGCACCAAGGCCCAGGCACCACTCCTTCAGGGTGAAGGTCTGGATCTGGTTCCTGCCCACCGCTCCAGCCATGTCTTCCACGACTTGCTTCACGTGCCCCAGCAGTGCAGCAGTCCTTGTTTCCTCCGCATCCCGTTTCTTTGTCACTGGCATGAGTGTCGATGCCAGGCTTTCTGCTTGGAATGCCCTTGTGCTCCCAATGTCTCTTTGGCAGCCTTCCTGTTCCCTGCCTGTCCTGGGTTGGGCTCACACATTTACGCCCATGGCCCACAGCACCTGGTGCTCACCTTGCCTTTCTGTGTCTTGCTGAGGTGACCTGTGTCTGTGCTTGCCTCCCACACATGGCTGAGAGTCCCAGAGCGTGGGGACCCCCATCTTGATCACCCTTGGATCTTGAGTGCCCAGCCCAGCACGTAGAGCATGGCGGGCACCCAGCAGATTGTGTGAGTGAGTAGACTGGACATATACGCCAGTGAGGAGAACGTGGTGAGAAACGCAGTTGGGGCAAGGGCTCTGTTCACCACGGGGGAAGGCTCGAAGCAGGGAGATGGGACTTAACCTTCCAGCTGGGGGAAGAGGCAAAACCGTGACCAGGGGTGTACTGAGCCGTTAATGACAAGGACTACGTGCATGCTATAGGGTCCCGATGAAGGGAGGCCTTCCCAGGATGTGGGGTTTGAGCTGGGCCGGGTGGCAAGGCGAGGTTTAGCTGGCCAGAAAGGCTGGGCGGGTGTGCTGGATGTGATGACACGAACCAGCCCTGCCGCACCACGCTGCACTCCCTGGGGGCCTGGCTCTCTGCACTCAGGGACGCAGACCTGCCTCTCAGTGGCCTCAGGAGGAGGGCCTCTTCATATCGCTGTGTTACAGTGCAGGGCCCGAGGCACAGACAGGTGAACTTGGCCCGAGTCCCTTAACCGCCAAGTTCTAAGTCACCATCCATCGCACCTCAGGTATGTGGATTGCTTCTGAGGTTGTTGGGCATTTTACTGCTCTGACTGGTGGTTGGGGTATATGAGCAGTTGGCCAAGGCTTAGACTTGGTTTTTTTTTTTTTTTTTTTGGTGAGGAAGACCAGCCGTGAGCTAACATCCGTTGCTAATCCTCCTCTTTTTGCTGAGGAGGACTGGCCCTGGGCTAACATCGTGCCCATCTTCCTCTACTTTATATGGGACGCCGCCACGGCATGGCTGATAGGCAGTGCGTCGGCGGGCGCCCGGGATCCGAACCCGCGAACCCCGGGCTGCCAAGCGCGGACGAAACCGCTGCGCCACCGGGCCGGCCCCTAGACTTGGTTTTTAATGCACACAGGTGTGTCTGTGGCTGCTGGACTTGTTTTGATTGTGTTGTTTGCTACGACTGTAATTTAACCTGTGTGGCTCAGTGCAGCTGTAATTCACTGTGTGCTTTAAGATCTGACTGTACGCCGTCAGCGGTGCTGGCCTACTGGTGCTGTGAGGTGGGCCTCCTCTCGGATTCGGCTGTTTTCCACCAGAGCACCCAGCACTGCCGGGCTCCTAAACGTTTGCTGGCCTGTGAATGGAGGAATGGGTGATGGAAGACTATAAGGAAGGAAGAATGAACAGAATGAAAGAACGGTCGGGCCTGTCCACGCTCTCCGGGGACTTTCCCTGCAGTCGATCAGTATTCATTCCCGCACTCTACTTGGAACATCCTTACCCCATTCGGGTGCTTTGAGGCAGGTGACGGGGCTTGTTATTCCGTTTTTTAAGGTGACGAGCTTGGGGCTGAGAGAAGGCTCCTGTGCCCCGAGCGAGGACCCCATGGCAGAGGCACAGCCCTCCGCCCTGTTGGCTGCCCCACCCACTTGGGGGCCATAGCTCTGAGTGGCCCAGGACTGGAACTGGCGGGTGCCTGGTGGCTGTTTGTTGGAGAAGTGAGGGGTCGTGACAGAGCCGAGCTGAACCTGCACGCTCCATTACGCTCCCTATTAGCACTGCCCCTGGAGCCAGCGGGACCTGCCGCAGGAAGGGAGGTGTCTTGCCCCGGGTCCTGGTGGAGAAGACGGGATGCACCAACAAGCCAAGCTGGGCTCCCGCCTCTGGGAGAGAACAGCCTTCCCCCAGGTGGACATGAGAGCAGAGCCAGGCAGCCACGCTGATCCTGTGAGCCCCAGCCTGGAGCTCCGGCCCGTAGACCTTTATTGTTTCCTTTAACTGGATCCATGGAAGGTTGTCTTGTTTTCTGCCTCTGATTTCCCCCGAGAGAAGGACCAGGACCCAGGCCTGACTGTGTTAGTGTGTGGGTGTGGAAATAGTGAAGTCCCCCGGACACAGTGTCGCAGTGTCCTAGCTGTAGGATCCTGATTGATGTCCCTCGTTAGCAGCCCTGCTCTTTCTGATCCTGCAGCCACCTAGGAGGTGGTGGCAACAGCGGCATCTCAGAGACTTGGACACTGAAGCTCAGGGCCTGTTGGAGACATTGCTGAGGGGTGCAGGGTGGGTCTCCAAGGTGCAAGAAAGGGCTGTGGGAGTCAGAAAGTGCTTGTGGGAGGCTGTTGCAGCCCCAGGGCAGGTGGAGCTGCCCCTGTTCTGAGTGACTCCTCGGCTGCCTCGCCACTGCCTCCGGCTCCAGAGAGCTTGGTCTGCCCGGATGGTGAGGTGCACCAGCGGGAATACAGGAGCGTCAGCACCATGTTGGTATCATCACCGTCATAGTCACCACTGTTCATTGACCTCTGGTGTTTGCCAGGCCCCTGCCAGGTGCTCATGTTCCTCAGATCAGGAAACTTCCCAGGGCTGAGCATCTTGTCCAGAGTCACAGGCCCCTAAAGGACTGGCCAGGACTTGAGCCCAGCCCCAGAGCCCACTCACTGCTCTGCTGCCCCGCCCGCCCGGCATTCCTGCTCTGCTGCCTCCCAGGAGGACCAGACCGGAAGACGCTTGCACACCGAAAGGTGCCCTGTGAGTTAGGGGGCGTCATTAATGATGCCCATGATTATACTAATAAAGACTTCACCGTTGAGCTCCCTCCGCATTGAGCTGACACTCCAAAGGAGAGCTTGGCAAAGGCCTGAGGGCTTTCAGGAATCTAGGTATTGAAGTGTGATGCTTCTCACGGAGAGGGGAGGCCGGGGGAGAACTTGGAATTCTTGTTCCCAGCACGGCTGAAAGGTGGGTAGACCAGGCTCGCCACTGGGCCGTGGTGGCTCTCCTGGACCTATGGAAGGGTGTCCAGATATCTAGTCAAGCATTTGCAGGGCTTTGGGCCCAGTGCCATGCTTGGACATCTGTCTACCCGTGCCTGTCTGTCCTTCCAGCGCCTGAGCCAGACCCTGGGTGTGGTCTGAGGGGTGCAGACGGAGCCTACACTGGCTAGGAGGCAGACCCTGGGGGTGCAGAGTGGCGGTGAGGAGAAGAGTGAGTGTCACCTGGGGAAGGTGGGGCGCATCAAGGCTCTGCTCAGGGAACCGGTGCTGGATGGAGCCGCACGGATGAGGTGGCGTGCCACCCTGCTCCCTCCCACCCCGCCCCCTTTGGCTGCCCTCCACCGGGATCCACGGTCTGTTCTAGCCAAGTATTTGGAAAGGGACATATTTTTAAACCAGAAGCCCAGAATCAGTCTCTTCCCACATTAAAACAACACAACACAGCGGCCTCCTTCCTGGGCTTGGCTGCCCTCTCAGCACTGGCTGTTAGTAGCAGTGCCGATGAGGAGCTGGCTTCATCACCTGGGTCTGACCTCCTTCCCTGCCGCCTCACTGCTGGCAGCGGCGGTGCTCGGAGGTGCTGATGAGCGCAGGAGGGCCGGCTGGGGGTGGGGAGGAGAGTCGTTCTGTTTCTTCCTGGTCCAGGGTCCAGGAAATCTTCAGTTGCAGGGGTGGACATTCTAGCTGGTGTGCAGTCTTCAGCCTGGGCCCCCTTAACTGAGTCTTGATGTACCGGCTCCTTCTGCCACGGTGTCACTGTGGTGTGTCGCTCCCTGGCTGACAGTCCTCCAGGTGCCCATCCTTGAAGCCTCTCACTTGGCGTCCGCAGTTGCAGTTTGACCTGATCGTCTTTCCAGTCTCCGGTCAACTTGCTGGGCTGACTTATCAGCCGCCTGAGCCTGCCCTGGAGTGTCTGTTTTGCCCCTTTGTCTGGAGTGGCCGGGTGCCAGCCCCGCCTGGCGACCCCCTCTGCCTGCTGAAGGCTCAGTTCTGTGGCTGCCATCTGGGAGCCTGCCCTGTGCTTGGGGCCTGGCGCCAATGGCAGGACATGGGGAGGGCTGATGAGAAGTCTCGTGTGGCTGGCTCCTCGTGGCCTGCGGACGTTTGTCTCGGCCTTGGGCTCCCCATGCACTCCCCCTGGGTTACCTGTGTCTCTTCTGTCTCTGTGGCCCCAGCACAGGAAGAGCACACAGTAGGTGCTCCATAAATGCCTGTGCAAGCACGAGCTAGCAGTTGGAAAGACCTGCCTCTCAGCAGCTTCTGGTGTGCCCAGGCCACCCCCACATCTCCAGGTGGGGCACTAACAGAGGTGGTGGGCCGGCCGTGAACAGGTGCCTCACGTGTGTGTGCTGACTCCTCAGCTTGAAGAGGGGGGGTCACGACTGCTGGGTGGTACAGCTGCATGGACATAGCGTCTTCCAGAGCCCCCGGGGCTGCTCCCCAGGGCCCAGGTTAGCCTGGGTGCTGCAGGCAGACGAGCGTTTGGCAGGTGGATGGCAGGTGGGGAGTGCTGCAGGGACCCTGTGGAGCGTGGCGACAACTCTGAGCCAAGTGACGCGGTGGTCTTAGTGCCGCTGCTCAGAGCTGGGAAGTGGGGGCATCATTTTCTCTTAGACCCCAAGAGGTGCTGTCATTTTCCCAAGGCCACAGAGTGAGTGCAGAGCAGAGGTGGGGTAGAACCCAGTGTGTCCAGCCGTAGAACCTGTCTGTCCCTACAGCATGACAGCTCCAAGATTGTGGAGGGTGCTCCACCAGTGGGTTTGAAATTGCTCCTCGGGCAAAAGGGATGATTAGGCACGTGTGTGGTGAAGGACTGTAATTAGTGTTTGGGTGGTGAACATGTTGTTATCTCTGCAGAAATAGAAGTATGATGATGTACACCTGAAATCTGTACAATGTTAGAAACCAATGTTACTGCAATAAAAAATAAAAAAAATAAAGAAGTAGGACATAAACTGGTAAAAAAAAAAAAAAAAAAAAAAGAGACGAAATTGCTCCTCGGGACTGGAGGGGCTCGAGTCAGCCCTGCTGTGTACACCTATTCCTTTACCCAGAGCAGCTCTGTGTCTTCTGAGCACCGTTGTGTTTGAAGAAAGGATTCTGGAGCTAGGGAAAGTTCTAAAACTGGTTCAGCCCTCATTTTACACGTGGGGAGGCAGAGGCCAGAGCTGCCTGCTGCTGTGGGATATAGCCTTGTCCTGCCTCCTTCGGTCTGACAGTAGGATAGGGAGGAGCACCTGCCACCTTTCTGTGCCACTGCCCACCTGCAGGAGGGGTTTGGAGGCCGGTGGAGGAGAGGGCCCCACAGGCAGCGTGCAGGGTTCTGTCTTACAGGGCAGGACCGCAGGGAGTGAAGTCAGACTGCCAGATGTAGGCACGGACGTGAGTGGATGGGTAGAGGTCCTAACGGTATAGGCTAGGTCTGGCTGCCATACCAAGCATCCCCCAAATGTCAGTAGCCGGAAACCACAAAGGTCTGTGTCCTCCAGGGTTGTGGGACTGGCTCAGTGTAGTCAGAGGCCCAGGCTGACGGAGCAGCCACCGTCCAGAGTGCGCCATCTTCCTGCCAGAGTGCCAGGGAGCTCTGGGGGTCTCGTCCTGGGAACTAAATGCTTGACTCAGAGGGAGCCAGGTCACTCTTGCTCACAGTTCATTGGCCAGAAGGAATCTGTGGCTCCACTTGCAAGGGGCCAGGAAGTGCAGTGCTGGCCTGCTCCCTGAGGAAGGGAAGTGGGGACAGTGGTGGCCAGCTCTGTCTGTGCCCGTGCCGGCTGGCCAGGCAGCTTTGTGCCTTTGGCAGGCACCCTTCCTGCCTGGGCTCCGCCTGTGCGGAGAGAAGCAGGCCCTGCCGGAGCTCGTCTCCCTCTGGTCCTGATGTTCCAGGAGGCAGGTGCTGCGGAAAGCAGATCAGGTTGAATGTGGCCTCTGCTCTGCCCACCTGGTGACCTCGGGCATGGAGGTTGACAGCCCTGTGTCTTTTTTTTGTTGTTATTAAACTTTTTATTTTGAGACAATTGTACATTCAGGTGCAGTTGTAAGAAATAGTTCTGAGGCATGGCGTGTACTTTCCCCAGTTTCCCCAGTGGTGGCATCTTGCAAAGCTGCAGCACAGTATCACGCCCCGGATACCAGCATGGATGCGGTCAGAATACAGGCTGTTTCCATCACCCAGAGATCCCTCTGGTTGCCCTTTTATAGCCACACCCACTGCCTTGCTGCCCCACCCTCCCTAACTCCTGGGACCCTTAGTCTGTCCTCCTTTCTCTAATGTCATTGCAATAAGGTTGTATGAGTGGAAACATAGCATGTAACCTCTGGGGACTGGCTTTTTTCATTTGGCATCGTTCCCTGGAGATTTCTCAAGGTTGTTGCGCGTCAGTACTTTCTTTTATTACTGAGTCCTGTTCTCTGGTGTGGCTGGACCACAGTTGAACCATTCCAGTGTCCTTGTATGTTAGTGTTTTGAGTAGTTTATATAGTGCAAAAGTAAAAACATACAAGGAAGCATACGGTAGCAAGTTAAAAGTCTGGTGTCCCGGCCAGCCTGGTCCTGGTCTCCACAGGTGCTGCTCTTCCTGGTTTATCTATCCCTCCAGATATATACCAGTATACTAGTATATACCAGAGAATACCAACATTAGCCAGTACAAGTCAGACATAGACACATCAACCAGATACACGCAGATGCTTTTGTATTTTTCCTTCTTTTGCAAGTCATGTTAGAATACATTTCTGTACCTTGGTTTTTATTTTTTCCTCCTACTAAACAAGATGTCCTGGAGATCTTTCTATATTAGTACAGAGAGCTTCTCTTTTCTTTTTGACAACTACAGAATACTTCAAGTATGGATATGCCAGAATCGATTTCTTTTTTTTTGCTGAGGAAGATTGGCCCTGAGCAAACATCCGTGCCCATATTCTTCTACTTTGTATGTGGGATGCCACCGCAGCATGGCTTGATGAACGGTACATAGGTCCACGCCTGTGATCCAAATCTGTGAACCCCGGGTCGCCGAAGCAGAGCATGTGAACCTAACCACTACGCCACCAGGCCGGCCCCTAATAGTCCTTTGTTGATGGAAATTTGGGTTATTTTCGATCTTTGCCCGTCACAGAGTGGACAGCCTTGTTCGTATACCATTTGGTACATGTCAAGTACAGTACGTGTGTAGGGTAAATGCTCCAAAGCACAAGGGCTGGGTCAAAAGAGACAGACTCTTCTAATCATGGCACAGCTGCCAAACTGCCTGCCCCAGGGGATGTGCCAGGTTATCCACCAGGGAGGGTCATGAGGGCGCCTGGCCCCACCCTTCCCCCATGGTGTAGTCAGGCTTCCTACAGGGACACATCCATGTGTCCTTTGTTATGAGCGAGTTTGGTATCTTTTTATATATCAAAGAGTCATTTGTGTTTTCTTTGTGAACTTTCTGTTCCTTGACTTTGTGTGTGTGTGTGTGTGTGTGTGTGTGTGAGGAAGACTGGCCCTGGGCTAACATCCGTGCCCATCTTCCTCCACTTTATATGGGATGCTGCCGCAGCATGGCTGACAAGCGCTGCGTCGGTTTGCGCCCAGGATCCGAACCTGCGAACCCTGGGCCACCGCAGTGGAGCACGTGAACTAAACCGCTACGCCACCGGGCCGGCCCTGACTTTATTCATTTTTTAAAAACTGTGTTGCTGATCCTTTTCCTCTGGATCGTGGAAACTAGCCCTCCAAGTGTCAGATGAATTCAGGTCATTTTCCTTCTTCTCTTGTTATTGTGACTGTTTTGCTATGAAGAAACTCTTATGCAGTCGAATTCATCAACTTTTATATTGTGGCTTGAGGGTTTTGAGTTCTAGTTAACAAGGGCTTCTTCAGGTTTAAAAAATACTGTGTTTTCTTATCGTTTTCACTGTTTTGAAGTTTTTATTCATTTGTCTTTTATCGTGGCGTATGGTGTGAGGTGTAGGTCAGACTTTAATTTTTCCGGATGTTTTACCAGTAGTCCCATCCAAATTGTGAAATAATCCATTTCTTCCCCAGTGGTTTTAGGTTCTAGCTTATTAGTCAAGCCCTAAATTCCCACATTTGTATTTAGATTTTTTAAAAAATGTATTTTAGCGTGATGGGAACACTTAGCCTGCGATCTGCCCTCTTAACGCACGTTGGCGTCCGAGGCAGTCTTACCGAGCAGAGCTGCGGTGCTGGGCGGCAGGGCTCTCAAGTTTACTCCGCTTGCTTGACTGAAACTTGGTGCCTGTTGGTTAGTACCTCCTTGTTCCCCCCTCCCTAGCCCCTGGGAACCACCATCCTAGTCTCTGCTTCTAGGAATGTGACTACTTGAGATTCCTCATATAAGTGGAATCCTGCAGTGTTTGTCTTTCTGTGACTGGCTGTTTAACTTAGCATAATGTTCTCAAGGTTCATCCAAGTTGTTGGATATTGCAGAATTTCCTTCTTTTTATTTTTATTTATTTATTTATTTATTTATTATTTTTTTTTTGTGGGGAAGACTAGCCCTGAACTAACATCCATTGCTAATCCTCCCCTTTTTGCTGAGGAAGACTGGCCCTGGGCTAACATCCTGCCCATCTTCCTCCACTTTACATGGGACGCCGCCACGGCATGGCTGACAGGCAGTGCGTCTGCGGGCGCCCGGGCTCCGAACTCGTGAACTCTGGGCTGCCAAGCGCGGACTAAACCGCTGCGCCACCAGGCGGCCCCCCCAGAATTTCCTTCTTTTTAAAAGGCAAATGTTATTCCATTGTATGGGTATGCCACATCTTCTTTATCCATCCATCCCTCTTTGGACATTTAGATTGTTTCCACATCTTAGCTATTGCAAATACTACTGCAGTGAACATGGGAGTGCAGATATCTTTTCAAAATCCTGATTTCAATTCTTTTGAATAAGTGCTCAGAAGTGGGGTTGCTGGATCATATGGTTGTTCTATGTTTAATCTTTTGAGGAACCTCTATACAGTTTTCCATAGCGGTTGCACCATTTTGCATTCCCAGCACCGTGTGCACAGGTTCCAATTACTCCATCCTCAGCAACATCTGCTGTCTTTTGTTTTTTTGATAACAGCCGTTCAGCAGGTGTGAGGTGATAGCTCATTGTGGTTTTGATTTGCATTTCCCTGATGTTAGTGACGTTGAGCATTTTTTCATATACCTGTTGGCCATTTGTATGTCTTCGGAGAAATGTCTGTTCAAGTCCTTAGCCCATTTTATAATTGGGTGAGTAGTTTTTTTTTCTTTTTTTTTTTTTACTGTTGAGCTGTATGAGTCCTTATATATTTTGGATATTAGGCCCCGATCGCACGGATGGTTTGCAGATGCTGTCTCCCACTCTCTAGTCGCCTTTGACTCTGGGGATGGATCCCTTGCTGTGCAGAAGCCTTTCAGTGGGTGTCGTCCTACTTGTTCACTTCTGCTTTGGTGTCATGTCCGTGAAATCATTGCTGAGACCCATGTCAGGAAGCTTTTCCTTGTGCTTCTCTGGGAGTGTTACAGCTGAGTCTTACGTCTAAGTCTTTCCCCGACTTCGAGTTGATGTGTGTGCGCAGGGTAGGATGAGGGTCCAGTTTCATCCTTTTGCACGTGCATCTTGAGTTTCTCAGCACTGTTTGTTGAAGAGACTGTCCTTTCCTCGTTGTGTGTCCTTGGCGCCCTCGTTGACGATCGATTGACCACACATGTGTGGACTTATTCCTGGGCTCTCTGTTCGGCTCTGTTGGTCCATGTGTCTGTCTTTATGCAAGTGGCATACTATTTGAATTACTGGGGCTTTCTTATACATTTTGAATCAGGATGTGTGGTGCCTCCAACTTTTTTGTTCTTTCTCAAGATTGATTATATTTGTTTTTTATAGGCTGTTCCAGTGTCCATGTATGCAGTTGTAACCACTGTTTTAATTATTAAGGCCTTATGCTCTGTTTTAATATCTGAAGAACTCATTGCTTTTTTGTCATAGATTTTTTGCCTATTCTAGATTGTGTATCTTCACATGTGACTTTGAAATAGCTTGTCTATTCTCTACTCAATCCTCCCACCAAACACACACATTTTCACATGCTCTAATCCCCAAACCTGATTGGTTTTGGGTTGGAATTGTGTTGAATTTGTAACTTAGGGAGAGTGACGTCTTGAATGTGGTCTCTCTTTCCAATTGTGTCGGTCTCCTTTGGCATTCTGTAATGTTTTCAAGTTTCTTTATTCGCAGGAATTTTACCCTTTTTGTTGTTATTGTAAGGAGTCTTCTCTCCTGTGTTACCCTCTGTTTGTATGTATGTGTGTGAACACTCTTGATTTCTTCATGTAATTGTGTCCCTTTCTACCTTGTTGAATGCTGTTACTTTTCAGTTAATTACCTTGGGCATCCGATCATAGCCACTGCAGGTGGTGATATTGCCCCTTCCCCTCTCCGGGTTCGTGTTCCAGGTCCTTCCGTTGTCTCAGTGTGTGGGCTGGTCCCTGAGCCCGACTGCCGTTGACCGTGGCTGCGGGTTCCTGGTGGGACCCCTCTGGTGTGTCCCATGAAACAGACGTGCTCTTGGACTGAGATGGAAAAGTTTCACGTGTCGAGGAAGAACCTGCCCTTCCTACCTTATCGAGTGTCTCATGTTTGTAAATCAAGAGTCATTGTTGAATCTTGTCAGTTCCTTTTTTTAATCACCTGTGGGATGGTCCTATGATTTTTCGCCGGAGTTGCTGATGGTGAAACATTCTGGAATTCCTTGAATGTGCCTCACAGGTCTGATACACAGTTCTTTTAGGCGCTGCTGGTACTTTTTGCTTGTGTGTAATTTGGCGTCTCTGTATTGCTCTCCATAAATAAGGCTGGTCTGTCATTTTCTTTCTCGTGTGTCAAAAGACACTCAGACAGATTCTGAGATCAGTATTGCGTTTGCTTCATAAAAATAATTGAGAAGTTTTCCTTCTCATGCGTTCTCCAGCAGCGTAATAGCGTTGAATTACCTTGTCTTTGAAGGGCTGGTTGAGTCCCCTGTGGGACTGGTGGGGCCTGGTCCTTGTTGTTAGTTTGTTCTGAGGAAGAAAGTCCTTTTTAAATTTTCTTTCTTTTTGGGGTCAGTTTTATAGATGGCATTTTCCTGGAAGATTACCAGCCTCGTCCAGCGTCAGATGTCCTCATGTGGACTTGAGGAGAATGGTCTCCTGGGATTCTCTCGTTCCCTCACTTTCTTGGGTTATTTCCCTTTTATTGGCTCCATGTTTTTCTTGGTTGGTTAGCTAGTAGTTTCCATCTTACTGTTTTTATTTTTCAAAGATTCAACTTTTGGATGTTTTTATTAAATTTATTGTCCTCTTTTTCTGCTTTTTAACTCATCACTTTTTTTTTTTTTTTTTTTTGTGAGGAAGACCAGCCCTGAGCTAACATCCGTCGCCAATCCTCCTCTTTTTGCTGAGGAAGACTGGCCCTGGGCTAACATCGTGCCCATCTTCCTCCACTTTATATGGGACGCCGCCACGGCGTGGCTGACAGGCAGTGCGTCGGCGGGCGCCTGGGATCCGAACCGGTGAACCCCGGGCTGCCAAGCGCGGACGAAACCGCTGCGCCACCGGGTGGCCCCTAACTCATCACTTTTTCTTACAGTTAATTTCTTTTGCTCTTTCTCAGTTTATCTCATCCTCCTAGGTGTTTGATTCATACGCTTGATTCATTGGTTTACATTCTTTTCCAAAAAGTGTTTAATATTTAAGAGCTGTTCCTTAAATTCTGATTGGATATATTTTCCTTTCAGAGCTGTCTGGAAGTTCTGTAATTTAGTCTTGTATTCTCTCTGTTAGTTCAAGAGTTGTTTAGGAGCTAGCTTTAAAATTTCCAAGGAAAGTGTCTTTTGATTTCTGGGTTTTGTTATTATTGTAGTTTTAGTTGCATTTTGATCAGAGAACATTGACTGTTCTCTTTTGAACTTTGGGTTTATGAGGTTTTCCTTGTGGCCCTGGTATGGAGTCAGTTTTCGTTGCTGTATCATGGCCGCTGAAAAGAAGACCTATTTTCTCTTTTGGGTGTACACAGATTAACGTGTGTACAGTTATACCACCTCGGTCACGTCTTGTGGGTCACGTGTGTCCTTAGTTCTTGTCTGCTTGCTCTCTTGTGGCCTGAGCGGTGTGAATTGCAGTCTCTCCCACCGGTCCGTCTCTGTCTCTTTCTCCTGTGTCTCCTGTGGATGTTGGCTGTGTGTTACCTGGTGCACAGCTGTTTGTAACTATTATGTTTTTGTTCTGGTTTGCACCCATTGGTGTCACCAGGTGCCCTTCTTTGTCTCATCTCCACGTGGTCTGATGTGGGGGTCATGCCTCATCCTGCTTTTTGTGCTTAGCGTTTGCCTGGTGCACCTTTGCCCTGTCATTCTTTTTTGTGTGTGTGTGAGGAAGACCAGCCCTGAGCTAATACCTGTTGCCAATCCTCCTCTTTTTGCTGAGGAAGACTGGCCCCGGGCTAATGTCCGTGCCCACCTTCCTCTACTTTATATGGGACGCCGCCACAGCATGACTTGACAAGCAGTGTGTAGGTCTGTGCCCGGGATCCAAACCTGCGAACCCTGGGCCGCTGAAGTGGAGTGCGTGAACTTAACTGCTGCACCACCGGGCCGGCCCCTGCCCTGTCATTCTTAACGCTTTGAATTCCTTTGAGTGTGTCTCATATATACCATGTAGAGTTGGGTTTTACTTTGTGATCCAATCTGAGAATCTTCTTTCACTAGATAAGTTAAACTAATTTACATTTATTGATAGCTCAAATATATTTGATCTTCTATCATGTCTTATGTGTGTGTATTTTTTTAAAAAGTCTTTTACTATGTGTTTTTTTTTTTAAGTTTATGTGGTTCTTGTTTGTTTAGGAGAGTCTGTCTTTGTCTTGATGGTTACCTTTGTAATATTATGGCCTGTGATGCCCTCATCACTCTGTGGGGACCGTTTATCAGGTACCTTCTGTGTCCAACAGAATAGTCTCCCTGTCCCCCCTCCGCCCGGGATGGCCACACTCTAATCCGCGGAACCTGTGAATGTGTTACATTATGTGGCAGAAAG
Source organism: Tapirus indicus (assembly GCA_031878705.1). Classification (NCBI taxonomy): domain Eukaryota; kingdom Metazoa; phylum Chordata; class Mammalia; order Perissodactyla; family Tapiridae; genus Tapirus; species Tapirus indicus. The sequence goes on from CM062935.1 coordinate 2,611,325, forward strand.
GGACTTTGCAGATACAATTAAGGTTACAGTCCTTAAAATAAAGAGGTTATCTTGGATTATCTGGTGCGCCAATATAATTACATGAGCACTTCAAAGCAGAAAACTTTCTCCAGTGAGAAGTGAGAGAGAGGTGGCAGAAGGGGACGTCAGAGAGATTCAAGAGTGAGAAGGATTTGAGACGTAGGGGCCATATGCAAGGATCGGAGAGGGGCCTCTGGGAGCTCGGGGTTGGCCAGCTGGCTGCCAGCAAGGAACCGTGACCTCAGCCCTCCGCCCGCACCAGGGCCTGGATTCCACCGCAGCCCGCGTTGCCTCCCAGCGCCTCAGAAGGAGGCAGCCCAGCTGCACTTCTGACCTCCCGAGACTGTGAGACCTCAGGTTTGTGTGGTTTTGCTGCCAAGTTGGTAGCAATTGTATACGGCAGCAGTAAGGAATGAGTACACCTTCTCTGAGTAATTGTAAAATTCGTGTGCTTTGCTTCCTCCCGTCGCCCAATTTTAGTCAATAATCATACCTTTCTCACTGTTTCCCTTAGTACTGTTACGTCTGCTTGTACTTCTGTGACTGACATGTCAGCTGTGATATCCTTCGACTCCGCCTTCTTGCTGACGAGGCGATGAGCTAATTATCCTGCCTGCCTTCCTCCTTCGTTTCCCTCTCCATTTTTGAGTCAAATCATTTCTCCATAGTCAGAGCATTATGTTATTTGCATTCTGTCTGCCATCCATTCCCATGTCTGTTTCAGTCTGCACCTGCAGGTAAATGTGTTTACAGGGCTCTCTGACAGCCCTTCTGCTCAAGTTTCTTTTGTCAGCCTTTGATGGACTGAGGTGTGTCCTGCAGGTGCTTTCTCAGAATGGCCAGTGGGAACCGTGTCCCTAAGGGCTGTGTGTTGAGAACTGTGCTTCTGGGCTTGAAGGACAGTTGGCACGTTGATGGAATCCTTGGTTTAGAGTGTCATTCTTGACTATCTGTAGATGTCGTTCCTCCGACTTCTGACTTTGAGTGTTGCTTTGGAGAAGTCTGAGGGCTGCCTCGTTATTCTTCCCTTCACAAGTGATTTAATTTCTTTCTTCCCATCTTAATTTGTTCATTTTTCTTGTTTCTGTCCTTCATGATACTTTTTTTCCCCTGAAATGTCTTTTCTCCCTTCCTCTCTTTGCGGTTTTATTTTCGTGTTGATACTGTTTCTTGTAGCCGGTTCAGGGTGTCTTCTCCGGGTATGTTTCCATCTCCTTTCCGAGTTCCTGCGATTCTGCTGTGAAGGTTTCCTTCCTGGGAACAGTGGCTTGATTACTTTTGACGTTCAGGGCAAACTGGTTTTCACCTGCTTCGTGCTGGGGTGGGTGTTCTTCACCTCTTGGTAGGTGTTGCTGCTCTTTTCTGTAGTATCTTTGTTTCAATGCTGGGCCAATTCTTCTTTCATTGTTCTTTTTAAAAAACATTTAAAAATCTCATTTTTTTAAATTGTAGTAAAATAGACATAACATAAAATTTACCATCTTAACCATTTCTAAGTGGCATTAAGTACATTCACATTGTTGTGCAGCCATCACCACCACCGTCTGCAGAACTCTCTCATCTTCCCAAACTGAAACCCTGTCCCCAGTACACACTAACTCCCTCTCCCCTCCCCCAGCCCCTGGCACCCGCCATCCTACTTTCCATCTCTATGAATTCGACTGCTCCAGGCCCCTCATATAAGTGGACTCACACAGTATTGGTGCTTTGTGACTGGATTATCTCACTCAGTGTAATGTCCTCAAGGTTCATCCAGGTTGTAGCACGTGACAGGATTTCCTTCCTTTAAAAGGCTGAAGAATACTCCGTTGTGCGAATGGACCACACTTTCTTTATCCGTCCATCCGTCCGTGGGCACTTGGGTTGCTTCCACCTTTGGCTGTTGTGAACGATGCTGTGAACGTGGTGCACAGACGTCTCTTCCAGACCCTGCCTTCAGCTCCTTTGGGTCTCCACCCAGAAGTGGCTTTGCTGGATCATGTGGTGATTCTGTTTTTACCTTTTTTGAGGAACTGCCATACTGTTTCCACAGCAGCTGCACTGTTTTCCATTCCCACCAGCAGTGCACAGGGGTTCCAGTTTTCCACATCCTCACCAACTCTTTACTTTCTGTTTTTTAAAATGTTTTTTTATAGTAGGCATCCTAATGGGTGTGAGTTGGTGTCTCATTGTGGTTTTGATTTGCATTTCCCTAATGATTAGTGAGGTGAGCCTGTGTTCATGTGGTTATTGGCCATTTATATATCTTCTTGGAAGGAATTTCTAATCAAGTCCTTTGCCCGTTTTTGAAATAGGGGTTTTTGTTGTTATTGTCATAGAGTTTTAGGAGTTCTCTGTATATTCTGGATGTTAATCCCACGTCAGATATACTTTGCAAATATTTTTCCCATTCTGTGGGTTGCCTTCTCACTCTGTTGATAGTGTACTTTGTAGATTTTAATTTTGATGAAGTCCAAATTTATCTATTTTTTTCTTTTCTTGCCTTTGCTTCTGGTGTCATATCTAAGAAATCATTGCCAAATCCAATGTCATGAAGCTTTCCCCTCTGTTTTCTTCTAAGAGTTTTATAGTTTTAGCTGTTACATTTAGGGCTTTGATCCATTTTTGCATTAATTTTTATATATGGTGTAAGGTAATTGTCCAACTTCAGCCTTTTGCAGGTGAATATTCAGTTTTCCCAGCACCATTTGGTGAAAAGACTATCTTTTCCCCATTGCATGGTCTTGGCACCCTTGTCAAAAATTATTTGACCATATATGCAAGGGCTTATTTCTAGACACTATATTCTGTTCCATTGGTCTAAACATCTGTCTTTATGCCAGGACCACACCGTTTTGATTCCTGCGCCTTTGTAGTAGGCTTTGAAATCAGGAAGTGTGATGCCTCCAGCTTTGTTCTTCTTTTTCAAGATTGTTTTGGCTGTTTGGAGTTTATTGTTCATTTTGGAATGAACTGGATTTTTTCTAGATCAGCTCTTTGTAAGAGTTCCCCCTCCCCACTTCTCAGAGCAGTGGGGGATGGGGACCCGGAGATGAGTAGCTTGCAGAGGCTTCTCCTTCAGTGCTGCCACAGAGGCAGACGTGGCTGTCTGGGTGATTCTGTCTGTGGTCCCAGCTCCTCTGCTGCTTGAGCCTAGTTGACCTCTTGGGAACTTCTGGTGCCAGCCCTCCTAGCCCAGTCCTGGTGCTCGTGGTGTGGTGGAGAAAGGTTGAGTTCAGGGTCAGCCCGCAGTGCTCAGGGAATGTGTGTCTGCAGGTGCTTTCCGACTCTGCCACCGCCACCCTGCACCCTCTCGCCACTCACGAACTTCACTTCACTCCACCTGTGAGGTGCTGCCCGGCGCCGCCTGCTCCTGGTAGCCCTTACCTGTGCTTTGGGGCCTGCGAATTGTGTTCATTTCCTTCTGTCTCCAAATATGAAGTCTGAGCTTTAAAATTTTTTGTTTGGTTGATTATTTTGGGGGCGTCATTCTCATCATCATCTTAATACGATTTCTAGAAGGAAATAGGAAAAAAATATGCTATTGTATGTAGCCACATTTATACTTGAAGTCGGTTTCCTCATAGTCAGTAAACTTGAAGAACTGTGAAAATGAAAAAAGATACTGTGGTTCAGTTGACTGTTGTGCTGCTTGCACACGGTAGGCATTTAGTAAGAACTCACCCACACCCCCATCCTGTCGTGACAGTAGGGCCACCAGCCCTGGCAGGGTTGAGCTCCAGGCTCGGGGAGGGGATGGACTGAGAGGCTCTGTGCAGGGTGGGGCAAGGCCAGCAGGCTGGTTGGGGGCCTGTAGCGCTCAGCACCGTGGACAGCTCCAGGATTGCGGGCAGGGGAGAGCCGCCAGAGGCAGCTCCCTGCTCACTGCAGCGGTGGGGCGGGCAGTCAGAGGAGGGGCTGTGGGGCGTTCTGTGGGTTGGGGTGAGCTGCCCTTTGGGGCCTGGCCCACGCCTGCTGCCTCTCACTCTGAACAAATGATGTCACCCTCTGTGATTTAGCTCTGCCATCTGTAGAAAGGGGACCTTTTCATCTTCTCTGAGATCTTGCTGCAGCTGTTGCCCCCTCCTGTAGGGGGGTCTTCCCCTCCTCAGCCAGTCAACTTGTTGACATTACTGCCATTAAAGCAACGGACAGACCAGCTGCCACCAGCCTCCCCTCCCTCGGCATCACTTCACCCTGTAGACTGTAAGGGAGGAGGTGCTGATGGTCTGGGTGGTGGCAGCGGGGCTGGTGGCTCACAGGAGGACAGGGCTGCCACCAAGGGTGGGCCAGGCAATGCTGCCGCTGGGGGGACGGCGGGGTGGCGGTGGGTGGAGGTTTCTGGGTGGTCAGGATGGCGTGACATCATGGTTGGGGTTGTGCTGCTCTTGGTGCTGCTCCTGGTGGGGCGGTTTGATGTGACAGCAAGGTTGGGGGCGAAGCTGTGCTCTGTGGACACTCACAGTGTGGACGGTGGTGATTGTGCCTGCGAGAACACGCCCGGCTTGGCACCGGGCCCAGTGCCATGTCTCCCTGCTCTGTCTACATGGGGCTTCCTCATGGGGCCCGCCAGTTCCCTGCATGGACCTCCTTCCTGCACTGGGCGCCTTCTGTAGCGTTAGCAAGTATGGGTTTGTCTCTGCCCCGGACTGTGAGGGTCTTCAGCCCTCACAGGTGAAAGTGAAGTGAAGTTCACGAAAGGGTCTCCCGCGGGGAGAAGGTGCTCCGGGTGTGGGGCTCGTAAAGGGCGAGCCGTCAGGATTGGGGTTTAGGGCGTGTGCCTTCCCCCTCTCCCTGCATGGCAGCCCCTCTGCCCCACGGCTCCCCACGAAGGGGCGGGGACAGAGTCTGAGGTTTCACTGTCTCTTGTTGAATGCTCTTGGCGGAGCCCTTGTCCTTCCCTCGCTGGCCTCTGTTGGGAGAGCTGGGCTGTGACTCCCGGGCGTGGCTGGAGCTCCAGCCTCACGACCCCGTCTCATGGCTGTGGCTGAGCCAGTACAGGCTTTGGTGGGAGAGGGGTCTAGATCTGGGTCCTGCCTTGGCCTCTGACCAGGTGGGCTTGCTGGACAAGTTTCTAACCTCTCAGAGCCTCAGTTTCCCCATCTGTGAAGCGTGACAGTGAAGGTTCCTTCCTCGCAGGCCTGAGGGTTAAATGAAGCGATGGCCACAGGCTCTGAGTCCTGGGCCTGCTGGGCCCCATTCTCCCCTGGAGGGCTGGGCTGTCTGGTGAAGCGGGATGGCTTCCCTCCTGAGTGGGGTGTGCCCAAGTGAATGGGGGCCACAGCTCCCCTCTTCAGCCATGATGTTCCCTCACCCCTGCCCCCACACCCCTGGAGGTCTCTGGGTCTGAGAAGAAGCGTGACTTCTGGGCCGCGTGCAGCTGTGCGGGTGGGCACCCCCACCCCTGTGGCTCAGGCACAGTCTTCTCGCTTCTTTGCCACCACCATCTTGGGAGAGGGCCTGGCTGACATGCAGGCAGCTGGGCGGTGGGCAGAGCTAGGCCCGAAGCCTGGCCTCCTGTGCCCTTCCCAGGGAGGAGGGAGAGGGCTGGGGTGGGGGCGGCATGGCAGGTGGGGAGGGAGAAGTGCGTGCGTGGCTGGTGTCTTGACGGCCCTTCGGTGCTGTCAGCAATCCTGCTTCTCCGTGGCCCATTCTGGGTGTCGTTCCGCCAGGTGCCTGGGGTGCTGGCTGGCATTCTGTGTGACGCGGAGTCCAAGTTGCTATAACAACACTGTGATGTGTGCCACTGCACCCAGCCGGCCCTCCTCTGCCTTCCTCTGTGGCGCACACATGCACGTGGGGCTGAGCGTCTGGCCTGGGTGTGGGTGGGGGAGAGGCAGGCACGGGTCGGGGGCTAGCGGCCCGAGAGAGGCGCGGGCATGAGCTGGGCTTGGTGACTCAGGACCTCCACGCCAGGAGCACCTCAGGGAGGCCACCCAGAGAGGGGACCTACCCCAGCCTGCGGCTGGCTCTCCCGCCGAAGGAAACAAGAACACTCAGCCATCTGGACTGGTGACCGGTGCCTTCTCTTTTTGGTGTGTCCTGTCCTCAGAGGCCTTGTGCCCTGGCCGGCGCGAGGTGGCAGCACGCTGTGGGAAGAGGGTGCTTACCTTCCGTCCCTGAGAGCCGCTCCCCCGCCATGTGCACGGGCCGCCTTGGCAGACGCTGGGGACCGGCTTCTCCCCACTGCCCTGCGACCCTGGGCCTCCATAAAGGAGGACGACGTGTCATCTCCAGGGCGCCCATCTGCCCGCGACCTGGGCGGTGACTGTGCCTGCCTGGTGGGAAGGAGTCGGATTATAACATCTGGGAAGGTCTTGCCTGGCCTGTCCCATCGAGGGGGCTGTGTCCATGGTGTTACTGCGGGGAAAACCACATGTGCTCTGCACAAGCTCGTCTCCCCGCCTGTGCCTTCCTCCCTCCCTGCCTGAGAGACGCTCGGAGCCAGTGGGCCCCAGGACTCACTCCTGCCTCTGCCACCAGTCCTGCGCCTTCCGTACACCCTGACCTCCACCCTCGGCACCTTGGAGCAGGGCTGGGCTGTGAAAGGGAGGCCGCATCGGCTTCTGGAAGGAGAAGGCACTGGGCCTGGCCACCAGTTAGCTGCCTCAGCGCTGACTGGAGGGACCTTGAGCAGCTCACGCCCCCGGGCGCCCAGTGCCCAGCTGTGAGCGTTAGTCATTCATCGGGACATTTATTGAGCGGGCCAGGTGCTGGTGATATGGATGTGGCGGACACGTGGCCTGGCCTCAGGCTGCCCACAGCCTGCAGGGGGCTGGCTGGGAGAACAGTGCCATTTGGGGGATACCTGTGGAGGCAGGGGTTTGCCTGGCACTCCAGGAGTTGGGGGACAGGGCTGGGCAGGTTTCCCAGGGGCGTCTTTTGGAGCTGACTCTGAAGATATTTAGGAGCCCAGTGGGCTGGGCCAGGACTGGGCACTCCCAGTCCCTGGAGGATTAGGGTTCGCAAAGGCCCAGAGCAGCTGTGTGTGGTGCTGGCTGTGAAGATTTGAGCCTGTGTACGTGCAGGTGTGTGTGGGGGTACGCGTGCATACACGCGTGTATGTGGTGAGGGTGGGAGGGAAGGGCATTCAAGGGTTTTGAGGCTGTTTTCTCCCTCTATTTAAAAAAAAAAGGGAGAAGCTTAACTTTGCCTTACTTTCCAAAAAATAATACCCGCTCTTTATAGAAAATTGAGACCAGATAAGCAAAGTGAAGGAGACACAGAATCTCTTGCATCCCCGTCATGGGGTGTAAGTACTTGGACTTTCCTGAGAACTCTTTCCAGTCCTGTTTTTGTTATGCATCCTTTATGGAATTGTGACCTTGCTGTGGACTTGCTTTCTCCACCTGAGGGAGGCAGGGCCACCTGCTGGGGGAGGTTGGGGGAGGGAAGGCTGATGGAAGGGGCTAAGTGGGGAACACACAGTCTGGCTGGGGAGCCCTGTGAAGGCGCCGGCCGTGTGGAAGGGGCGGGCATGGTGAGCATGTTTGTCGAGGATGTGAGGATGCACCGTGACGTGGACTCCTCTGGCTCTGGGTCCTGGCCTCCGTGCTGCCCGTGCAGATGCAGCCAGCGGAGGCTCTGTGATGCTGCAGCCTGTCCTGGGTCCACAGAGCCCAGGTGAGAGTCCCTTCTGCCCCTGTGTCAGGTCGGGGGCTGGGGGAGGGAGGGCTAGGGCAGGAGTGGGAGCACAGGCTCGGTGGCCGCCTGCCCACAGTGAGTCCCGGGCTCACTATTTGGTTGCACTGTGGCCTTGGGCTCCTTATTGCATCTCTGTGTTTGTCACCTGTGGGTGGGAACGGTGGTGATCTCTACCGGGTGGAGGCATTGGGCGGTGAATGAGGTCCTGCGCTCAGAGCCCCGCACACAGGAAGTGCTGCAAGACGGGGCCTCCTCCCACCCTCCCTCTCTCCTCCTCCCGTCGTCGTTGTCATCGTCATCGTCGTTGTTGCCCCCAGTGCAGGGTCGGCATGGGGGCTGCTGGGAGGGGCTCATCTTGTCCCCTCCCTCTGGTTCCAGTTCCCTCTGTGGAGGGGCTCTTCAGACCCAGGCGAGGAGCTGACCTGACCCCTCCCCTCATCGGAGCAGCTACCCGTCAGGTGTTTTGGGGACCCCCAACCTGCTGGGGACTGAAGTGCAGTCGGATGCTCCCTTCACCAGAGGGTCTGGCCGGGGTCGGGGGTGGGCCAACTGTGTCTCCTGGCCCCGAGGCCCTGCGGCCCTGCAGCAGGACCTGAGCTGCGAGTGGCCACCCACGGGTGGGGAGGCCTGCTGCTGGCCGTGGTGCTGCTGCCGTCTGGCCGTGGCCCCTCCTCTCTCTGGCCGCAGGCTCGTGGGGGTGTTGGGAGGCCCTGGGAGAAGGGCTTTCAGAGTCGGAAGTACTGGGGCGTGTCGGTCCCCTCCCTGAGAACCAAATTAGGAAAGGAAGGCGTCAGAGCGAGCCTGCCACCTTCCCCAGGTGCTCCTGGGGAGCTGTGTCAGCTGCGTTGATTTTAGAAGCCGGGAAACCATTTCCGTTTCCCCAAAGAGCCCCTCCCTGAACTCTGTGCAGACAGACACTAGCTAATCAGTCCACATGCCGTGGTCTTCCTGCTGAGTGGCTCCGGGCCTGGGGGCCTGAACGTGGGGCGCTCCGGCGCTCAGCTGGCTTCCTGCCCCGTGGGCTGGGAAGGAGGGGCTTCAGGGGGAATTCCGGTCTGGGGGTGAGGCCTTGGGGTCGGGAGGAGAGGCCGTGGGGATGCTGAGGCTCCCTCCTCTGACCGTCGCCCAGCCGCAGCCCTCTGAGCGGTTCTTTAACCACTTTGAGATATAATTTACATGCCATACAGGTCACCCATTTATAGTGTACAATTTAGTGGTTTTTAGTATATTCACAATGTTGTGCAGTCATCACCGCAATCTAATTCCAGAACATCCTCATGCCCAAACAGAAACCCCGTATCCATAGCTGTCACTCCCCATTCCTACCCCTAATCTACCTAGTTTGTGTTCTGTCTCTCGATTTGTCTGTTCTGGATGTTTCAGACCACACATGGGCCTCTGTGGTGGCTTCTTTCTTTCCCTCAGCAGTGTTTTCGAGGTTCATCCACCGTTAGCATCCCAGTCTCCCTCCTTCCAGTCTTTTATCTGTGCATGTGCCCAGTTTTGACTGTGATGTAATTAACATACAGTGACATGGACACGTCTCCTGTGTTGAGTTTGGTGAATTTTGACGACTGCATTCACCTGTGTAACCATCAACAGAACCAGACAGAATGTTTCCATCCCCAAGAAAGTTCCTCCTTCCCCTTCCAGCCACTCCACTTCCACCGCTGTCTGCGTGCTGTGAGCGCTGCCTGCTCTAGGATGTCACGTAAACTGTGTTGTGCGGTGTTGTCTGGCTTCTTGCACCTGACGTGATGTTTCTGCGAGTCCCACGTGCGCCCCATGCATCGGCAGGTGGAGCCGTCTTCAGGAGGACGGGTGGAGCACGGTTTGCCCCTCCTCCCGTGGTCACAGTGTTTGGGCTGTTTTCATGTTGGGAGATGACTCTTGGGGCGCAGGGTGTCGTCCCCTCGGCCCCATCCTTTTGCAGGGGCTTGAGCTGCTTTGTCCCCTGAGGAGGCGCGTCTGAGGCCCGGTGCCTGGTGCACCCCCGTGTCACTCACGGTGCCCCAGCAGAGCATCCCAGCGGAGTCGCGTCGTCGGAGTTCGCCTGCCTCTGGTTTCTCATGAGTGCGTTTCTCGTGTGTCGATGGGTCACGTGCATTTCGTCTTTGGATCATCTGCGCGCATCCTCCTTTGTTTACGTTGCCTTTGAATGTGTTTAAAAATCAATTTGTCGGAGTGCTTTATATGTGAAAGATAGCAGCCTTTGTCATATTGGTGGCAAATATGTTTCTACTTTATTGGTTGCCTTTTAATTTTGCCAGTGGTACATTTTGGTTTACAAAAGCTTTTTATTTAATACACTGTCAAATCTGTTTTCTGTGTGTGTGTGTGTGTATGTAACATGGCTTTTTTATTTGGGAGATGTTTTCTTTTGGTTTGTTTCAGCATTTTATTTTTATTCATTTTTAAACTATTTAACCCTTTCATCCATCTGGACTTATTTTCATCTGCAGGATGAGGAGCTGGCTTCCAGTTTGTTCAGATCGCTCATGGGTTTGTCCGAGCATTGACTCAGGGATGGTCGCTGACAGGACTCGTGAGCCAGCTCTGGGAGAAATGGAGTCTGAGATGCCGGCCACCTCCCCACGGGTGACGAGGGCCGGGGCTGACGTGGGGAAGCCTTGTCTTGGTACCGCGGAGAGATGGGGTGGGAGGGCCAGGGGCCCAGGGCTGCGTCTCCTGTGTTGGGACCCCCAGTGTGTGGGGGCAGGGGCAGGTGCTGGCTGTTGGGAAGTCCACTGCCGTGACTGTGGCATGGACTGTGAGCGTGGTGTTATTTTTTCCTTGTGAATGACTTGATTTGCTAATTTCAGGGTTAGGGCTTTGAGAGATCCTGACAGGTTGGACGCAGACTTAACCAGGAGGTGCATCGAAGGCTGCCCGGTGGACTGAGCACAAAGCCTGCCTGGTGCATCCCAGGGAGCAGAGGAGGCTGGCACCCACCCCAGGGCCCATCCTGCCAGGGCAAGTCCTCTTTCCTGGGTGGGAACGTCTCGGGCGGGGACTCAGAGGCAAGTGCAGGGACAGGCCTTGCACTGTGGTGGACTCCTGCCCCCCACAGGCACAGATCAGCTGCTGCCTTGCCCATTGTGGGCCACGTCCCTTGAGGGCAGCAACCAGGAGCCCGCCCAGACCATGGGTGCCTGCGAGCCCTGCGAGGTGTGTTGCAGCACCCGAAACAGAGCCTGGCACGCGGCGGCTCGGAGTGCGCCGTCCACCGCTGGTGCCGCTCTCCTCTGGTGGGAGGGCGCTCCTGTGCGTGCTGCGGGGAGCCGCGCTCCTGGGTTGGGGCATCGTCTTTCCACTCAGCCTGTGGCCTCCCTGGGGGAAGGGGACAGGAGCTCACGGTGTTTGGGCACCTGCCTGGCACCGAGTCCCCCGCAGGTTCTGCCCAATGTGGATTTGTCTAGCTGCAGTGGTCTGACCGGGGTGAGCTGCGGGGCCTTTGGGCACCCCCTGAGGACAGGGCGCCTGAGGCCCGCGCTGGGTCCCTCCCCCTGCCGTCCAGCCTCTGCCCGCCCCACTGCTTGCTGTCTTCTCCTCCGTGCCTCTTCCTCATCCCAGACTGTTTTTCATTTGAGAGAACTCCCTTGGGCCTGTAATTCCTGGATTTCCTACTTGTACTGCTGTGCTGGGAAGCCAAGTCCCCAGTAGATGAACCTTAGTCTTTTAATTTTTCTCTGAATTTTGTAACTAACACCTTGTGAAGACCTTCTCCTTTGCTCCACTCAACGCACGTTCAGTGGAGGCTGCATTTTCTTTTTGTTTTCATCTTGTGGGGCTGTGTTCCGCTGCCTGTGTGCTGAGGCCTCCCTCCTTTCCGTCTTCTGTCTCATGGCCTCTCTGCCTCTGTCTCTGCCTGGAGGGGTCGCAGTCCCTGCTGGGCTCCCACAGCCCTGGGCTCACCCAGGTTCTCCCTCTCTGGGGTGCTGGCCCAGCAGGTGCCCGGTGGGTCCTGGGCTGGGTCCTCTGCCAGGCCCCCCCTTGGTCCTGCCATGCTTCTTGTTGCCCGATTGTGGCAGGAGCCTGTGCCTGGGCAGATCCTGGGGGATCAGAAGGGCTTGATGGTGGGGTCGTCACAGAGAGCTGGGGCCAGTGCTCTTCTGCTGTGTCATGGTCTTGGGGTCCCCTGCTCTCAGGATTCCCTACCTCTCCTCAGCCAGGCTCCTGCTGTGGCCTGGGGTAGGTCGTGGGGGCTTGTAGCCAAGGGATAGCAGGCAGGAGCCCTGAGGCCCACCTGGGAGACCTTCCTGGAGGATGGCAGTTACCGAATTGTCTTCAGTGCCAGTGTCCTGGTTTCTTGGGCGAGCTGGGGGTGGACTGGAGTATTGGGGGGTGAGTCCAGGTTGTCATTGCTATCCGCCTGCCTCCCTTCCGGGTGGGGTGTTCGTCCAGCCTCCTGTTGCTTTAGGCCAGGCATTGGGCTTGCAGGGCCTTTAAGTCCACCCCAGCTGTCCTCTGAAAGTGGCTACGCCTGGCCTGAGCCAGCTCTGGGGCCCTGGCTGGTCTGTGCCCTGTGGCTCCTTCAAGGACCAGATGGTTGTCTTCCCCTGGAGTTGTGCTCAGTGCCAGGCCTGGTCTGCCTGCCTCCTCCTAGTCTGGGAGCCTGCCCTCCCCTCTCTTTTCTTCCATGGCATTGAAACATGGAGGCCGAGGAAGACACACAGACACCATCTGAGAGAGCTCGGGGTCTCAGCAGACGGATGAGGGAGGGGGTGCTGGGAACATTCAGGGGATTGGGATGGCGAGGTGGCCTGGAGCAGCAGAGGGAGGGCGAGAGAAAGGAAGAATCCAGAAGCAGGGCTGGGGCTTGGACAGGAGAGGCCAGCAGGGGAGTGGCTGGAGCGCTCACTGCATGTTGGGGGGCGTTCTGCGGCCTTTTGCGCATGTGAGCTCTTTTATCTTCCAGCCTCCTGGGAGGGACCCGTTCCCGGGAAGGAGACCCAGGTGAGGAGAGGCTAGAGGAGGTCCAGTCACCTGTGTCAGTCTTCCTTTCACAGCATTCGATGTGAGTCCTTCCTAGGAGACTCCGCCCCACAGGCCTAGGAGGAACTCATCTTTTTTCTCAGATGCTTGTGTCTTCCCCATGGATAGCCGTGATCCGTCTGGAACGGGTTCTTTTATTATGTTAGGCATGGATGAGTTTTCTTCCCACATGGCTAACCAGATGTCCCAGGACCATTTATTAGAAATCCTTCTCTGAGTGGAGATGCTGTACTTATTATATACTAAATGTCCATATGTACATGGGTCTGTTTTCAGACTTTCTGATCGCATTGTTTCTGTCTCGGACATGGAGGTTAGTTAAGAGGCTTTCTAGCGTTTGCTGTAATGGCTTTATGGAGGTGTGATTCGCGTACCCTGAGGCTCACCCTCTGAGGGACGGCTCAGTGGCTTTCAGGATGTCCGCAGAGGGGTACGTCCAGCACCGCTGTCCCAGTTCCCGAGCGTTTCCTTGCCCGAGAGAAGCCCATCCCTGTGCCCATCACCCTCTGTTCCCCCCAGCCTCTAGTAACCACCTGTCTCCCGTGCCTGTTCTGGATGTTTCTTGTAAGTGGAATCATACATGTCTGGCTCCTTTCAGTCAGAAAAATGTTTTCAAGGTTCATCCGTGTTGTAGTGTGTGTCAGTGCTTCATTCTCTGGGGTTTTTACAAGTCTGGTAGAGTCGTCCTTTTTATTTGTTTGTTTACTGTTTTCCTGGGTATTCACCGTCCATGTGTTTTCCCACACGAACTCCCTGTCAGCTCGTCTGGCTCTCTAAAAGTGCTTGTTGGTGTTTTTGCCGGGGTGGGGGAAATAGGGCCGTCCTATCCAGGAGCGGGGCGTCCTTGTATTCCATCAGTTTCGCCTCGCTCTCTCTCTGGAGTGTTTCAGTTTCCTCTCAGAAACTTTCCCATTTCGTGTTCAATTCATTCCTAGGTATGGTGTTGTCTTTGTTGCGATTGTTGGGTTTTCTTTACCATTCTATCCTCTAACGGGGTGTGTGTGTGTGTGTGTGTGTGTGTGTGTGTGTGTGTGTGTGTGTGTGTGTGAAGGTGATTGCTGTCTGCGTGAGTTGTATACCCTGCTGCTCTGCCACAGTCTTTCATTCTTGGATTTTAATGTTGGCTCTAGGGTTTTCCAGGTGTGCCGTGGTAACATTTGTGCCCCGGTCCGCTTCTGTGTCCCGTGTCTCTCGTTGGTCTCTCCTGTCGAGCTGTGTTGGCTGATGGCTCCGGACAGTGTGGGATGGTGCTGGAGACAGAGGGCACCTCTGCCCTCGCCTGGATCTGTGGGAACTGCTTCCAGTGTTTTCCCTTTAGTTAAGGTGCTCCTTTTAGGACTAAAGGATATTTACTTCATCATCTTAAGAAAGGTTCTTGAGTGTTTTCATCAGGAACTTTGTTGATGCTGTTTTTCGCGTCTGTGGAGAAACTCACCATCTCTTCACTTCTGCCCATTAATGGAGTAGATATGTGAACGGGTTTCCTGGTGTCAGGCGTGCCTTGCACTCCTGGAAAAATAAATGGGGTTTTGAATTTTGTTTCTTAGTATTTTATTTAGTATTTTTGCGTCAATATTCATAACTAATATTGGTTTGCTGTTTTCTTTTTTTGGGACTCTGTTTTTAACGTCTTGGTATCGATGTTATACGTGCTTCATAAAAAGAATCAGGACGTTTTCCTTCATGGTCGATGCCCTGGAACAAATTATGGAGCATTGGAAATACTTGGCTTTGGAAATTTGGCAGAATTCTCCTGCAAAACCATCTGGTCCTGGTGCTTTTTTGTGGGGGTAGATTTTGTCATAACTGTTTCTATTTCTTTTATCCATGTTTGTCTCTTTAAGCTTCCGGTCTCCAATGGGTCACTTTTGATAAACTTCATTTTCCTAAGACATTGTCCATTTCATCTGTGATTTACATCTTATTTACATAGAGACTTGAAAGTAGAGTCTTATGATTCCTTAACTTTTTTTCTGTTTCAGTGATTAGTCTTCTCTTTTAATTTCTTACATTGTATATTTGTACTTCCTCCCTTTTCTCTTGATTAAGTTAGCTTGTTGGTTGTCTTATTTGTTAGTCTTTTTTAGAAAACAGGATTTTGATTTATAAATTAGATCTATAGTTTTTCTATTTTCTACCTCATTAATTTTTGCTTTTATTTATATTGTTTCCTTCCATGTGGTTACTTATGAATTATTTTATTGCTCTTTTTCTCACCTTTTAAGCTAAGAATTTAGTTCATATGTTTTCATTTTTTCATAGTGTTTAATATCATGAATTTTTCCTCTGATCACTGCTTTAAATGTATCTAATTGATTTTTACATGTAGTGTTTTCACTGTTATTTTTTTTTAGAAATTCTTTAATTTTAGTTTTTATTTTTCCTTTTTCTCCGAGTTATGTAATAAATTGTTTTTAAAATGGAGAAGACTTCTTGGTTTTAGAAAAATATTGTAAATATATGTCTGTGTTAATGCCAACATCACAGAGTCTCCAGTCCACAAACATGGTGTGTCCCTTCATTCATTTACATTTTCTTTACTTTCTTTTAGTAATGTTTTTGAGCTTTCAGTAAACAGATCTTGTACTTTTCTTCAGTTTATTTCTAAGATTTATAAAAATTTTCGGTGAGTTTTTATTTTATTTTTAACTTAAAACTTTTGGACATAAATTCTAGATTTTAAAAAAGGTTACCAGATTAGCAGAAAGACTTCCTTTCACCCCGATTTCCCCGCATCTGCTTTGCCCTTCCCCTCTTTGTGTGCACACCTGCTGCATACGTGTGTTCTTCTGAACTGCTTGATGGTGAGTTGCAGACACGATGCTCCTTGATCCCCAGACACAAAATCTCTTCTATAACCACAGCAGGATGATCAAAATCAGGAAATTAACATGATACAGTATCCTAGTCTAGTCTGAGGATCTTGTTCATATTCATAGGACAGACTTTGTGAATGGTCCTAATAACACCCTTTTCAGCCTAATGGAATCCAGGGTCACTGTTCGTTTTATGAAGACATCTGTAGCCTCCTTTCATGTGGAACAGCTCCTCAGTCTTCCTTTGTTTTCCAAAATCGACATTTGTGAAGATGGCTGGTCGGTTACTTTGTAGACTGTTTCTGGTGTTCCACGGGTCACACGTTTTCGGCCAGAGGATCTGAGAAGTGCTGTCGTGTCCTCCGCCGTGCGTCCATCAGGAGGCACGTGATGCTGCTTTGTCCCGTTGCCAATGATGTTCACTTCGGTCATTTGGGTAAGGTGATGTCTGCCAAGTTTCTCCTCCCGAAAATTATCATGTTTCCTTTTTGAATTAGTAAATATTTTGGGGAAGATACTTTGAGATGATGTAAGTATCCTGTTATTCATCAAACTTGCACCCATGACCCTAACGTCCATTGGCCATTCTTGGCTGAACCAATTATTATGATGGTTGCTAATTCCATCATTCCTTCTGCAGTGATCAATTTCCACTCTATGGAAGAGCTTTTCCTTTTTTCCCTTATTTATAACAGTGTGGACTCATGGATTTTTATTTTATTCAGTGGGTTATAATCCTTTATTACTGTTATTTATTTTCTTGCTCAGACTGTGCTAGCATAGGCCAATGGAAGCCTTTTCAAGCTGGTTCCTGAGATGTCCCCACCTACCTGTGAGCACTAGCTACTCTTTTGTGAATCAAAATATTCTAGGTTTATCTTTTACTTTCTCTGCCCCAGCCCTGGAATCAGCCATTTCTCCAAGGAGTCTTAATTCCTTTTAGGGAAGAATGGTATTTTGTAACCAAGATCTGTGTGCCAGGCGTGGTCATTGCTGTGGGGTGCCGTAGCGTCTTAGGGCACGAAGCTAAAAAGTAATGAATGTCATACACATGCATAGCTGTGTGTGCGTGTGTGTGTGTGTATGTGTGTTATGTCTGCCCACACACATCTCTGTCTGCGCCCATCTACGCGTGGTGAAAACGGCGTGTGTGTGTGTCTGCCCACACACATCTCCGTCTGCGCCCATCTATGCATGGTGAAAACAGCGTGTGTGTGTGTACGTGTGCGTGTGTGTGTGTCTGCCCACACACATCTCCGTCTGCGCCCATCTATGCATGGTGAAAACAGCGTGTGTGTGTGTACGTGTGCGTGTGTGTGTGTCTGCCCACACACATCTCCGTCTGCGCCATCTATGCATGGTGAAAACAGGATTCACACTGGTGCTTCCAGACTCCATTCGAGGGGGGAAGGGAGAGCGGTGCTTGGCAGGGCAATACCGAGATGAGGGAGATGCGGTCCTCTTCCTCCGTAGCTCAGGGTCCGTGGGGAGGACCAGTGCGATGTGGACCTGAGACTGTAATACCTGATGCAGAGAGAGCCCTGAGGAGGGGCGGGTGGAAGGAGTTGCCTCCACCAGTGGTCGGTGGCCTTGTCCTAGATCTTGTCATCTCTCTGTGACTCTGGGTAAGTCACTTTCCTTCCTGAGTTCGTTTTTCTGATCTTAAAAGTTGGGGTTTTTGCTAGATCAGGGAATACCTGGCACGGGTGCCTCCACTCCTCTCCCCTGGGTCCGTGGTAGATGTCTGTCTTCATCCAAGGCCCGCTGGAATCCCAGACATCTTCTCCACATGACACTCCAGTCTTGGTGCCAAGTGTGACCAGACTTGGGGCCGGTCTGTTGGGCGGCCTGGTCTCAAGTGATGTCATGACCTTCATCTGCGTTTCCAAGCTGGTTTGACTTTTGGAGGCCCCTCCAAGGGCACTTTCCTGTGGTTGAGGTCATTTTGGTGCACTGTGAGCAGTGGTCAGTGAAGGGAAGTAGGGTCCAGGTGGCATCAGTCCAGCCTGAGGGCTCCTGCCTGGGCTGACTCATGGTGACTGCCAGCCCTCCGTGTCTACCTGGAACAGTGTGGGTGGGACTGGGCATCATTGTCACTGCCTGCTTCTCCCTCCCTGGGGGCAGCACCTGGGTCTCTAAGCAACACAGCCCGGGGCCTCCTGCCTCCCTGGAGCCACTGGCAGGGGTTGGTGGCTGGGCCGATCAGCTGCGGTCTCCTCCCAGCAGGCGGGCTTGTGACCAGGTGAGTGGAGGGCGGCCACAGCAGGAGGACTGGGGCAGTGGGGGAGGCCCCTGTCTGGCTTTCCTTCTGCACTGCCCAGCAGGATCCTGCTCTTCCACCCAGTCCTGCCTCCTTCAGCAAGCCCCCCTAACACCGCTCACAGGGGGCATGGAGGGAGGCCTGGGTGCTGGGCTTGTTGGCCAGTCTCTGTGTGGGATGCTTTCTGGGCACGGTCTGGGTCATGTGTCTAGACACCACCCCTGAAAGTCCCATTGCCCCTGAGCCCCTCTGCCTGTTCTGGTTCAGTGGAGCAGAGTGGGGGATGGGAAAGGACAGAGAATTCCAGGGAAGCAGAAGAGCATCCCCAGGAGTCAGGGCTGCTGGACCTGAGATCTCAGCCGCTCGCCTGGCCTTCTGCTTACCGCCGGCCTGGCACTGCAGGGATCGGGGCCATGACACTGTCTGGGCCCTGGGATGGTGGGTGGGCGACCTGGCGGTCTTCTTGGAGAGCTGATCACACGGTGTTGTGGTTGTGCAGGGTGAGGGGAAGCAGGGAGGGGTGGCAGGGGCAAGCCCTGGGGTTGATGCAGGGCCGGGAGAGGAGAGAGGAACGGGGGGCTGAAGGACAGTGACCTGGAGGCCCCTTGCTGGGGTTGGGACCAGAGGGGCTGTGGCCAGAGTGCCGGCTGCGAAGGTGAGGTCCTGGGGATGAGATCCCGAGGGCTGTCAGCAGTGACAGGTCTGGGTGTGACTGAGGCAGGTGCGGTGGGGAGAACTAGCTCTGGGAGGAGGTGACTGAGAGGTCCCGGTGCTGTGTAGTTGCTGGCTGGCTTGCTGTGGACCACGTCCATCTGTGCACGTTGGGCAGTAGAAGTGGCCACGTGGCTGGGGCTCTGGTGCTGACGCCTCGTTCCCTGTGCTGAGGCCCCTCCTGGAGGATGCCAGGCAGCTGGAGATTCAGGCTCTGCTGGGAAGGAGGGCTGAGTCCACCTCCCGCTGCGGCCCGTGGGTCCAGCAGCTCCTTCCTCCTTACCAAGCCCACGCCCCGTGGGGCCATCCTGGGCAGATACCAGGGTATGGGGGCTGCAGGCCCTAACGTGGCTGCCTGGGGTCGGGCAGGAAGGCCCCAAGGGCGGCTGGGAGGCCGGGCTTGGTGGCTGCACGGACAAGGAGTCCTTTTGGACTTGGGGGCGTTAGGGTGGCGGCAGGGATGGGGGTGCAGAGGGTCTCGGAAGTGTGGGGCAGATGTTATGAGGGCAGCCAGTGCCTGCTTACAGCGGGTGCCCTGCCCCAGGCTGCACTTTCTGGGACCTCCTACAGGGAGGGGACTGGGTTCCCGGCTCGGGACTGGCGAGGACGCCTGGCCAGCTGCAGCAGGGCCGGGACTGGGCTGTGTGCTCTGCTGTGTCTCCTGGAGAAGTCTGCAGAGGCTGGAGGCGTCCAGGGCGAGGAGGGACGCTTCGTGTTGTCCTGTTGATCACCGAGGCCGAGAGAGATCTCACAGTGGCTCCAGCAGGAGTCCAGCCTGTGTCCAGCTCTGCCTCTTGCTGCCAGGAGCAAGACGCTGGGTGAGGTGCAGACACCTGTGCAGACATCCACCTCTTACCTGCAGAGGAGCTGGAGGCTGCACAGGGCCACAGATGTAGGGCCGCCAGGGTGGCCCTCAGCCCCGGACGTCCTGGGGAGGCGCCTGGCCTGGGTGGGTGCTTCCTTGTGCCTCATTCGTTTTCTCCTTTTTAACTTGCTGGTTTCATTTTGCCCTAGAAAATGGATTTTCCCCAAAAGGCGGGCTGTGGGGAACAGCAGTTCACATACCTTGAGGTCACTCCCTTTCTGGTTGGGGTGGGGCCAGACTACTGTACACCAAGGGTCTGGGCAGTCTGCCGTGGGGGCTGAGGCCATCGTCAGGCCAATGCTGATCTGCGATCATCCAGGCCTCACCTTGTCTGCCCCTTGGCCCCCTCAGTCCCTGCTCCATCTCTTCTTCTGGCAGCGTCTTTGCAGCTGAAGGCTGGGTTAGGGTCGAGTGAACACAGCAATCCCAGGCCTGGCTGCTGGAGCCTGGGCCTCGGGGAGGGAGTTAAACGCTGCTGTGTCACTGTCTTGTTCCCTGGAGGGTAGGGGACAGAGCCCATCCCGGGGCTTCACCCCCAGTGTCCTGTGTGGGCATGTGGGAGGCCGTGGAACGCCAGGGGTCGCGTCTCTGGAGGGCCTGGCACATGGTCAGTGTGTTGGGCCCTTTGCCCTCCTCTGTGCCCTCCCGCTGCTCTGATTTCAGGTGCATCTACAGGGTCCTGGGTCAGCTCAGGCCTGCAGGAGGCTGAGGGAAGGAGGAAGGAGGGAGAATGGGTCCTGTTCCCTCCTCTCTGGCCCCAGGGGCTCCTCCCTCACCAGCCTCCTGTGAGGCCCTCACTCCTTCCCCGGAGGTGGCACTGCTTCCTGCTGTCACTCCCTCCACAGCCCCTGGCTGGTGGCTCAGCCTTGGGGTCATGCTGCGTTAGCATCTTCCTGCTTGACTTGCAGCGGCCTTCTGTCCCCAGGCGTGTCCAGTCAGCAGCAAGCATCATGCCCCTTCCTGGTCTGTCCCCAGCTGGAGTGCGAGGCCCCCGAGCGTGGTCCGGGACTGTCTAGCTCTGCCGTGTGTCCCTGCCACGTTGTGGTTAGAGGCTCAGGACCGGGTGCCTGAAGGTGGACTGATACAGGTCTCTCTCCAGACCGCTGAGGGCAGGACGGCTGTCCCGCTTTATGGATGAGAAAACTGAGGACCAGAGATGTACAGCGAGCTGTGCAGACCTTGCCTGAAAAGGACCTGCACTCCATCCTCAGTGGACCCTCCAGCTTAATGAGGGGCAGGGCCTGTGCTGGGGTGCCCAGTCTAGAGGATATTGTTCCTATCTGCTGCCCTACTTGGCCCTCGTCCTGGGGGTTCCCTGCCTCTAAGAGCCCCAGGCCGACAGAAGAAAGCTGCAGACAGAGGTCACGTCCTGCTTAGGAGCCCGTCCTGGGCAGAACCAGCCCTATTGCAGCCCTGGCACCAGCCCTGGAGCTCAGGTCATTGACCCCTGGCCTGGAGCTGTGTCCGGGTGCTCCCTCCGGCCTGGCGTCCAGTGGCGTCCTGCTGGCGGACTTCTCTCTGCTCCTGGGCCTGGGTGCTTTGTCCTGGGGGCAGGGCTGTGTTGCTGGGGCGTTTCCTGGCACCCCCACTTCCTCTGGTGCCATATAAACAGGATCTGGGCAGTGCAAGGACAGATGGCTCCCTTCAGGCTGCTGGGGCATGGGGGTGGTGGCTGGGGAGGAGCCTGGCGCCAGCCTGGGGACACAGGGCCGGAGGAGGCTAGCAGCCCTGGTGGGCGGTCACGGAAGCCACTCGGTAGGAGGCCTCCTTGGGAGCAGGCATTGTTCCTGTGGCCTCTGTCCGGCAGCTTTGAGGCAGCCCGGGGCCCTTCCTGGGCACTGCAGCCCATCAGCATCCACCCAGCCCTCCAGCCTGGCCCTGCTGCAGCTTCCGCCTGCCTGTCAGGCTGCCAGCAGCTCTCACAGCCTTTGTTCGGCTGCTCCCTCTCTCTTCCCTCATCTGGCCCTGCTGTTGCCCACAGCTGCCCTCGCCGGGTGGGACAGCTTGGTGGAGAAGTCAGGTTATGAACTGGCTGTGGGTGAATGAGCAGGAGCGATGGGAGGAAGCTGAGGGCACAGCCTGGGACAGGGCACTTGGGGAGCCTGGGGTTTGGGTTGGCAACTGAGTGCCCCATGGCCCCTCATTATCTCTTAGCCATGGGGGATGGGCCTGCTGGATTCCAGGTCCCCCAGGGGCTCGAGGCCCAGAGCAGCTGGCAGAGGACACATGTTGGTATTTTGTGTTCCTAGACCAGCATCCTCCAGCTGGGGTGACTCTGTGGCCCCAGCAGTGGGATGGCCTTTGTCTCCCAGTCCATGGAGCAAATACAGAGGTGGTACATGGTGCACGTTTCAGGGTGCAGCCAAAGGAACTTGCCCGTCAGGTGAGGTGGCGGGCTGGAGATCTTTCCTCTTTTCTGACTTTGCAGACTATGACTATTCATTTCACTTGCCTGGACACGGCGGAGAGCAACCTGTCTGCCGCTTTGCCCTCACAGGTTGTCTGGGCCCCTCAGTCCCTTCCAGCTGCCCCACCTGCTGCCAGGTGCATTGTGGGCTCTCAGGCAGGGAGGCACCCTAGTGCTGCCCACCAGCCTCTGTCACTTCCTCCGTTTGGCCGTGAGTCTCTCCTGTGCCCGTGCTGTCCCTCCTGTCTTCCCAGAGCTGCCCCTGCCCCTCTCCTTTTAAACCACAGCTTGGCCAATTCCTTCCTGCCCGTGGCTCAGATACTGCTGGAGCTGCTTCCTCTGGGGTGCTGCCAGATCCGCCCAGTCTGGGGCTCCGGCTGTGTCCCTCAAGGTCTCTGCAAGTCCTGTCAGAGCCCTTGTCATGGGACATTCCTGCTGACACGCTAAATATTCAGGTTCCCAAGGCCAGAGGCAGGCCCACCTTGTCCGTGTTGGATACAGCGCCCGGCGTGCAGTGGGTGCTCAGGGGGTATCTGTGGAATTGCGCCGAGTCCTTCTGGATCCTTGTGTCAGCCTGGGGTCTGCTTGGCCACCTGGGACGATGCGGGTGGTTCTCTGGGCCAGCTGACAGAGATGAGGGGAGCGCTGGGCTTGCACCTGCTCAAGGCCGATTCCCTACAGCTTGCGCTGCTTCCAGACTGATCTGTGTAGATGATGATTTCATTGGAATTTTACAAGCTAAGCTTTAATATTTTAAAATTGTACATGCATAAAGTTTAGAGAGTAAATGAGTTTTACATGGCTAGTTAAGAACAAACACCCCTGGTGGCCCCTCCTCCGTCTCCCCAGAGCCAGCTCCTTCTGATTCCTACAGTAGATCTCTGGGCGCTTCTCTCTTCTCTGAGCAGCAGGCTCCTACTGCTACTTCTGGGTTTTTTTCCATATTTAGACAGTATTTATTGACTTGCAAGATGAGGATTAAAGTTTCTGTCCACATGTGTGTGCTTGCTGTCACCCCCTCATGTACACACATGTGAACACCAATTGTGCGTACCCTCGAGCATGCACACATACATGTGTACACCTCACACACCCCACCCGTGCACACATGCACACGCTTCCCAGCCCTCCCCCCCAGCTCGGTTACCTGTCATCTCATGCTCTCGGGTGGGGAGGACTTTCCTCGTTACTGCTGCGGGCCTCTGAGGCCTGAGCCCTTGGGGTCGGGGCTCTTCTTTCCCATCCGACTTGTTTCTCTGGAGTTCTAGTTGTCTTCCTTTGCTTGTGTCGTGTTTTACGGGCTTTTCAGCAACTTAACCTGAAGCCTCCTCCAGATCTCGCAGTCTTCCCTTCCTTCACGTCAACGGCCTGTCGTTTCATCTTCCTGAGGAAATCCATCTGGAACCTTCTGCCGGCCTCAGTCAGCTGGTTGCCCTCCTGGTCTGGGCACAGCTTCTGCCCTGGGTCTCCTTCCGTTCCCACCGGGGGATCCTTCACCTTCCTCCTGCCTTCCTAGATCATCCCTTGTGGATGGAGCATGTCCTGGAGCCTCTCCTGGGAAAGGGGTGGAAGGGACTGTTCCGAGCCCTGTGTCTGGAAGTGTCTTCCTGTGCCCTCAATCCAGAGAGTTCTCCGTCCATGCTGGAGCCGCCCTCTCTCAGACCATTGTGGTTTCTGATTCTGTGCTGAGAACTTGTGGGGCACTGTCCTTGTCCCATGTCCTTGAGGGCTGGCAGGCACGGGGCTGACCCCAGGCTGGTCGTGCCCTCCGGCTGTGCGTTTCCTGGGCCCGGCTCAGTGTGCTCGGTTCTGGGCATTTCTCTTGCCTTACGTTTCTGATGGCCCCCTCCCTGGTTTTCCCTGTCCCCCGGGTTCCCGTCACTCGGGTGTGGAGCTCCTGGGCCTGTCCTGTGGTTGTCGCTCCTCTGTTCTACCCTCTGGGAGACTTCTTCAGCTCCATCTTTCTCCTTTCCACCAAGCTCTTGGTTTCTGCTCCTGTGTCTTAATTTCTCAGTGTTCTTCGGTGCTCTCTGAAAGTCCCTTTGATAGCATCCTATTCTGGTTTTGGAACAACACGTCGTGTCTCTGGGGACAGCAGTGAGGGGCTGTTATGTGGGTTCGTCCCTTGGAGGGGCAGCACAGTGAGGACATGGGCACTGGAGCCAGACTGCCCCATCTGAAACCCTTCTCTGCCCACTACCCGCTGTGTGGCCTTGGGCAAGTCACCCACCTCTCTCTGCCCCCGTGTCCTAGTCTGCGAAGTGAGGTGATAGTGGGACTTCCTCAGGTTGTCGTGAGGACGAGTGAGTGAACCTGTGCTGAGCGCTGAGAGGAGCGTGGGCCGTGCCCGCTGGCCTGTGAGAGCCCCATCCCTGCTGCTCCCACGGTTTCCCCTCTGGTGGTGCTCTTGCCTCCACGTCGGATTCTCTGTAGGTCCTGGGCTCCTCTTCCACATCAGACATCTCCCCAGATGTGGCGCAGGCCTGTCAGGTGCTGACGAGTGCTCCCTGTGCTGACACCCTCTCCTCCAGGTCAGCATTGGTCTCTGTGTCCCCTGCCTCCTCTTTCCCTGCTGGGCGTTTCGCCACTCCCTCGCCTGCTCATCTCCCCTCAAGAGTGTCGAGACAGTGGAGGGAGGTCCAGATGGTGGAGGGAGGTCCAGTGGTGACTTGGGCAGGTGTCCGGGATATGGCCTGAGAGACCCATGGAAAGGAAAACTATTTGATTCTGACAGGGATTCGCAGGTGTGCTCTGAGCACCCCTGGGGGTCCCTGAGCCCTTTCCAGGGGTCCCCAGGGTCCTCCCTCTGCCAGCCACCCCTATGTGGGGCCAGATTCCTTCATCTGTTCCAATCAGAGCAGTGTGTCACAACAGCTGTGCCGGAGGCAGGGACGAGGACCCGGCATGTCTGTGTAGCCCGCCTGGAGACTTCCCACATGTCAGAGACTCCCGCCGTTCTCGCTGAGTTGTGTTGGGGAAAGTGTTGTTATTTTTTATAAAGATATGTTATTTGTCTTAACAGGTAATGGGCTTCCTATTGTTATTTTAAAATGAATAAGCATTTTTTAAAAACTTCATTTTAATTTCTAGTACAATAAATATTGATAGGTATCATCCCCATAAACCAAAGGTCTTTGGGGTCCTTGCTAGTTCTTAGCTGTGGAAGGGTCCTGAGACAGAGACGTCTGGGGCCCATGGGGCCAGATGGCCTTGCGGTGCTGGCCTTCCCTGGACGGCCGACAGCACAGGCACCGCGGGAGAGGACAGGCTGGGCATCCTGTGCTGCGGGGAGCAGGGTCCAGAGGCTTCCCCGACCCCGGGAGCGTGGGCCCGCTTCTCGCCCCTGTGATGCTCACTTTGGTCTCAGTCCTGCCTTCCTCTCTAGGGTTTTGCACGGTGAGTTGAGCAGTGGCTGTAAAGCGCTGAGAACGCAGCCTGGCCTGGACGGCGCTCTGTAAGCTGTGCCCACGTCCTAGGATGTAGCAGGCCAGACAAAGATGCTGGACAAGCCTCTGTGTGCACACAGGTCACGGGCCCTCCACATGACACACAGTCACTCAGAAAACTGGGTGTGTCTGGAGCGTCCCCTGAAAGGGCTGTGGTGACACTAGAGGGTCACAGGTGACAGTCTTCAGGCTGGAGAGGCCCCACTGCCATCCTGGAGCTGCAGTTCCCAGGGGGAGCAGATGGGTGGGCAGGCTGCCGAGCCGCCCCAGGGGTGCCGGCGTGGTGCGCAGGAACCCTGCGGCCGGTGGTGTGTTGAGTGCTCCCTGTTTGTCGCCCCTGTTCTGAGCACTTCCTGTGTGTCCGTTCCCCTCTCACCACAGCCCTGAGAGGCAGGGTCTTCTGTTACCCTCCTTTTACAGATGAGGAAACTGAGGCCCACAGAGGGCCAGTGGCTTGTCCCGAGCTGCATAGGTAGCAAGTGGCTGGGTGGCTTGAGCCCAGGCAGCCAGCCCCCAGCCCTGCTGCCATCGTGTGCAGCTCAGGAGGACCGAGCTGGAGACGGAGGGTGGGCAGGTGGCAGGTGCTGTGAGCCCGCAGGTCCCGGCACAGCGCTCGGCTCCCGTGATGCCCTGGGTACCGATGTACGTGTGGCAAGGACCCAGCGGTCTCAGAAGCACGGGTGGGCTTGCTCAGGGGAGAGCAGGGGAGCTGGGGCTCCGGTTGGGACTGCCATGGTCTTTGAGACGGGTCACTGCAAGGAGGCAGCCCTCCCAATATCCCTGCACGGGGACAGTGGCACCAGAGGGCACCTGGAAGGGGCTGGGAGGAGGCTGGCTGAGCTGAGATACGCACACCAGGCCACCTGGGGGAGGACGCGGGGAGCCAGGCTCATAGGCTGGGTGGGCAGGGCCCGGGTGCACCCTGAGTCTGAGTGCTAACCCCTCTCTCCTCCCTCCCTGCCCCCGATTTTTGTTTCTTCCAGCTCTGTGGGAAGGCGGCAGCCCTGCCCTCAGTAAGAAGATGTCCTATGGATCCATCGCTGGCAGTGGCGGCCTGGGGAGCCGCAGCCCTTTCGGGGGCCCCTCCAGACAAGGCTATCAGCCCCTAGGTAATGACTGCGGCTGGCAGCCTGGGTGGGGGGCGGGGGGGGCTAGGGGGTGCCCGTGCGTGAGTCTCCACCATGTCAATTTGGTGGCCATAGACGGGTTCCCTTTGACCAGCACTGCTTGTCACCTGAGACTAGGGGTGATGCTGGCCCCAGACGGGGGCGGGACTGTTGGTGCCGGGCTGAGTTGGCGCCAGGAGAGAACAGGCCGGGAGAGGCTGCCCTGCTGCAGGGGCAGACCTGGTGTCTGCCGTCATTCTGGTGCTGAGCTGGTCTGCTGGCGCTCGGGGGCACTTGGCGAGGGCCGAGTGGATGATGATCTGGTCTGGTCTGCCTAACGACGGTGTGGAGCAGGTGTTATTTTTCACAGCATGCAGAGCAGGGAACTGAGGCCCGTGGGGGTGATAAGTGACGTCCTGGGACTGTGCAGCTGGTCGGGGAGCAGGGATCCATTCCAGATATTTCTGAGCGCAGAGCCCTGCTCTGCTCACTTCACTGAGTACGAAGACTGACCCATGTGTCCTCTGAGGGCTGATGTCTACCCGCCTTGCGCCTCCCCTGCACTCCCCTCCATCTGGAAGGCAGCCCCTGGTCCAGGTGGCAGGCCCACTAGACCGATCTCTGCCCGCGGTTCTCCCCTCCGGCCCCCAGCATCTGGTCAGAGCGGCCTCCGTGAGCAGCTGTCTGGGAGTGCGGAAGGGAATGGAATGGGGGTCCCCGAGCTCTTTGCTTGTGTCTGCAGACCGCAGTTACCCTGCCCTGGCTACTGTCAGAGCCTTGGGCCTTCGCTGGGCGGTGGCTCCCTGTCCCCCTTGGGCCTTCCCGAGGGTGGCCCCAAGTTTCTTCCCTGCAGCTTCTCCCTGGCTCTTGTCCAGGGCTTGGTTCCCAGGGGTGCCTGGTCAGGGAAGCAGGCTGGGCGAGGGGCCGTTGCTGGCTCCTTGGCAGCCCCCCCCGCGAAGGGGAAGTGGCATGTGCTTGGGCGGGCGCCGGCCTGAGTCCTCGGTGCTGGGGTGCAGACCGTGCAGGGAGGACGTGAGTCCGAGCAGCCTCCCTCCTCGTCGCTTGGTGCACCGCCACTGACCGCCTCCCAGGGCCGGGCCCAGGGGTTGGTGCTGGGACACTGTGGTGCCTGGGGTCCAGGCGCTGTTCTCTGGGACAGTCCCACCCCTGTCCCCCTCCCTCTGTCCTTCCTTTTAGCTGGGAACGCGGTCTGGCGCTGGCCTGGTCTCCTTCCACCCCAGCCTCCCTCACCCTCCTACCCAGAACATTTGTCCAGGCGGCCCTCTAGGTGTCAGGGGCGTGGGGGCGGAAAATGGTGCCTTTGCTCCATCAGGGAGACGTTCTGGAGTCTTCTCCCTTCAGGGCTGTGAAGGACATGAGGGAGGATGAAGGGTAGGACTGACGGGGTGGGAGGGAGGGGCTGTGTCAGCCAAGGTGGTGAGGGAGGACCCCTCGGGCAGAGCCTGGGGAGGAGGCAGTCCTGGGTCCTGAATGGGCCTGTCCTGTTGAGAAACAGTGTGACTTGGTGGACAGGCAGGCCAGGCCGGTGTGGCTGTATGGTCCTGGTCACCTGTGCTCTTGTCCCTGCGCAAAGGGAAGCCATCTGACGGGTGTCAGCAGGGGACAGTGTGAGCTGCGTCATTGACTTTGTGTTCTCTGGGATATCAGGTACATACAAGGCTGTGTGTGCACGTGCGTGCACGTGTGTGTATATGTAGAGTTTAAATATCACGGCTTAAGGACTGATGACACAGCCCCGGTCCCCGCACCTATCCCCATCCCACCCCTCCCGCCCTGCAGTGTGATTCTCCTCCAGTTGTTTGTGCGCAGTTTACCTGCGGGTCTGTACCCGGACGGAACCCCGCCGGGTGTGCGCGGCTGGGAGCTCCGCTGAGTGGAACCGCACCGTTGTGTTATTCCCCTGCTTGTGCTTTTGCTCCTGAGTCACCGACATTGCGCGTAGCTCTCCCCTTCTGTGTCCCTGCTCTCGTGAGCACTGTGGCACCTGTACCTAGTCCCCGTGCGAGGACGGTTAGGGTGTCTGTTTGGGGCCCTCGCGCAGCAGTGCCCGCGGGGTTGCTGGCGGTCATGCTGACCCTGCTCCGTCCGGAGTGCACGCCCTCTGCTCCATCCGGTTGGCACTGGCGGCGGGCCGGGCCGTGGGGCGCGCTCCCCCGGTGACTGCCGGGCGCGTCGTGTTTTCGTGTGTCTGTCGGGCGTTGGAGTCTCTTCTCCGGTGAACTCCTCCTATTCTCTTGGGTTTGTCCTGTTCTTCCTGGTGCGAGTTTTCCTCACGTGTCCTGGAGGTGGACCCTTGTCAGGCGTGTCGTCCCTTCCTCTGGTTTACGCTTGCTGCGCGTTGTGGCGCCTGCCGATGACCAGAAGTTCGTCATTGTGATGTACCTGAGTTTATCACTCGTTCTGTTGTGGTTTGCGTTTTTCTGTTTAATTTAATAAATTCTATCACAATATAATAATCACTTTACCTGTACTTTCCTCTGAAGCTTACGCGATTTGTTTTTCAAACTATGTAAGTCTTTTGATCACCGGAACTGATTTTGTCTATGGTGTGAGGTGGGGAGGGTGACCGTAATGTCCTTCTGCTCTGTTTGAATAACGAGTTCTCCTGGGACTATTTATTGAAAATCCCATCCCTTCCTACAGACCTGCAATGCCAGCTCTGTGATAAATGAAGTTTCCAGAGGGGTCCTTTTGGTCAATTTTTCTTTTCCTGTGCAAAAATCCATCTTAATTTTCATAAAATTATTGTAATTTTTGATATTTTTTAGGGCAACTTGCTCTACTTGTCTTTCCTCAGAAATGTCTTGGGTATTTTTGGCCTTTTGTTGTTGAACATAAATTTTAGAATCCCTTGTCAAGCTTGGAGTTTTGATTGGAATTGCTTTGCATCTACTGTATTAATGTGGTGAAAATTGGCATCTTTATCATTCTCAGTCTTCTAATCCATGCTCATGTATGTTTTTCTATTTATTCGGTCTTCTTTAATGTCTTTCAATAAAGTTTTATAATTTTTTCCATAGAGATCTTATATATCTTTTATTAAATTTGTTTTAACAAGATAAAAACATATTTTTCCTGCTATTATAAATGGTACCATTCTGAATATTACATGTTCCAAATCTTTGTTGCTGGTGTTTGCACACACAATTGTCTTTTTTAAAAAATCAAAGTCCCGAGATTTTAAGTTTTAAATGTTTTATTTTATTTTTTTGGTGAGGAAGACCAGCCCTGAGCTAACATCCATTGCCAGTCCTCCTCTTTTTGCTGAGGAAGACTGGGCCTGGGCTAACATCCGTGCCCATCTTCCTCCACGTTATATGGGACGCTGCCGCAGCACGGCTGACAAGCAGTGCGTCTGTCCGTGCTCGGGATCCGAACCCGCGAACCCCGAGCCACTGAAGTGGAGTGCACGAACTTAACCGCTACGCCACCGGGCCGGCCCCTAAATATTTTATTTTTGAACTTTCTAAATGTAGAAAATGTCACACATAGAAAAGCAGACACAGTGATGTGATGAGCCCCCGTGCGCGTGCACTCGGCTTCTGCTCAAGGCCAGTTGACCCTCGCCTGTGCCCTCGTGCCACCCCCCCCCCCCGCTGTGTCATTCTGAAGGAAGTCCCAGACATCAGCACACCTCATGTTAATGTTTCAGTGTCTCTTTGAGGGAGGGACTCCTTTTCATGTAGCCAGATTCCTCTACGACACGTGTCCAGCAGCAGCGTCCCCCGCTCAGGTGTTGAGTTGTTCACAGATGCCCAGGGTGTCTTCAGCTGGCTCCAGACGAGAGCCACAGACGGCACTTGATGGACAGGCCTTTGAAGTCTTTCTTAGTCTCTAGATTCTCCTCCATCTTTTTGGCTTTTTTTCCCTTTGAAGTTTATTTCTTGAAGAAACCAGGTTTTTTCCTGTGGAATGTATTGATTTTTGTCCACTGACTTTATATCCTGCCATTTCGCTGAGCTCTTTTTATTATGTAATAATTTGTCTGTGGAATCTTGAGTTTTCTGTGTAGATGAATGGTGTCATTTGTGGATAATGACAGTTTTTTTCCTCTTCTTTTCCAGTGCTTTCACCTTTTATTTCCTTTTCCTGCCTTCGTGAGCTGGCGGGACCTCTAGTCTGGTGTTGACTGGAAATGGTGATTATATTCTGTCTGAGGTTTTGGAAGAATAGGGCTGTATATTCCTCAAATGCTTATGGATTTTGCTGTAAAACCATCTGGGCCCAGTGTTTTCTTTGTGGAAAGGTTGACTACTAGATAATCTCTCCAGTTGTAAAAACTCCTCAGGCTCTCTATTTCTTCTTGGGTCAGTTTTATGAAATTGTGTTTTTCTGTACCTGTGTCTGCTTCATCTGAATGTTCAGACTTATTGAATAAAATTGTGCAGGTGGCCTCCTGTTGACAAGTGCCACACCAGGCAGCGTCACGCATGGTTAAGGGTACAGCTCAAAAGCAGCTGCCCTCGTTCCATCCCTCCCTGCTCCGCTGCTCGATAGCTGTGCCCGACCCCTGACAGTGTGGAGAGCAGAGGCCTGGGTGTGGGGACGTGGGACATGGGGACAGCGGATGAGTCAACCGTGTGAGGCTCCTGGGCTGAGCGCCCTCGGTCAGGGCTGCGCTCGGCTCCCTTTTCGGTGGCTGTTGTTTATTAACAGGAACTTTGGTAGTATCTGAATCACATCCTTTTTTAATCAATATTGTTTGTACCTCCCTATTTTCTTCTTTTATGATCGATATTGACAGAGCCTTGGCAATTTTCTAAGCCTCTCCGAAGAACTGGCTTTTGACTTTCTTGGTCCCTTCTATTATGTGTGAGTTTTAAATGTGATTGATTTCTGCTCACGTGTTCCTTATTTTCCTCTTTCTTTCTTTGAGTTGATGCTGCTGTATTTTGCTAACTCCTAAGTTGGTGTTTACTCATTCATATTCAGTTTTTACTTTTTCTAATAAAAGCATTTAAGATTATAAGTGTTCAAATAATCACTGCTTTAGTTGAATATCACACATTTAAAACTATATAGTATTTTAAATTCTTATTTAGTTGTAAATATTTTCTTATTTCCATTATGATTGCTTCTTTGACCCAGGACTTTAGAATTGTATTTCATCGTTTCCAAACATATGTATTTTTTTCTAGTTGTCTTTTAAAATGATTTCTGACTTAATTGCATTTCTGTCAGAAAAGGATCTGTGTTGTCGCATTTGTTGACGGTTGCGGAGATCGAGGCTGTTTCTGGGGCGCTGGGTGTGCTTCTGCTTCCTTACGCTCCTCTCTGCGGGGTGAGCTGGGAGGGCTCCCGGGTAGGAGGTGGGGCCGGGCTGAGACCTGCGGTGCAGGAGCAGCTGCCGTCACTCGGTGCCCGCCATGAGCTGCACACTGCGGGGTACGCGCGACCCTGCAGGGAATTATGCAGAGCTTACAGTGGGCCCTTCATTGTAAAATCCATCACTGATGGAGCAGAAAGCCAAGTAAAAGATTATTAACACATAAAGAACTCACATAAATAGAAGGAAAACCCAAAAGTCTTCACACAAATGGGCCGGATCTGTGACTAGACAGGAAACATGGGTGACTCCCCGGTTATGAGAAGTTCTCAGCTTCACTGGCACCCGTTGGAGGTGAAAATAGCGCGACAGCGCTGTTGCCGAGCAGGCTCCCTCGGGACGAGAGGGCTCGGGCTGCTGGCCGGGCGAGAGCACCCTCCTCCTAGCTTCCCCCTCCCGGCCCAGCCAGGCCTCTTCCTGGCCTGGTAGGCGGTGCTCAGAGATGTGGGCAGAGGCGTTGGCTGCAGCGCGCTTTATGAGAGAGGATTCAGAACTGCGTCACTGCCCAGCCTGGGGACACCCTGGAGTGAGCTGCGGTCTGCGGTGGGACACCACGCAGTCATTAGGATCAGTTGTCGAAGGGCGCAGCTTCCGTGCACGTCCGGATGTGACGGCAGACATGGTAAATGAAGCAAGGAAAGCTGTGTCCACGGTCTTCTAATCGTGCAAGACCCCCAGCCCTGGTGTTGACAGTATTTACTCTGGTGCTGTGGTTGCTAATGATCTTTGTTGTTTTCTTATAATTGTCTGCATTTAAACTTGTTCCTGTAATTGTATGTCTTATTCTAATAATCAGAAACAAACAATGTTCAAGTTTCCCCAAGTTCAAGGTTCAGCCCCCAAGTTGAAGGTTCATGAGATTCTGGTGGGCAGACCGGACTGGGTCCTCCACGGGTGTCTGGGGACCGTGTGGAGCAACCAGGGGAGGTGGGTGGGGCCTGGACTTCTGGTGACCAGATGCCAGCATGGCGAGGTCATTGGGCGGCAACATGGGCTGCCAGCTGGGCCTGTGTTCTCCCTGCTCCCTGAGGGGCTCTGGGGGGCCCTGAGCAGATGGTGACCCCAGTCACCGGGTACCTGGACAGCTACGCCTCCTCCTCACACGTTGTTTTTCCGGCAGCAGTGACTGGGCTAGGGTTTCCAGGCCTGGGGAATGTCTGTCTGCAGGGGAGCCTGGCGCGGGTGCCGGGGAGGCTGCCCTTTGGGAAGAGGCGAAGTGATGGCCCCGCCCTCTTGGGAGATGGGCCCCGCCCTCTTGGGAGATGGGTCCTGCCCTGGAGTCTCACAGTGACAGCCTCAGACCCGCAAGATGCCTGGACGTGGGGCTGCTGCCTCAGCCAGGGCCTCTCACATGCGGGGACTGCCCAGGTCTGCGTCTCCTCCCCAGACACCACGGAGAGTCCTCTTGTCCTGTCTCTGAAGTCTGCTTGGCTGCAGTTCTCTGCTCTGTGGGAACCTCTGCCCCCAGTAAGCTAGCCCACCACCCTGCCCTTCCTTCTCCATCCTCCCCTGAGCTGGGCACTGGAGCTGGAGGAACAGTGGTCCACCCTCTGGGAAAGATGCAGGCTCAGGGAGGGAGGGGATTGGAGGCCCTCCCCTGAGTCTGGGCTGGGAGCCCATCGGCTGCCTGTGTGGTTTGGGGCGGTGCTGTCTGGAGGTGGGAGGATGGACAAGATGGCCTTTTGAGATCTTTCCTACCCCCAAGTGGCCTCCAGGTGGCAGCCTTTGGGGCGGTCCTCTGTCCCTGTTACGCTGGGTGCAGTGTCCCCCAGGGGGACGCAGAGTAAGAGCTGAGCCGGTGTCCATTGCTCCCTTCTCTGGGGGAGATGGGAGACCAAGGCCTTTCCTGAGAAGGAGCTGCTGCTTCGGGAGCTCAGCACTGAGACTGGCCCGGGGATGGCTGTGTCACCCAGGAAAACTCCCAGTGGCCATCAATGTGGTCAGAAGGGCTTCTCTGTCAGCCGGGTCAGCCGTCGCTTCTTGGAGCACGCTTCCTGGACGCTGCCCTTCTCCTCGAGAGAGCCCTGGAGAGACCTTGGTCACGCGGTCAGCCCACAGCTCTGGCTCGTGTGGCCTCAGTGTGGCTTGCCCGCCTTCGGTGACTTGCTGTGCCGTGGATCGGGAGGCACCTCTTGGCTCCGGGGATGTTAAGATGTTTCAAGGTGCGTCTTCGGATTGATGCATTCCAGCAAAACATGTGCAGGAATTGCTTTTGAATAAATTGAAACTGTCAAAAAGAAAATTAGGTGTCTTCCCTGAGGGCCTGACCCCACGCCCGGGGCCTGTGGGGGCCGGGGAGATGGAGAGAAGCTGCACAAGTGCCATGGTTGCTCCTTAGCTCTGCCCACGTGTCGGGAAGAGCAGGTGTTTATTTTTATTTGCTCTTCCAGTGTGCCACAAAGCAGTATTTTTATAAATATGATAGAATGACCCACGCTTGCTGTTGGGAGATTTTGAATTGCCATAAACCTTCCCAAAGCCCTATTCTCCATTTCACATGTCATTGTTGTGGACAGGCAGCACTTGTCCAGGGCCTGGCCTGGTCTGGTCTGTGGGCCACACCTGAGGGCCCTGCTCTAGGGGGCTTCACCCTGATTTTGGATCACCTTTCAGAATAACCGTGGTTCAGAGAAAGTTCTGGAACATCCAAAGTTCTGAACTCCATGCTGGCTTTCAGTAAAAGGGTGCATTCCAGAGAGAGTGGCAGTCAGAGAGGGCTTCTTGGAGGAGGTGGGTCCAAGTGGAGCTTCTCGGTGGGGATGCTTGGAGGGCCTGGGGAGCCTGCTGTCCTGTGTGGGGGCCTTGCTCTGCCAGCAGCGCCCTGAGCCGCTCTGCGGGCAGGCTGGATGTAACCATGACTGTCCCTTGCTATCTGTAGAGTGCACTAAATGTTGGACCAAGTATGGAATCCGCCATTTCCCCTGCCCGTCGCCAGAGAGCAGCCCACAGGACCCCTGTGTGGGCAAGGACGGGGAAGGTGATCTGGGGTCAGCGGGCACACCCAGAGGCCTGAGGGCCGGGAAGCGAGGTACTTCCACTGGGTTGCTGGGTCTGGGGGGTTCCGGGGAAGGCTACAGAGATGCTGAGTGCTGAGGAGGGAGGGTCAGCCGGGCATGGAGGCCCAGGGCTCAGAGCTGCAGCAAGGGATTCTGTCTCCACCCTCACCCCCACTAGCCTTTCCCTTCCCCAAGGACGGCGGATGGCATGGCGGGGCAAGTGGCAGGAAGGATGTCGCGTGGTGGCCAGGGCTGTCAGGGCCCTGTGTGCTCAAGGGACGAGACCTGGTCCTGAGGGACCGAGAGTGAGGATCTGCTCGGGCTCGGGGGGCTGGGTCGGCTCAGTGGCCGCCTTCGCCCCAGAGTCTGGATTCTCCTTGCAGAGTGGGCTGGTGATGGAGCATTGGGGTCCTGGGTGTGTGTTTTAGGAGGAGAGGGGCGGTGGGCCTCTGCAGAGGTGGGCCTTCGGGAAATAGGGACCTCGAGGGAGGGAGACAGGGTGCTGCTCTGTGAGCTCCCCACTGGGAAGCTCAGACATTGCTCTACCCTCAGGCGCCTCTCACTGTTGGGGGCTCTGTCCCTGCCTCTGGGAAATCATCTTCTGATGAGAGAGGCGCCTCCTCTGCCCCTACAGGTCGTCGTCTGCCCCCAGACAGGCATAGGAGGGCTGGGGACAAAGCTCCCAAATGAGTAGAGAAGTCTGGAGACCTCAGTGCTGTTTGCTGGCCCAGCCCAAGGGCCCTGTGAACTGAGGAGTTGGGGCTGTGTGGGCTTAGAGGGGCAGAGGGTGGAAGGTACAGACAGGCCATCCGCCACCTGCCTGCTCTCTGCTCGCTGCACAGGAGGGGAAGCTGAGGCCACCACCCTCACAGCTGGGCAGGGAGGCAGGTGTCGGAGGCGTCCTGAGGGGTTCTTGACCAGGGTGTCAGTGGTGAGGGCTGTCCCCTGGTGAGGGATGTCCTAGGAGCAGCCCTGGTCCTGGCCCAGAGTGCCTTCTCCCTGCCGACAGGAGAGGGCCTGTCTCATTCCTGGGCTCCACGGTGGCTGCAGGAGGAGGCAGGGACGGAGGCCCTGTTTGGAGATGGGCACTGTGGTCTGAAAGTGAAGCGCCTTGCTGGATGCTGCCCAGCCAGGCAGTGACAGGGCTAGGACTTGTACCCAGGCCTTTGGACGCCCAGCAGGGAGGGGCGGTGGCTGGGAGCAGAAGCCAAAGAGGAGGCGCCAGGAGCTGCCGCTGGAGCTGCCATCCCCACCGGCCCAGGTGCCTTAAACACCACCTTTTGGTGCCTTTCCAGGGCCAGGGGTCACCACTGAAGGCAGCGGGACACCGGAGCCCACCTCGCTGCCCGCCGCTGGCCCGAAGAAGGACTTGGCTGCCGGGGCCCATGGCCGCGTGGCGGGGCCCAGCACCACCCAGGCCAAGAAGAGGAAGCCCAACTTCTGCCCGCAGGAGACAGAGGTGCTGGTGTCCAAGGTCAGCAAGCACCACCAGCTGCTGTTTGGCACGGGGCTGCTGAAGGCCGAGCCGACCCGCAGGTACCGCGTTTGGAGCCGCATCCTGCAGGCCGTGAACGCGCTGGGCTATTGCCGCCGCGACGTCGTGGACCTCAAGCACAAGTGGAGGGACCTGCGTGCCGTCGTGCGGCGCAAGCTGAGCGAGCTCCGCAGGGCGGCCCACGGCCCAGGCGCCGGCAGGCCCCAGGCCCTGGCCCTCACGCCCGTGGAGCAGGTGGTGGCCAGGACCTTCTCTTGCCAGGCCCTGCCCTGCGAGGGCTTTGGCCTGGAGCTGCCCAGAGGTGAGTTCCTTGCCAGCTCAGCCCCACCAGCAGGGAGGCAGAGACCCGCCTTGCCTGTCCACGCTGCAGGCTGCGCCGCCTCCCTCCTCCTCGGGGTCTCCCCTCCCCTCCCCTCCTCTCCAGCACCCCCATCACCTGCATCATTGTCTTCTGCTCCTGCACCAGCCCTCACCCAGCTGTCCCCGAGGCGCTTCAGGTGAATTTGACCTCCTCCTTAGCTTTGCCTCAGCCCTCTCCCTCACCCCGGTGCGGAGCGGAGAGCTGGGCCGCTCAGACAAGACGCAGCTCTCTTCTCAAGGTGGCCCGGTTCCCGTTTTTGGACCATGACCTGCAGTAAGAAATACGTTTTCTGTTGCTGCCCCGTGTTTTCACACACAACTGAAATACGGGTTTTCAAACAGTGCTCACCTACGTCATCCCATACGCTCTGGCATTCCTCTGTTCTGTCCCATCCTGTCCCTTAAATAAAGGCTCGTGCTGACTTTCTGAACTGGTGTCACCACTGGCTGTTGGAGCTGGTGTTTGGGGTGTGTGGCTGTTGCTGGTTTAATGTCCAGAAGAGGCTTCAGCGCGGGCCGGGCCGCCCCACAGCGTGAGGGTGCCCAGGAGGGGATGGAGGGTTGGGGTGCCGGCTTATCTCCGGGCCTCCTGGGGCTCAGGCAGAGTCCTTCCTTGGGCTGTTTTCCAGGGGAATGTCACTCTGTGGGGCCTGACTTCCCCACGAAGGCTCCAGTCAGGCACAGCAAGTTGGGGAGGTCGATGGAGGTCAGTGCTGGCCTGACGTCTGGGAGATTAGAGTGCAGTGGGTCCCAGATGGGCTGGGACAGTGCATTGTGTGGACGTGCATGGTCCGGGGGCACGCAGGGCTGCAGAACTGCTGTGTGAGGCCATCGTGAGTGTGGGGAGGACGAGGGCGTCATGGTCCCCACGCTGGATTCCTGCTACACGGGCATCAGGGCTCCCTTCTGCTATGGCAGCTGCCCAGACAGGTCACGCCGCCTGGCCTGGCCTAGAGCACAGGGCTGCAGCAGGTGGCCACCGCTTCCTGCGAGACGCCAGCCCAGGTGTGCTCATGTGCCGAGCTGAGTGTGCAGCGAGGACGAGGCAGTGCTGGGCACACACACCCTCTCTCAGCAGTCAGGGCGGGGCTCCTTTCCAGCGGCCGTGGGGAGCACCTGCTGCATCTCGTGCTGGGGCGTGGACGCCCGTCTGCAGCCCAGGGCCTCCTCTTTTGTGCTGTACTGGGTGAGGGCAGGCGCCTCTGTGGGTCAGGCAGCGTTGTGAGGGGGGCAGTGGTCACACCGGGGTTGGGGCGACGCAGAGGGCTGCTGTCCTGGGGCCCGGGGCTCCTTGACCTCTGGTTTTCCCATGGAGAAGCCCTCCTGCCTCCTCACAAGTGCCATCAAGAGTCAGGGCTGATGAGGAGTGTGGGTGGCTGTGCCTGGGGCCACAGGAGGGCTGGGCGCAAGCTTGCTGGGCAAGTGATGGCCGAGTGGATGCGGCATTGATGGGGTGGCGGTGATGTTGGTGGGGGACAGTGCTGGGGGAGATGGCGAGGATGGGGTGATGCTCCTCTCGCTCCCTCTTGTCCAGCCTGGTGTCCCAGGCCTCTGATCCCTGGGCTTCCTGTCCTGACCCAGGCCCAAGGAGCATGCTCTTTGGCTTGGGGTCAGAGGGCAAGGGCTGGAGGGAGGGCTCAGGCCCCAAGGGCCAAGATGCTGGTCCCCAGCTGCTCTGCGGGGGTCCTCACTGGATCCCTTCTACTCCTCTCAGCCCATCCACTGCTGTCCCTTCTTTGAGTCCCATCCACACCCACCAGCATAGTTTTTACTGGTTGCCAGTGAGAATCCCTCTGCCCCTGCCTTCCCAGGAGACGTGTGTCTGGACCGTTAGCTGCTCTAGACACCCCAGGCGTGCATGGGGGTGTGGGGCATGGGGGCCTGAGAGCAATAGACCGATGGGGACAGGTGAGAACGGAGGCCCAGGCCGTCATCCAGGAGCTGTGATCAGCGGCTGAGCCTGAACACCAAGAGGTGGAGGCAGGAATGGGGGGAGGTGTGGGGGAGGCGGGTCCCTGCCTCCTCAGTCTGGGCGGGCGCGGGAGGTAGGTTCTGAGGGTCGTCTCTCATCCTTCACCTAGTCTGTGACTTGGAAACTGGGCCAGAAGATGCATAAAGAACTTGGGAAACAGAGCAGAAGCCGGCAGGTGTGTGTGACCAGCGGCCGGCAGAGGCTCTGTCCCCTCTCTGAGGCCAGCACCCCGCCTTGGTGATGTGGCGCTCGGTGTGGTGGTCTGGGTGCCGCTGCCCATGGTGTTCTCAGTGGCACCTGCTGTCCTGGAAGTTGCACCCCTGCCTGTGTGCTGGCATGGGTCGCGGAGCACTGGGATCCCGAGGCCAAGGGCCCCTGCTCTGTAGAGTGGGGTCTGCGAACCCCGGGTCACTGTGATCAACGGGAGGCGGAGGTGCCATGCCCGCAGGGCTCCCATGTTCTTCCTGACGGACAGTGAGGCCCGCTTGCTCCCTCCTCTGAGACCGGAGTGTGCCCCTGTGCTCCACCTCGCGGCCGCCCCCTCCCACACAGCTGTCTGCCTCCCTGGGGTGTGCTGGACCCAGAGCCTGGTCACTTGGGCCCCCTCTGGAGTGGCCCGTTCACTGCCAGCCCTCCAGCCCCATTGTGGTTCTCCACATAGTGTCCCCGTGTTGGCGCTGGTGCATTTGGCTGAGCCCACGCTGCCTCACTGGGCTGGGGATCGAGCCGCACACACTCCGCACAGCCCTGCCCTCTGCCCGTTCACTTTCCAGCGATTCTGCTGTGGGAGCTTGTTTCCCTGGGGCCCTGGGTGGGGCGGGGCAGGAGCGCGGCCCCCTACAGGGCTGCTCTGACAAGCCCGGGCGGAGGCTCTCGGCCTGGCCTCAGGGTTGTGTCCAGGCACGTCGTCTGCACGAGGCCTGCGGAGGCTGACCTGCCCACCCCTGTGACCTGCCTCAGACTCCAGCTTCCCAGGGGTTACTGAGCATGTGCGAAAGAGTGGGTCGCGTGGCCCTGGTGGGAGCGCTGCTGGCCCCTCAGCCCTCCGCTGCTGCTCCTCGCTGGGACCCCCTGTGGCCGGGCCCAGACTTGGGTCTGGGTACAGAGCCTTCCCTCCATGGAGGACTGCTTCTCCAGGAGCCTGGGGCCTCCGGCCGGTGCCTACAAGCCCACGCCTTGTCCGTGGCAGATGTTGCCAATCAGTCATAGCACCAGTGGCCACTAAAAGGCATGAAGTGGCCTCAGCATCTTCAAATGGCCCTCAGCAGCCACCTGGCCTGAGGCAGGAGCCTGTCCACTTCCCTGCCCTGGCGGCAGGCTCCTGGCTGCTCCCACATTCCCCTGGGGGACCCGTGTCCCATCCCTGGTGCAGCCGGTGTCATCCTCCTGAAGTGCAGCGCTGTCCCTGTCTCTCCCTGTTCCCAGCCCTTCCCCGCTCCTCCTCCAGTGCCCACAGCACAGGCTCAGGGCTGTGACCCTGCTTCAGGCCCGCTGCCCCCTCCTGTGGCTCCTCTTGCCCCGTCCTCTGCACACTCCCAGCTGCCCACTGCTCTGGAAGGATGAGGGCCCTGATGCCGCAGTGACTCTGCCCTAGCTCTTCCTTCCTTCTGTCCTCTGCGTCGTCTACATGTGGCTCGGTCCGGTGACCCCCTCTCCTTGGTGGGTAGCAGAGCTTCACCTCAGCGTTGCCTGGGCGAATATGCCTGAGAGGGTTCATTGAACAGCCTGTGATAGATGTGCTTCTCGATGTCAGCTCTGCCCTCGGGGCGCCTGCATTCTGAGCGTTCACTCCAGGCAGCACAGGCTGGTCCTGGGGCCGCCGGGGGTGCTCCCAGTGAACCTCTTATGGTCACGTGCCATGATTTGGGATTGATCTGTTTTCTCCTTCTGGGTCCACCAATTGTGGCTCTCCATATTTGAAGCTATGGTGACGGATGTGTGAGTTTTAGAACGGGGATTCCCTCCTGGGGGATTACCCCGTTATCTTCGTTCACTCTGTGTCCATCAGCTGGCTGTGACCGGGGACCCTCCTGGGTGGAGAGGCGGGCTGGGCACCAGTGACCGGCTGGGCTATGCAGAATCCAGCAGCTGCTTGTGCTGGTCCCAAAGGTGAGGAGAAGTCCCAGGTTTCCCTGCAGATGCCGGGCTGTGAGGGCAGAGCCGCTGGGCATGCTGGGAACTGCCCCTCACTAGGGATCACTTGTGTGGGACCCCCACAGCCCCACGTCTCATCTATGGGGGAGGCCGGCGGTGTTTGGGGAATGCCCTGCTCTGGACCTTGAGCCTATGCGGGCGCTGAGCTGGGTGGACCCCACGGGCTGTGAGGAGATGCTGCTGTCACCCCACTTGACAGCGAGGGGGCTGCGGCCCCAGCCTAGTGGGGCGCAGGCCCACCTGATTCTGGAACTGAGAGGTGCCCCCACATCCCCTGGCTTGTCCTGCATCTGGGGTGCCACGGGGTCGCTTGAGCTCCTGCCTGGGACTCCAGGCACCCCATCCTTTAGTCTGGCCCTCAGAGGGACGTGGGGCACCACCTGGCCTGGGTGGCACTGAGGTGGGGCAGAGCCTGCTGCCAGTCAGCTCTCCTGGTGGTCCATGTGCGGGGCAGGCTGGGGGTGGTGTTCAGTTCCTGAGGGGCTCCCTGTGCCTACTGCTGAGTGTCCTGTGGGTCCCCTCCCACCGGCCGGCCTGCCGCCGCTGCAGGTGCCGCTGGAACCCGGGGAAAGGAAGAGCAGCTGAGCAGATGGGGTGCAGAGCCTGTGACTGACGTGATCGCCCCCCGCGTGTTCCGTGTGTGCGCTTCTCTCTGCAGCGGATAGATCACGGTGGCGCCTGCGGCAGGTGTGGGAGATTGGTGCCTGCGGGGGGAGGCACGTTCCCTCTCTCTGGTCCTTTTAGAAAGTCTCGTTGTCTCTGCTCACAGTGGAAGCGGAGGGTGGGTGGGGTGCTGGGAGAAAGCCCTGATAAGCTCCTCTGATGTTTTATTGTATTTCACTGAGTGCGGGGGAAGTCGCTGAGGTAGGAGGAAGAAGCAGCCCTGAAATGAAATTTCCTGCTTCCTTTTCAGGGTGTTGTAGGGGGAACTGGAGAACGAGGGGCACCCCTCTCTGGACTCCTTCAGGGATGTTGCTTTGCTCAGCAGACGTTTCTGGAACACGTAGTTTTGTGGAGGGAAAGGTGGACAGGCCCAGCCCTTGCCCTGAGAGAGACACCCTGGCCTGTGGGGGGAAAGGTGGAGAGGGCCCCCCAGGGGGGCTTTTCTTGCCAGGAGGTGGGTGGGAGGACGGGACTGAGCAGAGGCGTGCGCTTCAGGCTCACCCCTTGTTGAGCGAGGACAGGGCTTTATCCAACTGTAGTTTGTGTGCAATTCAGTGTGTCCACTTCTGGGTCCCGGTCAGTGAGATGTGCCCGGACACACACAGCCTGACCCCACCGCGAGGGTGAGGCGTCTTCATCCCCAGGACCTCAGACGCTTCCCTGGGGCCCCTCCGCTCACCCTGCTTGAGCCCAACTGCTAATCAGCTTTCTGCCACCGGGGGCTTGAGGAGTTTCACGGACGTGGAAGCCTGCGGCCTGTGCTCCTTCAGGTCTGACTTGCTCCCTCCTCCTGACGTGTTGGACTGTCCGTGTCTGTCGTCTGTATCAGCCGTTCATCCTTCTGCTGCTCAGGGCGGGCGTGCCGCCGTTTGTGTCTCATCCTCCCGGGTGGATGCTTTCGTTGTTGCCGGCTTTTGGCTGAGTAAAGGTGCTGTGAACGTCTGCAAAATCTGTGTGGACAAACGTTGGACTTTCTGGGGGGTCTGGATACACTAAGAGCCGAGTTGCTGCTCCTGTGCAGAGTGTAAGTTTAACTATAAACAAACTGCCGACCTGTTTCCCAAAGTGGTGGTTCCGCCCTCACTTCCCACGGCAGCGAGTGCGAGTCCGCTTGCTCTGCGTCCTCGCCGGCTCTTGCTGCTGGCAGTCGTTTGACTGTAGCCCTTCTGTGGGCGGTGTGCGGCGGGATCTGCCGTTCCAGCTTGCTCCTCCCCGATGCTGACCCTGTCGTGAGCTCGCGGGGCCTCTGCCCCTCTTCTGTGATGCAGTGTCTGCTCACGTCTGTCATCCGCTCTGTGCTGGGCCGTTGGCCGTGGCGCATTGTGTGAGCTCACTCTGGACTCTGGGTGCCAGGGCTCATTGGATGTCTGTACCGTAAACCTTTCTCCCAGGCGCTGGCTTGTCCTCTGGTTTCCTAACTGTCTTTTTGGAAGGTCAGAAGTTGTACATTTTGATGTTATCGGTGTTTTCTTCTGTGGGTTTTGCTCTTTGCCTCTCGCCTGAAAAGTGTGTGCCCACTGCACCGTCCCAAAGTTTTTTTTCTTTTGTTTTATAGTTGTAGCTTTTACATTTGAGTCTGTACTAAATGTTGAGTTAATTCTGAGTTTGTTACTTGGGGCTGAGGGTCAGTGGATATCCAGATGTCCAGCACCAGTGCCTGGAAAGACTCTCCTTCCCTGTTGCCTGACCTCGGCACTTGTGTCTGAAACCAGGTGACAGTGTGCACGGGGGACGTCCATCTGTCCCCATTGGTCTGTGTCCCTGCCTGTGCAGCCCCACATTGTCTTGATGACAGTGACCATGGAGTAAGTCTTGGAATGAGTTGGGAATGACTTCCTCCTCCTCTGTTTCCTGAAAGAGTTTGTGCAGAATTGGTATTATTCTTCCATAAATATTTGGCAGATTTCACTGAAGAAGCCATCTGAGACGGTGTTTCATGGTGGGGAGACTTTACTGTTTCTTTCGTGTTATATGCTGTCCACGTTCTCTGTTTCTTCTCAAATGAGCTTTGATTGTTTTGTGTTTTCTGAGGAGCTTACCCACGTCGCCGTCTTGGTTGTCAGATTTACTGGCATGAAGTTGTTCTTTGGCTGTTATGTGAACGCCTGTGGGAGGGGTAGTGAGATCCCTGTCATTTCTGATGTCGCTCGTTTGTGTCTTCTCCATTTTGTTCTCAATTAGTCTGACTGGATGTCTGTCAATTTTACTGATTGTTTCAAAGAACCAGATTTTGATTTCATTAATTTTCTCTATTTATCCAGTGTTGATTTAATTGATTTCTGCTCATCTTTATTTCCTTCCTTCTGCCTACTTTGGGGTTAATTTGCTTTTGTTAGATCATTGACTTGAGACCTTTCTTCTTTCCTAGTGTAAGTGTTTATTGCTATAAATGTTCCTCTGTGCATTACTTTACTTATACAAATTTGTATATATTGTGTTTTCATTTTATTCAGTTAAAAATATTTTGTAATTTCCCTTGTGATTTCTTATTTTACTAATGGTTATTTACAATGTGTTGTTTAATTTTCAAATAATTCTCTGTATTTTCAGATATCTTCCATTTATCGATTTCTAGTTCAATTCTGCTGGGGTCAGAGAATAGATTTGTATGATTTCAGCTGTTATAAATATATCAAGCCTTGCTTTCTGGTCTGAAATATGGTGTATCCCAATATGTATTCTGTGTGCACTTGACAAGAATGCGTGTTTGGCTGTTGTTGGTGGAGAGGCCTGTAACTGTCATGCAGGTCCAGTTGATTGATAGTGTTGTTGAAATCTTCGTACCCTCACTGATTTTCTGTCTGCTGGTTCTATTAACTACCGAGAGAAGGGTGTTGACAACTCTGGCTGTAACTGTAGCTTTGTCTGTTTCTCCTTTCTAGTCTATCAGTTTGTGCTGCATGTGTTTTCGAGCTGTGAAATTAGGTGCGTGCATATTTAGGGTTGTTTTGTTTTCTTCAGTAGTTGACCCCTCTCTTGTTATAAAAATGTCCTTTTTATCCCTGTTGTTCTGAGTTCTACTGCATCTGATTACAGTATAGCTACTCCAGCTTTCTTAGGATTACTGTTTTCATGATATAATTT
The DNA here is from genome assembly GCA_031878705.1 of Tapirus indicus. Classification (NCBI taxonomy): domain Eukaryota; kingdom Metazoa; phylum Chordata; class Mammalia; order Perissodactyla; family Tapiridae; genus Tapirus; species Tapirus indicus. The sequence goes on from CM062935.1 coordinate 2,655,646, forward strand.
TCCCATCCTTTGACTTATAAGCTACATCTGACTTTCTATGTAAAGTGGGTTTCTTGTATTCAGTTACAGCAGAGTTTGGTTTGATCCCACCTGAACGTCTCTGCCGTGGGTTGGAATGGTCACAGCAGTGCCCGGCGATGGAGAGGTTCTGGAATCTGCACTCGCAGCGTGGAGCCGCTGGCCACGCACGGACTGCACTGACAACTCAGCCTGAGGTCGTTCATCTTTGTGTAAATACTGGCCTGTTGAGGTTCACATCTCCCATCTTGATTCTTGCTCTCTGTGGTTCCCTTTTGTTCTCTCTTTATTGTTCTTACTCTCTTCCTTCCTCTTCTGGAGTAACTGAGTGTTGTTGAGTATTCTGTTGACCTGCGCTGTTGGCTTATGAGCCAGACTTGTTGCTTCGTTTTTCAGTGGTTGCTTTAGAGTTTATAAGGTTTATCTTTAGCTTTTCGCAGCCTCCCTTCAATCGCACAGAGAGCACAAATCTGCTTCCAGCACTCGACGTCCGTTCCCCTCCGTCCTTGAAGGACGCCGCTGCTTTCCCACGTTTACGCCCACACACGTTGTTGATCCTGCTTCAATAATCAGTCGTCTTAAGCAAATTGAAGATGAGACAGTGTCTTTTCATCTGCCTTCATGCTGACCCCCGGTGGGCACCCTGCGGCTCCTTCTGGACGTCCACCTCGCCTTTATTGTTTCTTTCCACCCGACAGACTTCTCTTACATTTCCTGTAGTGTGCATCTGGCTGGAATAGATTCTCTCAGCTTCTTTTTGTCTGAAATAAATCTCTGTTTTGCCTCTAGTTTTGAAATATATTTCCACTGGGGCTGGCATTCTGGTTGAAGGTTTTTCCCTTTCCTCCAGCACTTTAGGGATGTCGTTCTGTTGTCTTTTGGCTTCCAGGGTGTCTGAGGGAGGAGGAGATCCCCTTCTATTTTGTTCTTCAGTGTGGTACTGTGTGTTTTCCCTGGCCCCTTTTAAAGTTTCTTTTCTATCACAGGCTTTCTGCAATTTTGCCTATAATGTGCCTTGGGCTTTTTACTTTTAGTATTTACTTTGCTTGAGACTTACTGAAATTCTGGAAACTCTCAGTTTATAATTGTGTAAACTTTGTGTAAACTTTGGGTACTTTTGGTCCCTGTCCCCTGACCTTCTTTCTGTGTGTTTGCCCCCATCTGTGGCTCTTCCCGCGTGTGCTGGCGGCTGGATGCTGCCCGCCCAGGTCACCGTGGTGACTTGGTCCAGTCTTCTCTCTGAGTTCCCTTCTGTTCAGCTTCTGTTGTTTGTCCTCAGGATCACGACCCTTTACTTTGCAGGGTCTGAGCTGCTGTGGCTCCCAGGCAGGCGCAGTCTGACGTCAGCATCGTCCTTGTATCGTCACGAGTTCCCGGGATCTTCCCCGTGTCCTCCGTCTCCCATACATCCGTGAGCGCTGCATGACTGCAGGCGTGCTTCCCTGCTCCTTCCGTCGTCTGTCTGTCACGTCTGGGTCTCATTTTCTGCCGGCTCATTTTTCCCGTGGTCAGGGTGCACGTTGCCCTGCTTCTTCGCGTGTCCAGTAGGTCTGGTTGTGAGTTTTGTGTCCCTGTGCTGGGTTTGGTTGTCTTCCCTTGAGGAGGATTGGCCTTTGTTCCAGGGGCAGTAAAGTTACTCGTGGGGCACTTGGATCTTTTCGAGATTGTTTTAAAAGTCTTTTAGGGCCCCTCCAGGGTACCCCTTTCCCTAACACTAATCCAGCCCCTCTCCTCAGGCGTGAGCCTCTGCGGTGACCACTAGACGCCCTGGGTGCCCAGTGAGGTCATGTCTGCTCCCCTGGTGCGAGCTCCATCGATTCCCGACCCCATGGCGCACAGAGCGGTCGGCACACAGCTCCCTGGTCATTGCTGTTTGCTCAGAGGCCATCGATTCTCGGCCATGGGGTCTCCTGTCGTGCACACGCAGACGCGTGTTTGGCCAGAGGCCCAGGGGACCGGGTGCAGGTTCCTGGAGCTCCTTCTGCCTCATTGTCTCTTCTCTGTCTTCTGCCCCGAGGGGAGCTCCTGGGTCTGGCAGGCCCAGGCGTCCATCTCCTGAGCAGAGACACTGGGCTCCACTCCAGTGCCTCCTCCTGGCTCCGCAGCCTGGACTTGCTCACAGCAGAGATCTGGGGGCTTTTAGGGCCCCTCTCTCAGGACTGGGTCCTATACCAGAAGTCGTCCCTGATCAGAGCGTTGTTTCCCAGCTTTCCTCCAGTTTCCAGCTGTTTCCAGGGGAGGGAGATCCTGGCCCCTGTTTCCCTTATGACAGAAGCTGAAGTGCTCTCAGGGGCATTATTTCATGAGAACTTGGCTTATTTTTTTGGTTTTAATTTCTGTGTACCATTGGCCCCCAAATTCCTGTTTCCAGCACATACCTCTGACCTGAGAATCACCCACATGGTCCACAGCTGGCACTGGATATCTTTACTCTGCTGACCCAGAGGCACCTCCCTCGCCCCTTGACCAAAGTGACCTCTTCTGCTCTCCCCACTGCCTGTTTCTCCTCTGTACCTCCTGTTGTAGTGAACCATCATGCTGACCAGACACCTGGGCTGATGGACACAAAGATACCAGGAGGACACCAGCTGTCCTCCCATTCCTCGTCCCTTAAGTTCCCCCATCCGCAGTCCTATCAGTTCTTCCCCAAGACCTCTGATTTCCTTCTTTGTACCCTTGCCACCACCCAAATTCACGCCCTGTCATTTGTCACCAGCACTGAATGCAGAGGCTCGACCACTATTTCTGCAGTAAATGTCTCACTGTCCACCTGCCCCGGTCACACAGTGGCCACGTTGGTTGTGAGATCTGGGAGTGGAGGAGGCAGATAACCAGTGCAGGGTTAGCCTGAGCCTCCACGAGACCCACGGCGTGCGTCTGTTAGGTTTCCGGCCCTTGCTTAAGGGGGTGTGTGTAGTAGGCAAAGAAGAGGGTAGGCTGCTGGAGCAGAGGCCTCAAATAAGGTGGAGCGTCCGTCTCCCTCATGCAGCCGTCCCGCGGTCCAGGCCACGAGGCAGCTCTGCGCCCCAGGGCCATTGGGTGGGTGGGGGCCCAGGCTCCTCCCGGCTGTGGCCCTGCGCCCCTAGGCTGTTGTCTTCATCTGCCCAGTTGCAGCGGAGTCGCACCCGTCGCATCCCAGCCCGGGAGGGGGGTGCGAGGCAGTCACGGGCGGCGGTTTCCTTTTAAAACACGAGGGGGGGGGACGGTGCACTCACTTCTCAGATGCTGGGGTGAGAACTTGGTCACCTGGTCACTCTTGGCTGCAAGGGAGGCTGGGAAGTGTCCTCTGTAGCTGTGTGGCCAGGCGCCCAGGACAAAGGAGAGACTGGGTCTAGGGGAGACAGCTCGAGATGCCTGACGGCCTCTGCTGGCGTCCCCTGTGGCATCCCTCTGGGTGAGGTAAGAGGCCTCCCATCGCACTTCCCCGGCTTCCAGTGGAGGCAGGAGGCAGCCCTGCAGCTGTACTTGCTCCTGGGCCGGACCTGCCTTGTCTTCAACCAGAACATTTGCACATTTTCTCCCTCCCCTCCCTGTAGGTCGGCATTAACTCCCAAGGCAGCTGGCTGACAGCCCCCGCGCCCCCGCCCCAGTCCTGGTTTTCACGCCTGCCCACGGTGGCTCTAGGTGTTTACCAAACCCCACAGCGCCATCAGAAGTAGCCAGCTGCTGTTGCCAGGCCGGCACACCCACCACTTCCAGCCCGAGGTGGGGCCTCCGCAGGCTTCTTGCAGAGGGTCTGCATCGGAGCCTGGGCATTTGCCTGCTGGCTGGGGCCAAGACCAGCCTTGGATGCTGCTCCTTGGGGCAGTTTTACCCAGCCCTCCAGCTTCTGCCCGCCCCCTCTGCTGCTCTCCGGGCCAATAAGGGGCCCGCATGTGAGTACCTGCAGGCCTCATGGCCTCCTCGCCCCCAGGAGGGCTCTGCAGTGACTCCTGCTGCTGAAGCAGGGGCTGGCGAGCCCGAGAGCCTGTGTGCCCCCTGGGCCGCAGCTGGGCCAGCCCCTGGGCCAGCCCCCAGACACCCTGCTGTGGTGTCTCCATGGCGTTCTCCCCGAGAGCCGGATCAGCTGTCTTATGGGGCATAGCTCGTCACCTTTCTAAAGGCTGCAGTTCCAGTGCCGCCTCTGCCCCTTCCTAGCTGGTACCCTGGGCCACCCAGCCTCTCTGAGCTCAGCTGCTTCATCCCGAGATCCGAGACAGAACGTCGCAAAGCCAATCAGCCAGTGTTATCTGGAAAGACATCCTACATGGGGTCAGTGCTTCCACTGACAGAGCAGTCTGGTCCCGTCAGACAGGCCACCGGCCCCGAGGGGGCACTTGGTGTGGTTTAGAGGAGTGCCGGCCACAGGGGTGAGTGAGCGCTTGGGGCTGAAGAGATGTCCAGAGGAGGACGGCTGCGAGAAGGGACAACGAGCTGGGGTGAGCTGCTCCCGCGTTTCTCCAGGTCTGTTTACCCCAGTGTGAATGGCTCCTGGAGTCGCCTCTGCAGACACTAAGGATAGGAAGGATTCTCAGAGCGAGATAGTTCCTCCTCTTCATTCTGTACACGAGGAGAGAGGCCTGGGAGCCAGCCTTGCCTGAGCCCCTGTTCCGTGTCTGTCCTGTAAAAAACTCACGTCAACCTTGGGTGGGGTGTTATCCCCATCCTGCAGGTGGGAACAGAGAGGCTCCGAGAGCCCAGGAGGGGGGCCCCGGATTCCGAGAGAGCGGATGGCAGGCTGGGGTTGGGAGCCAGACCCCTGGGTTCCCAGGGCACCTGTTGGTGAGGGGTGTATGTGGATGGTGTGGGGGGCTCCTGCCTCCCAGAATGGAGCCCTTCCCCCACTCTGCTGCCTCCCTGCCTGCTGCTTTAGCCGGTCCCCACACAGCTCCAGCTGGCTGGCCTTGTCTTGGAGGCTGAGGCTCTCTGGGCCACGAGGGTGCTCTCCCGGCCCCAGGGGCACCAGAGGTTACTGTTGTCTGTTCTGGAACTTCCTGTCAGTCAGGTCCTAGGTCTGTGCTCTAGCGTCTGGCCGCTTTCCCTCGGCACGATGCGTGTGACATCCGCCCATGTCATGTGTCCTTCTCTCTGTGGCTCTGCTGTGGGCAGGGCCCTGTGCCTGTGTGTTCTGTCTGTGGACAGCAGCACCCTTTCCAGGTTTTTTGTTTTTTTTTTTTGTGAGGAAGACCAGCCCTGAGCTAACATCCGTCCAATCCTTCTCTTTTTGCTGAGGAAGACTGGCCCTGGGCTAACATCGTGTCCATCTTCCTCTACTTTATATGGGACGCCACCATGGCGTGGCTGACAGGCAGTGCGTCGGCGGGCGCCTGGGATCCGAACCGGCGAACCCTGGGCTGCCAAGTGCGGACGAAACCGCTGCGCCACCGGGCGGCCCCCCCTTTCCAGGTTTTGAGGATGAAGCTGCTGTGAGTGTCTTATACAAGCTTCTTGTGGACGTATTTGTGTTGCTCTGCGTAAGTGCCCAGGGTGGCATTGCTGTGCCGTGGGTGGGCAATGTCTAGTGTCTAAGAGACTGCAGACCTTCCTGTAATGGCCGTGCTGTCTTATACTCGTCCCAGCAGCCTGGGAATGTTCCTGTTCTCACCAGGACTTGGCGGTGTCCGCACAATGTTGTTTTTTTTTTAATTAAGATGAAATTCACACAACATAAAAATCACCATTTTAACCATCCTAAAGTGTACAATTTAGTGGTTTTTAGTATATTTAGTGTTCTGCAACCATCGCAACTAATTCTGGAACATTCTGTCATGCCAAAAAGAAACCCCACACTCATTAGCACTCATCCCTGTTCCCCCTCCCCAGCCCCTGGCAACCACGACTCTGCTTTCCCTCCCGGTGCATTTGCCTCTGTGGATCTGGACATTTCCCATAAGTGGAGTCAGACGACATGGGGCCTTTGTGTCTGGCTTCTTTCACAGGCAGGCAGTTTTGAGGTTCAGCTGCATTATGGTGTGTGTCAGTGCTTGTTCCTTTTCATGGCTGAGTAATGTTCCCTTGTCAAGATGGACCACACCTTGTTGTCAGGTGATTGACATGGGGTTGTCCCCGCTCTGTGACTCGTGAACAGAGCTGCTGTGCACGTGTGTGTGCAGGCTTTCGTGTGGATCTGGGCACTTGTCTCGCTCACGTGTGCCCCGCAGTGGTTGCTGGGCATGCTGGAGCAGACGGCACCCTGGTGCTCAGCCTTTCTGAGGAGCCGTCTTCCGCTTTCCTCTCTCTCCTTCGGCTCGTGAGCATGTGGGCGGGCCCGCTGTTCCAGCTCTGAGCTCTGCCCCACCTGGGGGCGAGCTCGGAAGGGGTGACCACCACCTCTCAGCTTCGGGAGCTGCTCCGAGCTGTCGGTGGTGCCGCGCCCCGGCAGGCAGCACAGTGAACGTGTGTCCTCTGCTCCTGTCTTCTTGCAGCCACCCAGGTGGATCCAGGTGACCTCCAGGAGCTGTTCCAGGAGACGTCGGCCAGCGTCTTCCGAATCAACTCCAATGGTGAGTCTGCGCCAGGCCACCAGGAGCACCGCGGGAGGCAGGGGTGACACTGGGGGTGGTGGGTGTGCCTGTGGCCTTCCCCCTCTAGGCTGCCCTGCAGCGCAGGCCCAGGTGTCTCAGGACCAGAGGGCAGGCCAGGTAGGCGGAAGTGGAGCTGAGGTCTTGGGGTAGGCCTGCCGTCCCCCGACCCGGAGGCTGCTGCCTGCATGTTGCTGCCGCAGCAGGTGCTGCCCTCAGCTCTGCTCCTTGCTCACTGTCGCACACCCTGTGTGACCTGGACGAGCCCCAGTGGGGAAGGAGCGTGTCAGAGCCTCCTTCAGACAGGCAGGGCTGGCCAACTCATAGGTCACAGGCTGGGGGTCAGGGGGTGAGAGCTACATCCCACAAGGCTAGGCCATCAGCTCCAGAGTCCTGGGGACATGTTGGCCGTGAAGGGGCACTTTGCCCCCCGAACCCTGAGCCCTGAGGGTGCCGAGAGGAGGGGGGAGGAGAGAAGCCCCTTCTCAGACCCAAAGTGAGGCCTGCGGAGACGGCTCCCAAGAGCCCTTGAGCCCATGTGGGCCTGAGAGCCTGTCCTGGGGTGGCTGGGGAGAGGGTCCCGCTCCAGGGGCTCTGCTGGGGACGTGACGGACTGAGCATGAGGGCTGGGCACTGCCCGGCCCTGGTGTCCTGGCTCTGACAGGCTCATGGTTACTTGGATGGTCTTCCAGGGCCTGGCCCCCATGTCCTTGGGCCCCTGCACTGCCTCTGCTGGGGGCGGGGGTGCACCTGGGGTCTAGGGGTCGCCTGAGGAGGCCCGTCTGCTCCTTACGCCTGTCCTCTTCTCTCGGCAGTGACCTCCTTGGAGCAGAGCCTCCGGTCCCTGGGGACGCCGAGTGACACGCAGGAGCTGCGGGACAGCCTGTGAGTGTGTGCCTGCGTGCAGTGTGCGTGGGTGTGCTCTGCACTGTCCACATACCAGCCTGACAGCCACTTGGACCCCACATACCCGAGGGCCAGCCTGTCTCGTGCTGGGAGCCTAGGGCTGAGCTTACACTGGCTGTCACCCATAGGGGCACATGGGTGCGCTGGCACCCCCTCCTGGAAGCGCTGTTGTCCTGTGATGCCCACGTAGACACATGCACACCTGCACGCAGGTGTGCACTCAGGTGGTGGGACATGCGTCCACTTGCACGCTTTGCCCCACTGACTGTCTCTAGACGCGTCTGCCACACACCAGAGCTCACCGACGGGGTTGCATGCTGAGCACACCTGCAGACACGTGTGACACAGCTGTGCCGTCTGCACAGCGGTTTGCAGGTGGTGGACTCAGGCTGGGTGGGAGCTGGGATTTGTGGTTTTGATTCTGCCCCTGCCGGGGTCCCACTGGGCTTTCCTTTCGGGGTCACCTGGAGGCCTGCCCTGGGTTGGACCAGGAGAGGCTGCTGGTCTGGGAGGAGGTTTGGCTCCGACAGAAGGGCTCCCCAGGTGCAGTGCTGTCCGAAAGCTGGAGCCCTGGGTCCCTGAGGAGGGAAAGGTGAGCCCTGCAGGGGGCCCAGCCGGCACAGGGCAGGAGCAGCTCTGTGTTCAGGCCACCTTGGGCCCCGCGGCTCTCCACAGGCTGTGAGGCCCTTCTCAGGGGGCCCCAATGAGCCCCCAGGTCTCCCGGCAGCATCCCAGCATGGTGCAGAGTGGGCATCACCGAGGGGGAGCCCCTGTTCCCATCACCGCCTCCTTGTCAGGGGGTCCCGAGTGGGACCTGACACCTCTGAGCCTGAGCCACCTTGCCTGCGAAGGGGACGGAGTGGGTTGGTGGACCGAACGTGCTGAGAGGCCTGGGCTGCGGCAGAAGACTGCACGTCTTTTCTTGGCATCGCCGTCTGTTGGAGAGGTTCGGGTTCCTCTCCCAGGTGAACCTGCTTCTAAGCATGACCAGCCCAGAAGAGGCCTAGGTGCTTGGGCAGAGCTGGGCCCCGTGCCCCACATGGAGTCACCCAGAGCCCTGTGCTTGGACCCGAGGACCTTTCTGTCTCCTCCCGTTGTCACCCACCCTGCCCCACTCTGGTGGACCAGTGTTCCTGGGTAGGAGGAGGCCCCCCAGGGCATAGCAGGGAGGGCTCTACTGGACTCGTCCCCAGCCCTCGCCCTCCCCTCACCTTTCCTCTGGGCAAACTGAGAAGTTGGTGGCCCCCATAAGAAAACCTTTAAATTGTTCTTTGGGAAATAAGCATTTGATGGCAAGTCCCGCAGGGCAGGAACCTGCAGGGGACTAGTGCTTGCTGATGCCAGGCCTGCACCTTGTCCCTTTTCAGATCCCAGTAAGTACCTGGCTAGCAGTGGCCTTCCTTATGTGCCCTCTGTCCGTGCAGGCACCTGGCCAGTCACCCCAGCAGAGAGCCTTATATAGGTTTGGGAACCCGTGCCAGGTGTCTGGCTGCACCTCCAAGGTCTGGGCCAGTCCTCTGTGGGTTAAGCACTTTCTGCCCTTATGATTCTTGGTGCTTTGGAGTTACTGATTGTGGCAGCATTGTGCCTCACCGCAGAATAGGGCTTCCTTGTGCGGGGCCCACCCTGTCCTCAGCTCCTTGCATCCTGGCAATGACCTGGAGAGGAGGGCACGTCATGTTGTTTCTGTTTCACACATGAAGACGCTGAGGCTCTCAGAGAGGTTGGAATGTGGCCAAAGCTACACCTTTCTGAATCGACAGGGCCAAAGTCACCCATCTACCCATCTATCCGTCCATCCACCTGCCTATCCACCCATCCACCCATCCACTGGCCTATCCATCCACCCATCCACCTGCCTATCTACCCATCCATCCATCCACCCATCCATCCATCCTCCTACCTATCCACCGATCCACCCATCCACCTGCCTATCCACCCACCCATCCACCCATTCACCCATCCACCTGTTCATCCATCCATCCATCCATCCATCCATCCATCTTTCCTTCTGTCCGTCCACCCAGGCTAGCTGGGACTACCTCTGCCAAATCTGGGGTCCAGAGCTCAAGGCAACAGAGGGTCCTTTGCAGATTTTGTGTGCCATTTTGTTTTTGGTTATTTTTTATTTCTTTTAAAAAATAACATGTATTGTTTTCTGATTGTGAAAGTAACATATGCTCATTATAGGAAATTTGGACATACAGGAAATCTGAGGAAGCACTGTTAACGTTTTGGTATTTTCTGCCAGCCTCTTCTCAAATCCATACACATTTTGTAGAATTGGATTTAAGTGAATAACGTTCTGGATCCTGCTTTTTACACTTAGGATTGTGGGGTGTGCATGTGCTTGTTACACTCTGAAAACACGCTCTTCCGAGGTGCCGAGGACCCTGTTGTGTCTGCAGTTACTGAGCTGAGACTCGGGCTGGCTCTTTGGCTCTTCTCGTGTTTCAGTGTTGTGAACAGAGTTCCCGGGTTGGGGTTGTGGCTACTCTTCATGTCGCTGCCTGTTTCCAGGTTAGGTCCCTGGAATGGTGTGTCCCATGGGTCAAGCGGGTGGCATTTTCAGGGCCCTGGCCCTTGTGTGGTTCCTGGGCTGCCTTGCCCAGCTGCTGAAGGATGATGTCACCAGCGTGGGTCTGGAGGGGAGCACTGGCTCCTGGACCTTCCTGGACCTTCCTGGACACAGGGCCTGGCCCACAGTGACTGAGTACCCTTGAGGCCACTCCCCCTGACCCTGTCATCCTCGGCTTTCAGGTCCAGAAACTCTTGCTTTACTGCCTTCCTGCCGTGCCCTCCAAACCTCCCCACTCCCCTCAGAAGCCCCCTTCCTGAACCCTCTTGCCCCTTCTTCTTGCAGGGCGGCTCCTAACCAGGCTGCAGGCCTGCTTCCAGGCGGAGCCTTCCACGACCCCATTCCATGGTGGATCAGTGCACGTCATGGACTGTTAGCATTTTAAAATGACTTGAGACCGACATAGGGTTGCCAACTCTCTATTTTTTCCACACTGACAGTTGCCAGCTTTTTTATTTTGCCAAGTAAGAACATAAAAAAAATAGTACACTACCATCCATTATTGCTGTTATTTTATTTAAAAAAAGACATTTCAGTACTCCAGGAGTAGGCGGGCTCTGATCTTAGGAGAGAGGACAGTCCTTCTGACTGAATAAATTTAGCTTCACGGAAACCTCACAGGGCAGAGCCTGTTTTTCTCATCTTGTGTGAGACAGGTGTGGGTTTGTCATTTCTGTTAGCTGCTGGGATAGGACCCGCCCGGGCCCCCATTGGCTCCCAGCTTGGCCGGGGTGGTGATCTCTCCCTGTGAGATGAGGCTTGCTGGGTGGTGCGGCGTGCCTGCCTGGCTCGTGGGGGCGTGGGCCCAGGGCGCTGCTGGATCCGCTCAGATGGTAGCTGCGTGAATGGATGGCCACACAGGAGCCGGGGGAAGTCTGCCTGTGGGCAGGGCCCTGTCTCCTCAGTGTTGGAACCGTGCCACCGGGCAGCCTCAGCTCCAAGTCCACAGGGGCCAGTGCCCAACGCATGTCAGTGATCACCGGTCCAGGCCTGGGGCTGAACTGGGACTGCGGCCGAACCCACGCGGCTGTAGTTAACCTTGCAAGGCCAGGGCGGCTCCTTCCTGGCTGAGGAGGAGCCCCTGTGCTGGGCTTGCTGGCTAGAGGGCTCCCAGCCCTGATGCTCTGGGTGGTCCCAGTGGTCCCAGCTCCTCCCAGTGGGTATGGGGGCTTACATGCAAGGCTGGGTTCTTGGACCACACTGTCTGCCTCTCACAATATATTTGAGCCCCCAGTGATGGTTAGACCCCTGTGGGAGCTGGAGGTGTGGAGGGGGCAGGGAGGACCCCAAGGCTCGCAGGGAGAGGGCTGCAGTTTCCGTCCAGGCTGAGGTCCATGCTGGCCCAGGCCTCAGTGGACCGTGCTTCTGGCGTGTTCCTGCATGGGTGGGACCACCCCTGCTGCCTTTTCTTCCAGTGGGGATCTCCGTTGCCATGGGAATAGCAGCATGAGAGCTGAGAGTGGTGCTTCCTGGCACCCCAAAGGGCCAATACCCAAGCGGGGGGGCGGGCTTATTGGAGTTCAGACCAGGTGTCGTGTCCCACATCCTGCCCTCCCACATGCGTGTCCTCAGATGTCATCTCCCGCGTCCCCCTCCCTCCCACACGCGTGTCCTCAGCATGGCCCTCGCCTCACCCAGCGCCCGCAAGGCCCTTCTTTTCTCCCTTCTGTTCTGCCTTTTCCTGTCGCGCTGTGTCTCAGCCTCGCGGCCCATCAGCTGTCAGCAGTTTGCTGCCTGACGAGAACAAGCCCTTTCAGGCGGCAGGACCCAGGTGGTTCTGGCTCCTGGCACAGGTTTGGGGCCCAGAGGAAGTTTGGTGGGGCAAGCACACTGTGCCTTTGGTGGCACCTCCCTGGAGAGCAGGGAGGCCCGAGGTGCGGTTGGGGTCATGGGCGAGCTCCCCTCTCCAGCCTTATCTGCTGCTGGAGCCAGGGCCAGGGTTTCAGGTGGGGTCGGTGTAGGGCCGAGACAGTAAGGGAGACTGAGCAGAAGCCACCGGGCAGGTGGGAGGAGGACCAGGGGAGGACACGCTCTGAGGCTGAGCATGGGGACTTCAAGGAGAAGGTGATGGTGTTGCAGAGCTCAGGATAAGAGGGTAGCCCATTGGCAGGGCCAGCCAGGGGCCAGGCACTCCTAGGCGGAGAAGTGCTCAGGCTACAGCCTGGGGCAGGAGAGGGTCCTTGCAAGGCTGGCGGCAGGCCGGCTGCCAGTAGCAATGGCTCTGGAGGCGTGGCAGCTTTGAATGCTGCCCCACCCAGGGTGGGCTCAGTGGCCCCAGACGAGCTCTCCCTCCCTGATTCTCAACTCAAGCTTCTGTTGGGACTGTGGGCTTGGCCTTACTCAGGCATGGGGAGGGCCTGGCACAGGGCCTGGGGTACGGCGGGCACCTGGGGGAGTGGTGACGGGGCACGGGAGGCTGCAGTGGCTGTATTCCCTCAACTAGGACCAGCGCCCCTCGAGGAGCAGAGAGCAGAAATGGGTGGACAGCCCTGCCCAGGGTGCATGGGGACGCATGCCAGCCTCCCATCTCTCACTTCTCCACCTGCTTCAGAGGCCACTCCTCAGCCCCCCCGACCAGAAACAGCCCTGCTCCTGGACCCTGCTGCTCTGATCACAGACAGCCTTGGGGGCCTTGTTGGGGTACATGCCTGGAGGCCCATGAAGCAGGGGACCCCTCTAGATGGTAGCCATCCTACTCTCTGGCACAGGCTGCCTCTCCTCCTCCAGGGCCACGCCCTCGGTGTGCCCCCCAGCGCCCCACCCTGATTCCCCACAGCATCCCCCAGCGCCCCGTCGCATCTGTATCCTGGTGCCTGCCCAGCCCAACCCCACACCCCTGTGCTGATGGGCTACTCTGTGCGGAGAACTGAGGGGGCGCTCGGCAGCAGTGGGGCATGAGGAGGCCAGCCTGTCGCTTCCCAGCCGCGTGACCTGCCATGTGACTGGGCTTCTCAGCACCTAGGTGTTCTCGTCTTTGACACATGGATCCAGACCCTTCTCTGGTGGTGTCACGATGGAAGGAGGCAATGATGGGGGTCTGCGCCTCGTGCTGGCCTACAGGCGCCCCCCTGCGGGGGACCCAGCCCCAAGGAGACCCAGTCGGATCTGGCTGCAGCAGGAGGACGGTCCAGACCAGGGGTGCCGGTGGAGGGATCCACCTGGGGGCTGAGGCAGCCGTGGAGTCGGGTGGAGCGTGGCCGACTCAGAGGTGGCTTGGAGAGGGTGGCAGTGCCTCCTGGAGGGGTGGTGGCCTCCTGGGGCCTGAGACCCCTCCTTCTCTGTGTGCGCAGCCCCCACCCCCCAACCCCCGAGATGGGTGGTGCTCTGACTGGGGGCCTGTGTGTGGAGCACTCACTGATCTGCCAGGTGTTTTGTGGGGACACCTGAATGCAGAGGCCCAGAGACCGACTCTAGGTGGTGCAGGTGTGCACAGGAGAAGGGGAGGAGAGGGGAGGGGAGGGGAGGGCGGAGGGAGCATGGTTTGCAGCCCCGACCCGATCCTCACGTGGTCTTCCTCTCCCTAGTAAACAGGCTCGCCCACCTGCCTCACAGGTGTCCAAATCCGATTACAGAGGCCAGGCACCTGGCAGGGGTGGCACCTACTAGAAGTGCTCCCCAGAGCCCGGCCCAGTGTCTGCCCCACCCCCATGGGATGCTGTGGACCTGGTCCCCTCCCTGGAGCCAGCCTGTGGGCCCGTGGGCCCGTGGGTATATCTCCTGTTCTCTGCCCCTCGCCGGACCCCGAGCCTTCACCTCCGTGGTTTGCGTGGCCTGGGTGATTTCTCTGTTCACAAAGAGGGTTTCCACCTTGGAGAGGGACATGATCGCCCAGTCTCCACTCCTGGTGTGTGACAGAGGGGACTCTCTCCCTTGGGGCTTTCTGAGTGGTTCCCTGGGGCCCTGCTGTCTGATCTGCAGCGGGGACACACAGATGTCTACTCACCTCGTCCTCTTGTCATGAGGAACGACACGTGTGCATGTCGAGGCGGCCCTGAGCAGGACTGGGAGGTGATGGGTGACTGCTGGGGGGTCTGCCCAGCCCACCTCCCAGGGTGCAGGGCTGGGGTCCAGGGTGGGCTCCTGGCTCTGTGGGATCCGTGCTTTCCTTTCCTCCCAGCAGATTTGCATGTCAGCACCGGTGCTCAGGGGATCAGGGGCCTCGGATCAGGCTACTCTTGTGCTGGCGGCCGGGCTGCAGCTCTTTGAGGGGCTTATGCTGACAGCCCCATGCTGTGTGGGCACCAGCAGGCCCGGAGTCAGGCCTCAGGGTCGTGACCACGGGAGCATCTCGTGCCCGTCCTGCCGTGCTTGCACGCACCTGCCACAGACCTTCTGGAGATTTGCTTGAGCCCAGGAGAGGAGATCGTACTTCGGCCTCCTCCTCTGTCATCTGTTGTTGGGAGTCATCCTGGGGAGTTGGCCCTGATCACCTGAGCTGACCCGAGATCTGTGTGGACCTGAGAACTGCCCCGGACTTCTCAGAGCTGCCTCTGGGCCAGGACTCACCCACCAGGGCACAGCCCAGGGTCCTTCCAGCTGACTGAACCCAGCTCCCTCCTTGGTGGGGAAACCAAGGCCAGGAGAGGGAGGGGATTTCCTGGGGCCACAGTGAGAGCAGAGCCTTGGAGGACCGCTTCCCCGGGATGTGGGGGTGGTGGCCGCCAGTCGTCTTGGGCCTGGGAGGCACTGGTGAAAATTGGACATGAAGCTCAGCTCCCTTTCTGGGGGAAATTTTGGAGCAGCCCCAGGGCCGGACACAAGGCCTTGAGGCCAGTGGGATTGAAAGCCGTAGAGCTGATGGGTCCCAATCTGGCAGGTGCAGTGGGGAGGCTCGTGTTGGCTCCAGGATGTCTGGGGCCAGGGCATCTGGAGCCTCTTCACTCACACCAGCAGCAGTGACCCATGCTGAACTCAGCTGGGATGTCGCCTGGAGCAGCTGCACAGTCTCTTCCTGTCGCTCGGCTCCCTTACAGCGTGGCAGCCTCACTGTAGGCGAACTTCTTCCGTATCAGCTCAAGCTCCAGTGCAAATGTTCTAGCAAAGAAGGCGGGAGCGACGTTGCCTCTTACGACCAGCTCAGAGGCATATAGTGTCACTTCTGCCGTCTTCCATGCTCAGAGCAGTGCTGAGCTTGTCCAGATTCAAGGAAAAGGGACTTGCCCCCACCTCTCAGTAAGAGAAGTGTCCAAGAATTTTGTGGCCAGTTTTTTCAAACTGCCACAAGCACTAGAGCAGCAGCAGACATGGCACGTTGGAGGAGCCAGAGGAGGGGTCTGTGGCCAAGTGAGCTGTTGGCAAGGTAGATTGTTTGAGCTTTATTTCCAGAGAGTGGGAAGCCGGTGGAAGCTTCTAAAAGAGAGTGGCGTGGTGGATGGCACTGAAGACAAGTCCTGAATTGTGCAGGGATTCTGGGGAAGGAGCCTCGTTCATGTACTCATGCCCTCCTTCTCTGGATGGTCCATCTCCGAGGCCGGCCAGGTGCTGGGGCCTAGGGGAGAGGCCCCAGGAGCGTGCGGGTGGAGGTGGGCCAGGTGGGGCCTCATTTCACTTGATCCCTCTGCCCACTTTCCTCTGCCTCATCTGCGCTCACAACCCTATTAAGATTCCCACTTGGGAGACCGGCCTCAGGGTTTTTTGGCTGGTGCGAGGGCTCACTTGAGCCCTTGCCTTGGACAGGTGGCTCTCTGGGTGTGAAGTGCCGACCTCCTGGCCTGGCCTCATCCCCCCTGCCTACTGCTGGACAGGGAGCTCAGAGGACGGCGAGACCAGCTCCGTGAGGGGTCAGGGCTCTCAGCACAGGAGCCTCTCCTCTGGGCTGAGGAGCAGGCGGTCACTGTGGGTGGAGGGAACCGTTGGGTGGGGGGACTGGCAAGGAGTGCCACCAAGGGCCTGGAGAGGCGTCATCCTGGCCTCGCAGGTCAGGGCAGGGGCTGCATTCCTGCCTGGCCAGCAGCTTCGACTCCACAACCACCCCCTCAGGGATGGCTGGGCGGCCTGAGGAGCAGC
Organism: Tapirus indicus; assembly: GCA_031878705.1. NCBI lineage: Eukaryota > Metazoa > Chordata > Mammalia > Perissodactyla > Tapiridae > Tapirus > Tapirus indicus. Next base: position 2,671,654 of record CM062935.1, read on the forward strand.
TGTGCGGAGCTGCAGCGCTGGTGGGGGATGCCTTGGCCCTTGGCCTGCAGGGGCTGGGGTCAGGCCAGGGCCCTTGCCTCTTGGGCTCCTGGAGGGTTGGTGAGAACATGCTGGGCACACGACGAGGCCCGTAAAGCTTGAGCTGTTTCCTCATCTCCCAGAACCTCCTGTTAGGGCACAGCTCCAGGATGGTGGAGCCACCTTCTGCCCCACTTCCTCCGCTGGGGCTTGCCAGGGTGTTTGGATTTCCTCGGGAGGGGGAGCGGGGAACGGAGTTTTGAATGTTTCAGAGAAGGATCAAGGGACACGCAGAAGGAGAACTGACTGTTGGATTTGGCGAGAGGGTGGTTACTGGTGACCTTGGGAAGATACAGGGGTCATCACATTGCCACGTGTGGCAGCATGCACCTGTCCTTCACTCCTCTTCATGGCTGAGTAATAGCCCACTGTGTGGACACACCCTGCTGTGGGCTGGATGCTGTGTCCTCCCAAGATTCATATGTTGAAACCTAACCCCAATGTGATGGTGTTAGGAGGCAGGGCCTTTGGGAGTGGTTAGGTCATGAGGGTGGGGCCCCATAATGAGATCGGTGCCCTCATAAAACAGACCCCAGAGAGCTGTCACCTTCCTCCACGGAGGACACAGCGAGAAGGCACTGTCTGTGAACCTGGAAGCTGGCTCTCACCAGACACAGAGTCTGTGGGTGCCGTGATCCTGGACTTCCAGCCCCCAGGACTGTGGGAAATAAATGTTGTCATTCACCCAGTTCATGGTGGTGGTGTTACAGCAGTCCGAATGGACTGAGACAGAAATCTGGTACCGAGAAGAGGGTGCTGCCATGAGAAACACCTGAAGATGTGGGAGTGGCTTTGGAGCCGGGTGATGGGTGGAGGCTGGAGGAGTTTTGAGGTACCGTTAGGAATACAGACGTCAGGGCGACTGGAGAGAGCTCAGAAAGAAATGAGGAGTGATGTCGAGAAAGCCCGTCTTCTCAGAGAAGGCAGAGGCTGTGAGCAGGGTGTTGGTGGGCGTGTGGGCAGTGGGGCTGTTCTGATGAGGTCTCGGGCGGAGATGAGGACCGTGGTGTTGGAAATGAGGAAGGGCGATCCTTGTCGTGAGGTGGCATAGGGCTTGGCCAAATCCTTTTCGTGTCCTCGTGTTTTGTGGAGGGTAGAACTCGTGTACGATGACATTGGACATTTGGCCAGGGATATTTCTAAGCCAACTGTTGAAGATGTGGCTTGGCTTCTCTTGAATGCTTATGGTAAAATGCAGGAAGAGAGAAACGACTTAAAGATGGAATTGACAATCAAAAGGGAAGCAGAACTTAAAGATTTGGAAAATTCTCAGCCTGTCCACATTGGAAAGATGGGAAAGCCTTTTGGGGAGCAAACGCTAAAGGTGGGGCCGGATTTGACAAGGAGGCCGGCTTGGGTCCATCTCAGCGGAAGCCAGATCTTCTTTATTAAGAAAATGGGGAGATAAGTCAGCCGTCTTAACGGAAGCCAGGACCTGCTGTCCCAGACAATGGAAGAAGGACCTTGACGGCCTTTCAGAGATCATGGGGGGAGGCTGCCCCACCCGTCACAGGGCCAGAGTGCCAGCCCGGGGGGCAGAACAGTTTCAAAGGAGGCCAGCCCCCTGCTGCCTGGTGCCCGCTCATCCCTCACGTGGCAGGTTCTGCTCCCCAAGTCACAGGCGCGGCTCTGGCGGGCTCTGGTGCTGCACATGCTGCGCCCAGCAAAGCTGTCGGGGCCTGGCTGCCTCCACCTAGACTTCAGAGGATACCCTGGAGAGCCACTGGGGCCAGGCAGAGAGCCACCACGGGGTGGGGCCACTGCAAAACGCCCCCCTGGACAATGCCCAGCAGAGCCAGGAGCTCCCCAATGTGCATGCGCTCCAACCTGTGAGGCCGGTGGCGTGGGCTGCACCCAGCAAAGGCGTGGGCGTCCAGCCCTGCCTGGCAAGGCTGTGCAGGCAAGGTCCCCACCCCAGTGGGTCCAGAAGGCGGGACCTCCCTCTCGGTGGGCCTGGAGTGTGGGGCAGGGAGCCAGAGGGGATTGTCTCAAGCCTTAAGTTCTAATGGAATTTGACACGGCGAGAAGCTCTACCTGAGCCAGGAAGTGGGCCTCCTCAGACACGAATCTGCTGCTGCCTTGAACAAGGACTTCTCAGTCTCCAGGACTGTGAGGAATAGACTCCTGTTGTTTGTAGCCACCTGGGCTGTGGTGTTCTGTCACAGCAGGCTGGACGGATTAGGACAGACCCATTCCTCAACGGAGAAACGTTTGGCTGGTTTCCTTTTGGTTATTGTGACTAATGCTGCTGTGAAGGTCGTGTGTGGGTTTTTGTGTAGACGTGTGTTTCCAGTTCTCGTGGGTGTGTACCTCAGAGTGGCCTTGCTGGGTCAGGTGGTAACTCTGTGTTTGACATTTTGAGGAACGGCCGGGCTGTTTCCCCGAGTGGCTGCATTGCCTTACATCCCCCCAGCATGATGCTAGGGCTCCGATTTCCCCGCCGCCTCACCGCCTCTGTCCTTACCTGTCTGATTTTAGCCGTCGCGGTGAGGTCTCAGTGTGGATTTGATTTGTGTTTCCTGATAACTAATGATGGTGATTATCTTTTCATATGCTTAATGACCATTTGTGTCTTCTTTGGAGAAATGTCTATTCAGATCCTTTGCCCATTTCTGAATTGGGTTATTTGTCTTTTTGTTGAGATGCTCTCTTCTTCTAGAAGCTTCTTCCAGGCTGTGTGGCCCATGCTCTCCTGGGCTTTTGCCTTCCCTGTTGTCAGTCTCACATCAGTCTCCATTGCTGTCTCCTCCTCCTCCTCCTCCTTCCAGCCTCTTTTCTTCTCTTGCTTCCTTCCCATGTTGGGGGAGCAGACGTCTGGAGTTCTCCTGTGGCCCGTTGTCCACTGCAGAGACTTGGGAGGTGACCGAGGGTGCCCCTCACCTTCACCCAGCCCGGCCTATGCTGCTCCAACACGTCTCCTCCTCTCCTCTAGTCCCAGCCCCTCTCTCCCCTGGACCATGTCCAGCCGCACTCTGGGGCCTCCCTGTTGTTGGTCCCTCCTTACCTTCCAGGTGAGGGATCAGCTCCTAGGCCTGAGACTCCGGTCCCTCCCCAGGGCCACCTCTGTGCCTCTTGCCACCCTGGTCACCCTTTGTGGGCGATGCTGCCCCTCACCCAGCCCGCTAATCATGCACTGTCCAGCCTTAGCCAGGCAGCCCCTCCTCCTGCAGACTTGCCTGGCCTCCCTAGGCCGGGGGGTGCCTGGGGCTCGTGGCTGTGTGCTGTGTGTCCCAGCCCCTGAGCCCTGCGCTGGGCACAGGGAATGCGACATAAGGTAGGAGTCCAGGCTTGTTGTTTTTAAGTACAGTTTCCAAGTGTTCCAACACCGCTTGCTGACAGGACTACCCTTTCCCCATTGAATACCCTGGCACCTTGTTCAGAAATCACTTGACCGTCTGTGTGGGTGCGTGACGCACACCACCGATTTCATGTCTTGTTGAGTCCTGAAATGCGTTGTGCGTGTCCTACAGCTTTGTTCACCTTCTCTTGAAGTTGTTTTGGATACTTCCAGTCCTTTGTATGTCAGTATAAATTTTAGAATCAGCTTGTCAATTTCTGTATTTTTTAAAGCCTGCTGTAATTTTATTTGGGATTGCATTGGATCTATGGATCGATTTAAGGAGAATTGATATCTTAACAGTCTTGCATCTTCCCAGCCGTGGACCCACCAGTCTTTCTTTCCGTTATGTGCTTTTTGGTTCCTTTCAGCAATTCCTATAGGTTTTAGTATACAGGTCTTGTGTGTATTTTGTTAAATTTATCATAACAATTTCATATTTTTTATGCTACTATAAAAGGTATTATTGTTTAAATTTTACTTTTCCATTATTGGCTGCCAGCACACAGAAAATCACCTGATTCTGTATATTGCCTGTGACCTGGGACCCCGTCAGATTCCCTTATCAGTTCTAGTGGCATTTTTTATAGAATCCTTAGAGTTTTCTGCACAGACGATCATGTCTTCTGTGACACAGCAGTTTTACTTCTTTGTTTTCAGTCTTTGTGCTTCTTACCTCTTTCTTCCCATCGCAACATTATAAAAGTGTGATTTTATGGATAGAATGTTGTAAACTTGTTGAAGGCCGGGTGAAAGTATGAGTGTGTACAAACCTGCCTTGTCCCCTCTGGGGAAGTGTCCCATCTCTCCTTGCAGGTACACGAGTGTTGGTTTATTTTACAGCTTCTCTTCATCAGGTTGGACAAGCTCCCTCCTGAGCTAATATCTGTTGCCAATCCTCCTCCTTTTGCTGAGGAAGATTGGCTCTGGGCTAACACCTGTGCCCATCTTCCTCTATTTTATATGTGGGACGCTGCCACAGCATGGCTTGATAAGTGGTGCGTAGGTCTGTGCCCGGGATCTGAACCCGTGAATCCTGGGCCGTCAAAGCAGAGTGCGCAAACTTAACCACTATGCCCCTGGGCTGGCCCCAAGCTCCCTTTCTTTTTTCTTATTTTCTTAGAGTTTTTATAATTAGTGAGTGTAGAGTTTTGTCAAATGTTTTTTCTGCATAATTTATTGAGATGATTTTTCTCCTTTTTAAATTTATTCTGTTAACATGAGAGTTACATTAACTGATTAGTGAGTGTCGCCCAGCCGTGTCTTCCTTGGGTGAGCTCCTCTTGCTCATGATGAACTGTCCCTCATATATATTGCTGGATTCAGCTTTCTCCCATTTTGTTAAGAATTTTTGCTCCTCTGTTCACAAGTGTTCTTTTCCTTTAGATGTGGTGCTTAGGTTTTGGTGTCAGGGTAAGGCTGGCCTTGTGGGATGTCATTGTTGCCTCCTTCTCCCTGTTCCAGAGGACTTTGTATGGTATTGATGTTACTCCTTTAAATATTTGATAGTGAAGCCATCTGTGCCTGATATTTGTGGGAATGTTTTTAAGAAGAAATATAATTCCTTCAATAGATACAGAACTATTTGGGTTTTCTCTTTCTTCTTGAGTCAGTTTTGATAATTCATGTCTTTCCAGGAATGTTTCTTTTTCATCTTAGTTGTCATGTTTATTGACTTAATATGATCCAGAAATTTCCTTGTCTGCCTTTTCATGTTGGGTGTGCTGGTTGGCATCCTCTTGTTTGCAAAGGGCCTTGGCAGAGCAGCGCCTGGGGACTTGCCAGATAGGTAAGGAGGCCTCGTTCACCATGACCCTGCACACCCCTCTCTGTTCCCCAGGGAGACAGGGAGGATCTGATGTGGCACCGCACAGGCCAGGGCTGATGGTTGTGTCTGGACACAGCTTCTTCGTTCTAGCACCAGAGGCTTCGTGAAGCCGTGGCACGAGAACGAGGGCACTGTATGTCTCGTTCCCTGCCACATGGAGTCAGCAGGAGTGGAGAGGGCAGTGGGAGCAGAGGCGAGTGTGGGGCAGTGGCATGCCTGGCCCCTCCCAGGGGAGGTGGCCTCATGCACATGCTGGGGGCACTTGCCACCATTCCCGCTGCATCCTAACTATCCAGGCGGCTGTTTCTGGCTGTCAGAAGCCCCAGGCGTGGCAGTCTGCACCCGTCTGTCAGGGTGGCTGCAGAGGTAACAGCGGGGCAGAGGCACTGAGGCAGGGACGTGTCGGGCATGTTCGAGAACAGCGGGGAGACCGTGTGACAGAGAGGAGTGAGCAGGGGACACCGTTGGGAGGTGAGATCAGAGATGCGGAAGGGCCCGATTGTGAGGCTTGGAATGCCCTTGGGAGGACTCTGGCTTTGATTGGAATGACGTGTGGGTCATTGGGGAGCTCTGGGGTTTGGAGTGACATGATCTGGCCTTTCCTGTAACAGGCTTGCTCCAGCTGCGGTGCGTGATGGAGTGTGATGCAGCCTCGAGTGGGGGGGGGGGGGCAAGGAGGCCAGGCCCTGGTGGGGATGGGGTGAGCAGGAGCTGTGGGGTGAGAGACGCACCCGCTTTGGGTTAACTTCCCAGTGTCACACTGGTTACTTGCTGATGGGATGTGCCAGTGGGCTGCATTGAAGGAGGAGAGGACAAAGATGGAACCCCAGGCTTTTGGCTGAAGGGGCTGGACGGACGGAGTTACCAGGAGCTGAGCTAGAGGTGGGGGAGGAATTGATTTGGGCACATGGAGTTGAGGTGCCCGCTGGACATCCAGGTGGAGACTAGGGGGCCATAGGATAGGCCAGTCTAGAGTCCAGCCCAGGTGGGGATGTGACTGGGGGACGGTGGCACACGGATAGATTTAGCCCATTAGTCTGGATGACACCACCGAGGAGGTGAGCGTGGGGAGCAGAGTTGCTGGTGCAGGGCCTGAGCTCTGGCTTGGACGTGTGAGGGTCAGAGAGGCGAGGGGCCAGCAAGGCCTGTTGAACAGGATGAGCTCGGGGTGAGCTGGGGGTGCTGGGAGGGTGAACTGCAAGCCACAGAAGGGAGGGAGGTGTGGGGGCCACCGGGGGAGGTGCGGGGGCCACTGGGGGAGATGTGGGGGCCATAGGGAGAGGTGGGGTCCATGGTGGGAGGTGCGGCAAGAAGAGAGGGCTCAGTGGCATCAGCGACCATGTGAGCCAATCCTGAGGGGAAAGACCGCGTACCTCCCACTGTTTGCCAGTAGCCTCTTGGCAATCTCTGAAGAAAGGGGCCCCTTCGTGGCGTCCTCAACCCACACCTTCTCATGCTGGTGTCAGGTCTCCTTTCTGTCCCGCTCCCATCCCCCTTCCTGCACGGGTGACCGTCCCCTCTCTTTGTATGCCGTGTGCTTTGTGTGGCCCAAGGGCTGGTGTCAGGGACCTGGAGCCCGCTGTGCCTGCCGGAGTGCCTGCTTGTCAGATGGCGCCCGGCTCTCAGGATCTTCCCACATGTCTATCCTGGGGCCAGCATGGTGCTCCCACACCCACTACTGCTGTAAGGGGGTCTGCAGGGAGCAGGCGAGGGGCATTGGGCTGCAGCTTGAAGGGTCTGAAGGCTTCTCTGGAGTCTGCCGGGCCCAAAGCCAGGCCAGGGCCCTTCCCTCGCCCACCTGGGTGTGTGCACAGGGCAGGGTTTGCCCAGGTGTCACTGCATCCAGAGGGGCAGTGGTCAACCCCAAGTAGGCGAGGGGCTGGTCTTTTCAGTTCCTTCCAGGTCACACTCAGAATCGTAAACTGAGGAGCTGGGGGAGATCTGGGCCCGGCCTCCCCGTGCTGCTGGGTCTGCAGGTGGGAGTCTCATCAGGCCTGCAGAGCCCGGCCAGGGCCCCAGGTTCCCCAGCCGTGGTCCCAGGGGCCTGTCTGCGGCTACCCTGCTCCAGGTTCCCATGAGTGCTGGCCTCCGGTTCGTGAGTGGGGTGAGGGTCCTGGCCATGGCTGGCTCCAGGCTGGTGTCTCTGCGCGGCCGTCCCCTGACCAGAGCTCACTGTGTCCTTCTCTCCCTCTCCTTACCCCTCTTGCTCACTGTTCTGCTCCCCGTGTCCATGTCTGTTTGTCTGTCCCTCTCCGGCCCCTCCCGTTTCCATCCTCTTTTCCTCTCTGCCTCTTTCCTTCTTGCCGGCCCCTCTCCTGCTCTTGCTCCGCATGTCCCCTGCCCTCTCTGTGCTGTCCCCCCTTCTGCTTCTCCCTGCCTTTCTGTGACCTTGCCCTCCATGCTGGGGCCCCACTCCCTGTCCTCTTTTCTTCTCCCTTCGGCCCCCACTCCCCCTGCCTCCTGCCCTTCAGGCACTCTGTGCAGCAGGAGACCAACAGCACCGTGGCTGCCAGCACCAGCGCCGTGAAGCAGATGTCAGAGCTCCTGCGGGGCTGCTCCCGGGTACGTTTCCTGGAGACCATAGGGTGAGGTGGGGGGCGACCTGGCTGGGGGTGGGGGACGTGTGGCGGGAGGGGTGTGGGGGAGATGAACGTGCGACGACGCTCAGGCTGGCCTGCGACTTGGCCTGCACGGCCACGGGGTCAGAACTCAGTGTGTTGAGTCACTCACACAGCGGCTGTTCCCCGAGCGCCCACGGATGCCAGGGCTGCTATGGCTGCTGGGCGTCCCTGCCTCCTGGCTGGGCTCCTCTCAACACCCACCCAGCCACCTCCTGTGTGCCTTCCCTGTCACTGCAGTCACCTCCTCACCTACCCTGTCTTCATCAGACCACAAACGTTATCACCGTGGTCACGACTGCCACCATACCCAGCACCACAGCCTCCTTCACAGCCCTGACCCTCTGCAGGCCCCTTCTCCACCACTCAGCCCCCATCCCCATCACCCAGTCCCTCCCCACTACCCAGCCCCCACTCCTGTCACCCAGCCCCTCCCCACCACCCAGTCCCCTCCCCTACCACCCAGCCCCTTCCCCCATCACCCCAGCCCCTCCCCCATCACTGCTGTCACCTCCTCCATTGACCTCTCATGTCACTTCCTTTGCCAGGTCAACACACTTCCTGTCTTGTTTATCCACACCTTACCTGATTTCCCAAAGGTTAGAGGGCACTTGTCACAAAACATTAAATACTTTAAACTCACAAATTGTAGGGCAGGAGTCTCTTTTCATAAATGAAGTTGCATTTATTACTGTTCATTTACATATTGCCACAGCTACTTTCGAGCTGCCATGGCAGAGTTGAGTAGTTGTGGCAGAGACTGGCCTGCAAATCCTAAAACACTGAAGTGGCCCTTACAGAGAAAAGCTCTGACCCCGGGTGTGGGAGATGCACTAGCGTGTGGCCTCCCTGGGAGGCTGGTCAGCAGTAAGAAGGCTTGACCTCCGGACGCTGCTGCAGCCTGGACAAACCTCAGAGCCCTTGTGCTGAGTGGGGGGCCAGATGCAGAAGAGCGCGTGCGTGTGGTTCTGTGGATGGGAGATGTCCGGGAGAGGCAGGGCTGTGGGGACAGCACGTGGGCTCGTGGCTGCCTGGGCTGGAATAGGAGCTGGGATTGGCTGCAGAAGGACACGGGGGAGCTTTTTGGGAAATGTGCCCAAACCCGGTGGTGGTGATGGTTGTACAACTGAAAGTTATTCAACTGTACAATCAAAACGGATGAATTTTACTTAATAAAATTTAAATTATACTTTAATAAAAAATAGGTAGACCCAGCTCTAAAAGTTGAGGTATGCTTTAGTCAAAAAAATACACTAAAAGGAATGTCATAGAAACAGGAGTCAGTTGTCCCCGGACGGGGTGGACAGAGAGCCCTTCCTTAGACCGTGGACAGAGCACGTGGAGCTTCGCTCCGAGTGTCTGGCACCGCTCCGCTCACAACTTAACAATCTCGCCGTCGGGCGTCGCTCGGGACGTGAGATGGGCGCCTGGCTCCCGACTGGCAGAAACCACGTGGCTCTTCACGTGAGGAGATCACGCACCGCGGACCAGTGTCTGCAGCGTGCCCGCCTTCACCCAGAATCGCGAGCGGCCCTGTGCTGGGTCCCGGACTGGATGGCGCGTGACTGACAGGCGTTTCTGAGGAGGGAGAGCCGCACGCTCACGCGGGTTGTTCCTGCTGAAGCCCGCGACTCGTTCAGTCCAGCTCACCGTTTGTTCAGTGCCTTCTGTGTCTTTGGCTTTGTGGGGTACAGACACTGGATAAGAGGTCGTCCTTTAAATTGTGGAACGAGGTCAAGGCTGCAACCGTCCCCAGACCCCCTGGGCATCAGAGGATTACCCCCGACCAGGCGCTGCGCTGAATCTTTGCTTCACCGTCCCCTTCAGTTTTCCTGACGGCTGCAGCTCGCTGTCCACCCCCTCTTTATAGGAAGGACGCTGAGGCTTGGAGTGTCCTTCCCAAGGTGTCGCAGCCGGGGAGGAGTCCCGGCTAGATTTGCACTCTGGTCTTTGTGGGTCCAGAGCCCAAGTTCTCACCTCTGTGTGTGCCACAGGGGCCAGGAAGTCAGAGCGTGAGCTCCCTGGGAGTTCAGAGGGATCACTGTTAGCCTAATATATCCTTCCTTCTTCCCATCCACCTGCCAGCCCCCCATCTGTCTGTCCGTCCATCCACTTACCCCCCCATCCAGCCATCTGAGAACCCAGCAACCGTTTATTGAACACCTGCTCTGTGCCAGATGCTGGGAGAAGGATACAAATGAGATCCCCTTTGAGGCTGTCATGGTCCTGTGGGAGGACAGCTTGGCCGGGCAGGGCTGGCCTTGCTGACTGCTGTTGAGGAAGAAAGGCTGTGCTGATCCCGTGGAGCTGAGGGACTGGAGGGCTGGAGATGTTTTGCTCAAAAGCACTAAAGAGCTCCCCAGGCTCTTAACTCTGTCCTGGGGCACATATATGGTGCCAATTCCAGGAGCCTCACCTGGACGCTGAGACAGGCTTCATGGAGCTGCAGCCACACGGGGGACCATCAGGTCCAGAGACCATTGAGTGCCTTTGAAAGGTGTGCGTTGGAAAGCTGGTGTCACTGAAATGTGGCCAGCCTGCTGGTGCACTCATGGCTTGTTCTCGTCTGTGGGCTTGCGTGGTGGTGTGTGGTGGTGGTGGAGGGGTGAGTGCCGTGCCCAGGGGCCAAGTTCAGGTTGGAACTACACAGAAGCCCCCCCAGGAGGGTGGGCTCAGTCTATGACTTGAGAGTGGCCAGAGCCCTCTGGGAGATGATGGGAGGTGCTGGGGGCAGGAGGGACCAGGAGCTCGTGCCTGCGTCCTGGTCCACACGCACTGGCCACCAGTGTGGCTTCGTCTGAGTCGGTGCTGCAGGAAGGAGATGAGGGTTGGGGCTCCTAATGGCCTGGTGGTGCTCACAGCAGACGAGAGTGGCAGTGCCAGGTCCCAGCACTTGCTTATTCATTCCCGCGTTTGACAGCATGTCTTGAGCACCAGCTCTGTGCCAGGCATTATTCTGGACACTGGGGTACAGTGGTGAACCAGACAGACGAAGTCTCATTCCGGCGGGCAGATGGAGGCCGTGAAGAGGGGAGGGAGGGCGTGAGGGCAGAGATTTCAGTGGCAGGAGGGATGGTTTGATGACTGTGGTTCTGACACTGGTGGTGAGATGCAGCCTTCCACGTGATTAGGCATGTGGGCTCTGGGGTCAGAGGCCTGGCTTCAGGGCCTGCATCTACCACCTGTGTGGCCTTGAACAGGACACCTAGGACTTGATGCTGAAGTCTGCTGAGCTGTCAGGTGGGGACCATAACACCTCTCACTTGAGTGGGCTGTTTTGGGGACCAGAGAGGCATATCGTGTTAGAGCAGCACCTGGCTCCATGGTCAGTGTTGAAGACGTGTGTGAGACTGGGTGGAGATGGTGTCTGTGGATGCTGGCTGTGCCTGTAGAGCCTGTGCTGGCATTTGAAGGGGTGAGGTGATGGCACTGGGTGATAAAGGAGATGGGGATGAGCCCAGTGCTAATGGATGAGGGGTTGGTGATGGTGGTGAGGCTCGTGAAGGATGGAGAAGGGGGCGTGGTGGAGGCACTGCTGGGAGGAACAGGAGGGGCACAAGGAGTGTTGGGACCTGAAGCTCCCCAGGGATTGACGGGGCTGTGGGGGCAGGACAAGGCCTCGGCCACCTGTTTAAGCCACACTCTCTCTCTGCAGCAGGAGCGTCTTCAGCTGGACTGCCTGAAAACTCAGCTCTCAGATGCCATTCAGCGCTATGGAGTGGTGCAAAAGGTGAGCCACCCACAGGGAGACGTAGCCGGCCAGCTGGGTGGGCCTCAAGCCCTTGAGCACCTGCTCTGGCTTTTTTGTCCCTGGGTTGGCCTGGGTCGGTCCCATCCCCTAAAGCAGAGGAAAGGTTGGCCTTGTGGACGTTTGACAGTCGCCAGAACCTTGCTGGCACGACCTCGGTGTGTGCAGTGAAGGGTATTTCCCTTCTGGTGCTGCCTACGAGGCGTCCTCCAGCAGCCTCCTGGGCGGTGGGACGAGCAGGTGTCACCGTTCTGACAGGGGAGGAGACTGAGAGGCAGAGGGTGTAAGTGTGTGGAAGGAGGCTCTCCAGCAGACGGTTGGCAGAGCCCAGCCAAGCTCCCTGTGTTCCCGAGACCCGGGACAGCTGTGTTCCCTGTCAGTCACTGTCCAGTACTTAACGTTTGCCTGATTGTTCTTCTCTCCTCCCTACCTTTTCTCTTCTTCCTATCTCCTCTTCTTGTGCTTTTTCCAACAGAAAATTGCGGAGAAGTCCAGAGCACTGCTTCCCACGGCGCAGAGGGGTGGCAAACAGGTGGGTGCCGAGAATTTACCATGGTCAGTGGGCGTTAGGGGACAGCAGAGTCTGGTGCCCTTGGTGCTCCAGGGAAGAGCAGGAGGACTGAGGACAGGGGCCCTGTCTGAGGGGGTCTGCCTTCACAAATAACCTTCTAAAAAATTGGTGCTTTAGTCTTAGGTCTCTGGAGCAGGCTCGACACGGGGTGAGCTCCCAAGGAATGATGGTCGACAGTTCCTCTTCTGTAGCAAGACGAACTTCTGTCAGACCAACCCGCCTGTGTGGGCAGAAACTGATATAAAATCTAGAAAAAGCGTATAATTGGAGTCTGAGGTGAACAGGAGGGAGAGAGAATGGACAGAAACAATATTTGAAGAAGTAATGGTTGAGAATTTTCCAAAAATGTCCTAAGACTTCAAGCCAAGAATGAAGTCCTAATACTTCAAGATTGAAGAAGCTCTGTGATATATAGGATAAATTTATCCTATTTCCTAAAGACCACCCTTAGTCACATCATAATAAAATTTTGAAAACAAGGACAAAAATAAAATCTTAAAAGCAGATTAAAGTCTGAGAAAAGGCACATTATTTTAAAAGAACAGCAAGACTGACACCTGACTACTTAAAGCAAACAATGGAGGTCAGAAGACAATGGGAAGATATCGTCAAAGAAAATAACTATGGACCTGGAGTTCTATATCTGGGGAAAACATTTTTGTGAAATGAAAACACTTTTAGAGGAACGAAACTAGGAGAATTCATCATCAACAGAACTCTCTAAAAGTAGAAAAAGGGAGACGATCTCCAATGGAAGTGCAGTAACAGAGGAAGGAATGGTGAGCACTGAGAACGATAAAGCGTGGATGCACCTAAATTCATGGTGTCTGCTGAATAATAATCATAATGACTTGTGGGGTTTGAGATATGGGGCAAATGAAAATACTTGGACAACATAGCACAGAACACACAGGGATTTAAATGGTATTAAAGTGTTGTAATGTCCTTGTGTCACCAGAGAAGTGACAAAAATACTAAAGGTAGACTGTAATAAGCCAAGAATGCATGTTGCATTATGTAGGTAATACTAAAAGGACAGTACAAGAGTAGAAACTATAAAATAGGTTAATAGAAAGGAACATGTGAAATAAAACAAAACTTGGTTAATTTAAAAGCAAGCAAAAAAAAAAAAAGAAAAATCAACAAAACCCAGCAAAAATAGGAAACAAATTATAAGATACTAGATTTATACCATTTATAATTATTTTAAATTAAAATGGACTAACCTCTCCAATTAAAAGGCACAGGTTGTCAGACTTGGTTAAAAGAAAAAAACTGTATAGTGTTTACAAGAGGCACATGTTAAATATAAATCCAGAAAAATGTTAAAAGTCAACAGATAGGAAAAAGATATACCCTGCAACCACTAACCAAAAGAAAACTGGTCAGCTATATTAATATCAGAATCAGTAGACTTCACATGAAGAAGTATTACTAGAGATAAAGAGATGTGTTTCATAAGGATAAAATATCAATTCAAATGGAACATACCATTCTAAATTTATATGTACCTAATAATATAGCCTCAAAATATATAAAGCAAAACTGAGTAATAAAAGGAAAAGTAGTAAATCCACAATCATAGTTGGAGATTTTGACACATCTCTCTAAATGACTGATAAAATAAATTGAAAAGAAATTTAGTAAGGATATAAAAGATTTAACCAATACTATTAATTAATACACTTTGACCTAATTGATATTTATGACACCATATCCAACCACAGGAGAATATGTTCTTTCAGGTACACATAATGCATATGCTGGACAGTAAAGCAAGTCTCAACAGATTCCAAAAGGATTGGCATAATACTGATTATGTTCTCTAACCTGAGTGAATTAAACTAGAATTTGATAACAAAAAGGAAATTGCCAACGGTTGAGAATTTACAGAATACAATTTGATGAAATAACCCATGAATCCAAGAAGAAATCACAGTGGAAATTAGAAATTATCTTGAATTGAACAAAAATGAAAATGCAATAAATCAAAACTTGTGGGATGCAGCTAAAGCAGTGCTTAGAGGGAAATTTATAGCTTTAAACACATTTATTAGAAAAGAAGAAAGTGAAAATCAGCGATCTAATTCTTGATCTCAAGAAGCTAGAAAAATGACAACAAATTAAATCCGAAGAAAATATGTAGGAAAAAGCAGAAATCAATGAAATATAAAACACATGCACAGTAGACAAATTCAACAAAGCCAAACGTTGGTTGTTTAGAAGGATTAACAAAATTGTTGAACTCTTACAAGATTAATCAAGATACAGAGAGAAAATACAAGTTACTAGTATTAGGAATGAAAATGAAAATATTACAGATCCTACAAATTAAAAAAAAAGTAATAAGATATTATAAATAACTTTATGCCAATAAATTTGACAACTTAGATGAAATATAAATTTTTTTAGACAAATGTAACTTACCAAGATATATAGAAAATCTAGAAAGCCCAGTATTTATTAAAGAAATGAAATACATAATTAAAAAACATCCCACCAAGAAAACTGCAGATCTAGATGGCTTTACTGGTAAATTCTTCCAAGTATTTGAGGAATAAATAATACCAACTTACACAAACTCTTACAGAGAATATTGAAAAATGGAAGACGTTCCACTGTGCTTTACGAGGCCTGTGATTCCTTGATTCCAGGTTCTTACAGGACATCATGGAGAGGAACATAACACGTTCTCTCCTGGGCATACAAGCAAGAATCTTAACCCCAATGTTAATAAGCTACATGTAGCAATATGTAAAAAAGATAATACATCATTATAAAGTGGGCTTTATTCTGGAGATGCAAAGTTGGTCTACATTCAGAAATAATCGGTGTAATTCACCATGTTAATAGATGAAGTAAGAAAATCTACTTTTTCTTAATAAGATCATCTCAATAGATACAGAAGAGTATTTGGTAAAGTTCAGCGCCCACCCAGTGCGGGGCTCAAAACTCTCAGCAAACTAGGAATAGATAGGAATGCCTTTGATCTGAGAGGGGGTCTTCAGAAGCTCTATGGTTAGCACCACACTTAGTGCTGAGATGAAAATCTCTTTTCTTGAGAGAGAGGGCGAGACCCGGGGTCTGGTACTATTCCTTCTTATCCTCATTGTCCCAGAGAGTTTATCCAGTGCAATAGGGCAAGAAGAAAGAAAAGGAAGAGACCACTTCACAGACAGCATGATTGTGTAGCTAGAGAATGTGGATGAATCGGAAGACAAACATAGAAGTAATACTAAGTGAATGTAACAGGATGATTGGCACCACGTCAGTATACAAGAAAACATCATGTGCTGGCAGAAGACGATTTGGAAATGAAATTTAGAAAGTGGTACTATTTATAATAGTATCAAAAGTGGGAAGAAGCCTCTGTATAGGAAACTACAAAACATTACTGAGAAATTACAGAAGATCTAAATAATGGAGGGGTATTCCATGTTGATAGGATAGAAAACTCAATACATATCAGTCTCACCAAATAGATCTGTAGATTCAGTACAATCCAAATAAAAATCCCAGCAGGTTTTGAGTGTGTGTGTGTGTAAGTTGTCAAGCTGATTCTAAAATGTATATGGAATGTAAAAGGCCCAAAATAGTGAAGACAGTTTTGAAGAAGAAGAAAACTGGAGGATTTACAGTGCAAGGCATCATAACGCAGTATAAAGCTGTAGAAATTAAAGGTGTGGTGTTTGTTGAAGGCTAGACAAGCAGACCAGTGGGAGCAGAATCGAGTCTAGATGCAGACCCCCCCCCCCCCACGGTCACCTGGTTCGTCCTGCCATGCAGCGGGAAATAGAAGACTTATTCTGGACTTGATACTGAATTGGTTGGATATATGAATTGGGAAAAAGGATCCTGTTGAGCAAATGGCAAGTAGAACTCCAAACACCCCTGCCTGCTGTATCTCAGTATCAGGGTTGCCAGGGAACACAGCCCCGTCAGTCAAAGATGGAACTGCGCTTGATTCACCTAGAGAGAGACAGCAAGATCAGCTTCCACATGGGGTATGGTCCCCCGTGGCCAGCAGGTCCCTCCCGGCTGCAGACACAGGGCCGTGACCTGCACGCACCCTGCTTGTACTGCAGCAGAAGGACCCGGGCTCTTCCCCACAGGGGACAGCTAGGTGCTATATGACGTGCACACTTTAGCAGAACAAAGGAGCATGGACTGAGTCTGAAACAGGCAAGACGTTCCCACACAAGGGATGAGCCCAGTGCAGCTGTGAGGGTGCCATCTCTGGTGAGGAAGTGCTCCAGGTGCATGGCCCGTGCTTATGTGGCTGAGGGGGCCAGAAGACTGCATGCTCAAGACTGCTATTCCCAACACATCCTTTACCCTAGCTCATCCATGCACAAGACACCCCAGCTGGGTCGTAGACCTGAATGTCAAAGATAAGGCAATGCAGCTTCTAGAACATACCATAGGAAGCTATCTTCACATCTTCATGGCAAGCAATGGTTTCTTACACAGATAAGGAAGTAGTAACTGTAAAGAAAAAGACCAATAAACTTGACTTTGTTAAAATCAAGACACCCTTAAGAGAGTGAAGAGCCAACTCGTAGCGTGAGAGAAGGTATTGGTACAACGTGTCTGAAAAGGACTTATGTCCATAATATATAAAGATCTTTTACAAATCAATAACATAAAACAATTCAAAAACATAAAAGGGCAAAAGCCTTAGACAGGCACATCGCAAGAGGGATGTCCTAGTGGCTCACGAGCACATGAACGTGTACTCAGCATGTGTCCTCAGAGGGGAGAGTAAACTCACAATGCTCTGTCACCACACACCACCTCACACCCACCACAATAACTAGAACCAATCCACAGTCTGCGCCGCTGTCAGCCGACTCCACGCAGGTTCCGCCAGAGCTCCGTATGCTCCGCCGCAGCGGGGAGGTGCTTCCTCTTCATGGGCCAGGGGGAAGGTCCCTAGCGGTGCTTCCCCGCCCGCGGGCACAGGCAGAGAGCTGCCCCTGGTCTCTGGGCCCACTTCCTTTAATTTGGGGGTGGGGGGAAGGATTGCTGCAGTCGTGCTGGTTCTGGCACTCTGGGCTTGACAAGCCTCTAGACACTTCTATCAGCTCATAAATCGTCATTTGGAGAAATCAGTGACCAGCCTTGGGCTACTAAACAGAAGCTCTCTTTCTGAAGCGTGTGCCTGGCTCACCCCTGACCCCTGCCCTCCCCCCAGGGTCATGGATGTTGCTGCACAGATCCCAGGGCTGGAGTCTGTGGGAAGGTGGCCTGTTTCCCAGAGCCCCTGAGAACCCTGGGCTCCCTTGCTCCTCGCTGGCCCCTGGTGGGGACATGCTGACCCCTGCCACGTGTCCTCCCTAAACACCCACTGGGGCGTCACCTCTTCTCACGGGAAAGCGCTCACAGCCCGGCTCTCCGCGGTCACGCTGGATTGTGGTTTCCTCCCTGCCGGTCAGAGCGGGTCAGACCCTCCGCCTTGGAGGGAGGAGAAAGCCGCCTTTGTCGGCCCCTCTCGAGCTGGAAAACCATCACACGGCCGTCCCCTGCGCAGCCCCAGCGCCTTGCCAGCAAATCCCTAATCCCAGCTTCAGAGCTAAAGACCCAAATTGGGCCTTTGTGAGGAGAATAAAGGGGAGCTTTCTGATCCTTTCAGGAGAAGGGCTGTGGTGGGATCAGGCGTCTCAGCCGTTTCTTCTCCCGTCTCTTATCATGAGCCGCTCGGGCTGGCCCGGTAACTCTGGGGAGCACGTGGGGGCGGCAGCCGGCCCCCGCTCCACATGTCTGCACGGAGGGCCAGCATCCTTGGCTCTCAGCTTTCAGGGAGCTTCCACTGAAACCCCAACTTCCAGGGAAGGTGACACGTCACGTCCTGTGCCACTTCCTCCCTCCAGCGTGTCTGATTCATTACGTTACCTGGGCCATAGTATTTATTGTGTGGATATGCCGTCGCTTTTCCAGGGCCTTCTCTGTTGGCAGGGATTTGCAGTTCCAAACATGGGCCACAGTGAGCGCGCCTGGATTTCCGTCCCCGGGCCACAGGCGAGGGCACCTAGGGTGGCTCTTATCACACAGGATGACTAGATTTACATGGAAGCTTTTAGGAGCTCCATGCCCGGGCAGTGCCCAGGCTGATGGAATCAGAGGGGTGCAGGACCGAGGGCCCTGTTCTAGACCAGACCACTCTTGGGAGGTGGTGGACATGTTGCTCTCTGGAGGTGCACACCCTTGGGGTCCCGCCTGCAGGCAGGGGTGTCCCGGACCCTGAAACTCACTTGCATCTGGAGATAGTGGCTTCTTCACGTTCCCATTGGGGGTTTCGGGTGGCTTCCTCACGTTGGCGAGGTTGGTTGAGGCCTCACTGTCTTCATCTCATTCGCTTCTTTCTGTGACTCTGGGATGTGGGTGGTGTCAGCCCATCTCATGGAAGTGAAGACAGGCTTGGAGAAGTTAGGAACCTGCCAGGAGCACGCTGTAAGCCATGGGTTAGCTTTTCCTGTTTCCTCACCGCTGTGGACCGAGGGTGTGTGTGGTGAGTGCGGAGAGCCAGCCACGGTCCCTTCTGTGGCAGTGAGGAGTGTGCCAGGCAGGACGGGTGGGAGCGCAGCTGACGTGTGGTGAGCACGGGCCACGGCCTCAGGGTGCGGGTCCCTGTTCCCATCCTACAGGCAGGACTCTGAGACCCTGAGAATGTGCCTGACCCCCCCGGGGCCGCTGGTGGTGCTGGTGCTGGGCCAGGAGCTGTGACTCGGCTCCGTGCGCAGCTCAGGAGGGGGCGTGGGGTCTGGCTCGGGGCCAGCCCCCTCCACTCCCGCCTGCCTGGCACTGCTCGCTTCCTCCCGCCCACACCGGGAAGGGGAGGTGATAATTGCCGCCTTGGACGTGCAGCGCTTGTCAACAGAGTTTTTAGATCTTTTATTCTGTATTCATCTAGCCACGTATTTATTTATTTAAAGGCTGTGCCGACTCCCGGGGGAAGAGGGTCGCCGTGCTAGTGTGGCTGTAGGAAGAACGTCGGCTTTGGAAGGAGAGCCGGGTTAGCAGGGGCTTCGCTCCCCCACCTGTGGGACCCTTGGGCCACCCTCCTCAACAGAGAGTGAGCGAGCCAACCTCGCGGGCTGTGAGCAAACCGAGGGACAGAGAGCACCTGGCCTCACGCTGTGTCCCCCGACGGCCCCGGTGGTGGCGATGGCGGCGGCTGTCGATACTTTTGGTTCCCTTACCACCAGGGCCTCCTGCAGGACGCCACCTGACGGCCCCCTTTCCTCGGCGCAGTCGCACACACGGCTTTCACAGCATCGCGCACCCACCCGTGCTGGCATTTGTCAAAAATGTGTGGAGGTTCTTACTTGTGCGATTTGTTGGTTTCTGTGCCCAGCCGAGTGTGGTGCAGTGTGTCTGTGCAGGAGCTCTCACTGTCCGCCTGCTCTGTCCCCGGGCCTGGCACGAGCTGGCTGTTACGGCCTCTCAAAGCGTGTGGGAGAGAAGGGCGACTCTGGACTGTTCTCCCCCTGCCGCGTGGTGGGGCCCACAGGAGGAGGGTCTGCCGCGAGGACAAGCACCGTCCCGTAACCACCACCCAGGGACTCAGGTCACTGGGGCTGCAGGGCTGCCCCAGCCCAGTGGGCCCTGAAGCCCCCGGAATCCCATGTGGCACCTCCGCTGGCATCAGCCTGGCCAGCACTCTGCCCCGTGACCACCCTGAGCTGCACAGGGGCTGGGAAGGTGGTCTTCCTTTCAGGCAAACGTCAGGGTCCCATAATGAAGGGACAGCAGAAAACAGGCACGTGGCCGCCTCCACAGCCCCTTCCGGGACAGCTGCTGTGGAGAGCCCTGGGGATGGGCGGCGGCGGAGGCACTCTCTGAGCCACTCCCAGGCTGCAGCTTTGTCCCGCCCCATCGCCTGCCCTCAGGAGGGGCTCACCCAGAGCTCTGGAGTTGCGCTGGGTGAGTTGGGGTGGCAGCTGCGCCACCATTGGTCCCTCTGCCTGGTGGCGACTTATAGAGGGTCTCACTGGCCCTGCCTCCAGGAGGCACTCTCTCTGGGCCAGGAGGAGGGTGCTGTGCTCAGGGTCAGCACCCAGACGAACTGAGGGCGTCCACCCTGGGGACAGGAGAGAGGTGAGGAGGCCCCGTGCACTCGGGGGATGCAGTCGGCCAGGGAGGAAGCTGGTCCAGCCATGGGCTTCTGAGGCCCCTTCCGCGCCCCGGGCTCAGGCGGCGCCATCCTCTCTCCTGGTTTTGCATTTCTGTCCTGGAGCGCCTCTGCTGGAATTGGAGCCAGATCCTGGTTTCACGGCCTGGCTGTTCCAGCCCCGGTGTCCTCCTCTGTGATACGGGCTTGTGGCTCCCCTGTGCGTGGTAGTCGGGAGAATCAGAGACAGCTGGCTCCAAGGAGACTTAACACATACAAGGCGGGGAGCACTGGCCACCAGGCCGCCCTCCCTTGCCTTTGCCTGTCCTCTGTACCTTTTCCTGTTGCCCTTTCACACACGCACATTCATACACACATTCACATACATTTACACGTACAACACATACACACACTCATACACGCACAGACTCCTTCACACACACTCATGTTGAGACACATTTATTCACGTACACTCACATACATTCACACGCAAACACGTGTGCATTCACATATATACACACGTACATTCACATCACACATACTCACACACATACGCCCGACGTGAAGAAAGCCACGTGGACTGCGGGGAGGAGGGGAGCCGGGAGTGCTGCTGCTGGCTTCCTAACAGGAGGGGCCGTGGGGTGCAGATCAATAGTTTTTGTTGTCGCATCCTCAGTTAAATACAAACGTACACGTGAAGCGTGGCTCTGGTGTGAGCCCTGCGTCCTGTTCCTGCCTCCTGCTCTCCCTCACCTTTGCAGGGTGCCTGGGGGGCAGCCCCCCACAGGCACCCCCAAACCCCTACTCAGGATCTGACACTTCAGGGGAGGATGCCAGTTCACTTGTCCCCAGATTGTCCCGTCAGAGAGCAAACTGAGCTCATCGAAGGGAAAAGCCACCATTTTATTGGATTTAAAAATTTGGTAAATTAAAGAAATTAATAAGGAATAAAACAACTTGAAAATATCCCTCAGGCTTGGTCAGAGATCTTTGGACTGAGCAGGGGGTTGTGTGGCTGTGCAGTCCGTGGTGGTGTCTGCCCCCCTGTGCGTGGCGTCCGTGCCTCATGTCCACAGCCCCTGCCCGGCAGCCGCTCCTCTGTCCTGTGTCTAGCTCCAGGACAGGCTTTCGGGGACTCACAGCCCCCACAAAAGAGGCTAGGGTTTGTGTTTGTGCTCCTAGGGACATTTTTCGGGCCTTTACAAAGAAGCCTGTGACCCCCCCCCCCCAAGACCTGGGAACCTGCAGGGTCTTCTGTGCGGCCCTGGGTTGGGTGGGGCCATGGGGTCCTGCCGAGTGCTCCCCGCAGCCAGGCCTGGGATGGCCAGAGGGGGATACACAGGCTGAAGGGCAGGGACCCAGCGTCCCCCTGTCCCTGATCCCTGCCCGCCATTTGCAGCAGCCCCTGGCACCCCATGACCCTGCCGGGGACTTCGCCTGAGCGACAGGCTGGAGGCCTCAGGCCCGCGGCCCCATGAGGGTTTGCGAGCCCAGGCTGCCGCTGCCTCTCCTCCCGCCCAGAGCTGGAGGCTGGGGGGCACGCAGACTCCCCAAGGCTCTGGGCGCCTGGGAGCTGAGGCTCGGCCTCGAGGAGGAACTGGGAGGAAGCGTCGCCTGGGCCTGGTGGCAGCGAGGTGCGCCCGTGGTCACATGTCTGTCTCTCATCAGCAGAGTCCCCGGACCCCTTTTGCGGAGCTGGCTGACGATGAGAAGATCTTTAACGGGGGTGACGGCGTGTGGCAGGGCCAGGAGCAAGCGCTGCTTCCAGAGATCACCGAGGAGGACCTGGAGGCCATCCGGCTGCGCGAGGAGGCCATCCTGCAGATCGAGGTGAGGGCCTGGCGTGTGTGTGTGCGAGTGAGTGTGCAGGTGGCCTCCTGTCCCGTGGTGCTGGGCGTGCATTCAGAATGCAGCAATTGGACGGCTTGGCGGAGACACGCTGGCTCTGTTGGTGGTGGGGTCTGGGTCCCGCATGTGTGTGACCGTGGGCGGTGGGGTCTGAGCCCTGACCTGTGGCTGTGAGCGTGCGCCCTTCTCCCTCTGGGCCTCAGTTTCCTCATCTGCAGGGGGAGGAGGAGGAGTAGCCTACCCGCCCTGAGCTCCCAGGGGCCCGGTTTCTGGAACAAAGTTCTCCTACAAGCAGCTTCTTCTAGATAAACAGGGACCTGGGCAAGTTGATAAACTGAGTCATCAGCTCAGGACGTTTTGCTGTGTCTACAAGCAGTAGATCTTATGTCCTGGAAGGAGGTGGATGCCCCAGGGAGGCGGGTCTGGCCCCTGTACTTCTGGGGCCCCTCCCGCTTCGGCCTGGTGGAGGGGTGCTTGTTTCTCCAGATCTCTGTCGGTGCCCCCTCCTCACCTGCCTCACTTCTCAGGAGGAAGTTGGGAGGCAGCGCGGGGGCCTGCTCTTTGGGAGACAGGCCTCCCGCTTGCTGCGACGACCCAGAGAAGGGACAAACACACGTTTTTATCCGTCTCTGTGGCAGCAAGACTTGCTTGTACTGGAGGAGCTGAGAAGCAGACACCAGAGCTGTCGCCCTAATGACTCGGGGTGCTGGAGGCCCAAGAGGCAGGGGGACACCTCCTTCTTTTGGCTTAAGAACTGAAACCCTCTTAGAAGGGCCCCCAATAGCCACTCGGGCACACCACGGGGTGTCTGGACCGCTTGTGCCTGGTGGATGAAGGGGGGAAGAGAGGGGCTGTTCTTGATTGACTTAGCATTGTCCTGGTCCCCAAGGAGTGGACGTGCAGGTGCCCCATTGGGCCCCAGATATGAGGACGTGGGCAGGGTGAGGGCTGCCCCCAGGAAAGGCTGGGAGCTCCTGAGCCGGCAGGAGGCTCACCCCTGAGGGCGAAGCCGCAGGATGGGCCGTGGGTTCTGATGCTGTGTCTTGCTTGGGGCTGGCCGGTGCCTTGGACAGCCTCCTGTGGCCTAAGGGCTGGGGGCAGCCGTGGGGTTCAAGGAGGGAGCTGGCCCCGTGTGAGTGGGGTTCTCACCTGTCAGGCAGCCAGGCCCCAGTGTCACTCGGGTTCTCTGTGTGGTGAGTATGGGCAGAGGGCTGCACTTTACGGGGGTGAGAGGGCCCCATGTGGAGGCCCCTGGAGTGCTTCAGCTGAGACGAGGGGCCTGGGCCTGACGGGCGAGGGGCCGGGGCTCTGGGCCGACCTAGGACTGCAGTTACCACGGGCCTGGCCTGAATCCCTCAGTCCTGTCTGTGGCCCTCAGAGCTGAGCTGGGGGTGAGCAGGGGGCCTGTGGGCAGTGCCCAGTCTCGCCTTTCCGCCTCGGTCCCCTCCTCTGCAGCGTGGCAGCAGGTGCTGGTGGCTGGAGGGTGATGGTATGGGCATTGGTGATGCAGGCATGGAAGGTGGTGAGCACCACAGCTCCCTGCCTCCCTGCCTGTGGTCTTTGAAAATCAGGAAAACAAACACAAATTGTCATGAACCTTTAGAAAGCTCTCTCTCAGCTTTGCCACTTGTCCTGGTGACAGTGCATCTCAAACATGACTAGTGAGGGAGGGGCCCGACATGACCCAAGAGCGTGGGGAGGGAGGCAGCAGAGGCCCGTCGGGGTCCGAGGGGCGGGCCGGCATCCCCAGGCCCCTCCATGATGGCCTGGAGCCCAATTGCTCAGGGATCTTGGAATTTGTCTGTGTACAGCCACAGCGGCCTGCAGGGGGTCAGGCCACAGTGCCTGGGCGGGTATTTTGGGGAGGGGGCTGTGGGAACAGCCTCAGGAAGACACCTGGGGGTTCACACCTTGGCCATTTGCAGACTTTCTGTGTGGAACTTACCCGGCTCCTTACCAGCCCCCACCCGTCCTCCTGCTCTATCCTCCCACTGGCCTCCACTCTGTCCCCCTACTCCACCCCCACTGGCCCCCATTCCATCCCCCCACTCTGTCCCCTACTCTGTCCTCCCACTCAACCACCCCCACTGGCCCCCCACTCCACCCCCCACTCCGTTCCTCCACTCCATCCCCTTGCTGGACCCTCATTCCGCCCCCACTCCTTCCCCCCACTCCACCCCCTACCAGCCCTCCATTCTGTCCCTCCACTCTAGCCCCCCGCTGGCCCCCCACTCCATCCCCCCACTTCGTCCCCCCACTCTGTCCCCCGACATGCCCAGGGCTTTTGAATTTGCACAGCTGTGTGCATTCATGAAGTTGCCGAGGTGACACTTGGGGTCTGGGAACCCCCTTTGAGGCTTCGTCTGCCCTCGGGGACTTACCTTGTTGGGTAGGTGGTGGGGGTGTGAACAGGTGGGAAGACTGAGGCCCAGAAAGTGGAATCAAGTCTCAGCAGCAGGTTACTGTCACATCTGATTCCTTCCTGCTTTGTGGCCTCCGGCAGGCATTTATGGGGTGAGTGTGGGCCTGGCGCAGGGCTGGTGCCGAGGGTGCAGAGCTGGTGGCTCCACTCGGTGTCCCTTCTTTCTTTCTTGCCCTCCTCCTCCCCAAATCATCCTATGGGACAAGACAAAGTGCCAGAGGAGGAGGCTATGTCCTGGCTCAGGCCCAAGTCTCCACTAACTAACTGGGTGACCTTGAACCTGCCACTTGCCTTGGTGGTTTCATCTGTGAAATGGGCAGGTTGAGGGATGGTCTCTCTCTCCAAGGCCCTGCCATCTCAGATGGCCCGTGTGTCACGGCAGAGAGCAGCGGGCCCTCTGGGGGGCTGTCAGGGGAGCTGATGGGCACCTTGGCTCTCTAGCAAGGGGTCGAGTAGTGAATGGGTAGGAGACTGGAGGCCAGAGGGGTACCAAATCTCCCTTAATGATTCTGGGTCCTTCCTTAGCTCCGTGGGCCCACTGGGACCTGGCCCGTTAGGTTCCAAGTGAGGGTGTCCTGTCCCCAGGGGCTCTGTAAAGACCTCCACCCAACCTCCCCGGGCAGCCTGTCTTCTGTCAGCACAGTGTCCTTTGAGACCCTTTGGGGGCTTCCCATAAGTGAGCACGACATCCTGTGCTGCTTCCCTGGCCTGGACACCCCTGAGGTGGCCCCACTGCTCTCCTCCCCACCCCCTGCCCCCCAGTTCCTGGGATGCCCACAGCACGCCTCATCTGCTGCTCAAGGGCTCGTGCCCCGGCTCCTGCTGCCTGGAACCCCTCCCCAGACCTCAGGGTTTCTGGCGGCCCCCCACCCCCCGCTCCCTGCCCACCTCAGCATGCCCCGAGGCTCTGGTTGACCTGGTTGCTGGCCGAGTTACCATCTGTCTGTCCACCAGAACAGGGACCCCTTCTGTCTGGTGTTGGGGCCAATCCCCAGGGCCTGCAGGAGCTGGCTTGGCAGATGCTTGTTGGATGAACCCAAAAAACTGGCCAGTCCCCCACGACAGTAGAGGCCTGTCCTGCGCCCCTGCCCGGGGCTGCCCGCCTCCAGGTTGGATAAGGACCCCCACAGGCAGCCTCTCCCCCTCGTGCAGCTCCCCCTTGGCAAGTGGCTCCCATCCACCACAGTCCTTGGCTGTCATCCCTCGGCTCCCTGTCCAGGCGGGTCTCTGTCTGCTGGCTGGATCCTGGGCCCGCTTTTTGGCAATGTTGCTGTCCAGGGGCGTGATGGGGGCCTGGAGTCCTATGGACACAGTGGACACCCTGCTCCTGCCCCTCGCTGGCCACCGTGTGGGGCGTCCGCATGGTGCTGGCACCTGGTGCCCCTGCACTTTCCCTGACCTGCCCCCACACCAAGTCCCTGTGCCTGTGGTCAGACGCCTGACCCTGAAAGCTCCATGTGCTGTCCCCCCACTCCTCGCCTCTGTCCAGCTCTGCGCATTCCACTCCCCCTGCAGAACTGCCTGGCCCTGGGGACAGGGGTGCCCCAGCCCAGTGCAGCCCCACGGGCCCTGCTGCTCACAAGTGGCCTTCCCTGCCCTGAGCACACCTGCCTCGGGGCCTGGTCTCAGCTGCCCTCTGTCCTGACCCCTGGCCTCCCAGACCTGGACCACGTATGCTCTCCTAACCTGGGCTCTGTCCTGGTGCTGCCACATGCCGGCAGTATGGCCAGGGCAGTTCCAGGCCTTATTTCCCTCCTGTGAGAAGTACCGGGCCCTCTCTCACCAGAGCTGCCAGCGTGTGTGGAGTGTTAGGGAGAGTGCTGCGGGGCTGTGCCGGGGGTGTGCAGCCAGGGTTGGGGGCACCCCCTCCCCCACATCCTCCTCCCCCGCAGTCTACAGGCCAGGGACAGGCACCCAGTGAGTAGTGCGAGTCCTCCTTTTCCCTGTGCCGGTGTATATTGGGCTTCTGCCCTTTCGCTTCCTGTAGAACAGAGTTGAGAAAGCGAAGCCAGCTATGTGCAGGGGGAGATTTAGAGGTGGCCTGGGCAGCTGAGTGCTGTGTTGCTGGAGTTTCGGAAACTGGCTCGCTGGCCCGAGAGCGGCCGTGTGTGGCCTGCAGACTCCCGGGTGCAGGAGACCTCTCTGGAGAGCCCCCTCCAGCCGGAGAAGCAGGGTGGGGACCCTGTGGCTGCTGAGGGCAGGGGCTGCCTCAGCCCGGGCAGATGTGTCGCGGGCATGCGCTCACATTGTGGGAGGATGTCACTACACACTTCCTGATGGAGGAGGCCACATGGCTGGGGCCCACGTGGTCTGACCCCTGACCTGGACAGTGCTGGCAGCCCTGGCGTTGGACCCCACGTCGCCTGGCCCTTTCTGGGCGAGGTGTGACAGGAGGGCCATGCCAGACCGAGCTGAACTCCACACATGCAGGAGCCCGGTCTTGGGGCCCCACACACCTCCCGCCAAGTGCTCAGCCTCTTCCCTGGGGCTCCTTCTCCCTACCCTTTGTTCGGAGGTGGCTGGTCTCGGGGCTCCCAGTCTAGGGCACCTGCCTGATACTGGTCTAGGTGGGCCAGGCCTCGGGGGCCCCAAACCTCCCAAGACCCGGAGCGACAAGGTGTCGGGTGCCACTGGGGTGGGTGCTGGCGGCTCGCAGCCTCCTGGCTGGCAGCCCTGTCTGGAGTGGAGAGAAGAGGGAAAGGCCATTTCCATCTCATTATTGGAGGTGGGAGCTTTAATTGGGTTTGAGCAGTGCGAGGCTGGGTGTGGGCAGGAGGAAGTGTCTGGGTGCCCAATTAAGTCCTGTCCAGGAGCTGCTGCCACTACCCACCATGGGCCAGCAGGCAACCACGCGGCCGGCAGCTCTGTCCAGGCCTGTCTGCTGGCCCTTGGCAGTCTGTCTGTCCACCGCAGCTGTGCCAGAGCTGGTGCAGACGCCGCCATCCAGCCCTACCTCCGCTGTGGCTTGGCCCCTCCCTGGAGCCTGGCCTGCAGGGCTGAGTCCCCACTGCCCATTCCTGGTGGCTGTGTACCCTCCATCGCGTGCCTTCCTCAGTCAAGCACGTGGGGACCATGAGAGGAGAGCTGGGTCCCTGCGGCCACACAGCAAGGCCACGGCCAGCCTGGGCTGAACCAGCTCTCCCAGCCAGTACCCCTTGCATCCCTTCCAGCCTCAGGTCCCCTCTCTGAACCTGTGTGTTAGTTCTGTGGGGCAGTCAGAAATGGGGGACTCTGATAATGGGCTGCAGGGTGCTTTGAAGACTGGGAAATGGGGCACCCCTGGGTGGTACTGTGGTGACACCTGGGCTACAGGCAGAGTTGAGGGACAGGTGACAGGATGCTGCCTCTCTGGAGGGGCCGGAGGGGTGACTGCAGGTCCACGTGAAACTCCGGCACATTCCGTGCCCCCCACTGAGCCCCGTTTCCGGGAGCACCCCTCCTCCCAGAGGAGCAGAATGGAAGGGCTCCAGGGCCGCAGGCGAGGGGGCCCCTGGCGTCCTCCTCCTCCTGGGAACAAAGCTGCCCTCGGACCTGTGGTCTCCTGTTGGCTTGTCTGTCCCCCGAGGCTGCCCAAGGATGTGTCCCCACAGCTGTGGCCAGCTCCCTCTGCATGGAACTTGGGGCCCTCACTGGAGCCCCAGATCCTGATGGTCCTGCTCCCTCCCAGCAAGGCTGCCCCCTCAACTCTGCCCGCAGCTCCCGCACCTGCTGTGCTCCTGCTGCCCCTCCCCTCTGCCGGCTCTGATCCACATCCTCCTGGGTCCTCCCAGGTCCTCCCAGGTCCTCTTTGGCCGGCCCTCTCCGGCCCCTGGGGCAGCTCAGTCCCGCCTCCCAGCCCCAGGCTTCCTTGCTCCCCTCTCGCGGGTGAGTCCTCCTCGTTGCTCCCTGGGTGGGCTGCCCCTGTCCCTTCTGCCCGAGTGAGGCCAAGGTCACCCGTGCCAGGACTGGGCCAATGTGCCCTCCTCTCCTGCCAGCTGACTCCCTGCCTGCCAGGCCCCCATGGGGGGATGCTGTCTCGTGGTCCCTGTGGACAGATGGCCAGTGCCCACTGACAGGGGCAGTCAGCCGAGACCACCCATGGTCCACTGGGCCTGTCACCACCGGAGTGGCTGGTTCTGGCGGGAAGAGGAGTCTCACTGCAGACAGGGAGCAGGCAGGGTCTGGAGCGACAGTGAAGGAGGGAGAGGCCACTCCTGGACACACAGGAAGCTTCCTTGTCCCCTTGTGGGGAGAGGGGCTGGCCGGCCTTGAGCACCTCCTCACCACAGAGGGGAAGTGGGAGTCTGGCCCTGAGTCCCAGGCTCAGCCATGCTACTGCCTGGCCACGGGACTGAGGGGAGGTCACTTCTGGAAGCCTCAGTTTGTGTATCTGTAAAATGGGAACAATGACACCAATCTCTCAGGCTGGTGGGAGGATTAAGTGAACAGGAAAGACCTTTGTCAGCCAAAAGGTGAAAATGCTGCCGTGGAGTTTAACTGCCGGGCGGGACTGTCACCTGAGAAGGGCCAGGGAGGCTGGGGCTGTGGCAGTGGGTAACAGGCCCCTCCCAGCTCCTGCCTGCCCTGTCCTCTCCACTGGGCGCCCCTCGCTTGCACCTCCCCGACGCAGACCCTGCGGGGCCGGGTGTTGGCTGTTAACTTGCAGCCCTCCCTAACTAAGGGTCAGCTCCCAGGGGAGGTTCTGCGGTAACCTGGTGCTAAGGCTGAGCCCAGCCTGGTGCTAATGGGGTAATGGCCGAGGTGGGGCCTTCCGGGAGGTGTTGCCGTTTTCCTGGGGTAGGAAGGCTCTCCAGTCTCAAGGTGCCGGGGTCTTCCCAGCTTCTTGGAGCGTCCAGGTTTTTTATTTTTTGTGATCCAGCCTAGGAAGTCACACAGCCAAACCTCTGCCACACGCTGTTGGCTAAGGCAGTTATGAAGACCTGTCTGGGCCCAAGGGAAGGACGACTGTGCCCACCTCTTGATGGACACATGCCAGGGTCACTTTGTAGGAAGAGCAGGAGGGAGGGGGGTATATGGTGCCGCTGTCTTCCGGGGGTGCAGCTGCATGCTCCCCAGGACCGGCGTGGACCATGCCCTCCTCAGTCCCCTCCAGCGCCCTGGGCCTCACAGCCCTGTAGACGTCATGGCTCTTGCCCCTTCGCACTCACTGTCCCCAGCCCGGAACCGTGTTCCTCCAAACACTTGAGCAGCTTACTCCCTTTTACCTTCAGGTTGACTCAGATGTTATCCCTCTAAAATTTTAGTTCCCTCTCTGCTTTGTCTAATACGCTATTTAATTATCTCGTTATCGTTTATCTCCTTCCGTGAGAATGTGAGCCCTATAGAGGCAGGAATTTTTGTCTTAGTCATCCCTGGAGGATGCAGGACACTAGCTGGGCACTCAATGACTGTTTCTTAAGCAAACAAATGGATGGTGGATGGGCGGATGGGGGATGGGGGGATCGATGGATAGATGGCAGGTGAATGCATGAGTAAGTTTTACGTACTGGGACTCCACAGAAGATTTGTATTTTAATAAAAGGGCTCTGCTGCCTTTATTTATATGCATCTTCTCATCAGCCCACTTGAAAGCCCTGGGAGAGTGAGCACTCCCATGTTACTGTTTTATCACGGATGAAGCAGAGGGGCCGGCCCTGTGGCCTAGTGGTTAAGGTTTGGCATGCTCCACGTTGGCAGCCCGGGTTCAGTTCCCGGGTGTGGACCTACGCCACTTATCGGCAGCTGTGCTGTGGCAGTGACCCACATAGAAGATAGAGAAAGATTGGCACAGATGTTAGCTCAGGGCTAATCTTCCTCAGTGGGGAAAAAAAAAAAGATGAAGCAGAGGTTTAGAGAAGTCATGTCACTTGGCCCAGTCCACGCGGCTTGCGTGGCAGAGCTGTGACTCGAGCCCAGGCTGCCTGACTCCAGAGCAGGGCTGTCCTGCCTGTGATGTTCTGATGCCTGCTTCTGGGCCAGCCTCTTGCACGGATGGGGAGGATGCAGGAGGTTACCGAGGCCGTCCCACGAGGCAGTGGCAGAGCCCAGGAGCCAGGAGTGGAAGGAGCGCATGAGGCCCAGCTGTGCCCGCCCATGGCATCACTTAGCCCTGGTTGACACTGACTATTCCTGTCTGGAGGGCCGGGCAGTGCCCAGTCTCCCTGGGGCAGGGGAGGTCAGATGACAGGGGCATGGGCCCCTAGCCACTGCCAGCATGAGCAGCTGGCAGGCACTGGTCTGGCCGACTGAGCTGGAGCCAGCGTCACCTGGCTGCTCCCAGCCAGCGCTCCACCCGCCCGCACTGCTGTGTCTGCACCAGCCTCCCCTGCCAAGCCCATTTCACCTGATCTCACCTGTGAGGGCTGGCGCTCCCTGCTCCCCTCCGGAGTGGCTGTGTCACCTGACCCAGGTGCAGCGCTCAGAGCCAGAGTGAACCAGCTGCTCTGTTGCCATGGCTACCTGGCAGGCCTAGGAGGGAGGAGGCTGGGGATGAGGAGGGGGCCAGGAAGGGCCTCCAGTCTGGACAGAGCCTCCGGGGCCCAGATCCCCGCCCTGTAGTTGGCGTTGTGCAGCTAGGATGTGGGGGGTGGTTGGTCTGGCCTCTATCTGACTATAAATACGTGAATAAATCAAAGTTTGGCTGTTCTATTAACCGCAACAGTCGTCTTCTTAGGTGGATGGTTGCCAAGATCTAATTATAAGAAGAGATTGTGTGATAGAGAAAAAAGCAGTGGTGTTTTCTTTCTTGAAAATGAAGGGAACACACATGCACGCGCGCACACACACACACGCGCACGCACGCTAAGGTTTTATTATGTCCCGTGCAAGGTTGTTATTCTGTGGTGCCAGTAAAAGAAGAGAAAGAAGATTCCGTGAGAGCTTTTAATGAGTTCTAGTTTTAGAAGCAATCAGGAAAATAATTGCATGATTTAAACATTTACTAAGTTAAGGTGTTTTTTTAGTCTCTCCCTCACTCTCCTGCTCCCTGGTGCCCACGCCCGGCACGTGGCTCCCAGTGTCTGCCGCCCTCATGCGCCACAGTTGGGCTGCTTCACACCCTGGAGGGCTCCATCCTGGGGTAGTGTGTGGGGACTTCTGGGCCCCCGGGGCAGACCCCCCTTCCTTCAGGCTGTGACCAGCCTGGCCTTGAGCTTGGACCCCAGGAATGAGGACTGGACTTCTGCCTGGAACTTGGTTCCCATTCAGCCTCCTGGTGGGGTCCAGATCTATGTTTATCCCCCAGGCGTGCCTGGGAGATGGGCTCCACCTCCCCTGGCATCCTCTGTCAGGAGCTGAGGCCTGCCCGGGTGCCCAGCCCAGTGACAAGGGACACCATCCATGCGAGCTGCACCCAGACACTCCCACTCTGGGTTCTGCTCCCTGCTGCCGAGGCTGCCCATCTGCGTCCCCTCTCGGACCCCTCCCTCTCCTGGCCCATCGTCAGGTCTGCCCCCTGTCAGTGACAGGCCTGGGTCCAGATCCCAGCTGCCTGCACCTGCCCAGGTCTGCTGCAGTTACAGGGTCGCGCCAGCTCCTCATCGCCCCGTCCATTCTGCAAACAGGCAATGGGTGCTGGAATGAACGAGATACAGCCCCTGTTCCTGCTCCCTGGGAGGTCTCAGTGCCCGTGAGTGATCTTGGAGGAGGAGGCACAGCCTTCCTGCTCCTCCACGGTGCACAGGGCAGGGACTGCAGTGCCCTGGCATCCGGGGCCTCGCTTGCTCTCTACTACTAGGGAAGTCAGCAGGGTGCGGGCTCCCGCCCCAGGTCTTTCTGGCAGGGTGGAGATTGCTAGCCAATAGGCTGATCTGGGCAGGATCTGGGATCCTGGGGTCCCCGTGCCCTGAGCAGCCCCTTGAAGCCAGCCTGAATTCACGTAGGAGGCTGCTGCCTGGGGTTTCAGGAGGAGTCTGCGGCCGCAAGCTTTCCACCCCCTCCCGGCAGTCCTGTCTGCGTGGAGGGTGGATCTTGCTGACCCCTCAGGGTGGCCCAAGGTCAGGGTCAGGCTCCACATGTGCCCACTGGTCAGCCCAGTGCCTGTGCAGTGTCCCCATCCCCTTGTGCCCCCGCTCCCACGGCCCTCGGACCAGCTGAAGCACATGGGCCCTGGGGCACCCTCCTGTGGTTATCCCCCAGCACACTTCCTGATTTCTTTGAGCAAGGAGAGTCTATTCAAAAGGAATGTTATTACGGGGTGGGGGGTGGGGGTGCTCTCGCAATAAGGAGATGCTGTGGCTGTAAGATGTGTGAGCATCTCCGGAGTCAGGAAAGCGGGTTCTCTCCCACCCAGAGGAGTGGACAGAGCTGGGAGGAGCTGGGTGTGGGGCGGGGTGCAAGGCAGCTGGACCAGGGTGTCCGAGCCCGAGGGCCGCCGGCTTTCCGAGGGGCCTACATCCAGGCTGGGGGGTGGGAAGCTGGGCTCAAGGTTGGTTATCAGGCTTTCTGTTCCGATGGGGTGGGGGCAAGCTGTTCAGCCCATCGGTTATGAGGTACAGAATGGGAACCAGGGGGTCTGTGTCTGGCCTTGTCCTGGGTGAACAAAGGGGGACCCTTGAGTCATATCTGAGTTGTCACACGGGGGAGGGGCTCTCTGTAGAACGTGTTTCCTGGAACACAACTGGGGGAAGGGTGGTTTTTAATGTCACTCTTTCCAGGAGCCCGGCCTGAGCTTCTGTTCAAGACAAAGGAAATTTATTTGTCAGAGGGGTCATGGATCTGGGGGGGCTCATGGATCTGGGGGGAATGTCTGTTGCAGACGTGGGGCTGGCCTTGCTCCTGCAAGGTCTCTGAACCACGTGCTGAGAGGTGGGCGAATGTCAGTGATCTGAGCATCAGGCTTTTAAATAGTGGGAGGCCAGAAATGAGAAAGGGGTGTCCGTGTGGAAGGTTCTGTTGACTTCCAAGAAGTCAGTGAATGCAAACTTCCCGACGGTGAGCTTCTGGAAGTGGAGATGCTGGTGGCACTGTCCAGTGTGGGTCACCTGAAGGCCCCACCTCCTCTGTGGCTTCCCCGCACACTGAGTGCCCTGGGAATCGGAGCATGAGTGAACGCCCTGTGTATCTCAGCTCATGCCAGTGGACCGGGTTATCGCCACTCCCAGGAGCCTCTCCTCAGCCAGCCAGGAGTGGATGGAAGCCCCCAGCAGCGGCCCACCTGGCTCCGTCTGTCCCACTCTGGACAGAGCCCCGTGCGTGCTCCCGGCAGATGTTGCTGGTGTGGTTGGGGGGACGGCAGGGGCCTGGGTGGGGCACCCCAGCTGAAGACGGACGGGCCAGTGACATGACGGCTCCTGGCAGCCATCCTCAGCCACAGCACTGACCATGTTCCAAGGGCTGCTTGCTCCAGAAACGTCCTGCTCGGGAGGAGCCAGGCCCTGGTGGAGAAAGTGGTTTGTAAAGCTGGTCAGTGGCCATGGTGCCAGTGTGTTTGCAGTGAGTCAGCCAGTCACCTTGGCCACTGCATCTCTAAAGGCCTCCCCCAAAGCCTAGACCGAGAGCCGGACTGGGGACCCCACTTTCCATCGCGGGCTGTCCCAGGTTATTGGAGTTGACGATGCTTCAGACTGGGAGCACCCAGTACAGTAGCTGTGTGTTCACACCAAGGCCGGGCCACAGCGATTTCCAGCCGCTCCTGCCTCCACCCTGACCCTGGCAGGCACCCAGGGGGCACTGGGCTCATGTCCCTGCTCAGAGACACCCCTCCCTCCCCTCTCCTTTGCCGAGGCTGTGTCCCTATAGGCTAGGCAGGGCCACAGGCAGAACTGCACCAGCTGTAGCCCTCAGCTGCCCCGGCCCACGGGAAGGGATATAGCATGCACGCATTAACGTGCACATGCAGGCAGCTGCACCACGTGACCTCCCTGGGAGTGAAGCCTGCAGTCCCTGGGTACTGGCCAGGTGTTGTAACTGCCAGGGGTGCCCCACTACCAGTGGTGACCCAGAGTGGTGGAGTCCAAGTGGGTCGTGACCTGGGTCAGGTCAGCTCAAACTTGGGTGTGAATGCTGGCTTCAACCTTTACCAGCCATGTGTCCTTGGGAGAGTCCCTTAACCTTTCGGTGACTCGGTTTCCCCATCTGTCCTGTCTGTGAAGTGGGGCACCAGCAGGTATGCTCACACAGTGTGGGGAGACTAAGTTCCCTTAGAAAGGCCCCCATAAGTCCCTGAGTCCAAGGACACCCAAGGCCAGGCTCAGGGCCCCTCAGGCCAACCTCATGTGAGAGAGGCCTCTGTTCACGGCAGTCCCAGGGGTGCTCAGTGGCCAAGGTCAAGGTTGGTGTGTGGCCAGTCAGTGGCCAGCCTCTGACAGGGTTGGGGCGGGAGCCTGGAAGTCTATGGGGGTGGGGCCAGTCTGTCTGAGGCCCAGCTGAGCCTGTGGCCTTCATCTTGTGACCTTGACCTCTCAACCTTAAGGTGGAACCTAAGCTTGACCTCTCCAGCTAGCGGCCTCACCCAGGGAAGGCCATGGTGACACGGATTCCAGACATGGGCCCAGTCCTGGGGCCTCCCAGAACCCACCCATCTGCTGCCACCCCTCAAAGCAAAGACCCGCAGGCCTCACACTTGCCACCACCTTCCCAGCCATAGGCCCTGTTCCCCAGCGTAGCTGCCCGCCCTACACCGTGTTTAAGTCCACTAATTGAATTGCAATTGATAGTACATGTTGGCTTAAGATCATGCTAATTGCTTCATTTCCCAGAACACTCCTGAAAAGAAAAGGAATTTCCCTGTAATATTTTGCAGTGGGCTGAAATGACCCTTGCAGAAATCAATCTAGGCTCCGGAATGAGCTGCAGAGTCTCCCCCTCACACCCATGCCCAGTCTCACAGGCGTGAAGGAGCCTTCCCTGGCCTGGGCTCAACCCCAGCCACATGCCAGGCACCAAGGGAAGAAGGGTGGGTTTTGCCCAGGTGACCAGTGAGGAGACCTGGCTCCAAGGTGAACAGCTTTGTCCAGGGTCACGTGGCTGGCCAGTGGAGGAGCTGTCTGCTGCAGGGCGGCAGTCAGGAAAGCAGTGGACTTTGAGTCAGTGGGCACAGGTGCCAGGCCCAGCTGTCCCCTTTCTGAGAGTCCCCTGAGGTCATGGACTGTCTTGAGCCCCCACAACCTCCACTGTCAGATGGGGGCCATGACCTCCCCTCACAGGGGCTGCCAGGTGTGAAGGTGGTAGTGTGTGATGGATCCCCAGGACAGTTCCAGGCGTGTCTGTGAATGGTGTGGCCACGTCCCTCATGAGCATCATTGCTACTTTGCTGGACAAATGGAGTTAGGATGGAGTTGAGCAGCATAGAGGATGGAAGAGGCTGGGGGTAGGAGATACCCAAAGTCCTCCTGGTCCAAGTTCCTGCTCCTTACCCTGTTCACTAGCTTCATGAAGCCACTCTGTCTTTGGATGGCAGTGGGTCTACCATTCATCCATCCATCCATCCATTCACCCACCCATTCATCCGTCCATCCATCCATTCACCCACCCATCCACCATTCATCCATCCATCCATCCACCCACCCATTCATCCGTCCATCCATCCACTCATCCACCTATCCATCCATCCATCTGCCCACCTGCCAGTTCATCCACCCATGCATGAGCCACCCATCCACCATCCACCCAACCACCTACCCACTCATTCATCCATCCATCTATCCATCCACTCACCCACTCATTCATCCAACCATCCATTCATCCACCTATCCATCCATCCATCTACCCATCCCACTCCTTCAGGATTTACTGAGCAGCACCTGTGTGCTGGCCCATGCTAGGTGCCGGTATACAGAGCGGAAAATGCAGGACCCTTCTGTCAAGGTACCCCCAAGTGAGTATGGGAGTGGGGTGTCTGTGGGACTGATGGGCCTGTAGGAGGTGCAGACAGAGTGCTCTGCTCTGGACAGCCTCTTCCCTCCTCTAGTCAGGCCTGCAGGACAATGTTGGGGACAATGCCCTGCACTAGACTGCAGTCCTCCAGGAGCTGACGCTGGGTCCTCTGCACCCAGCAAGGAAACTTATGGCCCTGGGATACTCGGGGAGCTTGGAGCTTGGCCTTGGAGTCGGGAGACAGTGTTCAGATCTCAGCCTCGACTCTGACTTGTGGGGTGACTGTGGGCTCATTCCTGGTTCTTGGCTCTCACTTAAGCACTTTCTGATGGCTGTGCCCTTGACCTCTGCACCTGCAGCCCCCAGGTGCCTAATGTCTGCCATCTTGTTTCCACAGAGTGACTTGTTGGATGTGAACCAGATCATCAAGGACTTGACCTCTGTGGTGTCAGAGCAAGGAGATGCCATCGGTAGGTGCCCAGCCGCCTGCCCCTTCCCCCAGGTGTGAACAGATCTGCCTCTCAGATGAGTGAGGCCCAGGGCAGGTTCTGGAGCCTGAGCATCTGCTGCCCTCTCTACCCCCCTCCCCAAGTATTCCCCAACCCCTCATGAAGGCCTGGGCAGGGGAGGCTCATGTAAGAGGGTGGCCCACCCATTCTGCTTATTTAGAGTCCTGGCCTCCATGCCCTGACTCTGGGCCTTCCTCCCTACCCAAGAACTTCCCAGGGTGAGACAGGCTGTCCTGGCTGGGGGAGGGGTCGTGGCTGCAGTGGTTCCCCAGCAGAGAGTGCTGGAGATGTGGGGCCCAAGATGTCCAGCCGCCTTGGAGTCCTGGTTCTGTTGCTACTGGTCCCTGTCCACTTCTCAGGAATTGGGTGTGTGGTGGGGACAGGGCTGTGCTGAGAGGGGGCTGACGTCTCTGCTATTTCCGTGTTCCCTCCTCACAAGGGCCTCAGCCCCACCTGGCCTGGCCCATCCACATCAGGTGGCCATGTGGTTTTCCCTGCTGCTGCCCCGAGTGCCTGGTGCCCTGAGCAGGAGGGGTGGGAACTCTTGGTCCTCGGCCAGAGGAGCGAGGCCGGCACCTGGTGCCCAGAGCCACTTGGCTGACAGTCAGCTCCCAGCCCAGACCCACCCCGCCTCCACCCCGTTCCCTGGCCCGGCAGCCGGCCGTTGCCTCACTTGGGCTCCCTGGCTGCGCGTGAGCCTCCGCCTCTGTCAGGCCCGGGAGCGTGGAGGTGCTGAGGTCCCAGTGTCCTCCTCCCAATGCTGTGTGATGCTGTGTGGCCTGTTTCCCCGGGAAGAAGCAACCCCATTGGCGAGCCACGCTGCCCCCTGGGGCTGCTGCCCAGCAGGCTTATCCCCCGCTCTTCCTCAGAGCCTGGGCTTCACGCAGCGCCCTGCTCCGTGGCCTGGACAGCTCTCGGCTGGGTCGCCCCGTCCCCCTCACGGTACCCTCTTCACAGGGCCCCACCCTTCCCGCGTGTTCCCACCCCCTTGCCCCTGTTGGCCTCAGCATGGTGGCTGCAGCCATTTCTGCCTCTGGCTGGCAGTCCCAGGGTGGGGTGTGCAGAATGGTTTGTCCACTCCAGATGGACACCCAGATGTCACCCAGATGGTCACTCAGTCTCAGTGGTGGGCTGATTGGGAGGGACTGTCTCCCAGGTGGGGTAGGGAGAGGGGCAGGCAAGGGCTGACCCGTGGCAACTGTGTGAGGGTCTGGGGGGGGATGGGTGCCTGGGGACCAGAGTAGCTGTGACCCTAGGACCCTGCCGCCTGTTGACGTGGGTGTTCCTCTGATGATGGACGATGGGCTAGGCCTCAGTACCTCTGTACAGGGGGCACTGGGGGCCCGGGGCCACAAGCCTCGTGGTACTCTGCTCTCCGTGGCCCCGTCCCAATGCTCCCCAGCTGGCCATTGGCCCTGCTCGCCCGCTCAGCCTCCGGTACCTTTCCAGGGTCCAGCAGCAGCAAGGCCACGTGCCGGCAGAGCTCCAGCCCCGAGCCGGCCGTGGCGGCCCTGCTGCCCGGGCCGGGCTGCGTGCCCCTGCGGCCAGGGCCCCACTCACGTACCAAGACGCGCAAGCCGAACTTCAGCCCCCAGGAGACGGAGGTGCTGGTGCAGAGGGTGAAGCGCCACTACCCGCTGCTGTTCGGGGCACTGCGGGGCACGCCTGCCCGGAAGCACCGCGTGTGGAGCAAGATCCTGCAGGCCGTGAATGCGCTGGGCTACTGCCACAGGGACCTGGGTGACCTCAAGCACAAGTGGCGGGACCTGCGCGGGGTGGTACGCAAGAAACTGGCGGAGCGCCCACGGGCCCTGGCCGAGGGCAGCCCGGCCCCTGGCCTCATCCTCACGCCCGTCGAGCGCATGGTGGCCGAGACCTTCTCAGCCCCAGCCCCCCCACGTGAGAACCAGGCCGCCGAGCCCTTGCCAAGTAAGTGGGCCCCTCTCACAGCCTGTGCCCAGGGCTGCCAGCGTGTGACCACCAAGAGAAAGACCCTCAGATGGAGCGCTGGGGGCCGTGGAGACAGCCATCTCCTGCTTGGCCCATCTGCTTCTAGATGGGGAAACAGGCTCAGGGCCAGGGAGGGGCCTGCCCGTCATGGGACTGAAGGAGCAGGCCTCAGGTTCATCCCAGTCCTGAGCTCGGGGTCCTTCTGGGGTTGCCCCCAGATGGCACAGTGCAGCCAAAGGGCCCTCAGAAACAGCAAGGACCCTCATTCATCTCGGGAGCTGGAGTTGAGGGGAATGGCCCAAGTGCTCCAGCCTCCCGTGGCCTGGAGGCCAGGGCCGTTTGCACCATCAGCGGCCCAGCTCAGCTCTTGTCCCTGCCTGCCTCGTGCCTCTGTCCTGGGTGTGGGGAGGGTGCGTGACCTCACCTGCCCCCTGCACCCTTCCTGAGCTCTCATCATTGTGGGCCTTTCTCCCTGGGGTCACTCAGCCCCCAGACCAGGCTAGGGTGGTAGCTGGTGGCTCTCAGCCTCCCAGGGCACGCTGACCCCTCTCTGAGCCCATGGGCCCACCTCCAGGGCTCATGTTTCCCGGAAGTTTCTGTGCCTAGTGAGGATGGCATGAGGTGTTCAGCTGGGCCTTTGCCGCCGCACACGGCCGCCTCTGGCCCCAAGGGCCCTGCTGCCGCCTCCTTCAGCGCGCCCTCCTGCCGGCTCCTCCTCCTCCAGACGCCTCTGAATCTCTGGTCAGGAGCGCCCTTCGCCCTCTTCAGTCTACACGTGTTGGTTCCACCTCCTCCTTGAAGCTGAGCCCCACTGGACCCTTCCTTCCTGGGGAGCTGCTAGGACTTTGGGGACGAAGCTGGGAGCAGGACCAGCTCCCTCCTGAGGGCCACCGAGTGGACAACAGGACTCAGCCTCACAGGGACAAGCAGGGGCTGCAAATGCCCCCAACAGATGGCCACAGCAGAACTTCCAGTGGGCGGGGCTGCGCAGAGCAAGCCTGGGCAATGGGGAGGTGTGCGGACCGGGATGCGCCGTCTGTGGGCTGGCCTTGGTCGTGGGCCTGGGGGATGGGAAGAGTGGGGCCTGCCTCTTAGGCTTGGGGGAGGCCATCCTGTTCTCCTATAGCCAGAGCCAGACCTCGTTTTGGGGTGCTGCAGAACAGAGTGGGCACACTGTGGGGGCCAAGAATGGGCTGGCAGTAGGTGGCACTGGTGTGGCCCTCTGTGCTCAGACCCGTCCCACGAGTCCCCAGCCCTGGAATGTGGCAGGAGCTTGGGTCTGTGTCCCAGCAGTCCCTTGTGCTTGGCTCAGTGAACTCCCTTGTGGTGAGGCCCAGCCAGCCCAGATGTCCCTGCCTGCCCTGGCCCCATGGCTCCCGGGCTTGCCTCCAACAGGCAGCCAACTGACTGATCCCTTAGTGCTGTGTGCTCCTCCTGGAGTGGCCTGGTACAGTCACTGAGGTTTGTTGAATGACCGAGTGAGAGAGAATGGGATGGGAGCAGGAGTTTCCCAGGTGGAGCGGAGACAAGGGACAAGGAAGTGGCTGCACAGCCTTATTTGGGGAGGGTAGAGACCACTGGTGGAGGCCCAGGCCCCGCCAGCTCCTCCTCCTGGATCAGCACTGGCCTGGGGCTTGGGTAGGGTCAGGCCTGCAGGGGCATAGCATGGCTGCCTGGGCAAGGACAGCCAGTGGACAGAGGGCAGGGGCCTCCCTGGGGGACCTGTGCCCTGAGGCTGCTGAGCAGGCAGCTTTCCCATGGCCCCTGAGGCCCCATGCTGGCTGTGCCTTGGGGTACCGCCCCCTGCTCTCTGCACATGTTTGGGGGAGCGGTGCTGAAGGGGTTCTCTTTGGGCCCTGGAGGCCTGGCTCAGAGTCCGGGTGCCCCGTAGACTCCCGGAGCAGAGGCCTTCCAGGGCAGCTTCCTCTGAGCACTCCCTGTGCCAAGACTGGGGGTGAGCTGGGGGCCTGTGGCCCTGCAGAGCTGCCCCCAGCCGGCCTGGGATCTTCAAGAGGAGGCAAAGGTGGAGGCCGATGGGGCAGCAGTGCTGCAGGTCACGTGGTGGGCGCTGCAGGAGGAGGGAGCCGGGCAGCAGCCGGGGTCTGCTTGTGCAACCCAGGGTGGAGCTGTGTCTCATCGGGGAAGTGCTGTGCGGACTCAGAGCACCCACAGTGCAGCGCTGGGCCTGCAGCGCGAGCACTGAGCGCCTGGGGCTTCCAGGACGTTTATTCTCTGGTCTGAGGGGGCCTCGGCTGCAGGAATCAGTCACGACTCTGGGCAGCATGTTTCTGTCAGAGTTGGGCTCTGAGTGTCCTCAGGGCCCAGGCTTGGTGCAGACCAGGATCAGGCTTCCTCTAAGTCTGAGGGCGGGTCCCAGGATAGCCCAGGCTGTGTGTGGTCACGGGGTAGAGAAAAGGCCCAACTAGGAGCGTGGCCTCCAGTGCCCGGCGCTGGCCCAGACACTGTTGCCTTCTGTGCCCGGGGGCGGCTCTTCTCGCCCTCTGCTTCCACGTCTCCTGTGCCGGGAGCAAGCCCGTGCCGGGAGCAAGGCTGCTGCTCCTGGGGTCCTGGGATGCAAGGTGGCTCCTTTGCATGTGAGCAGGGCAGTGGCAGGGCGGGGGCCTGGGTGGACGCCTCCTCCCTGCAGGGTGGACGGATGAACCAAACTTCTGGTCCTGCCCGCCTTACCCGCTCTCTTCCGGGCTGGCTGCAGAGGGCAGTGGCCCATGATACGACAGGACTGTGAAGAGCTCTGCTTCTCTGGGGGCAGGCAGTGCCGCATGCGTGAGAGAAGCAGGAGTGCCCCGATGTGAGCAGGGGCCTGTGGTCCACATCCCGCCTTCCTTCCGATGGGGCTCCCCGCGGAGGGGCCTGGGTTTCCCCGTCCCGCACTCAGGCTGGAACCCCAGGTGAGCACCCCCTTGGAGCACACCCACCTGGTTGAGGGGGCGCTGTGCCTGGGTGGCGCCTGCGTTCGTGGGGGCCTTCTCTGCCCCCAGCCTCGGGCTCCTGCGACCCGGTCTGCTCGGGTGGTGCCCGAGTGCGCAGCGCCGCAGGGGAGATGTGCGATTTGAATTAAGCTATTTCTGCCTCCAAGTCTCACCAAACTGCATGTGTTTGGAGGCCTGTCTCCTCCTCCTTGAGGCATTAATGGACAGTGTGCGTTTGCACCTGACACGTCTGCCTGCAGTCACAGCGCTGGTCTCCGCTGAGGGCAGCCCCAGTGCTGGGTCCCAGCTCATCCTGGTGGGGCTGGGGTCCTTCCTGTGGGTAGATGAGGGAACAGCGCAGAGAGTCGCCCAGGGCCCTCACCTGGATTCAAACCCAGTTCCTACTGTGGCCGAATGCACGCTCCTAACTCCCCACTGCCCGCGTGCCCCCAGCCTGGCCGTGCACTTGCAGTGGGGCTCGGACGGGTTTGGCGCGTGTTTTACGTGATGCTGAGTGGAGTCCTCTGGTTTCCTGGGGCTGCCCATGGGTCTCATCAGGGCGGCTCAGCTGTGCTGCTGGTGTGACGTCTCGGGGTCTTGTTGACACCCTCTCCAGGCCCCTGTCTGAAGTCCCTGGTCCCCACTCAGCCTCATGCCATAGTCAGAACCAACTGGTCAGCGCCCGACACTGCGGGCCAGCCTGTGCTGACGCCCAGCGTCCTGTGCATGGAGAAAGGTGTTCACAGACCCAGTCACAGCCGTCCTTATGGCAGCTCTGAAAGACGCATGGAGACAAGGCTCAGCCGCTTCTCAGAGGCCACGGCCAGGACGGGGGCTGCCCGAGGCATAGCAGAGCCGGCCTCCGTCCTCT
The DNA here is from genome assembly GCA_031878705.1 of Tapirus indicus. Classification (NCBI taxonomy): domain Eukaryota; kingdom Metazoa; phylum Chordata; class Mammalia; order Perissodactyla; family Tapiridae; genus Tapirus; species Tapirus indicus. Next base: position 2,714,267 of record CM062935.1, read on the forward strand.
GAGTGAGCTGCCCCTGCCACGGGGGGCACTGCCAGGCCCTCCATCCTCACAGCTTCCGCCAGCCAGTGCCCATGCCAGGCAGGCCGCCCAGCACCCCTCCCTGCTGCCTCTGCTTCTTGGAGGCCCGTGACCCCCAGGGACGGATGCCACCCCCCCACGGCCCTGGGCCTGGGCTCCCCGGGGCTCGCCCTCAGGGTGTCCTCAGGGTCTCCACTCTGTAATTGCTTCTATTGTCTTGATTTGCAGATAGTATTGAAGCCAGCCTTGAGGCTGCATCCTCGCATGCAGAGGCAGCCAGCGAGCTCCTGGCTGGAGCCAGCCGGCACCAAGTAAGTCAGTGTGAGGGGACAGCCCGCGGCTCCCTCTGTCCCTGTCCCCTTGGGAGGCCAGGCCCTGCCTGCCCTTGGGAGGGGCACGCCCACAGGGTCTTCTCTGAGCCAAGTGGACTGGTGGGGGGTGGGCAGCAGGGTCTGCGCCCAGGGTGGTCGGCTCTGACTCCTCTTGTCTGTACCCCCTGCTGAGAGGGTGGCCAGGGCCTCTGCCCAGCTGGCCCAGTGGAAGCTAGAGGGCAGGGGTGAGTCAAGAGCATGAGCAGGGCCCACGTGGTGGGTCTCGCTGCAGTGGGCGCCGAGCGTGGCTGTGATTCCCCAGGAGCCTGCCGCACACTCACCGAGCTGCCCCCATAGAAAGCTCTGCGGCTTTTCCCTTTTCCTCAGGAGAGCTGGGTCTGTCAGTGTCTGCCACCTTCCTGGAGGGCACTGGCCGTGGAGAGGGCTCCGCTGACCCTCCCACTCCTCCACCTGCCACCCAGGCACCCGTATGGCTGCGCGTCTGGCCCTGGCCTGGCTGGGGGCTGGGAGGGGTCCTCCCTGCTTGGGGTGAACAGACCTTGGCTTGGGACACATGTGCTGGCTCAGGGGGATTGAGGACAAACGTCAGACTTTTATTTGCTTGAGATGGGGCTTAGAGCAGCCCTGGGACCTATTGCCAGGCCTCCTTGCTGACCTCTGGCCTCCATGTGAGCAAATGACTGGGCCAGGCAGGCTCAGGCCTCGTCCTTCTGAGAGGGGGGCCTGGTGGCCGTCCTCCGCCTGCTCCCTCAGTCACTCTGGCCCTCAGCTCCTTGCTGGGCTGTGACATGCAGAAATGGACCCCACAGAGCCTGTCCCTCGAGGAGCAGCATCCCAGGGGTGGGGTAAGGTGGGTGGTCCAGTCCAGTGCCATGAGGGCTCTGGGCCAGCAGGGCAGGGAGGGCTTACTGGGGAAGTGCGTGCTCTGTCTTGAAGGCCAAGCAGGAGTTGTCCTGGTGGAGGGGACAGTGTGCACAGAGGCCAAAGGAAGGGCTGCCCAGGCAAGCTCAGGACCCTGCAGGCCAGAGTGTGGACAGCTCTGTGGGGGCCATGCCAATAGGAGTGGGGAGGGGGCCCCGGGGAGAGGCAGGTAGACGATGCCCTCATTCCCTGGGGGCTCTGGGAAGTCAAAGCTGTGCTTGGAAGGGGCCTCTGGTTGCCTTAGAGGGGAGGAGAACGGAAGGGGTGATGACTGTGTGGACCACAGCAGGGACATAGGCGGGGCAAAGAGGTGGAGGTGGGACACAGCGGCCCCTCCCAATGCCCCTCCTCTGCCTGGGGAGCCCAGATGGGCCGGGTCACACACAGGACGGGTGGCCGCAGGACCCCAGGCCTGTGCTCTTGGAGAGTGCGGTGAGCATGCATTGCGGGTGTGAGGGTGGAGGCTGGGCCCGTTGCTGGCCTCCTCTTTTCTCTGTCAGTGGCCATCAGACTCAGAAGTCAGGGTGTCCAAGGGTGGCCACACATGACAGCCGGTGAACACTGCGCCAGGTTAGGAAACGGGCTGTGCCGGGGTCTTCCTGCAGGGTTGGGGCAGAGGCAAGGCTGAAGGTTGTGTCTGCTGATGCCAGCTCGGAGCTCTGTCCCAGCCCACATCCTGCCACCTTCCAGCACGTGGAGGGCACCCAGGTCCTCCACCCGGGAACTCTCCACCAGGCTTGGTCCCTGCAGGCCTCCTGGAGTAGAAGGCACAGACTGCGAATGACAGCAAGGTGGACTTGCCGAAGCCCAGGGCCAGCCTCTCTCTAATGGGAGCTCTCCTGAGTGGAGGTGCCTGCCAGGGCCTCACTGCCAGAAAGCCTCATCTCGAGAGGGAAGCAACAAGCCAGCAGGGTGGCTCCCTCCATGAGCAGCCAGGGGCCGCCAGGTCAGAAGGATCGGCAGATGCCTGGACCTTGGAAGGAAGATGTGACAGTGAGGAGGAGGAGGAAGAAGAAAAGAAGCAGGAGGAGGAGCAGGAGGAGGAGCAGGAGGAGGCAGAGGCAGAGGAGGCAGCGGCACGGTAGCCCTTGTGCCCATGGACACCTCATCAGGCTCAGACCCCCTGCCCTGCCCCGTTCCTGGGGAGCTGGTGGGCCTGGCCCTCTGGGGTGCTGCTGTCATCACCCTGTTTCCATTGCAAAGCAGAAATCCCTGTGCCGTAGATGAGGTGAGTGGGGTTCAGACCCAGGAGGTACAGCCAGAGTTGCCGCCGCACAGTAATGTTCTCCTGCTCCCGCCTATTTCCACACAGCTTGTTGGGAAGAGTCCAGCAAGACAGGAAGTCACCGTGCCCCATGTTTCAGGCCCAGTTAGTTTTCTCTGGGACGTTTATTAACTCATCCTCCACGCTCAGGCAACTGACTAGGGTTAGGACCCCTACAGCCAGGCCCTTCATTTGCAGGTTGGGGATTTGAGGCCCAAAGAAGAGAAGAGAAGAGTTTCCCCAGGGTGGCATAGCTGTCAGGAGGCAGAGATGGTTTTGGAGCCCAGGCTGTAGGACTCCACGTCCAGGGCTTTTCCTGCTGCCCTGGGGAAGTTCTGCTTTCATATCCACCCCTCATCCTTCTGGGACGTCTGTTTGGTGGATGGGTGGATGCACAGACGGATGGATGGACAGATGGATGGATGGATGGATGGGTGGAGGGACTGAGGGATTGAAAGGGTATTATAGGTATTCCAGGTGGATGAATAGGTGAATGGATGGATGGATGGATGAACAGAGGTCTGGGTAAGTAGGTGTATGAATGGATCAAGGATGGATAGATGATAGATGGATGGATGGATAGAAGGACACATGTATATACCTGAGTGGATGAATGGGTGAGTGAGTGGATGAATGGATGAACAGAGGTGTGGGTAAACAGGTGGATAGATGATTGGATGAATGGATGGATGGATGAACAGGGCTGTGGAACAGAGGTAAATGGATGAGTGAATGAATCAAGGATGGATGGATGGATGGATGAATGGATGGAAGGACAAATGTATACCTGGGTGGGTGGATGGGTGAGTGGATGGATGGACAGAGGCATGGGTAAATGGATGAATGAATGGATTGAGGATGGCTGGCTGAGAGATGAGCAAATGGGTTGATAGATGGATAAATGTAAGGAAGGAAGATGAAAGGAAGGAAGGAGATGGATAGAGGGAGGATGGATGTATGATTGGTGAACAAGTGGATGGGCAGATAGATGAGTGGATGAGTGGGTGGATATGTATAGATAGACAGATAGATGGACAAATGGATGGGGGATAGATAATGGCCAGCTTGGATGGATGAGTGAGTGATTGGATGTGTAGATGGTGGGTGGATGGATAGATGACAGCATGGTGACGGGCACCTAGGCTTTGGAGTTGTTAGGCTGAGGTTCCAGCCTCGGCATTACTGGAGCAAGTCTTCCGTGCTCACTCTTAGTTTCTTAGTAAGGGTGCTGCCGCCCACCGCAGTGGGGCCCTATGAGGCCTACAGGGCTACATGTGCAGGGGCATTGTGCAAGTCACTCTCCTGGCACCTCCTGTCCCTCCCAGGGTTGCCCCCTTCCTGGCTGGTGAAGGCTCACATTTCCTGTCTCCCTCTGCTAGCCGACGAGGAGGACGAGGCCCCCAGCTGCCTGTGGCTACCCCTGCGGACTCTGGATGGGCCGAGCCTGCCCGAGCCCGACCCCCTGGACCTCCGAGGAGCCTTCCCCGCGCCCACCTCTTCGCCCTCCCCACCTGCCTCCCCGGCCTCGGCACCCCCGGCAGCTGGATTCCCGGGGGCCTTCAGGCCTTCCCCGCCCTCCTCTGCACCGCCGCAGCCCTCCGGCAGGCCGGCAGTGGTCGAGGCCTCTGAGTTTGAGCAGCGGCTGCTGGACTTCCATCGGCGGCAGGGTGCCCTGCTCTCCTCCTGGTCCCAGCAGCAGAGTGCACTGATGGCCCAGCAGAACCTGCTGCTGCGGCGGCTGGCCGAGCAGAGCCAGCGGCTGGCAGACGGTGTCGAGGCCCTCAACCGGACCCTCGAGAGGCTAGTGGAGGCCCGCCCCTCCCAGGGAGCCTCACCCACAGTCCCAGACAGCACCGCTGCTGGTGGAGAGGCCCGGGGGCCCTCCAGAGGCTCCCCGGGCAGCCCCCAGGGCACCCACGCAGGCCTGGAGGTCTTCTCAGGGATGATCCTGAAGGTGGAGGAGGAGCTCTAGGATCTGGGCCCTGGAGGCCGCAGGCAGAGCAGGGACTCCAGGCCTTTTAAGAGGTGGGCTAGGGGAAAGGTGGGCAGAGACGGGGCCTCGACGGAGCCAGAGGGGACGCAGGCCATCTGCCTGTGGTTGCTCCTTCTGTCACTGCCATTGTCTGTGGGGCTCCGTGACCTGCAAGGAAAGGCTTTTGGGAGCCGGTCCACCCGATCTGACAGAGGTCTACTCAGGGACCGCGTGGCTGGAGAAGCAGAGGGACGCTGGCAGAGAGCCTGGCCTCCACTCCGCGTCCTGCAGTCTCACCAGCCGGGGTGAGTGTGGGAGGATGGAGTGCAGCACGTGTGCAGGCAGAGCGGCAGAAAGAAGTGTGCAGGGTGCAGCTCCCACTGACTGGTGCCTTGGGCATTGGGACCCTGGAATGTGGCTCGGCTTGGTGCCAAGAAGGCCCCCAGAGTGTGCCCTGCAGTGACTCCTGGAAGCCCCCTCCTTCGTGGGCGTGTGGACTCAGAGGGCTGGGCTCCTGTGTTCCTCTTGATTCTCGCCTGAGGGAACCACGTCCCATGGGCCTGGAGTCCTCCCTCTCCAGCTTCGTCTCTGTGGTACGGTGTCTGTATGCATGGTGTTATTGGGTCCTGTGTGGGGTGGGGTGTCATTTTGTACCTGTTGATTTTTCTTCCAAAAAAATATTTTTGTTACATAAGCATAAAATAACAACAAAACCCCACTGTGACGATGATGCTGCTGCTGACGAGTAAGTGAGGTGGAACCGGTTCTGTTTTCTCCCACGGGCTGCGCCTCTGCTGGCAGGGAGCCCTGGGTGTTTCCTGGGTCTCAGATCCTCCTCCATCCGTTACCGCCTTTGGCTCTTGTGCGGTCCCTTGGGGCCCGGCACCCACTCCTGGCCTGTCAGGCGGGGCACAAGCTGCAGCCAGGGAGCTTGGGTGACCATCAAGGCACAGCAGGAGAGGACAGGTGGCCCCAGCCCCCCGGGGCCTTGCTGGTCTGGATCTCCTGCCCTCCTCCTGACTCTTGTGGATAAAGCCTTTTCCAGGAGCAAGAGGCTGGAGCACTAGCATGACCTGGACAGCATGCTGCTCCCAGGGAAGCCCGCACCGTGGTGAGCCAAGACCTTTGTCACCCACACAATGGGAGGGGCTTTTCCTGGTTTTCAGTTTTTACCCCGGGGCCAGCAGTATGTCAGTAACTTTTGCCTATAAAAGAAAGCCCAAGCTCTTTCGCCACACATCCAGCTGCTCTTGTCAGTGTGGCCTGGCATCCTTCCAGCCTCCTCTTCCTCCGTGGGTCCAGATGGCATCATTTGTTCTCCATGGCGGACTTGACTCAGATGGGCCCTCCTTAAGAAGCCTTTCTCTTACCCTACAAATCCCAGGTCTATCTCAATGCCACCTCCGAGAAGTCTTTGTAAATCTTCATTCCATGTGGAAGGGATGGACCCTTCTTGTCCACTAGAAGATGCCCACTGTGGTTCACATTCACCGCTCTATAGACACTGAATGCTACTTTCTTATGTTATAGGCTAACCCTGGCCAACCCCTAATGTAGTCCCAACTGAGGCCTGACCCTGGTCATACTCTGAGTCCTGAGCTTGGTCACCCACTGAGCCTTGATCCTGGTCACACACCGAGCCCTGACCCTGGTCACACACCGAGCCCTGACCCTGGTCACACGCTGAGCTTTGATCCTGGTCACACACCGAGCCCTGACCCTGGTCACACACTGAGCCCTGATCCTGGTCACACACTGAGCCCTGATCCTGGTCACACACTGAGCCCTGACCCTGGTCACACACTGAGCCCTGATCCTGGTCACACACTGAGCCCTGATCCTGGTCACACACTAAGCCCTGACCCTAGTCACACACTGAGCCCTGATCCTGGTTACATCTGAACTCTGACCCTGATCCCTGACCCTGGTCAGTTCCATAACACCTATTGAGAGCCTCCTCTGGCCTGGGTCGTGTACTGAGTGCTGAGGATACAGAAGTAACCAAGGCAGACAAGAAGCCTCTGCCCGAGTTCATGATCTGCTGCAGAAATCATACAAAGCAAGTAAATACATATTTGGTGAACATCATTCTGGGTATCACTTAAAACCAGTTAGATGTATTTGACGGAAACCCAGAATGGCGTGTTTTAGAGACAGACATTATGGTCTTACAGGACAGAAATCTGAAGGTTGGTGATCGGAGCCAGCAAAGTGGCTCCATGGTCCTCAGAGACCCAGGCGACTGTGAGCTCCCTACTCTATCGTGGGGCTTGTGGTCCAAGACATCTGCGAGACTCCCACCATGGCCCTCATGTTTCAAGTAGCAGGATGGAGGGAAGGGATTAGGAAGAGCACACGCACTCCCTTTAAGGGCGCCTCTGCTTGCACCTCATCCCATTGGCTGGAAGTTAGGTGCCCCCACTAAGTTGCAGTAGAAGCTGGGAAATATCTTTATAGCTTCAGCCCCAAATGGAGATTCTGTCCCTGGAGGGAGGGAGGTGCTGAGCAGCCCTGCAGTGGAGCTGACAGCTAGGACCCAGCGGGGCTGAGGGCTGGGCCGGCCTCTCTGAAGAAGGCCCTTTTTTGGCAGAGGCCTTAAGGACGATTTGGCAGACATCAGTGAGGCCGGCAGAGCAGGCTGGGTGGAGAGGAGCAGCTGGCAGGGTCCAGGCAGAAGGAATCAGGGCAAGGTTGGGGATAAATGACCACACTCCTTTGGGGCTGAGGAGCCAGGCCTGAGAGGTGGCGTGGTTGCTGAGAGGCAGAGGGACGCATCCTGGTCTGTCTGCCTCCACAGCCTGGTGTGCCCTTTGCCTTCTGAAGCCAGAGCCCCGTGCTGTCAGATGCAGAGGGCCTGCAGGGGCATGGCTGGGATGGGAGGCCTGTCCGTTGGGCCATCGGTCCAGGGTTCGCAGGGGAGTGCAGGCTGCATGCAGGGAGAGCAGAGGCCCTGCGTTCATGCACAGAAGGGCAACTGAGTTCAGTCCAGGATTGCCGCACTAGGACCTGGGGCTCTGGACACTCCTTCTCTTGGGCATGTGGTAGGGTGGACAGAAGTGCCATTAGGGAGGAGGCTGCTGTCTTGGTTTAAACAGGAGCCAGTCAGAATGAGAGCTTTTGAGGAAGGAAAGTTCTTAGTGAGCATGTGAGGTGGAGGCAGTGGGGAAGACGTCTGACCATCCGGGTTGAGATTCAGCTGAGGTCAGACCACCGCCGCCAGCCTCAGATCTGCACTTCCTTTGGTGTCTCCCAGGCAACCCAGGTTCTGAACCGGAGCAACCAGGAGGATGGTGGAGCTGGGAGAGGAGTGGAGGGGGAGGAGGGCTGCTGCGAGCCTGGGTGGCATTGTGGGGGAAGGTTGATGTCCAGGGTCATGGAGGGAGCCAGGGGCAGCCTTGAGCCCGGTTTCAGGATTCCAAGCTCATGCCCTTCCCCTCATCTGCCTCACCAGGTGGCTGACCCTTCTCCATCTGACGCGAAGTGAGCAGGACCCGGTCCCCACCCTGAAGGAGCCGCAGGGAACGGGGGCAGTTGGGCACATTTGCTCTTGGGGGATTGTGGGTTGGACAGCCCAAGTGGTCTCCCGCTACGAAACAATTTAACGTGAAAAACCCTGTGGTTTTAAATGCTTTCCTGGCTTGCAGAGAATAAGCAGAAGAACCAGTGTTGTCTTGCCACCACCTTGCTCCTGCCACCCTGAATGAAAGCACTTGCATGGGAAGCAGATAAAGGCTGGCCCGGAGACCCTGGGTCCTGCAAGAAGTCCTCGCTGGAGGGAGGGTCCAGGCAGGCCTCTGGGGCACCCACAGAATGAGAAGAGCCGTGTGAACCCACTGTCAGAGGCTGTGGGTCTGCCATGGGCAAGCCACGGAGTGCAATAAGGAAAAAAATGACAGACCAACAGAAATAATGAAACCACAGCTTTAGTCCCTGTTATGGGCTGAATTGTGTCCCCCTAAAATTCAGATGTTGAAGTCCTAAACCCTAGGACCTCAGGATGTGACTGTGTCTGGAGATGGGGTCTTCACAGAGGTGATTAAGGTAAGTGAGGTCACTAGGGTGGCCCTGATCCAATCTGGTGTCCTTATAAGAAGAGGAGATGAGGACACGGACACGCACATAGGAACGACCATGTGAGGACACAGGGAGGAGGAGATGGCCGTCTACACATCAGGGAGTGAGGCCTCAGGAGGAACCAGCCCTGCCCACACCTTGATCTCGGACTTCTGGCCTCTTGAATTGTGAGAAAATAAATTCCTGTAGTCTAAGCTGCCCAGTCTTTGTTACAGCAGCCCTGGCAGACTAATACAGGCCCCAGTGGACTTCAGCTGTTGGAATTCATCAGCTACATAAGATAGTTTCTAAGAAATATCTTTAAAATAAGATGAAATCACAAAAATGAGCAATAATAAGAGATTATCAAAAGTGACCATGTCTGGAAAAGATCAATTATAACTTTTAGACATGAACTCAACGGATGGGTCATATTTGGACACAGATGAAGTGAGAAATAGCAAACTGGGAGATACATCTGAAGAAATTATGGCATTACAGAGAGAGATGAGAAAACAGAAACTATGATGGAGATTAAGAGAGGTGGAGGAGAGAATCAGAAATTCAGCGTCTGTGTAATTGGAGTTCTGGGAGCAGAGAAGCTGGGATGCAGGCGGGGCAGTGTGTGAGGGGCCCAGTGATGAGCCCCGTGCTTCCACAGACACACCAGGCAGCATGAGCGGAAAGAAGTGCATTCCTGGACGCGTCACGGAGGAACCGCAGACGCCACATGGAAGGGAAGCTCTTAGAAGTGGCTGGAAAGGAAGGAGAAGACCGACAACCCTGCTCACAGCTCATTTCACATCAGCAATAACAAGCCGGAAGATGGTGAGGTAACGTCTGCCAGGTGTTGAGAGCAAATAACTGTCCACCTGGAATTAGGTGCCAACACACCATCTTTCAAGAAGCAAGACAAAATGCAGACATTTCCGTACAAGTGAAAACTCAGGGTTTACCGCCAAGAGACTCCACCAAAGGAATCCCTGAGGACAGGCTTTGGGTCCGGGAGAAGAACCAGAGAAGGAAGGTCTGTAACACAGGAGCCAAGAAACTGGTCAAGATGTAGGCAAATCCGACAAATGACTGTGAAATAATAAAACCATTTATAATAAAATAATTATGACTACAGTGTCTAATTTGTGGGGTTGAATATTTAGAAAGGACAGAGCGACAGGTGGACTGTAACAATATATTAATTGGGAAGAGTTCAAGTATTCTGAGCACATTATCTGCAAGAAAGTTAAGTATTGGTTAATTTTAGCCTCTGTTGATAACTATACATGACAAGTACTCAAGGGTCCTTCATCAAAGTTAAAAACTGAGGGTCTGCAAAATACCCTGTCAGGAGGACGAGGAGACAAGCGACTTCCTGAGAGAAATTATTCATAAGTCACACGCCTCACAGAGGACTTGCATCCTGAATATATAAAGAGCTCTCTAAATTCAACAAAAGAGAGCAAACAGTTCAATTAGAAAATGGGCAAAAGATTTGAGCAGACACTTCACCATAGAAGGTCCATGGCTAGAAAATAAGCACTTGAAAAAATGCTCAACCTTACAGACCGTTAGAGAAAGGAAAATTAAAGCTGTCTTGAGATGCCACTACGTGCCTGCTGGGATGGCTCAAATAAGAGAGGATGTGGAGAAACTGGACTATTCACACAGGGCTGGTGGGAATATGATGCTGTCCAGCCACTCGGGGAAATCGTCTGGCAGTTTCTTTAAAAGTTAAATGTACATGTCCCGTACTGCCCAAGAGTCGCACCACTGGGCATCCATCCTAGAGAAATAAAAATCATGCTCACACAAAGACTTGGGCAGAAGTGTTCATGGCGTCTTTATTTGTAGCAGCCCCAGATTGGAAATACCCACGCGTCCTTCAGTGGGGAGCGGGTTGACTGTGGTGCCTCCAGACCGTGGGCTCCTCCTCAGAAGTAACGGTGGGTGAGCTGCTGGCTGGTTCCAGGGGCATTTCACTGAGTGGAGGAGCCAGTCTCAAAGGTCACATGCTGTGTGAGTCCCCGTGTGTAATGTTCTCACAGTGACGAAATGATGGCAATGGAGGACAGACTGACAGTTGCAGGGGTTCGGGAGGTGGGGGGGAGTGCGACTATAGAGGGGCAGCGTGGGGGAGCCCCTGGGGTGTCGGGGCAGCTCTGTGTCTGATCACAGCACGGTCCCAGGAATCTCTGTATGTGATGAAATTCCATAGAACACACACACACACACACACGAAACCAGTACCAAATACAATGGAATTTAAGGCAGCAGTAACCCTAGAAGAGCAGTGTTGCAGGAACAACTTTCATTGAGACTGGAGCGAGAATACAGTCAAACAGACGTCCTTACTGAAGAACAAAGGGAAACAGAATCGTATAGAAGAAAAAATAGGACAGATAGAAACACGAGGCAAGCTCTGGGAATCACGTCCAGTAAACAATAAAGGTGGGAAGATGAAAAGAGCCGTTTACGTGTCCAGGATCGTCACATCGGAGGACGGTCTCTCTCTGCCATGTAGAGAGAGTCACTGAAACATGGGGACGTGGAGAAGGTGGCAAGGGATAAAGGACAGGCCAGCCGGAAACTGTGCCAGAGAAAGTGGCACTGTCAATTTCAGGCAGAATGGATGTTGAGACAAATATATTTATAAATAATAATATAAATAAATATATTAAATGTGATAAAGAGAATTACCCCGTGGCAGGTTCAGCTCATCAGGAAGATGAAACCCTAAACGTGTATATGCCTAATAAAAAAGGTCAAAGTAAAAGAAATGAAGCAAAAATTTCTCGCCTACCAAGGGACTCCACCATGATAGTAGAAGCTTTCAATATGGGGCATGGAGACGAGAAATGAGTAAAGACAGAGCAGCTCCCAGTGCACTGAACACTGGGCTTCCTGGACACTTACGGATCCCGTGCTGCACAAACAGCGCTCTCTCAAGGACGCCGGGATGGTTACAAATTTTGACCAAAGATTAGGTCACAGAGCAAGTGTCAACAAGCTTCAGGGAGTTGGTAATGCATAAAACACGCAGTTATTAGAAAATGCAATTAGAAAAGTGCAATCATTAGATATTAATAGCACAAAGACAAAGAAAAAGTTCCTTGTATGTTCGGAAATTTAAAAACAGTTCCAAATATGAGGTCAAGGAAGAAATCATTAATGGATATGTAAAAAAGACATAATTGAATAATAATGAAAATACAGCATATCAAAATCTGTGGGGTACTTCAAAAGAAATTAAATAGTCTTAAATGCTTGTACTATAAAAGAAGAAAGGCTGAAAATTAATGTATTAAGATATTAAAAAGACATTAAATAAAAGTAAAAGGACTACAGAATAAACCCAGAGAAATTAGAAGGAAGATTGTAGAGACAAGAACAGAATTTAATAAGTTATAAGAGAGTCTCTGCAAAGGCAGAACTGGTTCTTTGGAAAGACCAGGGAAACAGAAAAACCACTAGTAAGATTGATCCAGGAGGAAAAGAGCAGAAATTCCAAAATAATAAGAGAACTCCATGAACAATTTTATGCCTACAAATTTGGAAACTTGGAAAAGAAAATGGACTGATTCCTAGACAAGTACAAGTCACCATCATTGACTGGAAACTGAGCAGATGCCTCGGTGGTTCTGTCGCCACTGAAGAAATTGAATCGGTAGGAGAAACTCTTTCCACAGTGGAAACACTAAACCAGATGGTCTTTTCAGGGTGTTCTACCCTACTTGCAAGGAAGAGAGCCAGTCTTACACAAACTTTTCTAGAAACAGAAGAAGGGAGATTCCTACATACATAATACGAGGTCACATCAGAGACGCCCGTCTGTCTCGTGAACGGAGGTGTAGGAACCCTCAATACAACTTGAGCAAACCACACCGTGTCGTGTGACCCACCTGTGGAGCTTGTGGGTTGGCAGGAAGGCCGGAAAACCACCGACTTTTAGGGGAATATTGTCCCCGCCCAGGGGGCTGCTGCAAGGCCAGGGATGGTGCTGAGCCCTGAACGCTGGCTGTGCCGGCTCCGTCCCAGGCCCTCCCACATGTTCTGCGTTCCAGCACCACGTGGCCCTGCGGCAGGAGCTGTATCACCTCTTCCAGTGGCAGCAGGAAGCAGTGGGTGTCCATCCTGGCCCTCATTCCTCCCCTCCCGGCCTCTCCCTTCTTTCCAGCATTCTGTCTGCTGTTCCCTGCAGGTCTTTCCTCAAATACGTGCTTGTCAGAGAGGACTCCCCTGATCCTTCTCCCCTCCCGCCCGTGGGCTCTGTAAGTGCTTGTCTTCCCAGGCACTGTCTGCCTGGTAGCACGTTAGCGCCATGAGCCAGGGCTCTGGCTGCAGCCCTTGTGCCTGGGACAGTGCTCAGCATGCAGTCGGCACTCAGTAAACGCGTATTGCAGAGCCCCAGGCACCTTCTGAGCTTCTGCCCAGGAATTGATGAGGCCGGGAAGTCAGAGGTGCCCCAGGAGGCAAGGCTGGGGCTCCGTCACTTGGGCGGGTAGATCAGAAGATGCAGAGAGAGGGTCTCCAGTGGGGCCGGGCCTGGGGTCAGGGGAGGTGAGACTGGGGTCGGATGGTGGCCTAAGGAGCTTGGGCCTCTGAGCTAAGAGCAAGACATGCTAAGAACTCAGCCAGCCGCCCAGCCCCTGGCTGGTATGTGCCTCCTGGGGGACGAGGGGGGCATAGGATGGACTCGCTGACCAGAAGCCTTTCCTCACATTCTTGTGACAGGATGTTTTAACCACAAGAGCCCCAGAGGCCATGACCCAGCGGTTGGGGCCGGGGAGCCTGCTGCCCTGGCCAGGCTGGGAGCCACATTGGGAACCTGCTTGTGAGGGGCAGTGAGTGTGTGCTGGGCGGGAGAGGAGGCTGCCTTTTAATCTGGAGGCCAAGCAGGTAAATAAGCAGCAATTGGATTCTACTGAGGCCCGAGCGTGCGCAGTGTCCCTGGATACAGAGAACGCGGGAGAATCTCATTTTCGTGATCAGATTGTTATAGATTCTCTCTCCCATCTGCTGAGAAATGTAAATGTGAATTGTGTTCCAGGCGCCGAGGGAGACAGCAGGTGGGGGTGCGGGGTCGGGGATGGACGACCCCATGTGCACTCAGGCCTCAGGCCCGGAGCCCTGGACGCTGTGCCCTTTCTGTCTACAGCGGCTCCCGGGCTGCTCCACCAGCCCTGCTCTGAGTGAATGCCAAGCAGGAAAATAGCCCCAGGTGAAGATTTAAATCAATCCGCTTGGTGTTTAATAAATGCCAGGCTCGCAGCGCCCCAGGAGTTGAGAACGGCAGGCCCCCTCCTGCTCCAGGTGGGCTGTGTAGACCCGGCAGAGGTCAGGGCACTAGGAGCGGACTGGGGGGATGATTTCATGGTCGGAGGGCCTGTCCCTCTTCTGTCCCGGGGGCCCCATCGTCAGCCATGCTTCTGACAAGTTCCCTGCACTGCACCCAACATCCCGCCTGCCCCACTGTGTCCTTGGTCGGAGGGCCTGTCCCTCTTCTGCCCCGGGGGCCCCATCGTCAGCCATGCTTCTGACAAGTTCCCCGCACTGCACCCAACATCCCGCCTGCCCCACCGTGTCCTTGGCTGCTCCGAGCAGCTTCAGATCAGGAGAGCCTGGGTTTGAGGCTGGCACTGTCGCGGCCCAGCTTCGGTGTGACTTGCGGGTCATGTCCCCTCATCTGAGCCTCCTGGACTGTGCCCAGGACGTGGGGGATGTGGGTGACACGCCTGCTCTCCTGGCTGGCAGTGGGAGCAGACTTGGGTCAGGGCATGCTGAGCCTGCAGGTGCGTCGAGAAGCACGAGGGTCCTGGGGCTGCTCTGGACGCTGGGCCAGTGGGCGCCAGGCTCTTGGGCTCTTGGCTGGAGGTGAACGACAGAAGGCCATGGACTTGCAGCCGGCTCCCGCCAAGGCTGGGTGAGGAAGGGCGTTGATAATCGTGTGGGCCCCCACCCCTCCAGGCAGAGGTCATCACCCTTTCTTTATCCCAGAAGACGTCTCAGCTTGGAGGGAGAGCAGGGTTTGCCCTTGGGAGCGGCGTGGAGCCCTGTCTGCTGACCCCTCACCCCCACTCTTCCTGCTGCGCTCTTCAAGCAGATGGCCGCTCACCCTAGTGCTGGGAGGGCCAGCCGGGCGCTGATGGCCAGGCAGTGGGAGGGGCGCATTGGTTAGCCAGCCAGCCTGGCCTCAGCGTTCCTATTTTATAGACCAGGGTCAGGGGGTGTCCTTGAGTCCTGGGAGAAACTGCCATGGAGCGTGGCTAATGAAATGCCAGCATTGTGGGCCAGACCCGGATAGCGGGGAGAGCAACGTGGCCTTGGTTGATGTGGAAAGACCCTGGAGGAGGGGAGGTGGCACTGACTATGACAGACCCACACCATGGTCTTAGAGCCAGACGTGCCTGCCCTCCCAAGGGTGAGGGTGACCCTGAGTGCGGTCCTCACAGCAACCCATGAGGGAAGAAGCATGTCACCCCACTGAGAGGCCAGAGAGGTGAAGGGCCTTGTGCGAGATGCAATAAACAGGCGACGAGCACCCACTCACAGCCTGGGGGGGACGGGTGTGCACGTGCACTCAGGTGGCAAACGTGTGTACGTGCGCGCACACATGGGCATGTTGCACACAGTGTGCACGTGTCTTTATGTGCACTTGTGTGTGTGCATGTGTTTGTGTGCACGTGTGTGTTTTATACATGTGCACCTGTGTGTGTGCATGTGTGGACCTGAGCGCTCACTCCCCTGCTGGGGCAGTGTTGGGAGCACAAAGGTGGGTGAGGTGCACTTTCTGGGTGTGGGGCAACGTGGGCAGAAGGGCTTTTCCAGGAGGCGGCTAGGTCTATAGGAAGCAGATGAGCAACTGCAAAGAGGGAGGAGGGCGGGAGGGAGCTGGGCACCGGGGCAGAGGAAGAGGGAAGTGCAGCATGCCCAGGGCCAGGCCTTCAGTCCCTCAGTTGCCATCCCACCCTGAGAGGAGGAAGGGGTGTCTGGCCTCACCTCACAATCACCCAGGTCACTTATCAGAGAGGCTCCTCTCCAGGGTGGATCTTCAGAGAGGCCCAGGCCTTGTTCACGAGTGCCCCTGAATTCTCACCTGGGGGGCAGCCTCCAGGCACCCCTTCCTAACCAGGCTTCCTCCTGTCCTGATAGCTTCCTGCCAGACTGAGCTTTGCAGCACAGCACTGGCAGGGGAGCAGCCCAGCAGTCCTCAGCCTGGGACAGAGGGCAGGCAGATGGGAGGGGTGGGGCTGGGGTCCTGCTTGAAGATGGTGGCCTGCAAGAGGGGAGGAGAGTCCCAGAGGCTGTCCCAGCTGGGTGGCTGGGCGAGGCAGCTCCTGGCATCCTGCCCAGCCAGGTGTTTAGACTCACCAAGCCGGCTGTTCAGGATGTCATAGGCTCACAAACAGCCCCTGCCCATGTGAGGTGACCCTCCTCAGCATCACCCCTGCAGGAGACCTCGTCCTCCCACCCTGCCCCAGTCCAGCTTTGCATGCTTCCACTGGGAGGGCCGTGGGAACCCCTGGCCACTCCAGTTGGGGAGGCTGCAGCCCAGAGTGAGGAGGCGCACTGTCTACAGTCACCCCCAGTGGGGACTGGGCTGGGAATGGGAATTGCCTCTTTAGAGAGGTGATAAGGGGACACCACCCCATGGCGGGGTGATTGGGGGTGGGCCTGCGCGTGGGAAGGTCCCTTTCAAGGCAGAAACAATGCAGTTTTGAAGTGGTGGGGAATCTGGGCTCATTTTCAGCAGCTGTATGCAAATTGCATGCAAATGAACCTGTTTTGTTTCCAGTCCCTGTGGCCCAGAGCAGCCGTGTTCTAGAGGACTAGAGTCAGTCCAGCATCTTGTCCTCATTCACAGCAAGAATCCCCTTCTTCAGAAGCTGTGCTGAGGAGGGGCCAGCACTGCTGTTTTTTTTAACAGATGAGGATGGTCCCTGAAGTCAGACAGAGTGGGTTCTATTCCAACTCTGCCAGTCACTTGGATGCAGCTCTGAGCACGTTGCTTCATCTCTGTGCACCTCATTTTCCTGTTCTATAAACTACATACCAGTGATGCCTCAGAGGGCTGCATGTGAAGCTCTTAACATGGTGACTGGTTCCAATAATTATGATGGTGATGGTGATGGTGGTGGTGGTGATGGTGGTGGTGGAGGTGATGGTGGTGGTGGTGATGGTGGTGGTGGTGGTGGTGGTGGAGGTGATGGTGGTGGTGGAGGTGGTGGTGGTGGTGGTGGAGGTGAGGGTGGTAGTGGTGGTGATGGTGGTGGTGGAGGTGACGGTGGTGGTGGTGGAGGTGATGGTGGTGATGGAGGTGATGGTGATGGTGGTGGAGGTGAGGGTGGTAGTGGTGGTGATGGTGGTGGAGGTGATGGTGGTAGTGGTGATGGTGGTGGTAGAGGTGATGGTGGTGGTGGAGGTGATGGTGGTGGTGGTGGTGATGGTGGTGGTGGAGGTGATGGTGGTGGTAGAGGTGATGGTGGTGGTGGTGGTGGTGGTGGTGGTAGTGGTGATTGTGGTGGTGGTGGTGGTTGGTGGTGGTGGTGGGAGGTGTGATGATGGTAGTTACTATGGTGATGATAGTGAGTCCTCCATACCAGGTATGGTACAACGCACTGGGAGAGTGGAGAAAAAAGATCTCTCTGTCTTTGAGATGTTCATGTCTTATTCAGAGACCTCCCTGGGGTGGGGCCAGTGTCCCAATCTGTGTCCTTACCCTCCAACCCTGGAGGTCTCTGCCCCTAGGAACTCCACTATTCATGCTTCCCCACTGCCACCTCTCCTGCCAGTGCTGACAGGGTGCCGGCCTGAGGGCAGCTGTGACAGTGGTCTATGGACCTTTCTTTCTGGAGCCTCTGCTGCATCAAGAGGGCCATGCCAGGCAGGTGGGGGGCACAGGGAAAGATGACCATGGTCCTGGCTCTTGAGGAGCCACCAGTTCTTCTCCTGTGGCCATGTGGCCCACGACGCAGGACAACGCCCTGTCCTCCACTTGGACTGCAGCGCCCTCCTCCGTACAGCAGAGTGCGCACCTCACTGGCTTCATCATGTGTTAGGGGCCTGTCTCCCCACCTGGCCTCCGCTCCCCCTGGGTGGGCACAAGTCTGCCCCTCCCTGCTGTCCTGGCAGTTGGCACAGGGCTGATCTCAGAGCGAGTGTTCAGGACCTGCCAGAGGGCTGGCTCCGCCTTCTGGGAGCTTCCCACAGGGCAGTGCTGGGTGATGGAGGGTGTGGAATGCCAAGTGACGGCACCAAGAGCCCAGAGTGTGGCCCAGTCCCTGCCAGGGGCCCTCCCATGCCAACGCGGCCCTCCGTGGTGGGTTGTTTTGTGGATGTGGGGCTGAAACTTGAGAGAGGCTTAACACTCGCCCCACATCGTGTAGCTGGCAAGTGGTGGAGCCAGGATTTGAATCCAAGTCTCTGGTGCCCGGGCTGTCCTGTGTACTTCCAAACTTCTGACAGAGCCGGGAAGTCGGGGAAAGGCAGTGCTCTACTGGAGGGATCGGTGGCAGGGATGAGAGAGAGTCAGGGTGCAGATGGTCTCATGGGGCAGCCCCCACCCTCACTCGCTGTTCACAGAGGGGGGTTCTGAGCTTTCTGGAAGCTCAGGGAACATTTTGGTCTATTTGTCCCCTCGAGCTGCTGGAGGCTTCTGGAGAGGGATGGTGGCCTTGGCTGGGTAGGGCTGCTCCTCTGGGGCTGACGAGTGTCAGCTCGTCAGCATGGGCTGCAGGGAAAGGTTGGGGCGAGGGGGAGGCCTCCATGCCAGGAGGGGACGCGTGGTGCTCTGGGGAAGCCGTCTGCGGCCCCGAGGCTGGAACACGGCAGAACCCAGTTGGCTGAGCCCTGCCTTCTGCAAACAGATATAGATTGGTTTCACTGAAAAGCCTGAGTGCTGCCAGGCCTGGGCGCTCCTGTGCTTCCTGTCAAGAAAGAAGGGGAGAGGGGATCGGACGTTATTGCTCCCGGTGGAAGGTCAGGAATGTCTCTGTGTGGAACTGACTTCTGTCTTCTGGAAAAGGCTCGTCTCTTAGCACAGCCCCGCCGTCCCAGTGCAGCCTCGGGGCTGAAAGTGTCTGGAGGTGACAGGAATGAGGGTGGGTGGACAGCGTGGTGAGGTGATCTGAGACCTCCCACCTCCCGCATCTCCTGTCCTGTTACCAGCTCGGTTGTTAGTGTCACCGCTGCCATCCCTACTGTGTCAAACGATCACGGCCCTGGCTTGTGGCGGGCAGGTGTCCTAGCTGTCTGGCTTCAAAGCCTTTCTCGCCACTGGGACCGTCCCTTCCCAAGTCAGCAGTGCCCGCCCAGTCCAGCCTCCCCGACGTGCCACTGCCCCGGGAGGGCTGCATCTGCTCTGAGGCCCCTCGTCTGTGGGAGCCATCAGACGCTCTCCTCCCAGGTGGGAGAGGCGCAGGCAGGAAGGAGCGGGCCTATGCCCCTGCTCTGCGCATCCTCACACCTGGGTAGGACCTGATGGAGAGCAGGCCTGTCCACGCCTCACTCAGCCGAGCCTCACAGCTGTCCTACCAGGAAGCAGGGCAGGAAGCCATGTGCCCATTGTACAGATGAAACGGCCGAGGGCGGGGAGGTTAGGGGACCTGCCCTGTGCCAGGAGGAGCCAGGATGGGGACTCAGTGCTGAGGCCGCCCCTAGGCCTGCTTTCAAACTGTTGGGGATGATGGGAACGATGACAGCAGTGGTGGCAGTGAGTGGACAAGGGTGCCTTGCAGCGTCGCTATCTGGTCCTAACTGGCTGATAGCCTGACTGGCTCAAGGAGTGGAGCTTGAAAATGCCCGACCTGTGACCTGGCTGTGTAAGTTACTTGCTGTGTGACTTTGATGAAACTACGTGCCATCTCTGAGCCATCCTCTCCTCATCTGGAAATATCCCCTCCCCCGGGTTTTGGGGTGTTAAGTGAAACCGTGCAGGCACCTGCATGTTGGGAGCCCTTCTTGCACTGAGCACTGTCCCCGCCAGCACACCTCAAACCTCTGGGTGGGGCAGGGTCCCAGCCCCAATCTACACGTGAGCAGAGGAGGCCCACAGAGGCTCAGCGTCGTGGCCTGGGCCACACAACCAGTCGGCGGCACAGCCCGGATGAAAAGCCCGGTGCCCGGTCAGTGCCGCCTTCCTCCTCCCGCCTGCGCCGATGCATTATTAATCCGGCCTCCTTAGGAAGATGGAGCAGTGTGTCTGTTTACCTCTTGACAGCAGAAAGAGAAAACAACAAAATGAAACCAAACAGACCGCCCAGACATCAGACAAGCTCTCCTCAGCGTGCGTGCTCTGCAGACAGAAGCTGAGCGCAGAGTCACTGAGGGATGGAAAGGCTCCTCTAGTGAGCCCCTGCCTATCTCCAGGGAGGGAGGGTGCCCGGGGCCTAATAGATGCCTCCAGAAGGCACCGCGAGGCAGCGGCACCTGGGATGGACAGGTGTGTGCTGCGCCCCAGCTGAAGAACTCTGACTGCCTTGAGCTGCTCGTGGGCCCAGCTCACGGGACATGTGGGGACGTGTATGGGGCGGGGTGTGAGCAGGAGCACCCGCACTTTGCACCTCTCTCAGCCTCCTTGTCTCTCAGAGGCAGGGAGGACTGGCTCTCCTTTCTTGATCGTGGCTTCTTGGGGGTTTGGCTTCTCCTTTCCAGCCCATCTCAACGGACTCGCAGGCTCCAAGGGAAGCGCCCAGGTGGTAGAGGCATCGGAGGAGGTCCCTGTGCACCAGGGGGTCAGACTCCGGAGAACAGGGATCTGACTGAAGGTGGAGGGTGGGAAGTCTGGATCTGATTCCACATGACTTGGGCTTGACCCCATCACTCCCGAGCAATCCTGGGCCTTGGCATTCCCGTCCTCTAAGTGGGCGCCCTGGGCCGTGGAAGGAGTGTCGGGCGTGAGTGTCAGCACCAGGGACAGCCCCACAGGCTGCTGCTCTCCAGGAGGCGGAGGGTGGCCCGCCACTGAGTCCTTCCTTCTTCAGGGTCCCCTGTGCCCTCCTTTCCTGGGCGCAGACCCCAGGCCAAGGGGAGCGGTGATTCACCCTTGTCACTCTGTGAGGGGCACGGGAGGGAAAGGACAGTCGTCAAGGGCCGCCTTCTGTGCAAGGCTCTCTGCACACGTCCCACGTGAGCCTCCTCAGCTGCCCCAGGACAGGAGCCTGGTGGGCACATCACTGAGGTGGAGGCGGCGGTCAGGCTAACTCCCCCTGCAGGCCGTGAGCGTCTGGTGGGCAGTCTGGCTGTGACATTGCCCCCTCGCACATGTAAGTGCCTGGGCCACGCCGACTCCGTGTTCTCCAACCCCCAGTATTTCACTGCTGCTTCAGGAACACCCAAGAAGGGCTCATTAATGATGCTGTCAACAAGACAGATGGAAGGACTCTGGAGGAAAACCAGAGCAAAGGGGACATCTGCGATCTGGGATTGTGAAACCGTCCCAGATGCTTGCATGGGAGAGCAAGGCTTCCGCCTCGCTGACGAGGCTGGGCCTTTGGTGGCTGCTTCCCTCTCCTCTGCTCCCGCCTCCACTGCTGTCTGCTTGGGATGGGTGTGGGGATGGTGCCTCAGCAGGAACCCTTGGCACCCACCTCTTGAAACCTTAGCACCACGAGGAGCTTTCCCTTGCTTCTGCTTAGGGGAGGGAGGCCTCATTACAGCACCATTTTTAGCCTGGCGAACAGCTCCCCCATGCCCCCCAAATTTGCATTTTTCCCTCAAAATGCTCTTGCTGCTGGCAGGAGAATGGATGTGAGAATCAGAGAGGAGCACGTGGCTATAGGCGTGAGTGGTTGCCGTGTGGCCTGCCTGCATTAACTATGAGCATGCACACCCCACCCAGCTGCCAGCCTCGGCTCCAGCAGTCCCCATGTGGCAGTGACACCAGAGCCTTGCCGTCCACTTGGAAGAAGGGAGTGAGAGGCCAGAGAGGCCTAGAGGGCTGTGGAGGAGCACACGGAGGTTAGCGGCAGAGCTGAGCATCCCTTCTGTAAATGGGGCTCTGGCTCCACCCTGTATCAGCCAGCGCAGGCTGCTGGCTGCATAACAAATGAGCCCAAGTGGCAGGTTTGGGTTTTGCTTGTGTTACATGTCCATGGCGGGTTGGAGGGTTCACTCTGAGTGGCTTTGCCCTGTGCTTGTGACTCTGGGACCCAGACTGACGGGGCCGCCCCTCCTAGACAGTGCCGGGCTCCCGGCAGAGAGACCAGAGTGGTGGAAGAGCCTTGTGAGTGCTTTGATAGTGTCTGCTTGGAAGCAGCAGGTGACACTGCCCCGCTACACTGACCAAAGCATTTCCCAGGCCAGTCCTGGTGCCCTGGGGCTTCCGGGCGTAATCCTGCGGGCGGGGGAGAGGCATCTGGAGAAGCACAGGGGAGGTTTTGAACAAGAGTACAACTTGCTGCACCCTCAGAACTGCTCCCCATCTCCAGCAGGCCCCCTCTGCCCTCGGCTTCCCTCATCCGCTCCTCTCTTGGCCTCTGCTCAGGCCCTGCCCTCCTTGGGGTCTGGGGAGTTGCCACCTTGCTCCTCCATTTCCGGGACTCAGTTCTGTGTGTGGGAGCTTGGTCCTCCTTCCTAGGAGCAGCCTGCTTCTGGGTCAGAGGGGGACCTGGGGCCCCCAACACACCATGACCTCAGCGGCCTTCGCTCTCCTCACTCCCCAGAAGGAGGAGGCAGCCTGGCCTGGGGCTTCAGTCCACTGCCCCCGATCCCGGAAGTCCAGGATGTTCTTTCCCTGGGTTTTGGAGAGCACATCGAGGCTGCCTTCTCCGTGTCTGTCTCCCCTGGGGGGTTTTCAGCATTGCTCCTGCACCCTCATCCTGGGAAGCTCTCCGGAACGCTGTCAGGTCTCAGCTTCCACCTCCGATCCAAGTGGGGCCTCTGGCCTCTGGGGGGTCCCTGCCTCCTGCCCCTCCTTCCCTCCAGCCCCAGGCTTTTCA
The DNA here is from genome assembly GCA_031878705.1 of Tapirus indicus. Classification (NCBI taxonomy): domain Eukaryota; kingdom Metazoa; phylum Chordata; class Mammalia; order Perissodactyla; family Tapiridae; genus Tapirus; species Tapirus indicus. The sequence continues at coordinate 2,736,758 of CM062935.1, forward strand.
CATGCATTTGGCCCGAGACTAACACCCTTGATGTGGAGGAGAGAGGCACAGCACTCGGGGCACAAGTGCAAGATGGCTTAGTGAGTGAAGGCTGGAGGGGCGGGCGGAGGAGTGCAGGCTGTGGCCATTTTGGGCGCCAGCCTTTGTGACCTCCTCCTCATCCTGTGCAGACGCCCAGGGTGTGCCAGCACGTGGCAGGTGCCCTCACACCTTGGCAGAAATGCTTGAGGAGAGGAGTGTGTTGGGCCGCCTCGGAGGTGGAGGTGATTCTAGATTCAGAAGCAACCAACTTCTGCTGCGTGCAGACGTCACTCACTTCCTGAACCCTCAGCGGGCCCAGGGATGGCCTGTCTCCACGGGGAAGGCAGGGCCAAGGCTCCGTGAGGCTAAGGGGCTTTCCCAAAGTTATGCTTGACTGGAACCCCGTCTGCTTGACCCTAGGCCCAGGGCGAATGAAGAAGTCAGGAGTGTACCCAGAGATGGCTGGGGAGAGGGGGAGAGGAGGAGGGGCATGCCAGGCAGGCGTTGGGCAAAGGTTTGGAAGCTGGCTCTTGACTCCTGGGGACAGCAGCTGGAGTGTCTTTGGCTTGGCCCAAGAGGTGGGACCTGATGTCACTTGGAAAGTGGACCCTTTCCAGCTTCAGCACGGCTTGAAGCTAGTGAGGGCCTCTCATGGGAAGCCTGGTCCTGCTGTCTTCAGGGGGCTGCCTTCACGGGGGGATGTGAGCTGTGGGTGAGCCATGCGTGCCTCTGTCCTCTCAGTGCCGGCCAGCAAGGACAGGCTGCAGGTGGCCCAGGCAAGGGACACACCTTTCTGGGACTCTTATGGGATGGGATATTTGGAACCAGACAGTGGGGGATCTCATGTTGGGAAGTCAGAATCTTAACGCCGGACTCTGTTAGGCAGCATCGCTGGATGGTGATTGTGGAGGCAGCACGTTAGAGTCTCAGAGCCGTGGAATTTTAGAGTCTTCTCCACAGGCAGGTGTGGTTGCTGTGTTGGTTGAAGGCAGTGAATCTATAAAGCCCTGGCTAGTCTCAACATTGTCACTTCTATGATCTTTTTCTAATACATTAGTTGATACTTACACAAGGTTGCACATCCCATGTATTTATGACGTAAAGTGCAGTGACATGATGGACTTCAGTTAACCGCCTCCTGCCCCACAACCGGGACTCTGCCTCCGCGTCTGCGGGAGCTCAGCCATTCCCCCTTTCTTCACCCCAGCGTCACCTCTTCCTAAATTTCATGTCTGTGATTCCCTTGCTTGTATGTAGTTTAAAATAGTTTTGTATTATTTTGACAGACAATGTTGGTGAAATGTGTTGATTGCTAAGCAATATATTGTTTAGTTTTACTTATTTTTTGGCTCCATAAAAATCAAGCCATACTGTTTATATTCTTCTGAGATTGGTTTTTTTTTCATTTAACTTCATTTCCAAGATTTGTCCATGTGCTTGTGCGTAGCTAGGGTTCATATTTTTCACTGATGCATAAAATTACATGGTGTGAATGTATCATAATTTATGTATCCATTCTCCTCTCAACAGGGACGGAGAGCATTTCCAGCTTTGTGGTAACACAGCAGTGTGCCTGGCAGCGGGAGTAGGGGTTGCTCTGGGTCTACACTTAGCAGTGGGATTACTGCTATACTTAGGAGTGGGGTCGTAGGTGTGTGAATGGTTCAACATCATCAGATGAGGCTGAATTGTTCTCCAGAGTGGTTGTAAGGAGCGGGGTGCGGCTCTGCCTGTCCGGTGCTTGTTGCCATGGGATCCCGTCACTTTGCAGTCTGGTGGGTGTGAGATAGCATCTAAGTGTGGTCCTCGTTTGTGTTTCCCTGGTTACTAACGAGGCTGGAATCTCTCATATGTTTATATTTGTGTTTCCTTTGCTGCGAAAAGTCTGTTCATGCCTTTTGCCCATTTTTAAAACTGGATTGTTTGTTTTTTCTTCTCAGTAGTTGTGGAATGTACACATACACGTGTGAGCATGCTCTCTAATCCAGATGCCAGTACTTTGTGGGTTTGCCCGTGTTGCAGATGCTGTCTCCCAGTGCTGCCCCCTCTCACCTCCTCGTGGGGCCTCTCGATGGTTCCTGGGTTACTGGTGACCACCCCACATCCAAGTCTGGAAGATGCTCTCCTTCGTCTTCCTTGAAGGACTTTGCAGTCTGCTGTTTACATTTCCCCAGGGATGCTGGGTGAAGACCCTCCCTCCGCCCAGCTGCCCTGCTCCCTCTGTCCCACGCCAGGTTCCACGTGTGGTTCTCTTCTGGTCTCTGCCGAGCCCGGGCTGGTCCGTCTCTCCCTCCATTGTGACTTCACTGTCTCCATCTCTCCACCTTTGTCCTGCATGATGCTGTCTGCGTCCTCCTGGCCCTTGGCTCTTCCACGGATAGTTTAGAATCACCTGTCAGGTTCCACTGACAACCCTCTTAGCATTTTTATTGGAATTGCGTTGCCTCTGTGGATCAATCTGTTAAGAACTGGTATCTTCGTGACCCTGAGTCTTGCTCTCTGTGAACATAGTGTATCTCTCAATTTACTTATGTCTTTAACATTTTTAAATGCATTTAAACAATGATTTTCCCCATATATATCTTTCATATCTTTTTTAAGATTTATTCCTAAACATGTGTTTTTTGTTTATTTCCATAAATGGCACATATACTGGCATGCTGCTGGTATCTAGAAATGGGTGTGATTTTTGCACATTGAGTGTATAGTCAGCCAAATGTTAATTTCTAATACTTGGCCCGAGAATTCTTTTAGGTTTCCTCTGAAGATAATCCTGTTATTACCAATAATAACAGATTTACTTCTTCCATCCCGAGACTTCGGCCTTTAATTTCTCGTCCTGGATTGCCGTGTGGGCAGGGGCCCTGGTACAGTGCTGACTTAGGAGGGTCAACGGGCGTCCTTGTGTGGCTCCTAATTTTGAAAGGAATGCTCCCTACATGTCTCCGTGAAGAGGGTTGATTTTAGATTTGTTGTGGATATGCTTTGTCAGATTAGGGAAGTTTACTAAGGGTTTTGTTTTGTTTTGTTTTAATCCTGGATGGGTGTTGGGTGTCATCAAATATTTTTCTGCATCTGTCGAGATGATTATCTAGTTTTTCTCCTGTGGTCTGTAAATGTGGTGGATGCCACGTATAGATTTTCTGATCTTAAACCACTCTTGCATCCTTGGGATAAACTCCACTGGCCAGAGTTAATAATAATAATGACGACGGTGATTTACTGTCACAGAAGGGTCTGCTTTGATAATATTTTATTCAGGATTTCTGCATCTCTGTCGACCCCCATGGTTCCTTACTGCTCCTCCTCTTGTCTGATTTTGGTGTCAAGTTCATGTCAGCCTCACAGAGTGAGTTAGGGACTGTTCTCTTTTCTTTCTCTGTTGTATGTTACATATCCTGCTGCTAGAGCAGAGACAGCACCATTCAAGTCCTTTCTTATTCTGGAGTCAGTGTCAGTAAATCATATTTTTTTCAGCATTTGTCCATTCCGTCTAGGTCTTCCGATGTGTGGCAGAGGGTGTCCGTAATGTTCTCTTGTTCCCGTACAGCCCGGATGGCAGGCTCTGGCTGTCGTTCTGCACCTTTTCCTTCCTGACGGTGTTTGTCAGTCACTTTTCGCCTTCGTCAGTCTGTCTGGAGTTTGTCTTTTTTATTAGTGTCTTTAGCTTTGTTGTTCTATTTTATGCTAGTTTTGATTTTTATTGGTTTCTACTTTTTATTACCTCCCCTCTTTCTCTGTCCCGGAGCGTATTTTATAGTTCTTTCTTCGAACTTCTGTAGCTGGATGCACAACCCACGAGATTTCAGCCTTTCCCTTTCTCTCACGTCAGCAGTCAGAGCCTGAAATTCCCCCTCAAAGGCCCATGTTTACCCCACCCCACACGTTGTCATGTATCGTATGTCCATTATTGTTCAGTTAAAGTATTATATCTATTACGATTTTTTTCTTCGACCCACGAGTGATTAAGCAGTGAACCGTAGAATTTCTAAATGCCTGGGGATTGTAAAGTTACTCTTTTTTATTATCTTCTAACAGCTGCATTTTGTTCAGAGAATTTCTTTCATGTGCTACTGATTCTTTGAAATTTCTTAGGACTTGCTTTCTGGTTAGAGCTTTCCATTTCTGTAAATATTCCATGTGTACTTGAGAGAATGTGTGTTCTTTGAATACACATGCACGGAAAGTTCTATTAGCGTCCATTAAATCCAGCTTGCTAACTTGGTAATTCAGATCTTCCACATCTTTGCCTTTTGTGGTCTGCCTGACCTACCGTAAGTTGAGAGAAATGTGGAAATCTTGCTCTGCAACTGCTGTATTTGGGAATTTCTCCCTGTAGCTCTGTAAATGTTTGCTTTATATATTCCGTGGCTGTTTTGCAGGCTGCATCCGGATTAGAAGTGATGTATCATCTTGGTAAATGGGAATGTTTAGTGTTATAAAGTGACCTTCTCCATCTCACGTGATGCTTTTCTTCTGAAAACCCATACTGTCTGCTATCAGTGGGTCTGTACCAGCTTTCTTTTCATTAATGTTTTCACAATATGTTTTCCTAGTCTTTCATTTTCAATATTTCTGTGCCTTATGCTTCTAATATGTCTCTTGTAAATAACATGTAGCTCGGTTTTTAAAATCCAGTGTGACAGTCCCTGCTTTTCACTGGCGAGTTTAATCCATTGTTAATGTATTAGCACAGGTTTCTCCCATCTTACTTTTTGATTTGTATTTATCATTATGTTTGAAAGCTTCTTTATTTTTTTAGAACAGATTTTTAACTTTCCTTTTGCAAAAAATTTCAAAATTACATACAAGTTGCAGAAATAGGAGGCAGAGTTCCTGTATGACTTTAGCCGTGGCCCCTGTTGTTGAAAAGCAGTTACAGCCTTGATGCCTCCTTCCTCCTCAACACCTCAGGACAGGTAGTGAGTGCTGGACGCTCTCCTACGTAACTGTCAAAATCAGCAAATCGACACTAATCAAAGCCACTGCTGAGCCACAGACCCTGTCCGAGTGTCACAGTTATTCCAGTCACGTTCTCTAAGAGCCCAGGTTCTCATCCAGTTTCACTTGTTGCATTTAATTCTCATGTCTCTTTAATCAATTGAGTTTTTAAAAATTAGTTTATTTTTTTCTTAACTTATTTTTAAAAATTTACTTATACACTTTATTTGAATCTTTCATTTCTTCCCTTGAAATTTTCCAGGTGTATCTATGGCCACAAAGGCTAGTTAGACGTTATCTCAGCCCCTTCTGACCAGACCTGAGCCTTTGAACACTTCAGCTCAGATCACTTGCCCCTAGTGCCACCCTCCTGTCGCCCATTACTGTCAGCTGTTCCTCTGTCATTGACCCCGCACACTGGATATTGTTACTTTCTGCAGCCAGTGCTGACTAGGAGTCACAGAGCCACGCAGCATGTGTCTGTCACCATTCATTCCTTTGTCTCAGATCTTCTGGGACCTTCTTCCCTTCTGGAGCACATCCTGTGGTACAGTCTCTCAGTGGTAATTCTGACAGTTTTGTTTATCTTTCATGCCGTCTTGCCCACATCTTTCCTGCTGAGTGTCAAGCGTGGTTTTACCCAGTGCCTCCAGGTTCCATTGTTGCTGTGCGGAGTCTGCTGTCCGTCCTACTGCCTTTATTTCTGTAGGAATCTCTCTTTTTCCTCTGGTCAATTTAAGACCTCGTCTTAGTACTTAGAGGTCTGCAGTTTTCCCAGATCTGTCTAGATATGGATTTTCTTTTACTTCTGCTTCGTGTGCTTTTGGATCAGGGGTTCCTGTTTGTGTAAATTCTGGATGCAGCTGCCATCCCTTTACTGCCCCCTCCTCTGTTGTCTCTGTCACCCCCTCTGGGACACTAACTGCATGTGTGTCAGGCCTCCCCCTTCCATCCCCATAGCATTTGACATCTCTTCCTTGTCTTCCACCCCCGTGTTTCAGGGAGTTGCACGCAATGTCAATATATCTTTCAGTTTACAGCTCAGATCTTTTGCTTAACTTGTTGGCTAAGTCTTTCACTTCAGAAATTATGTTTCCATGCCTAAAAAGTCATTTCTTTTTCAGATAGTCCTTGTTGCCTCTTCATGATCACAACCTTCATTCTTTAGACATTTATCCGTACATTTCCCCCAGATTTACACTTCTCGATGTGCCTGCTTTCTTCTTGTTGGATGAGGTTTGAATCTGAGCCCCTGGCTTGCCTGTAGTTGAAATAGTTGGGACTGGGGAAGTTCTCCTCTGGAGAGCATTTAATTCTGCTCTTCCAGTCGCCAGGGGGCCTGCCATGCCATGAGCATGACAGCCGGCCTCAGGAGCCCGGCCTCCATCCCCTGCAGCAGGTGGAGGCTCACTCTCTAGGCAGTGGTCCCCTTCTGCTGGCTACTTGACCTTTCAGCTCCGGCCCAGCCCTGCTTCCTTGAGCCTTGGCCCAGCTCTCCAGTGTTGTTCTCTGAAGGGGGGAGTTCCTTGGAGACCCTCACCTCCTTGGAGACCCCCACCACCTTGCATGGGACTAGCTGTGTCTCAAAGATGCTCCACCCAGGGTCCTGCAGTGGGAGGGTTCAGGAGCACTGGTCAGCCACAGTCCCAAAAGCTTCCACACTGGACTTGGGTCAATAGGATCCAACCTGCACTGGAAGATTAACCCCTGCTGCGCCCACAGCAGGGTGAGCTGGTGTGGCCCCTGCCCAGGCCCGGGATTAGGTGAGGTGAAAGCAGCTGTGGGAGCCTGCAGGGACACCTCCTGGGAGGGTGGGAAGAAGGGGTGACATTGTACTCAGGGACATTAGATGTGCCCGTGTCACCCCTGCCCAGCAGAATCTAGTGTCCAATTTGCGTTTAGGTCCTTTTAACCTGGAGCCAAAGGAAAGAATCCCAAATAGTGTACTTCTAAGTATCAAGAGCCGGCGGGGGTGGGGTCTTCCCGTCAGCCGCTGCCTTACCCTCCTCCAGGGGAGGAGGGTCTGAGCGTTGGCATCCACAGTGACCCCCTGTGTCTCCCACTTCTCTGCTCACCTGCGGGGCAGGCGTGCATGGCGGCCTCTCATCTGTAACAGTAATGATGACAGTCAAGCCCTTTTCATCTCCTGGGTGGCTGTCCAGTCCCAGGCTTGGCTCAGCACTCACTGTGAGCAATCCTTTTAACCCTCCCAACAGTCCTGTAAGGTGGGTGTGCTTACAGAAGAGGAAACTGAGGCATGGAGTGTTTAGTGACTTGCCAAGGTCACAGAGCCAGTAAGTGGTAAGGCTGGGGTTCAGAGTCAGGGCTGTCTGACCCCAGCCCCTGGATCTTCACCAGCCATCCTGTCCCTACACAGGAGAGTGGAATCCCAGGGGTTGCCCTAGAGGACACCCAGGGCACAGGCTCACTGCCCGCCCCACAGGCTCACTGCCCGCCCCACGCAGCTTCCCTGACCTCTCTCCCTCTGCTCACAGCTTTGGGTTCTCCCGAGGGCAGGGGTCCCAAGGGCAGGGGCCAGGCCGAGGGGTCTCTGAGAGCTCAGCACCTGGCACAGGGACTGGACAGGGGCCAGCCATGCAGGGCTCCTCGTGGTTCCTCAGCCCGCTCCCGCCTCAGGGCCTTTTCTCTCGCTGTTTGTTGTCCCAGATCGCTTCCCCATGGCTCCACTAGGCTCAAATGTCCCCCCAGTGAGCCCTGCCCTGAGGCCTTTTAAATTCCTCTACCTGCCTGCCCCCTCGCCTCTGCCTCCCCTGCGTACTGTCTTCATCCTGTGGCAGTCAGGTATCACCGCCCCTTGCCATCTGATGTGACTGCCTGTCACGTCATTGCTCACGTCGGCCCCTGGACCCCTCTGCTCCCCAGGCGGGCAGCGTTGCCTCTGGTGTTCACTCAGGCACCCCCAGTGCCAGCAACGGCCCTGCTTGAGTTGCCTAATGCTGGTGAAATTGGCACAGTGCTAGCAGGACGAGCACTCAGCGGCTTGTTTATTGTTGTTGAGGCGTCCACATGGGCTGGGGGCAGAGGAGGGGCTTCGCACGTGGCAGTGGATCAGTGCTGCCCCTGAAGCGGCAGGGACAGGTCAGTGCCCTGGGGAAAGGGGCCGGGCCCTCCACACCGGCTGGAGCCCATCCCCATCCTGATGGCAAGCGGCCTGGGAGGGTGCCAGGGTGGGGACCGTGTGGCTCATGGTGGGAAACAAACACAAATGAGGAAGGGAGCCGAGGAGGGTGGGTCCTGGCTGCAACCCAGGGGCTACAACTCCTCCTAGGAAGGGTGCGGCCGCTGACAGCCCCTCGAGGCTCTGCAGGACCTTGAACTCAGGGCTCTGGCCTTCCAACCCCCCCCCCCACTTCCCATCTGCCCTCACACCCCAGCATCGCCTCTGGGGAGCCTTTTCCTGACTGTGCACCTCCCGTCCCAGGCCTGCCCAGTGCCTGGTGAATCCGTGCCCTCACTCACTGACTTCCATTGGTGTCTGTGTAAAAAGGGATGAGCCGGACACACCCTGCTCTGGTGGGATTCTGTAGAAGCATAGGTAGGCCGATGCCTTCCCTGGCCAGTATTTGGGGGTGTGGGAAGGCTTCCTGGAGGAGGGGCCATTGGAGCTGAGGTTGGGAAGGTGAGATGGTGTGAGATGGAGATGAAGCAGGGCAGAGAAGGCATTCTGGCATGAGAGGCCGGGAGGAGTGGGCTCCAGGAGTGTGCAAGGGAGTGGGGAGGTGGTGGGAGTGAGGGCATGCTCCTGGGAGAGGGTGCAACGGCTGGGTGCTGCAGGCAGGGGAGGGCTGTGGCCAGATTGAGGGTTCTGCTGGAGAGTGGGGTGGAGTGGGGGACGTGGGGTCTGGAGAACGACTGGCAGATGGTACAGTGGAGGCCCGGTGGGCTGAGCTGCAGGGCAGGACTCCCCTCAGTCCTCTGCATCTCAACATCTGTCTGTCCAGGGCGCCCCCAGCAGGACTCCTCACCACTCAGCAGCTCCTGACCCCGTGTGTGGGCTCAGCTAATGGAGAGGAGACGGGAGGCAGAGGGAATAGAATTGATGGGCGTGGCAATGATGGGGGTGGCCGAGGGGCCCTGGGGAGGCTCCTGCAGCCAGGAAGGGGTGGGGGTAACAGAGGCAGGAGTCTTGGTGCTCGAAAAGGACAAACGGGCTCCTTCTCCCAGAGAAGAGGCTGGCGGGTGGTGGGGGGCGCTAACACAATGAGCGAGATGCTTGTTGATCACACCATTAGATAAAATGGGTGGGCTCCCTTGGACGGGGACGGCCACCTGCCGCTCTAGGTGAGGTGTGTGGAGACCCAGGCAAATGACGCAGGACAGGAGGGAAGGAAAGATTCAACAGGATCGTCTCAGACAGACCTGCCTCCGCCCAGCTCAGACATCGCTCTGAGACATACTAAACAGCTGCCCGTTACACGTGTGAGAGGCTGCAGCCCAGCACGGACGTGCACGAGAGCAGCCTTGTCCCACGTGCGCTGCGGGGTGAGAAGTGTCTGCCAGAGCCAGGACGCAAAGTCTTCTCCTTCTGCTTCCACCTGTGGTCCACAGGTGGGGTCCGGGACACCGCCACAGAGTCACAGTATCCAGGCGCGGCCCCCTAGAGGTTGGGGAACGGTTTACCAACAAGAACGAGAGGGTGTGTGTTTACAACATGAAGTCACCAGGGACCACAGGCATCACCTCCCTCGATTCCACACAACCCGTTTGTTACCATGTTTTGTAGATAAAGAAACGGGCTCCGAGGGGGCCAGGTCCTCCGGCCAGAGCACGGTGGCAGAGCCCGGAGACCTGCACGTTCTCTGGGAACCGCCTTCATCCAGGCCCTTTAGACGGAGCAGCTCACGTAAGGCCCATGGATTCCTTATGTGATGATGCTCAGCCGTGCAGCCCACAAAAACGTGAGCCCTACTGTGTGCCAGCCCCTGCTCTCAGGGCTCCGTGAGCAAAGCCCACAAAGACCTCGGCCCTCGTGGAGCTGGCGCTGTAGGAGGGGAGCCAGATGTGACAGCAGGAGTGACGGAGATCAGCAGCACCACGTAGAGATGACCGTGGAGAGAGATGAAGGGGGGGATTGCAGCCAGGGTGCATGAAGAGGGAGGGGCTCTCTTAGATAGGATGGTCATCAGGGATCTCGCTGACCTGGCGACAAATGAGTGAAGACCTGCAGAGGTGGGGTGGCCATGTGGATGTCTAGGACAAGCATCCCAGGCAGAGGGAACAGCCGTGCCAAGGCCTGAAGCCCCGAGGCCTTACTCCTGCTCTGCCTCAGTCAGCCTACGTTCCAGGGATAGGGCCAGCGCTGCGCCCCGTTCCAGAGACACCCAGGCACCCTCTGCCTGGAACGCTGTCACACGCATGCTCCCTCCCGCCCTGCCTTCAGGTCTGGACCGAAGGTCACCTTTGTAGTGATACCTTTGCTGACCAAGCCTGACTCTGCCCTCCACCCTATGAATTTCCCGGGAGGCTGATTCTCGCCTGGCTCCTCCCACTAGGGTGTCAGCTCCATGCCACCCCCTCCAACTCTCCAGCACCTAGGACAGAGCCAGGTGTATACAGGTGATTAACAAGCGTTTGTTATTAATTAGTTATGGGAACCTGGGGGAGGGGCTGGGCAGACAGGTGTCCACATGGGCTCTGCCCAGGGTAGGGGTCTGGGGACATGGGGCACAGGTGAGCTCGCCTGTGTGGAGGCGGGGAGCTGGGGGAGCTGGATGTTGGGGGCTTCAGTTCATCCATTTGTTCACACAGCACCATTGAGCTTTCAGCACGAGGCGGTCTGGGGATGTGGCGGGTCGGAGGAGCTCAGGACTGAGTCACGGAGACGGGGGACCGGGTAATTTGGTGGATTTCTTGTGCCCCACGTGTCCAGGTTGCCTGGCATAGGAGGGTGCCCAGGGGAGACTCAATGCAGAAATGAGGGAAGGGGGGTCAGGGCTGGGGTCCAGGGTGTCCTTGCCCTGAGACTTTGGGCGTGAGTCCCAGCCCTGGACTGTCCTGCCCCAGCTGTCCCACCTCCCGCCTCCGGGGCAGCTGGAGGAGCAGGGGCCGCTCTTCTAAGGCTCCCTGTTTGGGTGTTTGTCTTCTTTAGACTCATTGTAACCAAAACACAAGGAAAAATCAGACAGAAAGTCCCCACGATCCCCCCTCCAGAGACCGCACTGCCGACCACATAGCAGCCGTGTTGTTCCCGTGAGTCGACCATCAGGCACACGCATGTGCAGCCGTGTACACAGATGGGGGTCCCATGGCACTGTCTGCACGCCTCATATGAGCCCCCAGGGCCTCTTTACTGCAGCACACCAGCCCCCTTTCTGCTGTGGCTGCGCCCTGATTTACTGGCCCCGCGCCCCGTCAGTGGCCCTCGAGGGCTCTCAGTTGCTTACTGTGTAAACCCGGCGCCTCCCTGTGTAGCCCAGAGTGCGATTGTTGGGCTGGGCGGCCTGTTTGGAGCCCTCTAGCTACTGTCTGGGCCCTTGAGCCCCGAGGGGTCCTACCAGTGGCCCCTCCCCTGAGGACATGCCCAGAAGTGCCCCGGCCCAGCCACTCGGTCGGTCCAGCGCCGTTTTCACTCAGTCGAGCGGAGGGGCCGTTGCTGCCATGGGCGGGAAATGCAGGCTGGGTTCAGTTCAGCAGCAGGACCTTCTGTCTGAGGGACTGACCCTGGCGGGGCACCCGCTGTGGGCACGTGGCAGATACTCGGCCAGCAGCCCCTGGGCATCCCTGAGAGATGCCGTCCTCACCCCGCACAAAGGCACGCAGGGCGGTTACCTGCCCCCCTTGCACGGTGTGAGTGAGGACTCAGAGCGTGGAGTCCGATGCCCTGGTCCTCCTCTGTCCCCACCAGCGACACCGCCCAGGGTGGAGGTGCTGAGCCTGCCAGAGGCCGTGGTCTTGGAGGGGAGGTGACACAAACTGACCTGTCCTGATCAGAGAGCGGCAAGTGTGGGGTGGGGATCCATCCCCCGAGGTGCCAGGAGACGGCCTGCAGGTTGGGACTTGAGCCGGGTGGAGAATGGGGCTCGGACAGTTCAGACGGCCCCCCTGGGGACAGGGCCCCTGTGTTCCCAGTCTGGAGGGGCACAGAGGGACACTCAGGGGTCCTTCGCTTCCCAGTTGAGCAGCTGCCAAAGCCGCGAGGTCTCAGCCGCCCCGGGCCATCTGCGGTGGCTGCCCATGAGCCTCCACCCTCAGGACACAGAATCCCTAAATCAAGTCATAGTTCTGCAATTTCCCAGCAGAATGTGCCCATTTCAATAATGACCGCATTTTTAATCCACTTAGAAAATGTGGTATTTTTGATGCGAACACTTAAACAATTCGTTCCACACCCATCTATCCAAATGGCTCCGATTTTGAATAATTCTTTTGAAATGGAGTCTAAATATATACAAATAGATGTTTCTGAAATGTCATGTATTCCGAACGCATTTGCATGGGAAGCGGCTTCTGAGGAACGAGGTAGGGCCGGGCAGTTTCTGAGGAGGGACGAGGGTGCGGGTGGGTCAGAGGGAAAGGGGCTGGGGGGTGCAGAGGGACTGAGCACCCTGGGCCAAGACAGGACACAGAGGCCACCTGGCCAAGGAGTCCAGCGCCCCTGTGCCCGCCAGCCCCTCCTGGGAGCCCTGGGTGAGTCGCTGCCCTTCTCTGGGCTGCATCCTCGCCGGGACTGCAGGGACCAGCACCTGAGGCCCTGGGTGCTGGCAGGGGCCCCTGCAGGTGGGGAGAGGGGCTTGGTCCCACCCAGTTCCAAGCTGGCGCCTGATGCCCAAGTACTCCTCACGCCCCCCTCTCTTGCCCTCAGCCCCTCCCTCCCTTCTCTCTGCTCCCTCCTCCCCAAGCCTCTGCCACAGAGCCTCCAGCTGCTGGAGACAGGACTCCACAGCCCCCAAGCACTTCTGGTCACTGTGACTTGTGACAGCAGAGCCCAGAAAGACCAGGGCCAGCCTGAGGTCACAGCGCACAAAAGAGGTGATGCCAGGACCCTCACTCGGGCCTCCTGGCCAGCTGCCCCCAGAAGAGGCTCAGGCTTCAGTGAGCCCCCGCGGCCACGGTCCATGGGCCTGCTGGCCTGGGACACCCACTGCCTGCCCCTGGGCTCGAGGCCGAGGGGGCAACATGGAGAGAAGGAGCTGTATGGGTCCAGGCAGGGCGTCACCTGCAGAGAAGCTGTGAGGGGGCATCATCACCCCAGTGTCACATGAGGAAACAGGCTCGGAGTGACTGCCCGGGACAGCTCCGAGTGGCAGATGTGCAGTGAAGAGCCAGGAACGTTGGCGCCGCCCAGGGCCCATTCCCGTGGAAGGAGCAAGAAGACGGGGGTGGGGAGGCAGAACTGGAGGAGGAGGAAGCTGCCAGGACAGGTGGCAGGACCCCATCGCTGTCCTCCAGGAGGGGCTGTGGGCCTGCCTGTGGGCTCGACCCGACGCCACCACTTCGTGGCCGCTCTGTGGGCACGCTCCTTCTCCTCAGTCCCTCGGCAGTGCCTGGGCGGGTGAGAGAGCGTGTGCTGCATGGTGTTACCAGATCACCACCTGTCCCCACCCACGTGGTCAGGACCTCTCTGTGGCTGAGGAACCAGACCAACTGGCCAGGGGCATTCCAGGCCTTTCTGGCCCCCAACCCCTGATGCTGGTTGGGCAACGGGGGGCAGTGGGTGAAGCACCAGGCCCGTCCCACCCTGGTGCTGCTCTAGCCTCTGAGACCACACTCCCACCAGGCCCATCGCAGGCCGAGGGTGTGGTCAGGGCCCCAGGAGCCGGTTCCTCTGCTGCAGAACCCGGCCAGCGCCCCCGGCCAGCACCCACCATCGGGGCAGCAGCGGGTGTAGAGGACGGGGCCTGGGGGCTCTTGGGACCCACCACCCGCAGAGCACCCCCTCCATGCTGTCCTGAGGGGAGGGGCTCCCCCTGCAGCATTGTCTTTGCTCTCTCTGAGGAAGGCGAGAGTTGTGGGAGGTTCCTTCTGTCCCCACAGCGACTCTTTTCTTTGAGTTTCTTTCTGTTTGTTGTTTTCCGTTCTCTGGGATGCAGGAACCCCCTCACTGTCTGGGGTCCCGTGATGTCTGCTTATATTTAAGGCTGGCACATAAAACGCGGGTTGGAAGGTGTGTGCCTGTGCTGGGGCTTCTCGAAGAGTGAGCCTGTGTGAGCTTCACCGGGCGGGACTCGTCATCCTCCCTGGGCCTGTTCTGTTTGGGGAAAGCTCTCCCGCCGCCTCCCTCCGGGGCTCAGGGCCGGGCAGCAAGCAGGGCAGGGTGGGACAGGCAAGGTCTCACCACCCTGCCTGTTGGCTCTTCCCAACTCCTGCTCTGACCCCCAGCTTTGGCCTCCACCCAGGGCCTGGAGTCCAGAGCCCAGAACAGCCTGGGGAATGGCCCGGGTCCCCAGGGCAGGGGGGCACCCTCATTGCTTTAAACTGACGCCCTCCCGCCCTCCCCTGCCCCTGAGGCCCTGTCTGGGGCTGTGTGGAGCGAGGGCCTTCCTTCTCAGCATGGCCATGCCCCTCTGCAGGCCCTGGGGTTCACTCCCTCTGCTCTGCTCAGCTCGGCCCACCCCCACCAACCTCCAGCCCCGCTGCCTCACACTCGCTGTGTCTGCCCTGTACCCCCAGCTTAGTGGAAGGGGCGCAGGTGGAGGGTGGCACCTGTGTGTGTGCCCACTGAACCAATAGCCCAGTGTCCATCCTTCCTCACTGGGGACATGGAGCCCATAGAAGCCTGAGGGCAGTGTCCTCAGAGCCCTTCCCTGGACCCCACGGTTGGGACGGCTGGTTTGCACCTCTTGGTCATTTTTTTGCACAGAGCCCCACCAGGTTCAGGGCAGCAGTCCTAACATCACCCACCTTCCAGAGTTCTAGTGGGAAGGAGCCGAGGAGCTGAGCTGGGAGTGACAGTCGCAAGTTCTGGGCAGAGGGAAACGCAGGGCAGGGGCCCTAATGCAGCCAGGGAGCATCTGGGAAGGCATCCTGGAGGCGGTGCTGCTGGAGTTGGGTTTTGGAGAGTGAACAGGAGTTCTCTGAGTGAAGAGCTGCAGAAGGTAGCAGGAGGAGCATGTGGAAAGGCCCTGCAGGCTGGGACATGCTGGGTGAGCCCCCTTCCCAAACTGTGGAGCGTTGGGCCTGGACGGGCCACAGCCTTTCTAGAGTGGCAGGAAGCAAGCCCCGTCCCGGAAGGTGAAGCTCTCCCCCAGCCAGTGATTAATTCAGCAGTTCCTGCGCTGAGACCGCTTCTGACCCCACACAGCTGACACTAATTGGGCCCCAATCAAGAACGTAATTCAGGTTAATTGGCTCCCCGCCATCCCCTGTCAGCCTCCTTCGACATGGGGCTGTCATTTAAGAGCAATTAATCCCAGCAGCTCTTCGGAGGGGCTGACGGCGGGCCCGGGGTACCGGGAGCGTGGGGAGCAAGACTGGGGGCAGGGAGGAGACCCCCTCCTGGGTGTGGAGGCTGAGGTTCCCCAACCAGCCTGGGCTGTCCCCATGGGGTCTTCTCCATGCTCGTTCCCTCCTGTCCCTTTGTCCCAAGCACACTCCTGAGGGGCTGTGGGTGAGCTGCGCTTTCCAAGCCTCAGTGTGTGCGTCTCTGAAATGGCATGTCCTGGCCCCTCACACACCTGTCCTGAGGGTCACGGTCAGTGTGTAAGGTCCACACCAGCCCCAGGAGGACTGAGGGGGGTAGCCACCAGGACGGGGCTGCCCTGTGTCTCAGGAGCCCCTGCGTGGAGTGTGGTCCTTGGGGGCCTTGTGGCAGCCCTTTGGGAACTGGACCCAAGAAGAGGGCTGGGGGACTCTGGGCTGTCCACCCAGCCTTGCTCCGGAGAATGACTGTGGCCCCTTGCTGCCTGGACATGTCCAACACAGCACTGGACAGCCCCTGCTGTGGTCCTGGAGGCCTTGGTGAAGCCACTGTCTCTGTTGTGGGGCCGTGGAATGCGACAACCATCATCAACCAGCACCCCCACTGGTCTGCAGGCACCAGCTTTTGGATCCTCCGGTACCCGGCTCCCGGGAGAGTGGGGACAGGGCCCGCAGGTGTCCAGGGCAGCAAGGGTGTTGGGGCAAGCTGTGGGGAGGTGGAATGGGCAGCTCTGTTCTTTCAGGGGGTGCCCAGGGCTGGGCTGGACGAGGCTCAAGACTCCTCTGGACACGAGCTATTCATCAGGAGGCCCCAGGCTCCTGGGGGCGTTGCCACTCCCCAGGGTCAGCAGAGGAGATGGACTGGGGCCTAGGACTGTTAGTCCCCTCGGGCTGCCGTACCCAACGCCACAGACTGGGTGCCCGGGTCGCCGTCTCTTCTCAGGGCGCTGGAGGCTGGAAGCCCGAGATCAAGGTCGGCAGGGTGGGCTCCTCGGAGGCCACAGGGGAGAGTCTGCTCTAGGCCGCCCTTCCGGCCGTCCGCACGTTCACTCGGCCTTCTCCCTGTGGACCTGGGTCCAAACTCCCCCTTCTCATGAGGACGCCAATCGGATGAGGGTCGCCCTGTGACCTCATCTACCTGGATCACCTCTGGAAAGGCCCCGTCTCCAAGTCAGGTCCCATTCTGAGGTCCTGGGGGTCAGGACTCCAACATATCTTTTGGGGGGACACAATTCAACCTGTAAGGCAGGATGTCCCAGGTCAGCGTCATGGTGTCCCCCACAGCACTCTCTCCCTCTGACCGCTGGGGCAGGGCAGTGCCCGCCGTGCGGGGTCAGAAGAGCTTCATGTGAACAAGGGCACTTTCCCAGCATGGAAAGTGGGGGCCCATGGGAGGCTGTCCCGAGGCCCTGACCATCCATCCATCTAGTAGCCCCTGCCTGGGTCTTGGGCCCTCCTGCCTTTAGAGGTAGCCGGAGCTCTGTGACGATGAGCTGTGCCAGCTCTCGGCACCGCGCGTGGCCTTTCCAGGCCCCTTTCCTTGGTTGGATGCAGTGATATTTATCAGGAAAACTCATCACACCTCCTTAAGGAAGTCTTCTCCATGCTTTACCAGAAGGTCACGGATGCAGTCAATACCTTTTCATCAGGGAGCCGGAAAGTTCAGCCCATCAGTCTAGGCTGTGTCCAGGGGGGCTGCCTGCTCCCCGGAGCTCTGGGAGGGGCTCCTGTCTCGCTGGGGGCTCCTAGTGGAGCGAGCCTCGTCTCTGCTGCGGGGGACTGAACTAGGTCTGCAGCTCCCGGACTGTGCCAGCCCCCAGCAGGAGCGGTTCCTCTGCACACAGCTCCCTCCCTGCCAGGGAGGCTGCAGGTGCTGGGGGCTGGAGAGAGGTGTCTGGGGGTGGGGCTCTGCCTCATGCCAGGAGGGGAGCCTAGGGCTGGGGCTGCAGAGCCCTCATCAAAGGCCTACTTTGGCTCCACCATCTGTCCCAGCCAGCATCTGGCGGCCCCTGGCCCCTGTCACCCCGCCTGCCTCTTCCCCTTGAAGTTGGTGGAGAGGGGACTGGAAGGGGCCTGGCAGAGGCTGGTGTGGAGGGCCCCTCACCTCCCTTTCCTCTCCAGGCAATCTCTCCTGCTTCTCTTGGGATTGTTCTCCACTCCAGCCCCGTCCCTTCAGCTGCTCCTGTGGCTCCCAGCTTCCCTGCCCCCGCCCCTCCTCTCTTCAGCCTGGGGGTGAGAGGATGGAGGTGGATGTGGAGAGACCAGGGAGGGACAGGCCTGAGTGCAAATCACACCCAAGTGGGCACTTGACCGCCATTCAGTGCGAGGCCAACTTCAGAGTCGCAGGAGGGCTGATCTGGGCCAGGCTGGGCAAGTGGGGCACAATCCTGGCAGACGGTGAGCATAAGGCCAGCGCAGGGTCCCGTCGGCTGGGTTCTGCCTGGGCTGCACCGATGGGAGACCCGGGGCAGCGATTGTGGTATGGCCGCCCGGAGCCTCGGGGAGGCCTGTGACATGCCCTAGATCACACAGTGCGGCTGTGATGTAGGACGGGGTTTGAAGCCAGACCCGCCTGACCCCAGCTGCTGTGTTCCTTGCAGCCCATGGCCTCCCCTGTGGGCAGATCCATATGGACGGCACTTTGGGGCTGGGTTTGCGTCAGGCTTCGTTTAGGGAAGCGGGTGTGTGAGGAGGGCTGGGTCTACCTCGGGGCACAGGGAGTTCTATTTCATCAGCCCTCTGTGAGGGGCGTGGAGTGGCTGAGAGCAGGCTCTGCCGCTGAGTTCGAGTCCTGGCCCTATTGTTCACGAGCTGGTGGCTTTGGGCCGGTCACTTCACCTCTGTGAGCCCTCAGCGGCAGACCAGGGTCTACGGGACCCACCTCTCAGTGCCGGAGTGAGAGGGTGTGAGTGAATCCAGGCAGCAAGTACTAGGACAGGCGGAGCGCGGCCCTGCACAGGGACTGCGGGTGCTGTCCCGGGTCCTGAAGTGCTCCTTGGCTCAGAGTCCCTTTCTCACGGCCTGACCCTGAGCCCTCTCCCTGCCGGGAGGGCTGTGGGTCTCTGACGGCCTCCCCACTCCCAGCTATGAGCTCCTTGAGGGCTGTGTCTGCTTCACTCTGGCCTCCTGGATCCTCCCTGTGCCCCTCCCTGCCCCCCCCCCCCACAGCTGGAATGTCTGGGCAACGGTGTGACTCATGACAACAGGTTGGGGGGGGCAGGGAGATCTGAGCCTCAGATCTGCCCCACACCATCTGTGAAGCCCTGGGCAGGTCACTTAACTTCTCTGAGCCCAGTGTCCTGGCCTAGAACTTGGGGTAGTGATACCTGCTCCCGGGCTGGGAAGCAGGGTTGTTCCAATGATGGCTGTTCCTCAGGCTGGTGTGTGGGGCCCTCCCAAAGTGGAATGACACTGAGGAAGCTGAGATGGGGGCTGGTCATCCATCCAGTGCCCAGCGGATCTGAGACACCACCCTAGAGGAGGACCTGGTTCCTCACCCCAAAACTCATTGTGAACACCAACTCCCCAGAACCCAAGTTCAGTCCTACCTACTCCAGGACCCTCCCTTGACTACTCTCTGGCCCTGCCAATCTCTTCCTTTCTCCATGGCTGAGTTGCTGTGCTCCACTCCCAACCTCCACTCTATAGCCTCTTTGAAAAAGTAGATGGACAGAAGGGTGGATGGACGGGTGTGTGTGTGTGTGTGTGTGTGTGTGTGTGTGTGTGTGTGTGGGTGGGTGGATGGATGGGTGGGTGGAATAACGGATGGATGGATGAATGACCAGCCCCAGCATCCACCTGATGACCCGGATGGGCAAACTGGGGACTCATCCTTGACTTACCTACTCCACTTCCCTCCCATATCTGGTCATGACCAGGTTCTGGGGATCCCCTGCTCGTTTTGCCTCTGTACCCTCTGATCCTCCCTTTTCTGCTCTAGGCCCTGCCCGTCCATGGGTCAGTCTTTCTCCTGACCCGTGTCCCTATCTCTTCTCCCTTTCCAACCCATCCTTCCGTTTGCTTCCCCACCGTCCTCTTCATTACCACTCCCTTGAACATGTCACTTTCCTGCTTAAAATTCCTTGCTGTCTTCCGTGCTGTCTCAGGGGTGCCGTCCACACCCCTCTGCAATCTGCAGGCCTGTCCAGCCGTCTCCTTCCCCTCCCTACCCCCACACGGCCACGCAGTGACTTGCCAGATTATTTTAAGCTTCTGTTTTTGCCCCAGGTTCTCCCTTGGTCCCTTGCCTCCCACCCCCTGGCCTGCTGGGGAGTCCCCACCTCGCCCCCAGGACCTAGGTGAGGCTTTGCTCTCTTCATGAAGACTCCCGACCCCTCATATGTTTCCCAACACAGATCTGTGTGTCTTCTCCTCCATGAGGCCTTTGATGGTGGGGCCCAGAGCTCGTTAAATTAATAATGACCACCATGATATGCAGGAATAAGAAGAAGACTATCAGGTGAGGGCTACACGTCTGGTATTTGCCAGACGCCAGGCTGTGTACTTTCTACACATCATCTCAATTAAGGCTTTCAAATGCCTCCCTGGAGTCCGTGGCATCCCCTCTGCCTATAGAAGACCCTAGGCCCCAAGACGGGATGTGGCTGAGATCCTCTAGCTCGAGGAGGCAAACTGGGACTCATACCCAGGCCTGGCTGCCTCCACAGCTGCAGCGTCTCACTGCTTTCCTGCCTCCTCCCCGTGGGCCTGGCTCCAGAGCCAGCCCAGAGCAGTTCTTGAATGAACATGGGTGCCAGTTCAGGGCAGAACCCCTTGCAAGGGACAGGTTCTGCCTGGGCCCTGCCCCAGGGTGGGCCCAGCCCCCTACATGCCACAGCCCAAAGCAGGCATGAGCCAAATGCCCCCCAGGATGGGAAACTGGGGGCCAGGATAACAACATTTCCCTCTCTCTCTCTCCCAGCTGCAGAAACGCGAGATCAAGTGCTACTTCCTGTTGGCCGGAGTCACCATCCTGCTGGTCATCATTCTCATCATCGCCACCTCTATCCGAAAGTGATGCCACATGTGGTAAGTGCCCCATCTGCCCCCACATCATCCATCCCTCCATCCATCCTCTTGTCTGTCTGTCCATCCAGCCTCCTTCTATCCATCCATCCATCCTCCATCAGTCCATTCATCTACCCATCCATCCTCCATCCATCCATCCATCCATCCTCCATCCTCTGTCCCTCCATTCATCCATCTACCCATCTAGCCTCCATCCATCCTTCATCCATCTATCATCCATCCAGCCATCCATTCATCCATCCTCCAATCCCTCCATACTCCATCCATCCATGTACCCATCCACCCTCCATCCATTCATCTATCCATCCATCCTCTTCTGTGTCAGGCACAGGCTAGGCCCTGGTGACCCACCAGTGAACAGGGCCGATGGGGACCCCTTTTCCTGGAACTCACAGCCATAGAGGCAGGCCAACCTGAAGCTCCCTTTATGTAAGCACTGACTTCTAGAAAGTCATGCCTGACAATTCCCTTGGGGCGGTCAGTGAACAGAGCATGTTGGGTTGTGTAGTGGGCGTGTGCTGGGAGCCCAGGGGAGGGGAGCAAGGATCCTAGTGGACACAGTTAGTCAGGGAGCCTCACTGGCTCCTGTAGATGAGGAAGAATGGGTGCTGAGACGCATCTGGGACTGGAGGGTTTGGGTGTTCCCAGGGCATGGGGCTTAGGGCAGGAATTGGAGTGGGCCAGCTGATTGGGACAGAATATGTGAAGTGCCTTGAGTGACAGTGCGGAGCCACCGCAGTGTGTTAAACGGGGGTCTGAGTTACCTATTGCTATGTAACAACTTAGCTTAAAACTGAGGGGCTAAAAACAGCGATCAACACTTATTATCTCACAGCGTCTGTGGGTCAGGAATTCAGAAGTGGCTGAAGGGGCGGTGCTGCCGAGGGTCTCTCGTGAGGTGCAGTCAGATGTCAGCTGGGGCTGCAGGCCCCGGTTCTAATCTGGCTCTTCCCGAGTGAGGCCAGAGCGGGGGAGCCCCGGGAGGCAGGCAGACACCACACCCGCTCATTTCTGCAATATCCTACCCGTGCTCACTCGGGGCCAGCTCCACTCGCTGAGAGGGGCCGCCCCACCATGTCCGACTCCAGGAGGGAGACCACTGAGGCCGTCTCAGAGGTTGGCTTCCGCACACTGGTGCATTTGCACTTTAGAAGGGTCCCTCTGGCTGCAGGGAGAGGGTACACAGTGCAGAGGGGTGGGGAGGTCGGGACTGCTGTGCCCCAGGGGAGAGACGGAGACGAGGCCAGGACTACGGCCGGCTGGCAGTGGTGGGAAGGGATGGTCAGGGGTCAGATGCCTCAGGGTGCCCCTGGGTTCCTGGACTCCAGACTTCTCCCCAGAAGTGCCCACTTTCACGGCAAAAGCTGCCCCACTAGGCTGAGATGCAAAGTGGGGGTGGAGAACCCTGGTCCTGAGCCCTGTCCTTGACAGTGGCCTCTGACTGGATGACACAGTCCCCAAGCCTGGGCTGGGAAGCCACCAGGAGAACAAGGAGCCAGCTTCTGGTCTGCGCGGAGCCCAGGACAGGGATAGAGTTTGGAAAGTGGTCTCACATTTATCGTCAGCCTACTGTGTGTGGGCACTGCATGTGTATTATCTAGACAGGTCCCCCCGCCTCCCACGAGGGGCAGGGTCCCAACCTGGCCCATATTCAGAAGGGCTCAGATTTCCCTAAGGACACACTGCATGAACCAGATACTATGTGGTACCCCCTGCGTCTCCCTGGTGAGCTCGTTCCTCCCTCTGCAGCAGGACTTCCCCATGCTGCATAAAGCAGGACACGTGAAGACCCCAATTAGCCTGGCTTCACTGGGGTCAGCTGAGGTTCTGCTGCTTAAGTCTTGGACCCACAAAGAGAACTCCTCTCGGGTGGGGACTGTGGCCAGGGCTGTGGCCTGCCTGCCGTGGTCCCTGCTCCCAGGAGAGCTTCAGTGCAGACTGGCTGTTGTCCTTCCAGGCTCTCAGGGAGCTTCTGCCCGGGGGAGCCAGTGCTTCCTGCCCCCCAGCCCGGGCGGCCCCAGCTGGGGCTCAGGAGCAGTGAGCCTGTCCCCAGCCCCTCCTGCTAGGACTCCAAAGCTGGTGCACTTCAGCCAGAGGGGTGGGCTGAGCAGAGAGGGCAGCGGAGGGGGCTCTGGGTGTGGGATCCTGGGTGGAAACCTTTCCCTGAGGGTGCCACCAGGGCCTCCCTGCCCGCTCCAAGTTCTCTAACAGGTGGTTTCAGGGAGAGTCCACAGGGGAACAAGCCACTGGAACAGGTGTGAGCAGGACCAGGCCCTGAACCGAGGGTGGATGGAGGCGGCAGGTGCAGCTGGAGTGTGGGAGCCAGCGGCCCCAAGAGGACTCTGCCTCCGGCCTCAGCACCTGCCTGAGTGTGGGGCGCATGCAGACACAGGAGCACCTCTGCTGCACCCCCAGGCCAAGGGGCGCGGGCCGTCCACACCCACCTCCCAGCCTGCGCTGATGCGCACAGAGCCAAGCCTAAAACCAGCTGTTGTGACCATGGCAATGATGACCCCCTGTACTGGTCTGACTTGTGTCTCCAAAATGTCCAAGTCCTAACCCCCGGAACCTCAGAACAGGACCTTGTGTGGAAATAGGGTCTTTGCAGATGGAGTGGGTTAAGATGAGGTCATGCTGGAGTAGAGTGGCCTAATCCAATGACCGGTGTCCTCGTAAGAAGAGGAGGGACACAGGGACACAGGGAGGAGGCCACATGAAGACGGAGGCAGAGACGGGAGGGATGAGGCCACAAGCCAAGGAATGCCAGGAGCCCCAGAGCTGGGAGAGGCGGGAAGGATCCTGTGGGCCGTGCCCACACCCTGATTCAGATTCCGGCCTCCAGAGCTGCGGGAGGATTGGTCTGTGTTGTTGTAAACCCCTGTGTGTGGTCCTTCATGACGGCAGCCCCAGGACACTGATACAGCTCCCTTTGCGTGACGCCTGAGGCTGGCACGCGTGTTACATGGGTCGTCCTGGTCACGGCCTGTGTGTTGGGCATCGTCAGCACTGCTGCCCCATGCTGCAGAGGGGGATACTGAGTCCCAGGGAGGCTCGGGGTTGGCCCGAGGTCACAAGCAGTGTGGGTTGGTGTCCCAGCCCTGGCGCCCTTCTGTGCAGAGGTGGGAAGAAGGGATGGAAGAGGCTGGCAGGGGCAGGACAGGGGGCCCAGGGAGCCCCTTGCTGTCTTGGTGCCGTGACCTGCGTCTGTGTGGGGAAGGGTCTGGCAGGGCCCAGGGAGAGGCCATGGGGAGGAGCTGGGGGATGGGCCTGGGAAGGTCTGTTTGGGCGCCCAGCAGATGGGATTCCTGGAGTTCTGGATGAGGGGGTCACTGGGCTCTCCCCTCACTCTGCGACCCCTCCCAGCTCAGGCCCAGTGGGGAGAGGGTTTGCCAGTTTGTGGGTTTCCTGGTTCCTCCAGCTGGCCTCTCTCCTCACTCAGATTTCCCTCCTCCCTCCCCTTCCCCACAGTGCTTAGGGTCAGTCAAGGCCACCCAGCCCTCCCTTTCCTGCTCAGCCTCCCCCTCCACTGCACATCTGGGTCAGACCCCACCCCAGAGCCAGGCAGCCCTGCGCCCTCAGACCCTTCCCTCTGTGAGAGGGAATTGAAGATGGGTTCTCGAGCCAGCAGCCCCACAGCCAGCTTCTGCAGACCCTGCAGGACAGCTGAACCCCTCCAGTGAGTCCCCTGGCTGGAGCCACCTGGCTGTGAGCAATGGCCCCTGTCCCCTCTGGGGAGATGGTGAGGCTGAGGCCCAGGCCAGTTGGCCAGCCAGTGGCCACTTATGTGACCCTTGGGCCCAGAGGGCAAGAGAGGGGGCCTCTGGCTTCTAGTTGCTCACAGGCCAGTATTGGGGAGAAGATGGGGCCGGGGACAACTCAGACCCCTGCAGGACAGGACAGGAGGTCCTGCTCCCACCTAGGCGTGTGGGTGGGGGTCTGTGGGTGTGGGTGCCCCTGGCACCATGGCTGGTGGAGCCCTGAGCCCACGTAGGGACACATCATCTGGTGTGTTAGCCAAGCCAGAAGAGAGACACCCCAGCCCCAGCACCCCTAGATCCTGTCTGCGACCAGCTGGGCATGGGTTGCCAGGGGCTCGCTGTGGGACCCGGGGTCTCACCCCTCTGGGATCAGTTTCCCGCAGGAAGCAGGGCTGGGCATCTGCAGTCTTTCCCTCGCTGCCGAGTTGCTCTGAGGACGAAGGTGGATGATGCCTAAATAGAAACAGCACTTGGAGGGAGGGAAAGGCACTATTCAAACTCAGGGGTTTATTATTTCTGCAGAGAAAAGCAGGCTCTGAGGGGGGAGCTCAGGCTCCCTGACTTGGAAGGAGCCCGCGACACCAACAGCTGGGCTCATGTGCCCATTTCTGTGTGATGAGTGAGGCTGTGCCATTCAGTGTGCTCCCAGGGGGCGATGCACCCCCCACGTCACCCCTGCCATCAGTGTTCTCATGGCTGCGACCCCACATGGGCTCAGCTCTTCTCCATTTACTGAGGGCTTGCAAGTCCACCTCCCGTCTGGTCCTCACAGAGGTTGGGGGAGGATCTGGGCGGAGCACTCGCTCAGGTGGAACAGGTGTTGCCACCGAGTGCGTCCCCCAAGAGGGCAAGGAACTTGAGTCTCCTGAGTGGGGAAGGACTGCACCCAGCCAGCCTCACTCCCCCGCGAGTCCCTGGACTTGGTTTACAGCTCAGTGAAGGCTACTCTGGGACCAGGTCAGGGCTCACAGTGTGACCAGGATCAGGGCTCGGCATGTGACCAGGGTCAGGGCTCAGTGTGTGAGCAGGATCAGGGCTCAGTGTGTCACCAGAGTCTAGACTGAGTTTGTGGTCAGGGTTGGGCTTCCTCAGCCCTCTGGGTATGTGGGACAACACAGTAGGGCAGTAGAACAAACCAGCGTGCCCATCCTGGTTAAACCGGGCTCTTGGCCTCAATCCCTGATCTCTCCTGGAGCCCCCCTTTCCCACTCTGAAAGTGCAGCCGTTTCCACAAGCACCTCCCGGCACTGTCGCTTGGTGAGGAGGCCTGTAGAGAGGTTCGGGGTCAGGGGCAGTGTGCCAGGGACTTGGTCTCTGAGGTCAGGAAGAGGACGTGACGGTGGTTCTGAGCCCCCACACTGCCGTGTCTGGAGGACAGAGCTCAGCCCAGTCAGCCCGGCTGCGGTTCCTTGGGGATGCAGGGGGTGGAGGGGCCAGGCTGTAGGAGAGTCTGGATCCCCCGTGCCCGGGGTGCAGCTGGCCGCAGTAGCAGTCCAAGCGGACTGGATGGACTGGCCACCAGAGTACGATTGCCCAGGTCTCAGCCGCAGCTCTTGTGGGGAATGGGCTGGCAGAACCTTGTGGAAGGTGAGTCCCTGGCATCTGGAGGGACCCCCACCCCGTCCTCCCGGGTGCCCACGACTGCAGCCCGATGTCCTCAGGACCCCTTTCTACATTGAACTTTGGTCGCTGTGGACATGTCTGTGGCCCCGTGAGGTGTGAGCTCTCCACAGTCCCCAGGCCTAGGGCGGGACGTGGAGAGAGAGGGAGCGAGCGAGTGAGCGGGGCCCGGGGGAGCAGTGCTTGCATGGCCTTCCCCTGCGGAGTCGGGGTGGGGCCCCATAAACAGAGAATTACAGGATCTGGGCAACAGTCGATGAAGTATTTTCATGAGCATAAAAAATTTAAGGGGCTAAATGGAGGCTCATAGCAAATTGTGTTTTTACTGTTTTCTGAGAGCCGTGAAATATCAACCACAGAGCCATTGGTTTCCATTTGGGAAGCGTGCGGTGGGCATCTTCGTCTCCATGCTTCTGTGCCGTGCACGTGCGCTGCGTCTTCATGAGTGTGTCTGCACATTCCTGTCTGTATGCACGTGTCTGCGTGTGTGTGTGTCTGCGTCTGTGTGCAAGTGCGTGAAGTCTGGATCGACAGACCCTCTCTAACTGCCCGGCCCGCTCCCCGAGGCTGCAGCATCTGTAGTTTGAGTGAGGGGTCTGAGCGTGTCATCCTGGGCGGGCAGGGATGGCCGTGGTCCACATGTGCATCCCGCGTTCACGGAGCGCACACGAGGAGCTTCACGGCATCACCTCGTTCATCCTCCCCACGGCCCCGCAGGAGGAGCTGGGGTGTCCCCACTTCTCAGATGGGAAACGGACGTGCAGACAGGTGAAGGGACGTCCTCAGAAGAGGGCAGCGTGGAGACCATGCTTCTGGAGTTGGGACCTTCAGGGAAACTGCTGCCCAGAGGGTGAAGTGGTGGCCGAGGGCCCACCGCTGGGGGTGCCAGGGCCGGTTTCTGATGGGGTCTGTGTGAGCCGGAGTCTGACTGCGGAGCTGGCCCCGGGCGGTTCAGTGGTGCCCATCATCAGGTGGTGTTAATGGTGGCACCTGTCATCTCAGAAGTTTGGGAGATGAGCTACATGACCTCTCTATGCTGAGCCAGTCAAAGGCTGGGGGCCGGTCACTGGGATCTGGGACGTCGGGCAATTCTGCCCACCCTGCCCCCGCCTGTGCGTGTACTGCTGGGAGGCGTCCTGACATGTCACGTGGCTCCGGAAGCGTTTATATCTGGAAGTCTCCCCACCGGGGCCCAGGGCAGACGGGGCAGACAGGTGAGCGAGGCTGCGGCAGAGCTGAGCAGTAGAGAGGCTGTGGATTCCAGCAGGCCCGATCTGGCCTCAGTGTCCCCTCTGTAAAATGGGGGCATCAGTGCCACCTTTCGGAGTCACTGTGAGCATTAGTGAAGAAGGCCTGCAGGCGTCTGGCCCAGAAGAGGCCCACACTCGGTGACAGGGCTATTTCATCATCACCGTCATCACTGTCACGATTAATTGTGTAACTATCGCCCACTCACTCTGTCTGTGGAGCTGAGATGCAGCTGGCCGTTTCTCTCTGCTGTTCCCACGTGGCCCTCCAGCCAGCAGGGCCGTCCCTTGTCCTCCCCGTCACCTAGGGCAGGGCACACAGCACAGCTCAGAGCAGCCCAGAGGTCGGTGATGAGTCCACGTGACTCAGTCAACACCCCAGCCCCTCCGTCGGCTGCAGGTGGACATCAGACCCAGTGCTGCCCTGAGCAGCTCTCAGACCAGGGGAGACGCAGGCCCTTGAGGCGCTGAACTGTCAGGAGCAGAGTGGGAGCCAGGAGAGGGCAGCTCTGCCAGGAGGACTTCCTGGAGGAGGCAGGTCCTGAGAGCTGAATATTGAGAGGTGCCGTGGGCTCCTCTGTCAGATGAGGAGGAGGGCACTCCAGGCCCGGGGCACGGCCAGGTAAAGGCATGGAGGCACTGGATGGGGGCCCAGCCACTTCTGGGGGCCCTTATCAGGAGCAGTGTCCCATCTAGTGGAGCCGCAGAAGCCGGAACAGGGACTCGACTTGGGCCCCTTCCCTTCTCGTGTGACGGCCCCCCACAGCTGGGCGGACGGTCACGCGAGGGGGCCGGGCTGGGAATGGCGCTCCGCCAGGGAAAGGGTGGAAGAAAGTAAAAGCATAGAAGTGCTGGCGGCCTGCAGCGGGGGCCGCACATGTGTGAGGAGCGCGGGCGTCGCTGTTGGACGTGGTGGGGGCTCCAGCCAGCATGGCCTGGGTGGAGTGGAGGGTGTTGAATCCTCCCAGAGCTCCCCGCCTGGGGTCTGTGGCCTGAAGAGTGGCCCGAACAGCGGCCCAGGGTGCCTGGATGGGACTCTGCGGGGCGGCAGGCCAGGGGGGCCAGCTGGGGCCCGCTTTCGGTCGACCCCACCCCACTGCCGGCTGGGGGCTGCAGGGTGGCTCTGGTGTCAGACCACCTGGGCTAAACCCCCTGAGCGGCTTCTAACCGTGTGGCGTTGGGTGGGGCGCATGGAGCCCGTTTCCTCCTGGGTGGGCCTGGGCGCTGAGGCCTTGTTGGGGTGTCTGTGAGGTCTGGGCGAGACCCTGGACGCCCGGGTGTACAGTTAGTGCACGATAAACGTGCGTTTCCTCCCTCCCCAGCCGGCTGCGGCCTTCGTCCTGCTCCTGCGCACACTGACCCAGCCCCGTGTCCTGGGAACTGACCTGCCCTCCCTCCCCCAACCAAAACAGGAGTTCGAGTCCCCTGCTGACGCAGACCTGGGCCTTGAGGCCTTTGTCCTTATCGCAAGGAGGGACATGTGAGGCCTGCGGGCCCACCCCACCCCAGCTCCTGGAGAGGTGGCCATGGCATCTCCATGTCCCTCGGGCAGCCCCTCCCTCGATGTCCATCTTTCCACCCCACCTCCCTCCACCCCCAGCTAGCACTGGCCTTGGATTTGGTGCTGTGACTCCCAGCTCTGGGCCAGCACCTGTCCAGTGGGCCACACTGTCCCCACAGTGACCACAGTTGCACAGTAGCCTCTGGGCTGTACCAGGGCGCTGGGCCCCGGTGACCAGGAGATGGCAGCCGGGGGCTTGCAGCCCACCTGATGGATGTCAGCTGAGGCTCCCAGGGCTCGTCCAAGCAGGGAGGGGCGGAGCCAGCCACCTCGGCCTCGGGGCAGGGCTCAGGGTCCATCCCCAGCCATCCAGTCTGTGTCCACTGCGTCCTGCGTCCGCTGCGTCCCCCACTCACCAGGAGGCAGGAGGTGTGGGCTCCCCCCCAGCACCTTGGATCTGGGAAATGGACACAAAAGAGGAGCGAGGGAAGGGCCTTGGGGCTTTCCTGGGGGTGTAAACCCCCCGGGAGCAGACACTCCATCCAAGGGTCAAGTGCAGGGGAAGGACCTCGCTGTGGTGGGATGGCCCTGGGTTTGAGTCCCTGCCTTGCTGTTTCCCCTGGGTGACGGGGACAAGTCACCGAACTTCGTGGAACTTTGGTGTAGATCTGTAAAATGGGATGGTCATCCCTCAGCACGGGGCTGTGAGGACTGGGGAGCTGACCTGCAGGGGCCTGTGTAGAGCCCGCGCAGGGGCGAGGGGGAACCCTTGGCCACGTGCCACTCCCCTCCTCCTGCTTCTCAAGGCCGTGGGCCCCAGAACGGTGCAGGAGATGGGGTCCTGCCTTCAGGGACCCCCCTTAGATGCAGGGTCCTGGTCCCACCTGAAGGGAGGATGCTGGGAAGGGGGCGTCCTCAGCCCGTCCTGACAGAGAAAGGAGGGTTTTGCTGCAGAAAGAGAGATTCAGTGTCCAGGAGGAACCCCCAGGGCACAGTCTGCCAAACAAGTGTTCTGAGAATCGGGGGGTACTTGGCAGGACCCCCCCACTGTCTCCCTACTTGAAGCAAGCAGTTTTGCTTCTGGCTGCTTCTCAGTAATTGCAATAATAAATTGAGTGATTAAGCTAAATCCGCAGAAGATAATTAAATATTAATTTCTAATAAGCTATGCAGCGAGTGTCACCAGCGAGGACCAGCAGAATGTATATGCACTGGGCACTCCCTGCCCGGCCCCCAGAGCCCTGGCTGCCCCCAGGACCCTCCCTCCCAGCCAGGAGGGTGACGGTCTGTGTGCCAGCCCTGGGGTCTCTCAGCGGCCAGCAGGCACATGAGGCTGGCAGCAGGCCTGTCACCAGGAGGAAGATGCCACAGGGTCTGGGCGTGGATCCCCATCATCAGAGTGGTGAGTGGATGAGACAGTGACACGTCTGAGGGACATTGACAGAGACCTCAGGGATGGGCACTGTCTCCTGTGGACCCAGGTGAGCCAGCCCAGGCTGTGTGATGTCTGTGCTCCATCACTGCGCAGCCTGGGGAGCTCATGGGGTGTCTAACCTGGTCAATCAACAGACAGTGCTCCAGGGAGGACACTGAGTATGACCTGGCTACACTCTGAGCCCTGACCCTGGTCACACGCTGAGCCCTGGCCCTGGTCACATGCTGAGCCCTCACTCTGGCTGCCCAGAGAGCCCTCTAGCTGGAGTGGGGGATTTGAAAGGAGCCCCAGGCCTGAGTTAGGGGGCCAGTGAGCAGGGTGAGGAATGAGGAAGGGGTGGTGGCGGGGGAGCTGGTCTTCCTTAGCCTAATTCCTTTCCCCCTGTCTTTCCCTCCCCGTGGACTTCCTCTTCCCTCTGAGTCTCCGAGGGCAGGTCTGACCTTGGGCCAGGCAAGTCCCAGCTCCCCCTCACAGGCTGGGTCCCCACCCCTGGGGCCATTTTAAGGGACAAATGAGAAAATCTGGTGGAACCCCTAGAGCGGGCCAGGCGCCTGGTAAGTGTTGTCTGCTGTACTCCCTGGACTCGGGCATTTACCGGGCCTGCTCCGGCCAAGCCCTAGCCTGCAATGGGGCTGGGGCCTTGGGGAGGAGCCCAGGCCCTGCTGGCCCACCAGGAGGACGGGTGCGGCAGGCGGTGTGAGGGTGGGCCTGCCCCGGGCACCGCGGTCTGGGCATTCTGTGCCCCAGCAAACAACTGTGCAATAGAGCGTTACTGCCTGTTTGCAGGGCAGCCAGGGCCACACAGCCACGGAGTGCGGGTGGGTCAGGACCTGGGCCTGGGATCCCAGCCTGCTCACTCCCTCCCGTGCTGGGAAAACACTGATTTTCCTTTCCTTGCAGACTTTCAAGCGCCTCCCTGCCCAGACCCTTCTGAATGCCTGAGAGGCCAAGGGGAGGGGCCTCTTCCTGTCCTGGCCTCAGGTGTGGGGGCTGGGCCAGGAGTGCTGGGCACAGGGCAGCGTTTAGGGGTGGGGGAGACTCAGCTACCGCCCCCAGGGGAGGAAGAGGAGAAGGGGCAGCCTGTTGGACAGTGCTGGCCCCCACCTTGCAGAGCAACCGCAGGCGAGCCCTGAACCTCTCTGAGCCCCAGCTAGCTCAGGGCAGAACAGGGGGTTTGGGCCAGATGACCCTCAGGCCCATCCACCCATCTGTTCGTTTGTTCATTCATTCCACAGTCGCTGAAACGGAACCCTCCTGGTACTGGGAAGAGTGGCCTCCGCCTTCAGCAGGCCACCCTCTGCTGGGGAAGGCCAGTGTGACCACCCCACTGGCCAGGCCTGGGGAGGGGTCTGAGGGCCTGGAGGTCAGGGAGGGCCTCAGGGAGGCAGGGGCGTTAGGCTGGGGCTGCAGCGTGAGGAGGGCACAGGAGGGAGTGAGATGGCTCAGTGCACATGGGGGGCGGGGCGCCCTCCTGCCACCACTCCCAGCAGGAGCCAGAGGATTTGGGAGGTAAGAGAGAGGACTGGACCTGCCCTCTGCCACCCTCCATCCCTGTCCTTGCTCGGCCATCAAGGAGGACACACTGGGGCTTCCTAGACCTGGGGTGGGGAGAGGGAGGCTCAGAGCCCCCCCACCCCGGCATCTGGCTCCAGGGGTGGGTGGTCCCCCCATCGTTGTGTATCGACTGTTGAGTTGTCTGTAGCTGGGGGCCTGGTTCCCCCTCCCTCAGACTCCCATCTGGTTGCTTGGCATTCCTGATGTCCCTGCCTGGCCCCAGGCCCTCCGCCACCACTCTAGCTCCCAGGTGGTCCTTGGGCTCTCAGCACCATGGACAGTGGCACAGTAGCCAGCAGGAACCGCCCAGGTTGACCTGGTTGCTCTCCGCCGCAGCACTGACAGCCCACTGCCATTCTCCGGGCGGTTTCTTTGTGAGTGCTCCTTGACCATCTTCCTGTCATCTCCATCACCTGAAGGTCTGTGGTGTCAGCCCAGCGGGTGGCACGTGGATGATCGGGTGTCAGCCCAGCAGGTGGCACATGGATGCTCGCGCGTATCTGTGGCCTGAGAGGATAATAAACATCATCCTGCAGGGTCAGTGCAAACATCGCCCCTTTTAAAGATGTGGGAGCGGTCAGAGGGGTTAGTGCCAGGCCGGGGGACATGCAGCTGGGAGTGGCTGAGTCAGGATTCAAACCCAGGGCTGCCTGACTCTGCTCCTGTGCTGACTCCTCCGCTCTCGGCAGGAGCGAGGGGAAGGGAGGGAGGCAGAGCTCTATCATCCTCGGCAGTCCTGGGAGTGCAGGAGCCAGAGGGTGGACACGGGACTGGGAGGGTTTGCACCAGAGGTGGCTACAGGAGGAGGTGGCCTTGTGTGAAGGTCCTCTGAGAGTTGATGGACAACAGGGGGCAGAAACGAAAATTGGGTCTGGAGGTGGGCCATGAGGGAGGGGTGGCTGTGGGGTCCCTGCAAAGGGAAGGGGTATGTAGAGGCTGCTGACCGGTGGGAGGGGCAGGGGCAGGCCAGGCTGGGCAGGACTGTGAGAAGCCTGGATTGACCAACGTCCTCCAGCCCCATGGCCCAGGAAGCCTGTCTCCAAGACCCCCAACTCAGGCGGCCCCCAGTGCCTACAGCTCAGCCTTTCAGGAAGAGCAGGGGCCTCGCCTTCCCCGCCCCCGGCCCCCAGCCCCCAGCCCCCAGCCCTGGCCCATTCCACCTTCTGCCAGCATCCGCCCATCTGTGTGGATCCAAAGGTCTCCTCAGCAGCATCCATTCAAGTGCCATATGGCTGGGCCTCAGCCTGCAGAGGAGGGCTGGGCGCCTGGGGGCTGGGGGCGTGCTGGCACCGTGCTGGGGGGGCTACTTCTGCCTCAAGCCCTGGGGATGAGGGGGCTGGGCCAGGGGGTACCCTGGGGCCTGGAGGAGCTAGGGAGGGGGTGGGTCCCCACACTTTCCCTCCTCTGAGACCCCCACCCTGCACAGGCCACTCAGGCGCAGGTGCCCCCATCCACAGAGGCAGGCAGAGGGCGGGGCGGCTCTGCACAGGACCCCGGGGCAGGCCCGGGTCTTCACCACGCTGTGTCCCGGCCAGTGCCTGGTGCCCAGGGAAGGGCCAAGCTGCACAGAGATCCTTAGAGCCACAGAGCCAGCTGAGGGGTGGGGGGCGAGTGTCAGCTGAGAGCTGCCCCATTTTCCCAATGAGGAGCCTGAGTCTGGAGGGTGTGGCCTGCGCCTGGCTCTCCCTGACCCCCAGCGTTTGGGGGGGCCTCCTGTGCGGGCCTGGGGAGGAGGTCACAGGTGCGGAGGCAGAGGGACAAGAAGGCAGGTGAAGCAGTTAGTGAAGGGGCACCAGGTGGGGCCAGGAGCCGCCAGTATAACCTGAGCTGGGAGAGGAGGAGGTTCTTGCGGGGGGGACAGGGGGGCGCAGCCTCTGAAAGGCGCCCAGGTGGGTTGAGCGGTGGTCACTTTACAGGAGTGTTTGGTGGGGTCAGGGAGCGAGGCCCAGTTTCCCTCCCAAGGCACAGGGTCGCTGTTCCCCTGGGGCATGCCTGCCCTTCCCCTCCCTGGGACTCAGCGTCCCTCCAGGTGTGAGGTGGGAGTGACTCCCCAACAGGTGAGAGAGTGGACGGAGCAGAGGCGCCTGGAGGGGCTGCATCCTCCTTGGGGCCTCACGTTTGCTACTGGGCCCTGTGGCCCGGGCTGGGGCGGAGGTGCTGGTGGGGAGGCTAGGGGAGAGAGCACACAGGACCGCGGGCACCTCCAGCTGCCCAGGTGGGGCCAAGTGGAGGTCCTGCTTCCTCGGGGCCTCTGCAGGGGCCGAGCCAATGACCACCACAGAGGGGCCATCACCACTGCCCTCTCGGCAGCCCCAGGGCCCATCAGTGCCTTCACCGCAGCAACTGTGGACCCCCACCCGCATCTGTGAACCCCCCTATGTCCACCAGCCGGGCCGTGGGCACAGGGAGCAAGGAGGAAACGGGGATATGCGGATACATGAGGCTGGGGTCATTTCTAGCAGGGCGCCCTGGGGCCCTCCTTAGAGGGTGGTAATTGAGAAGCCAACCCGTGTCCCAGGGAAAAGTGTTCCAGGCCGAGGGAGCAGCGTGCAGACACCGTGAGGTGGAGATGAGGCCAGCAGAGCCACAGCAGAGGCCCAGCGTGCCAGACAGAGCCAGGGGCCCCGAGGGCCGCGGCTCTGACTCGGAGAGACCCGCCCTGACAGCTCTGCTGCTGGGGAACACTGCAGCAGGGCCGGGGAGACACAGGGCCCGGGGGCAGAAAGAGGCTGTACCACTGGGGGTCCCAGGAGCGGTGTGGCCCGGGAGGGGCCCCTGGATGTGCCGAGGTGGCCCCTGGACTCGCGCCTGGACTGGGATGAGGGAAAGGGGCTCCAGGCTGACCCTGCGGCTCCGATGGGGAGATCAGATCTGCTTGACTAGTTGTCTGAGCCTGGAGGACCTGCCTGGCCCAGGGCAGGCCGCTTGGGGAGGGGCGGCTGCAAAGGGGCTGGTGGATCTGAGTCGTACCCTGCTGCCAGGTGTATGACTTTCTTTCTCCACCGAACCTCCATGTTGTCAGGCCGTCCCGAGTGCGGACACCTCCAGGCTTTCTTCTGGCCTCCCCAGCCCCGAGAGTCCTGCAGGGAGGCGTGGGGCCGGCGTTTTATGAGAGAATTCTGGAAAGCCCGTGCTTAACCAGAGGGCTGGGCGTGATGGTGGGACCCAGGTGGCAGCGGGGGGCCTTTATCCTTTGTCTGGCGAGGCCAAGCAGAAGCCCTCCTGCCTTTCATGCAGCCCATCCTCCAGCCTCACAGCTCAGCACCCTGAGCCCCACAGAGGCCCTGGGAGCCTCCGGCCCCTGCTCCCACGACCCGCTGTCGCCCTGCTGTTGTTGGCCCAATTCCCAGGAGCTGGGTGTTGTCACCGAGTCCTTTGGGGTCTCTCCCTTGTCCCCTCTGCTCCTGCGAGAAGGCCATCTGGCCTCATGACCCTGGGAACCC
This sequence comes from Tapirus indicus, assembly GCA_031878705.1. Taxonomy (NCBI): domain Eukaryota; kingdom Metazoa; phylum Chordata; class Mammalia; order Perissodactyla; family Tapiridae; genus Tapirus; species Tapirus indicus. The sequence goes on from CM062935.1 coordinate 2,771,683, forward strand.
AGCAGCCCTGTCTCCAGCCCCCTCTGCCCACGGCCAGACAGTGGCATCACGTCCTCGCCGGGATTTTACAGGGGTCTTCAGGTTTTCTTTTGAAAGTACATTTATTGTTTGTGAAAAATTATACATATTCACTGTAAAAAAATGTAGACAACATGGAAGAGTACAGAGAAGAAAGCAGAAGCCACCTCTCGCCCGCGGCTGCACGGTACAGTGTGGAGCAAGGGCGCCCGGCCCTGGGCAGAGCCACGTGGCCCCGAGTGCCTGTGATTCTGAGGGGGCAGTGTGATTAGGGGCTGCAGAGGTGCCCGAAGGAGGGGCGTTCCGCTGAGCCCCCAGGTCTACATAGGAGTTCACTGGCAGTGAAAGATCGGGGAGGGAGCAGGGGGCTGAGAGGGTCAGCGAGGAGCCAAGGACAGCTCCCAGGCGTGTGGCTGTGAGGGCAGGTGGAAGGCGGTGCCCACACCAAGAGCAGGGGCAAGCGGGCAAGGATGGCCCGGCAGGGATGGATGGAGTACAGGGCGGGGGCGGGTGTTTAGGGCGGGATGGAGTGAGGCCTGGGCAGAGCCAGGGCTTCAGATACCAGGGTCAGGACAGTACACTGGCACCTGTGGCCACGGGAGGCCGCTTGCCTCTTGGGACCTGTTTTCTCATCTGTGAGATGGAGACTGGTCATCGGGCCCCCCCTCCCTGGGGCAGATCCACCGCTGGCAAGCGGAGAGGGCAGCGAGGACGGGCTTGCTGGCCCTGACCCACTGCCCGGCCCCGCCCCAGGTGAGCAGGGAGGCGAGGCCTCGCTCTGACAGCCCTGCCTTCCTGGGAAAGCTGTCGGCTCCCCAAGCAAGGGCGCATGTTGGAGATAACCCTGCCTGGGAGCCAGTGTTGGCCTGTCACTTGCCCCACGGGCCCCCTGGCCTCCTCCCCGCTGCGCCTGAGCTCCACCTCCTCGGAGCCTCCACTTCCCAGGTGAGCGCTGACGGAGCCTGTTGTTTTGCAGGTTGATGCCGTCCCGTGGCCTGTGTGGACCCAGGAGAGCTTCACATCTGCCTGCCTCCCAGCTGTGTGCTGACCCGCCACCTCTGCACGGCCCCTGGCTGAGCCGCCCTAATAAACCGCTGCTGCTTGGCCAGCCCCGTGCGTGTCTCTGTCTGTCGGGTGGGGGAGGCACCTTTCGGACTCTGGGACCCTGTGAGATGGAGCCTGGGCTGCGCTGGGTGGAGGGGAGGGGGCAGGGTTGTGTGAGTGTGATCACATGTGTGTGCGTGAGTGCACGCATGCGTGAGTGCGTGTGTACTGGGTGAGGTGGCCACGTAGGTGTGGAGCGCGAGGGAGGTGGCCCAGGGCGCTGGCCTGGCATGTGGCCTGGGGCCACCTACCCTGAGGGGCTTGCCCTGGAGGGGCCTGTGGCCTCAATGAGTGTGGGGCCTGTGCCTTCCTCCCTGAGGGCCCAGCGCAGCCCTTGCCCTTCTCAGGGCCTCAGTTTCCCCACTCTGGAAATGGTGGTGGGGGTCGGATGCAGCTCTGAGGTCCCTGCTGCCTCAAGGTCCGTAGCTCCTCTGCCTCCTGGTGCCCAGACGGGGGACGGCAGGGAGAAGGGGTCCCGGATGGAAGGAGCCTAGCCTGGGCCACCCCCAAGCTCCCTTCTCGTGGGGTGGGGGAGGCTATAAACAGGAGGGGCTGCAGCCGGAGAGGCCACTGGGGGCGGCCCTGCCCCTGTGGATGGAGAGGGCAGGAAGCAGCCCCTCTTGTCGCGGGGAGTGGGTGCCAGGCGGGCAGACAGAGGCCCCCATCGGCACAGCACTGGTTAGCATCGCCCTTCCCAGGCCCCGCAGAGCTCAGGACCCCACAGGGGTGGGGGCTGCACACCAGACCCCCAGAGCGGGTGGAGTCCACGGTGTCAAGAGAGAGTGAGCTCACCTGGAAGGCGTGTTCCAGAAAGGTCTGCAGGATGCTGCTTCCTGCTCAGGGGACAGGTGCAGATGGCCCCTCCCCTCCCCCACCTCGTCCCTCCTCCACTTTTCCCCCCCCACCTCTCCCCACCCCCACTTCTCCACTCCCCCTCCCCTCCCCCACCTCTCCCTGCCCCCAGCCCAATCCTGTGCAGGGGAGGGTCTAAAACATTCAGGATCCAGGCTGCTTTGTCCCAAAGACTGCTTGGGGTTTTAAAGATTCTGGGAAGCTCTGAGTTTCTCGCTCCCTTCCCCAGGGGCCTGAGAAATGCAACACCATTGAGGTGTGGGCAACAGCAGCGGGGACAGGTGTGGGTGGGCAGACCCCCCCAGGCTGGAGCTGCGGCCACCTCCTCAGCTTTGCCCAGTGGCCGCTGGCTGCTCAAGCCCCGGGTGTCCAGAGGAGGTGCAAATTGGATTTTACACCTCCTGGCTGCAGGTGTGAGGACGAGGGGTGGCCGAAGGACATGGCGGCGCCAGCCACTGGGTGTCCCAGCCCACAGGCCGGCAGCTGCTGGCTCAGGACGGGCCTGGGGCGGGGGGGTCCCTGGATTTGGGGATGGGGGGCAGGGCGATCACCAGTCCAGTTCCCTCCCACTCAGCGGGGAATCCCAAGTAGTGGAGGGCACCGGCTCGGGGTCATGCAAGTGGAGGTCCCTGGGCTGGGTTGTGACCCCCATTTCACAGACGAGGGCCTCGGCTCAGAGAGAAGGGTCGACTGGTGGGGAGGCGGGAAGTGGGCCTGGGTGCTGGTGAGGAGACAGACAGGCTGGGACTCTGGCTCCGCTCCCTCTTCCTGCACGACCGTGAAGAGTCTGGAGGGCTGGCCAGCCTTCCTGTGGGATACACGGGGCCCGAGCACCCCCAGGGTGGCCCCGGTGGGAGCAGGTGTTTTGGGGTAAAGAAGAGTTCAGGCGGGCGGATGAGGGCAGCATGGGGCCAGGAGGAGGGCGCCCAGGACTCTGCTGGTGTCAGCGGCAGCTGCCACCACCCGGCCAGACTCTGAGCTTCCCACTCAGGAGCGAGGGGTCAGAGTGACCTTCAGCTCCCACCGTCTGGAGTGGCAGGGAGGCCGACAGCCCTGCTGGCTGTGCAGGCCCAGCTGGCCCCAGCCAGCGAGAGGCCTGCCCAGCGGGTGCCCATCTGGTGCTGGCACAGGACCGGACAGGGGCTGACATGACCCGTGGTAACCGCGGTAGCACCTCCCGGAACCAGCAGTCCCTGTGGAAGGACTCAGCCCTGTCCCTCCTTCTCCTGGAAGGGCCCAGAGAGGGAACAGGCCTCCCCAAGTCACACAGCACGTTGCAGCAGTGTCTAAATTAGAACTGCTCTCCTTGTTCCCTGGCCAAACAGGACTTACGGCAACCCGGAGGTCGGTCAGAATTGTTGAACTTTCCTTCTGGGGGCTCGGGCCATGGCGTCGGCATGTACCAGGCGATGGGAGGTGTCTGTTCGATGGGGATCGCATCTCAAGAGTCCACGTCCCTTCTCTCTCCCCTGTCTCATCCACCCATCGACGTCTCTCCCGCGCCCTTCTCCGAGCCACCTCGGTGCAGCGGAGACAGCCTGGATGCTGGAATGCACAGCTCTGATTCAAATCCCGCCCACCCACTCACAGCCCTCCCCCTCTGAGCCTCGGTTTCCTCATCTGTAAAGTGGGGCTACTAAAGCCCCCATCGCGAGGGTGACATGAGACAGGCCTGCCGAGCGCCGTGGCTCAGTCTCCGCCCCACTCTGGCTGGGCCCAGAACCCTCCTCACCCAGGAGCCCATGAGGACCCGGCCATGGGACCACCTGCCCAGGAGCCTGCCCTGGGCACCTCGGGGCCCCCAGGCTCTGAGCCAGGGATCTGCAGGGGCCCCCAGCTGAGCCGGCCTTGGATGGGGGGGCCACATGCGAGGAGTCCCTTCAGCTCCACGTGTGCGCTGTAAAACATACTATTTCAATAGCGCCACTTAACAAGGCACAACAGGCAAGTGGCCAAACAAGAGAGAAAACAAAAATCACCTTCCCTCCCTCAGGGGCTGGACCCAGCTGTTGGCCCCGCGCGCTCGTCCTTCATCGAGTATTTCCACTGCTGTCACCAGGCCACTGCAGTGCTCTGCAGGTGTGGACTAGGTCACAGATACACTAAATGCAGCAGCACGTTCCTGTTACAGATATGACCGGGTCACAAAGCATCCGTCACACGCGTGGTTAAAACAGCGAGCCCGTGGCTGCAGTCGTGGCGGGCCCCGTGGGGGCTGATCATCTCTGTTCCTGGGTTGGAAGCTCCTGAAGGCTTGCTCGTCACATGTCTGCTGGTCGATGCTGTCGGCCGGGACCCGAGTGGGGCTGCGGCCAGACCCCCCACGCCCTCCCCCTGTGGCCTGGGCTCCCCCACTGCATGGCGACTGGTCCTGGGGGAGCCTTCGTCCCCAGAGGGAGAGCCGGACAGAAACTGCCTCCTTTTGTGAGACCCTGTCCCCGAAGTTCCGGAGCACCAGGCCCACTTGTGCTCTTTGACTGCGGGGAGCGTCGTGGGCCCGGCCGGGTTCACGGCAGAGGAAAGAGACGTCGCCTCTGGTGGGAGAGGGGCACGGTGACCGTTTCTGGAAAATATAATCCGCCCCAGTTCCCCGCTGCTTCCAGCTCAGCTTGCTGGAAGTTCTTCTACTGTGACGTGGCGCCAGCCCTCCCTCGAGGGTCTCGGGCCGGCGGCCCGCCTGGCTGGCTGCGGCGGCCTCGTCAGGACGCCAGGTAACGCACGCCCCAGCCGGGACTTCCTCTGGGCTCCGTCCACTCTGCGCCCCGCCCTCAGGCCTCCTGCTCTGGGTAGTCAGGCCAATCAGCTGCCACCGCCTCCAGGCCCTCTGTGCCTGTTCACTCGATGGCACGCTGGACAGTGGCCATCTCAGCCCCCACCGCGGCAGAGCCAGCACTGCGACACCAGCAGGAATATTCCTCCCTTGCGCTCTAACTAGGGAGGTCCCTGTGCTGGAAACGTTGGGACCTGGGGAAGGACGAAACCTTGAGAGGCATAACCTCCACGGCCCTGGCTGCGGGAGAAGGAGCTCTAGCCCACACCCCATCCTGCAAGACGGCAGCCCTCCCCGTGGGGGTGTTCCTGGTGGGGTCCTCGGGAGGCCTCTCCACTGTGTTCAAGGCTCGCTGCTTCACGGTGATGGGGAGACCGGTGAATCCTGTGGGCATCAGGCGTTACTCTGCTTTCTTGGCTTTGAAGGGCTTTCTTAGTTGGAAGATAAGAAAGGCCATGAGGTCTCAGGCATAAAAGTTCTTGTAGAGAAGTGGCCACTGTCCTCAATAGCTCAGAAAACATCCACCAGTCTCTTTGATATGTTCAAGCACCTGTCCAGCCACTCAAGCCCATCCATCCATCCCCTACCATCTACCCACCCACCCATCCATCCCCTATTCATCCATCCATCCCCCTACCATCTACCCACCCACCCACCCATCCATCCCCTATTCATCCATCCATCCCCCTACCATCTACCCACCCACCCACCCATCCATCCCCTATTCATCCATCCATTCCCCTACCATCTACCTACCCACCCATCCATCCATCCCCTATTCATCCATCCATCCCCTACCATCTACCCCCTCCACCCATCCATCCCCTATTCATCCATCCATCCCCCTACCATCTACCCACCCACCCACCCATCCATCCCCTATTCATCCATCCATCCACCCAACCATCAACCCGCCTATCCATCTGTCCCTCCATACCCCACCATCCATCCATCCATCCATTTATCCATCCATCTATCCCCCACCATCCATCCATCTGTTCATCTATCCTCCCACTGTCCCTCCATCTGTCCATCTATCCTCCCACTATCCATCCATCCATCCCTCCCTTTATTCTCTTGGCAGCTGCACGTTCTAAGTGTCTCCCTCTCACCTGGGCTTGGCTCAGGAAGTAAACCAGGGATCCTGCCCTCCAGAAGCTCCCAGTGTGGTGGGAGTTTCATATATGTAAACAGAGAGGCCACAATTCACTGTGGGAGACACAGTGGTGGAAGCACACAGGAACAAATGTGACACGGAGCAGGTAGCGATGTGCTCTGGCTGGGGTCTAGGATGGCTTCCAAAGGTGACCTGTGAGCTGCAGACAGGCCAGGAACGTGACCTCCTTCCAGCCCAGAATCGCCCGGGCAGCCCGGCAGCATCAGAGGTCCAGGGCCAACTTTTGGCCTGAAGTTTTCAGTTCTCCCTTTAACCAAATCCCTGCCCCCTTCTCCGGCAAGTCCAGTTTAAACACCCAAATTGTTTACTCGCTGAAATCAATCGACAAGGGACCAGCTTGTATTTGGGATTCAATTGACTATGATACGCTATATTACAATTACAGCTCGAATGGATTTCTTTTTAATTGATTTTTCCCTTAATGTTCTCCTCCGCCGGTAATTCCGAGACTAATTGTCCTCGTGATCATCCCCATCAGCTGGAGAAGGATAATGAATTGCTATAGTTCACGGTGGCTGGGCTCCCGGGGCTGCCGGGGCCTTCGGGACTCTCAACCCCACGTCCCCTTGTCCTCCCTTTCAGACTGCCCACGCCTGTGGTCTGAAGTCCCCGTAAAACTTGTCTCCCCAGAGGAGGGTGTGCCACCAATGCTCTGATCCGGAGGGGCTCGGGATGGGACTGGTCGGGGGAGGCGGGAGACCCTGCAGCTGCCCAGCTGCGAGGGAGGCGGGGGGAGGCCCCCTTAAGCTCTGAGCGCCTAGGCTTCTGCTGGGTGTTCCTGAACAAACCTCTTCTCCCCTCTGGGCCTTAGTCTCCCCACCTGTAAATGGGCCTGAGCGTCTCAGGGTCCGTGCAGCTGTGACATCCTGTGATTCTGTGTACGATTGGGGGAGAGAGAGCTGTGGCGTCTGCACCTGTCCTGTCAGTCCCCAACTGATGCTGGATCGTGGCCTTTTGGGCTACCTGTCGCCTCCCCATCTCTCCGCCCTTAGTGTCCCTGGGTTGTCCTGCCTGGAGAGTCCTTCCTGTCAGGACGCACCGCCACAGCCGCCCTGCGAGATGCGCCCTCCGCTCATCACCCTCCCCACCTGCACCTCCAGCGGGACTGTCCTCTCTGGGGTCTGTGCCTGGGGACCAGCTCCATGCCAGTCGTGGGCCAACATGGTGAGCAGGTGGGCACCGTCCCCAGCCCTGCTTCCAGATGGGACACTGAGGCTCAGAGGGACCAGACAGGGCTGTGACCTTGCCCAGAGCCAGCCGTTGGGCAGCACGGGAGCTGGGGTCAGATCCCAGGGCTGGGTGGCTGTGCAGGGGCCTTTCCCTCTGTGCCGCTGCCCACCCAGGGCGCGCCTGCCTCCGCTTCCCTGGGGCCTGCCAGGGAGCCTAGTGGGGCAGGGAGAGCCCCCAGAGCCCCTCACCCCACCCTGAGGGGCTGCTGCTCCTGCGTGGCCATGGGAGGGATGGGGGAGCATAGCCTCCCCAGGGCTCGGGCCTCAGCGCCCAGACGGCCAGATGGTGACCCCTGCAGGTGAGGCCACTGGGGCCTGAGAGGTCACGACCCCAGGGCCCCCCCAACCATGAAACAGAAAGTGCTCGCTGGGTGGGTGTGTCTGTGTCTGTGTGCACATGTGTGCGTGTGTCTGTGTGTGCATGTCCGTACGTGTGCACACGTGTGTGTGATGAGGGCCATTCGCGTCCCTGTCTGGGCCTCCGTCTCTCATCTGTGAGGGGGGTATGGATAGGCATGTCTGACCAGACGTGGTCATACCCTGACACAGTGTGAGGCAGGGGGTTAGTCACCTGCCTGTGATGGACGAGGACACTGAGGAGTGGGGCCCCGGCCACGCTGGTCCAGAACCCTGCTCTGTCCCCAGCACCACCTCCGCCCCGCCCGTGCTGGCACGTGGGAGATGAACAGCTTCCTGGGGCCTCTGAGTGGATTTATTTGGCGGCCCCGGGAATAGATGTTTCCATATATTAGGTACCTGTGGAGACACAATCACTCCATCCTGCATCGCCTCTGCCTGAAAAATTCTCCCACGATGGGGATTTTTTTGCTATTTTGGGCTATAGATCCTCGCAGGAGCCGAGATGCCATTTCCATTACGGGTGGCACTTCTGTGAAGAAGGGAATCAATAACATGGGTGCGAGAAAGGGGGTGGGACAACGAGAGGGAGCTCCATGCTGAGCCTGGCACTGTGAGGTCTGCCCCACAGGCTTCCAGAAAGATCTGGGGTGGGGAAGACGTCTAGCCTGCCACCTCTGGCCTCACAGAGGTGAGGTGACCGCCAAAAATGAGGTCAGCTGGGCTGTTGGAGCCACTGGGCTGGGAGATCAGCTGATCCCACGGGCTGGAGGAGGCAGGAGACCACCCCAAGGGCATGGCCGCGGCCGGTCGTGGGGCAGGCTCTGCCCGTTCATGCGGGTTTCCTCCCCCAGATATGCCAGCCGGAGGGAGACGGCACCCCCATTGCATGCAAACCCCAGTGAAAACCTGTCTCGCTTTGCCGGTGTCCACACTCGGCCCTCGGCCTGCAGACCAGCTGCGGCCAGAGGGTCAGGTCCGTCACCGTGGAGGGGGTGGGAGCCCGGCCCCAGGGCCCTGACACTGGCTTCAGATCCACCTCTGCTTCTTCCGACGGTTCAGCCTTGTAAAAGTCAGTTTCTCAACTTCAGGTTCTTTATCTGTAAAGCGGGAAAATAATACCTTTCTCTGAAAGTTCTGAGCAGATGACATCAGAGACTTTAGGCAGGTACTGGTGAATAAATGTGGCACCACTGGCCCTTTTCTGTCAGCACTCCCTGCGATGGGCTGGACTGCCTGGAGGTGGTGAGTGCCCCATTACTGGGGGAGGTGAGTGCCTGCTGTGCCCTCAGGCATGGGAGACTGGCAGAGAAGACCTCTGAGGCCCTTCCACGTGGGGATCAAAACAGGACCCCCAAGGACTGAAGTTACCCACCGCTTGCTAAAGACAGGGAAGTCCTCCTTGAGATCCCACCTCCTTCCTGCATGCTGCAGTGTGAGGCACATTCTCTGTGCTTCTGCCCCGAGTTGGGAGGGGCCGAGTGGCTCCCAAGTGGGGCTGCAGTGCGATGCGAGGCCAGGGAGCCGAAATTCAATTACGCACCAGGTGTTATGTATGTGGTGCCCCATGAGTGCATTGATCCCTCAGGGTGACAGATCCGTTATGAATTGGGTAATAGACCAGCTTGTAAATGAAATATATTGGATTGTGCAGGCAGCCTGGCTGGGTATCGGCCTGAGGGAATGGGGCAGATTTACCAGTCTGGGAAGACTTCTTTCAGTCAGGGTGGCCGGGGCATCGGCCGTTCACCTGGCACTGTTGCTGGGGCAAGACTTGCACCTGGGCCTTGGGGAAGCCAGGGAAATCCCACTTCACAAGGGCTGCATGTTCCAGGGACTTGCCGGGGGCTACCTGGGTCCCCTCCGATGACCCTCACGCCCAGGATTCTGGTGGCATCATCATCCCACTGCAGCTAGGGCAAGCTGGGCTCAGAGAGGTTAAGTGGCTTGGCCTGTATCACACAGGGAAGGGGCAGATAAGGGTTTCAAAGCCAGACAGACTGACTTGCGCCCTTCCCTTCCCGGTCAGGGACAAGCAAGAGTGAGGCCCTCAGCCCCGGGGCTTGGCTTGCAGGACCTTGGTCTCTGCACACTTCAGACCAGGACAGGGACCTGCACGGAGGGTCAGGAGGAGACGTCCGGGAGCAGGGCTTTGGTTTGCCTGTGGGCCTCAAATACAGACGAACAGGCTGGAGGTCCCTGGGGTCAGAGCAGGGGGCCTGGGTGTGGGGGGTGAGGGGGCCACTGAGCAGTGACCCCTGTCATGCTGCTCACAACACTGGGTCTACTGTAGCTGTTCACGAGCTGAAGGCAGGGAGACTCCTAGAGACGTGCAGAGCAGAGCCAGGGCCCAGCACATAGGTGACCAGGGTCAGGGCTCAGCATGTGACCAGGGTCAGGGGTCAGTGTGTGCCCAGGGTCAGGACTCAGAGTGTGACCAGGGTCAGGGCTCAGTCTGTATCTGCTATCAGGGCTCAGAGCACAGCACTAGACAGAATGAGATGCCCTGGGCCACATGAGATCAAATTCATAATCTCCTTGGCCCCTTTGCTTTATCCTTTAGCCAAATATTTGACCAAGAATACCTCAAGATACAGAGAAACTTCTGGACCTTCCCAGGCCCCTCTAGACAAGAGCCCTCTGGGCCCACCTCTCCCTGCTGAGGGCCTGTCGCCAAGAGAGGCCCCATGAGCATCTCAAATGCGCACCTCCGGCCGGGGGCTGATGAGGGGATGGGGGGGGCTCAGTGTGTCTCTGTCCCTGCCCCTCCTGGCTCCACCGGCTCCCGGGAATCTTGATGGGATTCGATTATCGTATCTTCGACGGGTGTGAGTGATCTCGAGGTTCTTAATGACCTGCGTTAAATCTCCCGTGTCAAATGTCTTCAATGTTCAGCATAAAACACCTCGTCACTGCTGGTAAGGCAGCCACCAAGGCCCCGACAGGAGCCACAGGCCCCTCTCAGGTGGAGGGGAGGTGTCCCCCCTGGGCCCACGTGTCAGCCGGGGCAGCTGGAGAACTGGACGATGAGAACCAAGACTTTAAGGTCAAGAAGCTGTGGCGCCAGGTTGGGAGCAAACCCATCGGGTCAGTTTTCTCGTCTCTGCTGTCACCGAACACCGCCCGCTTGGAGACTCACACCACCACCCGGAGTCAGAATCCAGAATGCGTGTGGGGGCTAAAATCCCGGTGTCGGCAGCGCCGGTTCCTTCTGGTGGCTCCACCCCCGCCTCTGCCAGCTCCTGGAGGCTCCCGTGTCCCTAGCTGGTGGCCAGACCCCCCGATCTCTGCCTCTGTCCGTCCTCTCCTCTCTTCTCCTCACTCTGATCCCCTGCCCCTCCCCTAAAGGGACCCTTGTGGTTGCATTTAGGCACCTGCGTGGTCCAGAACAATCACTCAGTCAGGGTCTGTAACATCCCACAGGCTGGTCGCTGCTTTTGGGACAGGACACCATGAAGACATGCAGAGGGGACAGGGCCCCACTACAGGCTGCCTGGGCCTGCAGTGTGCTGTCACCCAGAGAGCCCTGGGGCGGGGAGTCACGCCCTCTGAGAGATGAAGGCCTTGGGCTGCCTTATCCTTACAGTGGGGGGGGAGGGCACCAGGGCCCCCGGTCACGGGTTGGGGCACTGTTCCTTCCCTGGGCCCTGTGCCCGTGGTTAAGAGCAGCCTCCCTCCTGAGACTCCTGTGGCCCCTGAGGGACCCCAGGACGGACATCTAGGACCTCACCTTGGCATCCAGGCCCAGTGCAGGCTTTGGCCTCAACCTGACCTGCCCAGATGCTGCACATGCAGTCACCCCAAGGACTCTCCCACAGCCCCTGCTCTCCTGCACACGGCCTTGCACAGTCAGTGTTCCTTTGGTGGGTGATTTCCTCCCACCCTTTTCCTTCGGCAAACTCCTGTTCATGCTTCAAGATGTAGTTCAGAGTCTCCTCCTCCAGAAAGCCTTCCCTGATTGCACCCATCCTCTGCAGCTCCTCCCACTCCCCATGAGCTGCTGCCCTTGCCCATGGCCGGTTCCCCTGCCCAGAGCCGCTGTCCGACCTTTTCTAGGGGGGCTTTTCCCCGCTGGGCCTGCTGCCTGCATGACCCCTTTATCTCACGTGACATTGATGCTTCCCATCACTCTCCTGTCTTCTTGGAACAACTTCAGGGTTTATTGAATCTGGAAAGAAAGGAGAGAGAGGGAAAGAGAGCCATGCACGCCGCACAAATCAAGTGTCCTGACAGTTTTATTAAATAACGGGTGCTGCGGTCACGTTGTCAAGTGAGGCTCTGGGGTAGGAGGCAGCGGCCAGGGCTGGAAACAGGAGGAGGAGTCTGACTTCTTCCAGAATCGCCCCCGGGGGCTCCTTTGTGCCGTGGAAGATGTGGTTCAAATCCAGGTCTCCCACTTAGCGGCTGGATGCCGCGAGCAGTGGCCCCGTCCCCACAGAGCTGGCGCCTCCCTCGCTCCCTTCCCGAGCCGGGTGGCCCCGCGCTCCTGGCCTGTCGCCTGGAGTCACTGAGAAGCACCTGGAGGCCGCGCGAGTTACCGCCCTCCACAGGGAAGGAGCCAGTGGGGAGAGGAAGAGGAGGGCAGAGGTGAGCGGGGCGCCGAGAGGGGAGAGGGGCCGGCGTCTACGGGGGACTCGTCGCGTGCTGGGCACTGTGACTGGGACCCGCTGGCGGGCGGGGACGTCCCCCAGCTCCTGGGAGGGAGAGCAGGCCGCGTCCAGATGGGGCAGCTCTGCTAGGGTGGACGCTGGCTCTGGAGCTGCCTGCGCGGCCCATCTGTGCCTCGGCTCGGGGACCTGCCCGGGGTGCCGGCAGCCAGCCTGGTGCACGGGGTCGTGAGCCCAACATGCCCCTCCTGCCCCCGTACCCCGGATGCCTGGGGAAACAGGCTTAGACACGCGGTGTCTCCAGCTGCTTGTCCCCAGGCCCTGAGTGGAACAGAGACGACCCCCACCTGTGGGGCTGCCTGAGGCAGAAGTGAGCACAAGGATAGAAAGTTCCGGGTCGTAGGGCCCGGCCAGGGGGAGCCTGCCTCAGCGGTGATGTTCACACATGGAGACTGATTCTCCTGTGGATTCTACCCCAAGCCAGTGAGGCGGGAGAGCAGTCACGGTAATGGCCCAGAGAGGTTAGAGCACTTGCCTGGGGCCACACAGCTGGTGAGAGTCAGAGCCCGGGCGGAGGCAGGACCAAGCCATCTCGCCGGGCAGCACCCCTGTGATAGCGTGTGGCACCTGCCCCATGTCCCCCAGGGGCCTCCATGGTGGGAGGCACTCTCTCCTCCCGGGGAGCGTCGTTTGCTTCCTGCCTTCACCGGCACCATCTGTCACGGAAGTCCAGCTTCCCATGGGTCCCCGGTGGCAGGAGAGGCCGAGACAAAGCAGTGGGGCGTCAGGGGCCTCAGCACCTTCCCGGGGAAGCTGTCCGCAAACCAGGAGTAAGTGATCCTCTGTGGGCTGGCAAGACACTGGGCAGAACACGACGACGTTGATGGCTCTTCTGCTTAATCACCGTCACCTTCCAGGGAGCTGGCGGTGTGGGGCTCTGCCTGGCTTTTCCAGACCAGCCGAGTCCGGGCTCCGAGGTGGGCCGGCCCTTCCTCCGGGAGCCCCGAGTCCCGGGAAGGCCGAGGCAGCGTTCCCTCGCTGGTCTGTGGAGTAGCACTTGTGCGTGGGGGGCTGGGGTCGCAGAGGTCAGCTCACCCCTGCCCGTGGGCAATGCAGGCAAGATTCACTGAATCACAGCCAAACAAATCAGAAGAGAGTAATGGTCCATAAAAAGCGATTTTCTGGTTTCCCTCAACACACAGGCAGCTCCTCGGTGCCTGGACGGATCGGGCTGTGGCCGTGGAGACCGATGAAGGCGTTTTGGGGTGTTCTGGGTGGACAGTCGGGCGCCCAGCAGAGGGGACTCCGCCAGGGCTGCTCCTGGTGCCTCTGTCAACGTCCTGTGATCCCTTCTTCACAGGGACGCGTCTGGACTCCACTTCTCCACCCACACAGCCCCGACCCCGAACCCAGACTCTCCAGTCTGAAATGGGGCTCCATCCGGTTACAGGAGGTCCCCCGGGGCGCTGAGCACGGGGGCGCCGCCGGGGCAGCTGTTCTCTATTCACTGCATCGCGGACAACACGCCTGACCTGCCCCAGCCCTGCCCCGGCCAGTCCCCTGGCCGCCCCACCCTGGCAGCGACGATGGATACGGTCCTCTGGCTGGTGTGGGGACACCAGGTGGTCGGCGCTGCTGCAGGTGAGGGGGACGGTGCTGGACACAGAACTGCCGTTTGGTACCCACGTGCCTGTTTGATCTCCCGTAGGTATCGGGGCGAGATGTGTCCCGACTGTCCCCCAGCCTCCCCCGGGCCCTCGTCCCAGCCTCCCCATCTCGCTGGCCATCGAAGGCTCCCTGTTGTTGTCACCAGCTGGAGACCTGGGTCTCTGCGCTCCCATACCCGTGCCCGGGCCTCTGCTGGTCCTGCCGCCCTGCTGACCACTGCCCCTCTCCCCCGCCCTGGCCCGGCCTGGGTTTCCTGGAAGCTCCTGCTGCTCCCCGCTTCCGCCCTGGCCTCTGCAGTCCACTCGGGGCCCGGCACCTGGAGGAGCCTCTGACCACGTCCATCCGGGGCTCAAAACCCCCCAGGGGCTTGGGTTGGTCCCCCTGGGCCGCCGTCACCTGAGAACCCCGGCTGGGCGGCTGAGACAGCAGCATTTACTTCTCACGGTCTGGAGGCTAGAGTCAGCCCCAGGGTTTCGGCGGGAATGCCTGGCCATCGTGGGCGTCTGTGTCCTGGTCTCTTCTTATAAGGACGCCGGCCAGACAGGATCAGGGCCCCCTGATGGCCTCACTGCAGCTCACCCCCTCTGTAAAGGCCTGTCTCCACACTCAGGTCCTGGGGTCGGACGCTGGCATTGGAATTTGGAGGGGACACAGTTCAGCCCATAACAGGGCTGCGTCTGCACTTAGAACCAAGCCCCACCCCCACCCCGCCAGGCCCTGATCTGCCCCGTGGCCTCTCTGACCAACCGCCTCGTCTGCACAACCCCACGGCCTCTGAGCTGCCCCTCTGGGCACCAGGGGGCCCCCGTTCTGCAGGCCCCACCCTCGCTGACCCAGCTCTGGCTGGCCAGCCGCGCCCCTCGGCAGGGCCCTCTGCCCACCCGTCGCCCCCATCCGCCTGCTCTCCGGGGTGCTCTCACGCCCTGCCCGAGCGTGAGTCTGTTTCCTGTCCCTCTGCATCCCCCAGAGCCTGGCTCACACTGCGGCCTCACCCAGAACGGAGCCTCCACAGTGAGCGCAACTCTGTGGGAGGGGTGAGGGACGGTGGGGTGACTGGTGGCCAAAGGTGCAGCTGAGGCTGCCCCCCACGTAGGGCGTGCCCCCCGGAGGAGCTCCCAGGGACAGCTCTCCCTGGAATACCCCCAGAGACGGGCAGCTCACCACTGGGGTAGGCTCCCTGGGGCAGCAGTGGTGCCGTCGTGGGGCAGGTAGCAGAGCCCAGTAGAGAAAGCACAGCTGTGATGTCAGACGAACCTGGATTTAAACCTGGGCTTTGCCACTAAGCAATTGGGTGACCTTGGGCACAGCTCTGTGACCTTGGGCAGCTCTTGGCCCTCTCTGACCTCAGTCTGCTCATTTGTAAAACGGGCGTGCTAGTAACGGCTCCCCAGGGCTCTGGTGAGGGGCACACACCCCTTATCATCCTAACACGCACGCGCTCAGTAGGCTTACGTCGCCGCTGCCCTGAAACCACGGAGGCGCCACGGCTTCACGGGAGGGCCACGAGCCCGCGTTCCTGCTTCTCTCCTCAGACCCCGCTCCCTAGTTACTCTCCTGGCTGAGGCTGTGGGCCAAGGGCCCCAGGTCTATCATTAAGTCACTCCACTAACGTGCATGGCCCCTCTGTCAGGTGGGCCCTCTGCTGGGGCGGGGAGCCCCCGGGGATCAGACACCAACCGAGAGAGGGTCCAAGGGGCAGGTGCGGGAGTGGACTTCAGAGCAGGGTTGGGGAGGTGCGGGGCAGGGAGCCCAAGGGGAGCCCTCTGCCTCCTCAGAGCCCAGCCCGCCGCAGGCACCAGGCCACCGGGACCCGGGGCGCATTGGTGAGGGGCCGAGTGGGAAGGATGGGTCCTGTCCCACGCGAGTCGGCGCCTTGTGGGGAGACGGCTGTCCCGGCAACACTTCCCATCTGTCTACTCGGGACCTGCTTCTGAGAGGCCTCCTTCCTCCCCACTCCCCTTGCCAGGCTGGCCCCGGGCCTCGAGGAGGGGGCGCTCTGCATTCCGGCTGCTCTGGGGGCTGGAGGCTCTGGCTCACCTGCTGGGCTGACCTCCCACCTCTGACCCCCAACATGCTGGAGCATCCCCAAACGGACAGGTTGCCTGTGCAGCAAAGACTTGAAGAAAGAAAGCTAAACAAATCCTTGCAGAAAGCAGGCCCCTCCCACACAGCTCCCTCCCTCAGGCCTTCTCTAAATAGACCAAAACATGGTAATTTTATGAACAAATCAAGCCATGCATTATACATTTTTATGTTCTTAAGCTAACAAAGTGACTTTGAATCTATAAAAGGCACCAAAAATAAGTATTCCATTTATTTTTGCCTCCTGAACGGCCCTCTCATCCGTCGCCCTCCTCCTGATGGCCCTGGCTGGCCTGGGCTTCACCTCATCTGACGGGACTGGGCCCAGCCCCATCACGTGGCTGCGGCCAGATGACCCTGGCAAAGGCAGATCTGACCTTGCCACTCCTGGGCTGCTCCAGGCCTTCTGAGGTCCCTTGTATGCACACTTGCTGGTGAGAGTCCTTGGCCTGGCACTCCAGGCCTCCAGAGATTGTCACCTCCCATGTCTCCCCATCTCTGACTCTCCGCATGAGTCTTACTGATCCCTCTCCCTTCCCCAAATAGTCCACACCTCTGTGTCTCTGCTCAAAATGCTCCTCATTTGCCCTTTGATCAGCTGGTGAACTCCTACACATCCTTTAAAACCTGGCTCAAATGCCCCCCCCCCGGTGAAATCTCCTGCCACTGTACTGACAGGTGCCAAACATTAGTCAGACTTATCTTTGTCTCTTCTCAAAGCCAAAAGGATAGCCTGGACTGCCAGAGCAGCAGAAGCTCGGAGCTGGGAGGAGGTGCAGAGGGACTGGGAAGGGAGTTGTGGGGGGGATTCTGCAGAGGGTGAGTGTGAGCAGACGTGGAGGGAGAGACCGCAGCCTGGGTGTGAGGGGCTGCCCTGGTTTGGGGGGGCTGGAGTGTCCAGGCAGGGCTGGAAGCCAGGCGTGGTCAACAAAGATGAAACCCCAGAGGCCACAGTGCCCTGTTGATGGCATTCTGTCACCACCGAACGGACCCGGGCCTTGGCCCAGTGCCTGTGGCCCTCCCTGGAGGGCGGCGATGTCAGAGGCCTGGCCGGGTGACTGTGGCCAGTGCTGTCCTTCTCCAGGCTGCCCTGCTGGGACAGCACGTGGCTTTGGGTTCAGACTCTTACTGCCTGCTGCCGGGTGTGACCTTGGCCAGGACGCTGGTCTCTCAGAGCCTGGGGTCGTGGGTGCAAATGGACAGAGCTGCTGCCTCGCGGGGGAGCCACGTGGCTCATCCTGTGCAATGAGGTCTTGTGCCAGGCTGGCCACAGGACCCGCAGTTCTTGTCTCCTCCGTTTCCCACCTGACGCGTGAAGACGTGAGCTGATGTGACCCCGGGGTGACTCCAACCCCGGCATCTGCACGTCTGGGATGTAAGTTGTCCCTTTGACCTCTGAGTGGGGAAAAATTCTTGCTGAAGGTGGGCATTTGGACGGCGGGCGGCGTCTGGAGAGGGAGGCCAGGTGGTCCGAGGTGGGCATGGAGCTGGTCTGGGATCGAGGCCTGTGTGGGGTTGACTGTGGGTCAGGAGGCTGCTGGCATACACTGCTCTGTGCAAGTCTGAGGGCTGTGCTGACTGCGGCGTCTCCCCCACCCAGGCCAGGCGCAGTGGGGGGACGGGCAGCTCAGGGTGAGTGGGGAAAGACGGGGGTGTCAGCTCTCTCTCTAGGACCATGCCCTTAGCCGGGCACCCGGGCCTGCCTGTGCATGTGTGTGCACACATGTGTGAGCGAGCATGCGGGGTGTGTGTACATATGTGTGTGTGTATGAGTGAGCGTGGATGTGCAAACATGTGTGAACATGTGGTCCTCTGTGCCTGGCACCCCCACTGCCTGGGATAGCACCCCCCGACCCCTGACCACCGTCCTGAGGTCCAAATGAGAGCGTCCAGCTTCCTCTACAGTCTTGTCTGGCCACGGTGCTTACTCCCAGGGGTCTGTGACCCGACCTCACAAGTCAGCCTCCCTGGGGGTCAGGCCTTGTCACCTCCCCTGAGCAAGGTTGGGGTCACCATGGGGCCCGGCTCCTGAATCTTGGAGGGCCCCAACTGGGAGGAGGAAGTCAGCACCCGAGTGTGCAGGGACCGGATGGGGAGAGCCAGGAGGGGGCCCCCAGGTCCCCGTGGGGCCCACGTGACCCCACCGTGCCCTGTGAGTTTTGCGAGCCGGTGAATCCCCTGTGGGCCCCCTCAGTTGGGGCTGAGTGCTGGGGCCTGCACCCGGGCACCCCGCCCAGGGCAAGCTTCTGTTGCTCCTGCTGGGACAGGCCTCATGGTCCCGCGTGGCTCCAAGGGAGGCTGGGACGTGTGGTCCCCAGTGGGACAGCCTGCTCGGAGCTGTGGTGCTCTGTGGACAGAGAACAGAACCCACGGGCCGCTCAGCAGCCTGCACCGGCCGGCAGGGCCAGCAGGACTTGGGGATTCGGCCCAGCCGAACCTCGTGCCTCAGCCGTGGGGCCGTCCCTCCCACTCCGCCTCATGTGTCCTGGTCCTGTGTCTTCCTGGAACGCCTGTCAGGTCACACAAATCTGCACGAGTCCTGGTCATCCTTCACGTCCAGCCACAGTGCTGCCTTCCAGGCAGGGGTCTCTGGTCCCCTCATTGGAGATGGCCACTTCCTCCCTCCTCTCTTCTCGCACGTGACCCAGCTGACTGTCCCACTGACCTTCATCTGAGCACCCTCAGAGGAGGTGGACAACCTGTCTTCTCCAGGTGGCTTGTCTCACGGTCTGTGTCACCAAGGGCTTAGAACACGGACACTGCAGGCCCCCGGGGGACCCCTTCCCCTCCCACCCCAGCCTCAGCCTCCTGGCCAAAGAGGAGCGCCGGCTGGGCTTTCTCCACCTCAGGACAAGGAGGAGCCCCGCTTACTAGCGGGACAGGTCTGCCCGCGGAGGGGGCGGCGCGCGGCTGTGGCTGCTCCTCTCTGCATGTCCTTGGCGCCGGGCCTCCGACCAGGCAGTGGGGGTTTGTCCAGACCCCGCAGGTTGGGCCGAGGCCGAAAAGGGCCCCAGTGGCCAGCCACACGTCCTGAGCTGGAGGTCTGGATTGGTCCTTTGCCTTCCTGGCTCTCTTGATGTGTCCCCTTGGCGAGCCTCCACCACAGCCTCCTCCGCGCTGTGGCTTGGGCGTTCCTGGGTCCTTCGCCCAAACACTGGCGACTAGCACCCCAGCCCTGCCATCTTTTCACCAGCAATCTCGATGGAATCGTTGTCGAGTGAGAGATTGAGTCAATCCACGGAGGCACGGTGTGAATGGATGGGCGTGTGACCACGGGGGCCCCTCCGGCTGCTCCCTGCTCCAGGCTTGGTCCCTGCAGGGCTCCCCTGGGGACAGCCACCATGTTCCCACCCAGGGCTCGGCTCCAGCCTCACCTCCTTTCTGGAGACACCCCCGTGGAGGAGCTGGAGGCGCCCCCGTGTGTCTGGCTGCCTTTCTGGGCATTGAGCCTGCTTGTCTCCGGTTCCTGGGTCTCCAGCCCAACTCTGATATTTTTTCCTCCGTAAATGATATTATTTACTTGCTAAAAATGCTCTTCCTCCCCCGTGCCCCTGCGGAGGCTCTGGTAAACAAGCCGCCCCCACCCCCAACAGAGTGCTGACCCCCCAGCCACCCTGGGGAGATGCGGCCAGCCCGGGGGACGGAACAGCTGGCAGAGGAAGGACAGACGGAGGCCAGGGCCAGGCAGGGACCGTGAGCGGGTGAGCTCGAGCTGGGGGAGGATCCCCTTGGTCCAGCACCGTGTTTGGGGGACTTGGGGGGGCCCCAGTGGGCCTCAGTAGCCCTGTGGGGTCAGATCCCCAGAGTGGGAGGCACTGTGACGGTGCCCCAGCCCCACCCCCATCAGACGTTTGAACCCGTCTCCCAAGCCCTGGCCCGGTCGTTCGTGCTCTCCTGATGATGGAGGACTCGGGCCTCTGGCAGCCTGTTGTGTTAATTCTGTGGTCTTCCCCGTGCCCCTCGCTGCTCACACAGGGACTCTGCCCTCCTGGGACTGCGGGACCATGGGAGCTCCCTTGCCCCGGCCAGCAGCCCCCCAAGGGCCTACGTCCCTGGCCCCTGGACACCGCCCCTTCCTGCATTCTGGAATGCAGGGGAGCCCAGCTCCAGCCCCAGTGCTAGCTATGAGCCAGCCCCTCATCCCAGGCAGCTAGCTCTTCCTGAGTGTCCTGTGTGTCTGCCCCTCGCTGGCCCTGCTTACCCAGGGTCCAGGGCCCCGCAGACGTACAAGATCAGAATCCGGGCCGTCAGTGGGTCCTGGGATCCAGGGCGCATTAACGTTTGAGAAGTTCCTCCCTTCCCGGGGCCGACAGCCTCGGGGGCAGCTGTGAGTGAACAGACGGTCACAATCGGGGTGCAGGGAGCCCCGCAGCTCCTCGCCCTGTACCCCAGATGAGACCCTCCCACTCCCGCCTCTGGGGAGGGTCCTGGTGATGGGCTCACATGGCCTGTGAGAAGGTGAACCCTGAACCAGCCAGGGCCAGGCCCCCGGGCACTGGGGGGCATGGAGCCCTGGGGGGTGAGTTCTGCAGGCTGGGCTGGAGTGGGGCGCCCCTCCTGCTCTGGCCCCTCCCAGGCCTTCTGGATACTTCTGCACGGCTCAGATTCCCTTTGCTGGGATCCTGGGGACCAGCACCCTCGCCCATCCCCACGGCCGGGAGGCACCCTGGCCCAGGGGGAGTGCAGGGAGACATCACAGCTTTGCTGCCCCTGCGTCTTCGTGGGAGTCCCACCCCACGTCCACCCTCCCTCTCCTGCCCTGGGCCAGGGCATTCAAGAGACTCCCTTTGAGATCCACTTGCGCACCTGCTGTGTGCAGGCTCCATGCTGGGTGACAACCAGGCGACCAGGACACAGTCCTGCTTGGCAGAGCCCACGCAGTGGGAATAGAGAAGGAGACAGATGATGTTGGGCTGGGGACACAGGAAGGAGGAGTGGGGAACCCAGTGGGAGGAGGGGGGCTAACGCCTGTCCCCAGGTGGACAGGATTGTATTTCTACCTCTCCTCCTGGGGACAGCCGTGGGCAGGGGGTGGTCACAGGGAAGGCCTTCCTTCTGGCAGAGGCCCCTGGTGGGACAAGGGGCTGCTGAAGACCTGGGGGAGCTTTCAGAGAAGTAGGACGTGGGGTGAGCAGCAGGGCAGGGGCCGCCCCTTAGCCTGTCAGTGACTCCTGGCTCCTGGACTGGGTTTAGGGAAGGCCCTTTGGGCAGAGAGAGTGAGTGTTGAGTCAGGAAGACCTTGTTGGCGTCCTGGCTCTGCCACTTACGAGGGATGGGCTTGAGCCCTGACCCCCCGGGGGCCCCACTTTCCTCATCTGTAAAATGGGCTCCTGGGACTGTTGCTCGCCTGAGGGAGGTGGGAGGTGCTGGCGTGCGGGCAGCAGGAAGCTCTGGTGACATGGGGTCTCCGCTCCTTCCTCTCCAGGTAGGAAAGGGGGCGGAGAGGCAGGGCAGACCTTCAGCCAGGAAGTAGCAATGGGGTTTCTCGCTTGCTCGTTCACTTGATCATCCATTCATTCTTTCATTAATTAATTCATTTGGAAATCTTTATCGAACATCTTCTGTCTGTGGCACAGACAGGGGCCTGGGGATTCTTCTTCTACTGGGAGAGAGAAGAAAGAAGGCAGACAGCAAGCTGTCAAAGAGATGCCGTGAATACACCGAAGCAGGGTGGAGAGGGCTCGTGGGAGCAGTCATAGGGGGCCTCTCTGAGGAGGGGATGCTTGAGCTGAGTCCGGGATCCAGGCCTGTGAGGATCTGGTGGGCTAGGCAGCTGCAGGATGCTGGAAGCCCTGTGAGGACCCGCTGGGGTGATGATGATGGTGATGATGGTGATGGTGATGGTGATGATGATGGTGATTATAGTGATGATGGTGGTGATGGTGATAGTGATGGTGATGGTGATGATGGTGATGGTGATGATGATGGTGATTATAGTGATGATGGTGGTGATGGTGATAGTGATGGTGATGGTGATGGTGGTGATGATGGTGATGGTGATGGTGGTGATGGTGGTGATGGTGGTGGTGATGATGGTGGTGATGGTGATGGTGGTGGTGATGGTGATGATGGTGGTGATGATGGTGGTGATGGTGGTGGTGATGGTGATGGTGGTGGTGATGGTGGTGATGATGGTGGTGATGGTGGTGATGGTGGTGGTGATGATGGTGATGGTGACGATGGTGGTGGTGATGATTGTGATGGTGACGATGGTGGTGGTGGTGATGGTGGTGGTGATGATGGTGGTGATGGTGGTGATGATGGTGATGGTGACGATGGTGGTGGTGGTGGTGGTGATGATGAAAGCTAACATTTATTGACCTTAAATAAATGGTGGCTCAAACACTTTGCCTTGTATTAACTCATTTAATCTTCACAGGGACGTGGATGCTAGTATCTACTCATTTTTCAGATGAAGAGACTGGGGTCCAGAAAGGGGCAGTCACCTGCTCAAGGCCCCATAGCTATAAATGTTGGAGTCAGGATTTGAACCCAGGGAGCCTGACCTTGGAACTCCTGTTTTTAACCAAAACTTCTGATAAAACACAGCTGGCTCACTTGCCACCGGGCTTGGCCTCCCAGAGATGCCATGACCAGCAGCCTGCCTGTGCTGCCCTTGTCATTACTGAGAGTGGCTGGACTCGTCTTTGTCAGGTTTGCACTTTCCCCCAAGTCTGAATTAATCTCGACGTTGGTCTGCCGATCAAACACCCCCAGCGGGTCACAGCGTGGACACCTGTGGTGTTCTAATACAGTTCCAAGGGAATCATTGTAATGTGCTAAGTGGGAGATTTAAAGGTTACTTGTTCCCCTGCAATCTATGAGCTGTTTTATGAAAAAGTCATAACTGAAATAATTGAAGTGTCAGAAAGGAAAAAAAAAAGCCTGAGAAACGCAATCAACAATTCTCTCATCACTTACCCATCGTCTGATTTTATCTGGTATTTTGGCAACCCACCAATTCTCGAATATTGTTCTAGGCAGAGGGAGAGGGGAGGATGGAGAGAATCAGAGTCACAAATGTCACAGCTGGGGGGCCTCAGTTATTTATGCTAAGCCTCTGACTTTATTCAGGTAGTGGGCTCCCCATCCCCAGAGGTATTCAAGCATCCCATGGGTGGCCTCCTGAACGAGGTGCTGTTGGGAGGATCAATGCATTCTATGGTTGGTGACCCAGGAGAGTCCCAAGGTTCCTTCCAACCCTGAGCTTCTAGGATTCTCAGAACTGGTCTGGTCCAGAGAAGCAAAGCATCTTCCCCAGGGCCACACAGCAAAGTCAAAACTGGAGTCTAGATGTTGGAATGTCTAGTCTGCTCTTTCTGGACTGAGTTCAGGGGAGAGAAGCTGGGAGGACTGTGGCGGGTGGGGCTGGGGGTCAGATAGGGTGGAGATGGGAAGAGACTGGAGACTAATCTTGATTGCTAGGTTAGGGTGTGTGTGCATGTGCGTGTGCGCATGTGTGTGTGTGTGTGTGTGTGTCTAAGGGCTCTGAAGGGTTAGCTCTGCAATTCGTGGGGATGAATAATACATCGAAGAACATTAAGTGGCCTCGAAGCCAGAAATGATATCTGGCCAGGAGCCCAGACTCTATCAACAGCCTGGCTTGGCCGGCGGGCCGGGCAGCCGCGGGAGAAGCCAGGCCTGGGCAGACCACGTCCGGCCTGGGGCTTGCCCTCTGAGCCAGCGTTACAGGCTGATGAGGAGACACCCACCAGCAGGGTGTCATGTTAGCTGATTCTGGCGGTCCCCACTGAATCCCCAAGTTTCTTCCCAGCAGCGCCCGACATTGACCGTCAGTGAGGTTTCTCTGCGGGGGGAGGGGTGGACGGCAGGGCGAGCGCTGCCCTCTGCAGCTTTGCCTAGGAGCGCTTCCGACCTCTGTGTCCAGAATCCCTGAGGACCTGGGTGACGGGCAGGTTTTCACTGGGCAGGTCTGGGCCAGGGCCTGAGACCTGCATTTCTAACCACCGCCCTGGGGACGCTGGCCCCACTGGCCCTGGGACCCCACCGCACAGCGAGCTGGATGAGGGAGCCAGCGAGTGATGGGTTTTTTCCTGACTCTGCCATTTCAGACAGGAGAGCTTGGGCAGTTTCTAAAGCCATTGGTGCCAACGTTGAAAACAGGACAACAGGCCCAAAATGGAGCCCCTTATGCTAAGCCATCATGTCATCAGACTGAGACTTGACTATCACAGTCTCGGCTCCCCCAGAAGGGGCATCCTGAACCAGTCATCAGGAGTCGTCTGTCAGCACCGGGGGGGTCACGCCTGGCAGATCCTGCCGTCCTCTGTGGGGCTGACCTTGCAGTCACCAGCCCGCTCCTCTGCCTGGTGTGACTTCCTCATTCCCGCTCCCTTCTGGCTATAAACGTCTTCATTTTGTATGCCTCCTCTGAGCTTCCTCCTCTCTGCTAGATTGGATGATGCCCGATTTGAATTGATTTTTGCTGAAATAAACCTCTAAATTCTTAATGTGCCTCAGTTTGTCTGTTCACAGTTCTGAGACTGGGATTCACACGCGAGGTTCCGAGTCTGAGATGGGATTTGCCATTTTGGGGGGGAATGGAAAGAGCTACGGTCCGGAGCCGTAAAGCTCCGGCAGGGAATTTGGGTTCTGCCTCTGGCTGTGTGTCTCGGGGCAAGTGAATTAACCTCCCGGGACCGTCCCTTTCTCATCTGCACCGTGTGTGTAATACAAGCATAGTACTACCTAATACTGCAGTGTAGTAATACCTGAGTAGTCACCCTGGGGATAAGAGGAACTTGAATAAGAGAAAGTCCCTGGGACCTTAGAGAGAGGCGGGAGTGGAGAGCTCATTCTTAGGGCTGCCCCGGGAAGGATGCTCGGGCTGGGAGGCCCCCGCTGGCACCCCCCTGGACACCTGGAGGTCTCCCCTTTGGAGGGGCCGCCGCTGGGTCCCCGGTCTGCCTTGGGGTGGGCTTGGGGACGGGCCTGGAGCCTGGGCCACAGCTTCAGGCTCACTCCAGGCTTCGTGGCTGCTCCGCGGCCCACACCTGCCCTCACTGTCTTTACGGGTATGCGGATGGCTCACACCGTCCTGGAGCGCTTCTCTTTCACCTGGAATGCATGTATCCTGACTACACGGAACGACAGGGATTTTTCCCTTCTCCGTAAATAAATAGAAACTGTGAAACTAAACCCAGTGAGAAGGAACCCACGTCGTTTCATTGTGGCCTCTGAATCCTCCCAGCTGGATCCCCCTGGAATAACCAGAAAGATGGGGCACGAGGAAGGGGAACCCCTTCTCAGGACGGGATTTACCCCGTGGTCACACCCACCCACTGGGAAACCCCCATCCACCCCGCGGGGTTCAGAAGGGAGGACTTGGCCCGTCCAGTGGGGGTCCCTGTCCCCACAGGCTCCCGAGCGGGCCCGGACCCCCGCCCGCCCGGCGTGGCCTGGCCTCTGCAGCGCCTCCTCTGTTCACTCTGTGGCCACGCACGGCCTTTGTCCCCGCAGGTCCTTCCACCTGGATTACTGTTTCTCCTTTGAGTGGGTGGATTTTCTCTGAAAACCTAGCTCGGAAGTCACTTCCCACAGGGACTGAGGGACAGCCACGAGGCTTCACACGCGTCACAAGAAGGTGCGATGTCCCCGCCGCCTCCCGAGTGAGGCCCCTCCCCGACGTGCGCGTTTGCTTATTTGTGTTCCCTGGTCTGTCTCCCCTCCAGACCGAGCTCCTTGGGGCAGGGCCTCTTCTGCCGGCTGCCGTGTCCCCGGTGCCCGGAGAGGACGGCACGGGTGTGCCTGGAGAGCCCGTGGACATGGATGAACGAATTGCTGCGTTCTAGTGCGGTGGACAGGAGCCCGTGGGCGGGGAGCTTTCAGCCAGACCCCCGCCTCCGCTGCCTGGCATGGTCCCCAGGCCTGTGCCCCCGCCATCCGCTGGGCCACCCCAAGGTCGTCCCACCAGACAGCACGCTGAGCAAGCCAGAACGGAGGTGCTCCCGCTTCCTGTCCACGCCAGCAACCGTGGAGCCCCTGCCCGTGCCAGCTGGCCCCCTCCCGCGACAGTCCTTGAGGGCAGGCACCATGACCCATGTTGAACTAGGGGGCCGTACTCAGGCCAGAGGTGAGGCTGGCCCAGGCCGAGGGGCAGGTAAGGGGGCGGGGAAGGCTCCTGTCCCGGCCCACCTGTCACTGGACCCAGGGCTGGGCTGCAGCCTGGAAATGGCCGCTAAGCTATGGCCGGCACGGGAGTGGGTGAGCGTGCCAGTCACGTGCTCATCAGCCCACGGTTATGAGGAAGCCAGGACGGGGCCCCCAGGACGGAGCCTCCAGGACAGGTGCTCCAGATGGGAACCGCCGTGCCCCACAGGCCATGTGTGGTGTCCTTGTCCTGCTTCCTCCCGGGCAGGGCCGTCCTCAGCACATCAGTTGTCCAGGTCCAGGCCCTTGCCTCTGGCCCCACACGACCTTGCTGAAACAAGCCCTGGGGCAGCTGCTCTGTCTCCTCCCATTTCCCCAGAGGAGGAGACTGAGGTTCAGGGAGGCCGAGAAACGGCCCACCCTCTCTCTCGTCCTAGAGTGGGGTCGGCAGGGGGCCCTAGCCCTGCCTCGGTGGTCGCCGGACTGAAGCGTGCAGGCGGGAGCGTCTCTGTGGTGTTGCAGGCATTGCTGAGAGAAAGGGTGGGGTGCAGAGAGAGCAGGGGTGGGCGAGGGAGGCGGGGCAGCCAGAGGACAGGGCTGTGGCACCCACTCCACCCCACTCCAGAATCTGAGTTTGAACGTGGCTTGGCCACGTGGTGTGGACCCTCAGCCAATCGACTTCTCAGAGCCCCAGTCTCCCCGGTTCTAAAAGGTAATAGCTCTCCGTGTAACTAGTGACTTACCCCAAAGCACAGCAGCTTAAAACAGCACGCTTTGCGCTTCCCCAGTGCCTGTGGGCCAGGAGCCCAGGCACAACCTCACTGGGGCCCCGCGCTCGAGTTCCCTCAAGAGGTGGCTGTCACGCTGTCGGCCAGGGCTGTGGTCTCATCTGGGGGCTGGATTGTGGGGGAGACCAGCATCTATGCTCACATGCCTGGTTGTTGGCAAGCTCTGTCCCTTGTCATGGGGCCCTCTGCGCAGGGCTGCCTCCCAACACGGTGGCCAGCGTCCCTCCCACTGCAAGAGCGAGTGAGAGAGCATCCAGACAGCAACCGCAGTCTTTTTGTGAGCTAATCTCGGAAGTGACGTCTATCACCTGTGCCCATTCTGTTTCCCAGAATTGAGTCCAAGTCACACAGTCCCGCCACATGGAGGGGAGGGGATGACACAGGGATGTGAGTCTCAGGGGCGGCCCCCCACTGCCAGGGAACCTACCCACAGGGCAGCTGGGTGATCAGGAGAAATTGTGCACCTAAGTGCTGATCACAGCACAGGGCACAATGGGAGCCAGGTAACCATGTCCCGTGGCGTCTCCCTCTTCTCGCCACATCACAGCTCAATTCTTAACAGTGACGCCCCGACGTCCCAGGCTCTGTCTGGTGTTGGAGGAGACCAGGATGAATGGGAGGTGGCCCCCGGCCTGGAGGATCCCATGGTGGCAACATGGCATGGCTAGTGCTTTGCTGGGGCGGTGAGGCCGAGGAGGAGAGAGCAATTCAGCAGCGCCAATCGCTCTGGCGCACGTGCCTGTTGCCTCTGTCCCTCAGCCCCCAGGGAGGCCATCCTCCCATCAGAGCCCCTCTAGCGAGTCCAGACTCAATCGGGCGATTAGCCTGAGCTCAGAGCTCCCGAGCCATGGTCGTGCGGGCGCGAGGCTGTGCACCGCCTTTAAATAAGCCTTATGTAACAGCGCGTCGCAGCAGCTGACTCTCCGCACACGGGCCTCTTTCAAAATAGACCGCTCGTCTTTATATAGCTGAGCGCTCCTTTCTTCTGGCTCCGCCGTCTCACAGCACGCTGATGTAGGTCAGATATTGCTTGGTGAGAATTAATTAATCTATAATTGTGTCGAAGGAAGGGGAGGAAAACAAGGAAGTATGCAATGTGACCAACGGGGCCTGGGAACCAGCGTTCCAGAATGAAGCTTTGGGAAGGACCAGCAGCGAGGGGGCCACCCTGCCTAAGACGGGCCTCAGGCCTGGCCCTACCCCAGCCCCCAACCCACCCTAGGCCAGGGGAGAGCCTTGGATTTGGGGCCCAGTCCTAGCTTCTGTCCTGCCTCCTGAGCTGCCTCAGACCCAGCTGGGGTGCCAGGCCCTGCAGCCTCCCCCGGCCCAGGGGGTGGTCACTCTCTGGCCGGCCCAGGGTCAGCCTTGACCAGAGGCCTGCGATCCTGTCAGCACAGGCTCCCTGCTCTGGCCACCTTTGGTGACAACCCCCGCTCTGCCCCTCCTCCCTCTCGCCCCTGAGCCCACCTGGCTCCCCAGTGTCCGTGTCCAGCCAGGCCTGTCTCCAGAACCCCCACACCCAGCTGCCACCATTTGGGGGGGGTCACAGGCACCCAAGCTCAGCATGTCCAACCTGAGCTCCGGAACTTTCCCCCAACCAGCTCCTGCTACAGACTTTGTGCCTGTGGTTGGCGGCTCCATCCTTCCAGAGGCTCCGGGGCCTGGGGGCCGACTGGCCTTCCCCCGCACCCGGTCTGTCGGCAGATTCGGTCGTCATGTCCTTGAAGGAGCCTGGGGTCTGGTCCCTCTCCCCGCCTGCCTGCCCTTCCCGCCCACATGTCCGTGTAGCCTCTCACGGGCCCCTACACCCGCGGGGTCTCCCATCAGGCTGTTCTCGGCAGAGCCCCAGGGATCCTGTCAGCACCTAAGTCAGATCATGTCCCTCCGTCCCCAGTGGTCCCCAAAGTGCTGACAGTGACCCGCGAGTCTCTAAGAGCCTGGACTCACCTCCTCTCCCCCCACCCCCCATCCTCCACTGTTCCTCAAACACGCTGGGCTCCGTGGGACAAGAGGCACTGCCCCTTTCTGGGTAAAATACCACCCGCTCGTCCACACTTGACACTGAAGACCCTCTTGCTAACTTCTCACCCGAAGTTCACTCTCCCCGAAACTTGCTCCTTCGACAGTTGCTAACCCAGCCCTGAGGATGGCCCCAGGTGCCACTGGCTTCAGAAAGGATCCGGAACCTTCCATCTCCGCTCAAAGCACAGGTGCGTCCGGGCTGGACATGGAGGCTCAGGACGACAGCAGGGAGGCACACGCTGTCCTGCCGGGACCCAGGCGGTGTCTCGGAGCGAGGCTGTCGGGCCGCAGCATCAGAGTTCCTGGACCCGCGTTGGCCGTCCGCCTCCTGGGGGCTTTCACCAAACGCAGCGCCAGCATCTGGGAGGGGGCTGGGCCGGGTGTGGAACAGGCCCGGGGACTTTCCAGCTCTGCCCGGCTGAGGGTCATAGGTCTGTGGGATGGTTGGTGTGCTGAGCGGACCCCTGATCCCGAGTGAAGTGTGGACGCCTGGAGGAGCCTGCCCTGTCGCCGCGGCTCCCTCCTCGAGGTCCATGCCAGGAGCAGAGGCCATCGTCTCCCACACGAGCGCCTGGCCGGGTCCCACTCCCTCCCAGGTCGCTGACCCCCGGAGAAGATCCCAGTTCTGTGGATACACGATAATCCCAAATACTCTTAGAAGTGACACAAAGCCACTGTGACTGTCCTCCTGGGGGAGGACCCTGCTGACACGCCTGGCTGTGTGCTGCTGGCTGACGGAAACTCCTCACTGGGGGTCTTCTCTGGCCCCCAAAGCATCACTGTTGGACACAGCTGTTTGTGGAAGGCGTTTACCCAAGGCCCCTACCCAGGATGTGGCTCTTCGACCTCGATGGATCCGTGTGCAGCGGCCCTCCATCCAGGGGGACTTGTATGCGGCTTCTGTATCTCGCCCGTCTACATGCTTCTCACAACTCAGCATCCTCGAGCCGCTGGTCCTCCTTTAACAAGCAGGGAAACTGAGGCTTGGGGAGTTTGGGGAACTGGCCCGAGGCCACCTGGCTGGGGTGGGTCAGCCTGGTGCTCACCCTTGCAGTCCAGTCTCCACCCCCTGCTCCAGGGGCAAGGTGCTAACTGCCTTCCTGGCAGGGAGGTCTCAGGTGAGTCCCAGGTAAGCTGAGGCCCAGGCTTCCCGGTGTCCCGGTGCTTTGGGAAGGCTGTTGGATTGGCCGATGGGATTTCGCATCTTTGAATCTGACGTGAGCGCGCCTGTCAGACCGCAGGCCCCGCAAGAGAGGGTGCATTTATTCTCAACAAGTGGAGGAGTTTCCCTGCTGTGTGCCCTCGGTGGAGACACTCTGAACCTCCACTTCCCTCTCTGTAAAATGGGGAGGAGAGCGCCCACGCCCTGGGGCTGTTGGGATCACTGAGCGAGATCCCGGCGTGCAGCCCTCGCCTGCGGCGGCCCAGGGTTGCCCGTCCACGTCCACCTGCGGCTCCTTTCCTGCGGCGGGTGGTCCAGGGCCCCGGCGGCCTCCTGGAACCAGCCTCCATTTGCTCCCTCACTGGTGCTTTGTTCTTGTTCACCGTCAGGCAAATGTCAGTCAAGAATTTAAACAGGAGGAGAACTGCCAACAGGTTGGGTTTCTGGCAGGATTTCAGGACATTTGTGATGGGGGCTCAGCGAGGCCCGGGCGACACTTCGGAGACAACAGCACAGCAGAGATGGGGCCGATTTCTCCGCGCCCTGGCCTGGCCCACACAGTCCCCTTCCGCCACCTCCCCTCGCTGACCCCTCCAGATCCTCCTCCTGGCGGGTCTCTTTCACAGTCCAGCCGCAGAGGGACGTGATGGCCCAGCGCTGGTCCTTGCTTATGCTGTCCCGGACTCGGGGCACCCTGCTCCTGTTCTGGATCCGGGAAGACACGTTCCATCATGAGCGCCCCCAGTCTTCACTGAGACCCCCCGCTTGTTTGGGGTCAGTGGGGTCAGGCCCTTTAGCTGCAGCGCCCGGATCTACCCTCGGGCCCCTGGGGGCTGGGCCCACCCCGGCATGGAGACCAGCTGAGAAGCCCTGGTCCTGGGGGTTGGAGGCGGGGAACGGGGTGCAGGCATTTATTTAGCATCTACTGCTCCCTGGCCCTGTGTGCGGCACGTGGGACCTCGATAATCCTCACCGTGCTCTGCAGCAGCCCTGACAGTCCCCCCGACAGTCTTTCAGGTGAGGAAACAGAGCCCAGAGGGGCTTAAAGGACTGGTCCATGGCACAGGAGAGGTTGGGCAGGACGGACGCTCACCCACTGTGTGCAAGGCCCTTCTGTCCTGATGCCTCATCTATTCTGGGCTCCGTCCTGGAGGCTCAGACATGGGCAGGTGAAGCGCTGGCTGGGGGGCGTCTCTCTGCACGTGCAGGTGCTGTGTGGGTTTTGTGGGTGCAGAGGTGACCTCACACTGGCCTCACTCTCCTGTGGGTGACTGGCAGCCATGACACCCTGTTGGGCGAGCAACTAGGGAGTTGCCAGGGCACCAGTGGAGCAGAGAGGAGGGGCCTTGGCGGGCTGCCTAGAGGAGGTGATCTCTGAGCAGAATCCTGGAAAACGGACTGTCATTATCCACATATCCTCCAGACAGGTGGAATGTGTGTGCACATTGGAGGGAGCGAAGGGAATGAAACCTTCTCCGCAGCAATTCCGGGAACCAGGATTTGAAACCGGACAGTTCGATTCCAAAGTCCCCGGGGCCAGCAGGCCCACCTTACAAAGGAGGAAACGGAGGTTCTGAGAGGGGCAGGATTTGCCCAGAACGGGGGCAGACTGGACCCCATCGCTGGGCCAGACTTGTGGTTAAGGCTCTCCCTGTGAAAATTAAATCAGACTAGAAACAGCTCAGCATTAGAAAACACAACCGCGACCCTGGCCGTCCCAGCACCGGGAGGGAGGGCCGCGGGGCAGGGGACCGCCGGGAGGTGGAACCGGGTGTGGGTCGTTCATCACTTCTCAGCAGTCAGCGCCCTGTCGGATGATGAGGCAGGTTAGCTCCAGACCGCAGGGCCCGCGGACGCGTGTTTACAGACGCTGGAGCTGAAATAGAACGCCGGGAGTGGAGCAGGCGGCCCCACGGAGGGAACACAGATGAAGCACAAGACAAGAGAAGTGGTGGGAAGCCGGGGGCACGCGGCAGTGGGGAAGGGCTGGCCGAGGCCTGTGGCCTGGGAAGGTCCCGGTATGCAGTCGGCGCTCCATAAATGCTCCTGGAGTGGGGAATGTTCCTGGACGGGGACAGGGGACAGGGATTTCTGAAAGGCTGTTCAGGGGGAGGGAGCTGGTCGTCCTGGCCTTAGACTTCCATCAGGCACTGTGTGGCAGTGCTTTCACAGTGTCTCCTAAGTTTTCACACCAGCCCAGTGAGGGGTGTCCCGTGACTCCATTTTGCAAATGACATGCAGGGCCGAGGCCACTTCTAGGAGAGGCAGTTCAGTCTGTGGTGAGGAAGGGCAACGGTGAGGGCTGGGCTGGCCTGGCGCAGCCTGGAGTTGGGTGGCGGCCTGTCCCGGCTGGCTGTGTGACCTTGGGCACCTCCCTTGGCCTCTCTGGGCCTGTTTGTTTGTAAAAAGGGGCTGAGGCCTCCTTGGTTGGTGAAGAGAAACTGGGGGTCCTCTCTCAGGCCGCAGGTGCAGAGCAGGCCCCCCAACACTCGTACCTCTCCCTACAGGGGCGAGCCCTGTTTCACGTCCCCAGTGTGCTGGTGACACGTTGGGGAGGACAGGAGAACTGCCTGGGTGGCATTTTGGACCAGGCTGTGCCAAGGACCCCTCTCTGTTCTGAGGATCTACCTTCTGGTCAATAAGCAAAAATCCAAAGCAAACAAATGGACAAGCACCCCCACCCCGACCACTGCCCACGGCCCGGGGCCGGGTCCCAGTCTCCACTTGCCTGGCGGCCATGCCCGTGCAGAGGTCAGAGGGCGTGCAACACCCGGCGTCCAGCCCAGCCCGGGGGTCTCCCCACACCCCGTGACCGCCAGCATCTGGCTGGGGCTCTTTCCTACCTTTTCCGGTGACGGTTGGGCTGCCATAACCGTGAGCGCCAGGGGACGCTGCCCGTGGGGTGTCCTGGACTCAATACATCCCCCACAAATTCGCATGTTGAAGTTCGTACCTCCAGTACCCAAACGGGTACTATTTTCCCTTTGGAAATAGGGTCTTCGCAGGAGTGATTAGTTGAGACGGTCATCCTGGAGCTGTATGACTGGTGACCTTGCAAAGAGGGACATTTGAACGCAGACCTGCTCACAGGGTGAACACCAAGTGAACAGGAGAGATGGGGAGGATGCTTCTGCAAGCCGAGGAACCCCAAGGATCCCCAGGAACCCTCAGAAGCTTGGGGATGGGCGCGGAACTGATTCTCCCTCATGACCTCGGACAGAAGCAGCCCTGCCGACACCTGGACGTTGGGCTGCTGGCCTCCAGGCCTGAGACCACAGATGTCCGTTGTTGAAGCCGCCCCGTCTGTGGACCGTTGTTGTGAAAGCCCCAGGAGACGGATCCGGTGTGGGAGCCGTGAGCGGGCCGAGGAGCCGGGTGAGGAGGGACAGCACGAGAGGAGAGGCTTTGATGCAGGGCGGCATCCAGAAACCAGACTCTCCCAGCAGGGAGCTCCTTGATTTGGGCCAGATAGACCTCCAGTCTGTCCCTGACCTGGGACCAGCCCTCAGACGCAGGGCCAGCAGAGGTAAACAGAGGCAGCATTCGTGGTAGCAGGGGCAAGGGGAGAGGGGCAGCCCCCTGGACAGTCCAGTTTCTCTCCCCACAGCACCTGTGACCCATCTGTGAAATTTCACCTCTATTCCAGGAGCGCGTGCCGAGGCCCCTGCAGCGAAGGGCCCCTGAGTCCCGTCCCCGAGTTCTTTGTGCTTTCATATTCTCGAGACGGCGTTTGACCTTCTGGTCTTAACTCCTCATTCAGTGCACCATGTTCCAGAACGCTGACAAGCTGTGCGTGGCCCTCCCAGACCGGGGACGCCTGGGCCAGATCCCTGTCCTGCCTTCCTCTGTGGCGGAGCTGGGTCGGACTTCCCACGTTAATTTCCTCATTGCCAGGAATTAGTTTGTAAACAGCAGAGGAAACTTCAAGGTCTTTGTCTTCTTCAGGGAATTCATTACTCCCCACAGAAATTCTGATCAGGGATCTGGGCGGTATCCCTGCTGAACGCTCGTCCGTGGGCACACTCACGGCGCGATTATTAATTCTTTTATAAATAACTTGATCTTCATCACTGCCGCGTATTATTTATGATAACTGTTATATTATTTAGATGTCAGCGGCTCCGTGCTAATTGCAGCTGTTGGTGGGGGCTGTCAGCTCAGAAAGTGCTGGACTCCTCTCTGGGTTCAAGGTGACAGCGGCCTCTGGAGTCCTTTCTCCTCCCGACATCCCCACGCCCTCTGCCCCGTCACCCACTCTGGGTGGCCAGCTGGCACCCTGAAGCCAAGAAGAGCAGCGGCGGGCTGGGCTTTTCTCTGCTGGGCGGGGGCTGGCTGGGGGCTTGAGACTCTGAAAGTCCTCAGATGAAAGACCTTTTGACTCAGGTCTGTGGAAACTGGGGGGCCTCTTGCTACGAGGACAGCGGCGCACCCAGATGCCAGGCCTGCAGGTTGGGGGATGTTTCCATCACTGCCCTGGCGGGGGATCTCACCTGCCATAGGCGTGAGCAGGTCCTGACTGGTCCCAGCTCCCTCCCCTTGTCCCCACGCCATCCCCTACAAACAGTCACCACAGGGATCCCACTAAAAGTACACTGTCTGGGCGCCGGCCACCAGCCACACGTGTCCACTTAGATTGAAATTAATTTATTGTAAAATTAAATAGGAAAGGGGATGAATGATGAGTGAGGCCTGTGTCCTGGCTCCAGCCTCCCCGCCTCACGCCTGTTCTGACTGGCACCTCTCCTCTGTCATTTCCTTTCATACGAGCCGGGGCCCTGGTATTGGTCAGCTCAGGCTGCTGTGACCAAGCACCATGGACGGGGTGTCTTAAATGACAGAAATGCTCTGTCTCCCAGTCTGGAGGCCGGGAGTCTGAGATCCAGGTGTGGGCAGCGCTGGCTCCTCCCGAGGCCTCTCTCCTTGGGGTGTAGATGCCGTCTACTCCCTGTGTCCTCATGTGGTCGTCCCTCTGTGTGTGTCCGTGTCCTCATCTCCTCTTCTTATAATGACACCAGATTGGATCAGGGCCACCCCAGTGATCTCATTTACCTTAATCTCCTCTGTGAAGACCCCGTCCCCAGACACAGTCACATCCTGAGGTCCTGGGGGTTAGGGCTCAGCTAGGGATGGTGCTGGACATCGTGGGAACACAGTTCAACCCACAGCAGTCACACTGCTTCCTGACGGGCGGACAGTGTCAGGGAGATGAGCGACCAGAACCGGCAAGTCTAGGCGGGAAGACTTGACACGGGCGCGTCTGCCTCCATGGCCGGGGTGGTTTCAGCGACCACACTGCCGCCTGAACCAACCCTGACAAATTCCTGCGTGGCTCCCGGCCCGTTTTCTCGCCTGTAAAATGGGCATGTCCGCGCTCTTTCCCCAGCTTGTTGAGGAGATTCAATGAATGATTCCCTCACTAATTCAGGAAGCACCGCTGAAGGGTGAGTGAGCAAGCAGGTGTCTCCTCCTCCACTTGTCTGTGCCGCCCTCTCTCCTTCATTCCACGAACGTGCACCCAGCCCTTACGATGGACGGACACCGTCCTGGGTGCGGGACACTGGGGACAGGAGGCCAGCGGCCTGTAGGGTTTTACAGTCAAGCAAAGGAGACCAGCGGGTAAGTAATAACTGGGAAGGGTGGACAGTGCCCTGGCAATCCTTATCCTTGCAGGAGCGGGGACACGAGACAGGAGATGGACTCCCTGGAGGACGTGACCTCTGTGTTGACCGTAGAACCCAGGCCTCCCTCTGCCCGGAGTGCTGGCGGTCACTCTGTAGGCCTAAGGCGAGGCCTCATCCAGGGAATGCAGAGTGTGCCCCAAAGAGGAGGGGAGACTGGCAGCTCTTGGTCCCCTCTGAGGGGCCAACCCTGGCCCAGAAGCAGCTGCGCGAAGTGTGTGGGCCTCCCCTCCCTCTGCAGAGCCTGCCCACGCCCCCACCCTCCCCTCCTGCCAGAGTCATCTAAATGAATTTGCATACATTGTTTATGAATTTGCATACATTGTTTCCAGTGATCCTTGATTGTTTCAGGAGCGAGACATTTTGAATCTAAATATATTCACCCTCCCCAGCATCTTACTGAAGAATTCCATAAATACCCCACCTGACATCTCCCAGCCAGCTTTGTCCTGACCACCCCCTACTTTCTTTCTTTTAATTTCTCATTATCTTACCGCCAAGGTGGGTGGGACGGGGGCTTGTATCTTTATTTTTCATTTCTCGATGAGCAGCTTCCCTTCTGGGCAAATTCTGGCTCTTGCCAGCCTTTGATGGCCCCTGGAAAAAACAGAGGGACTTGATTGTGGGTGGTGACATCTCCATGTCCCTCTGATGACAGGGATCTGTCCCTGGCAGCAGGCAGCCTGTTCTGAGCCCTTGTTGGGGACTCTGGAGCAGGGCTGTGAGGGAGAGCCAGAGTTGGCCATGTGGCTATTGGTTCTGACGGGCTGTTTGTCCGTGCCACTGATGAGACAGCAAGGCCTGGAGATGCCCAGCCACCCGCCCCCCATCCTAGGCTCTGGCCGTGGGGCTGTGTCTGCCATTCCTCCACGTGCTCCAGAGAGGGGAGGATGGGGCACGCACCTCCACCCCAGAAGAGGCCGCACACAGCACAGGACAGGGCGCTGTCATGTGGGAAGGTTCAGAGGACGTCCCCAGAGGGGCTGCAGCCACCAGGAAAGTTTGGGGAAGAGGCTGGTTTCGCCCTCCCGGCTCCAGCGCCCTCCGTGGCTCCCTATTGCTGACAGGCACAGTCTACACCCTGCTCAGCACCCAAGGCCTTCACCACGCACTCCTCTCCACCCCACCGGGCCCTCCACACAGACCCTGAACAGAGCCGGCATCTGCCGAGGCCCCCAGGGACCTGGCCTCGCACCTGGCCTTCCCTCTTCGGGTGCCCTTCAATTTGCCCTTTGACTCTACCGCGTGGGTGCTGCTGTCTCCACTTTACAGAGGAGAAAACTGAGGCTCTGCACCACTAGTCACACCGCACACGCACATGTCAAGACCCCAGGCCAGCCAGCACAGGCTCCGCACACGGCGGGGGCTCAGTTCACGCCTCTTGTTATCGTTGTTGCCTGTGCACCAGCGGGGGCTCAGTTCACGCCTCTTGTTATCATTGTTGCCTGTGCACCGGCGGGGGCTCAGTTCACGCCTCTTGTTATCATTGTTGCCTGTGCACCGTCAGAGGGCCTGCGGCCAGGGGGCGCAGCCAGCGCGGCACGAGGCCGTGGGTCTGGACTGCTGCTTCTGTCTGAAGGGCCTGGGCGGCCCTGCAGTCCCCTCTCCCGTCCCCCTTGGGTTCTCTTCCTTCCTTTGTTCGTCGTCTCACCCCACAAGCGTCTGGTGGGCCTCTGCTCGGGGCAGGGCGGGGCGGGGCGGGGAGGGTGCTGGGCCCAACGGAGGGGCAAGGCCCAGACTGCCGCAGCGGGGAGGCAGGCCCGGCCCGGACGATGGCAGGGACCAAGGCTATCGTGCGGACAGAGGGGCTGGAAGGGCCGGGCCAGCCCGACGGCCCCACGTCTGCTCCAGGGACTGGCGTGGATCCCGTGTGACGGTTCACTGGACACACCCAGGGCGTTTCTGTCTGGTTGGATTCCGCTCCTGTCTCTGGAAGGTGGGGCGTGAGCGCCAGGTCCTGAGGACCAGGCGGCATGTGCGTCGAGCGTGAGGCCGCGCTGCAGGCAGGACGCAGGGGGCGCCCCCCAGCCCCTGTGCTGGGGACCTTCGGACAGGCTCGGCCAGTCAGGCCATGGCCCTAGGCGGTGGGGTCAGGGTCTCTCCTCCCGCTCGCCTCTGGGAAGCCTCGGGTCAGCTCAAGACCGAGCTCCTTCCCCGGGTCCTCCAGAAATTATAATTTCTGCGAGTGTATCTGTGTGCCACAGGCAGGATGGGCTGATTCTCTTTTAAAAAATATTGCTAAAATACACATGACATACATTTAGCATCTTGGGGCCGGCCCGGTGGCAGAGCGGTTAAGTTCACGTGCTCTGCTTTGGCGGCCTGGGGTTTGCAGGTTCAGATCCTGGGCACGGACCTACATACCACTCACCAAGCCATGCCATGGCGGCGTCCCGTATAAAGTAGAGGAAGATGAGCACGGATGTTAGCTCAGGCCTAATCTTCCTCAGCAAAAAAACCCAGAAAACATTGCCATCTTAACCATCTTTAAGCGTCCAGCTCAGTGGTAGTAAATACACTCACGTTGCTGTGCAGCCATCTCCGTCCGTGCCCAGAACTCTTTCATCTTCCCAAACTGAAACTCTGTCCCCATTAAACACAGCACCCCATTCCCCTCCCCAGCCCCTGGCAGCCACTGTTCTACTTTCTGTCTCTGAATTTGACTAGTCTAGGGACCTCATGTAAGTGGAACCGTGCGATATTTGTCCTTTTGTGACTGGCTCATCTCAGCATAATGTCCTCAAGGACCACGGGTGTTGTAACATGTGTCAGAATTTCCCTCCTTTTAAAGGCTGGACCACACTTTGCTTATCCGTCCGTTCACGGATGGACTCCTGGGTTGCTCCCACCCTGTGGCTGCTGTGGACACGGGTGTGCAAATACCTGTTTGAGACCCTGCCTTCACTTCTTTTGGGTGTATGTACCCAGAAGCGGGATTGCTGTGTCGTGTGGTCATTCTATGTCTATTTCTTTGAGTTTTAAAGTGCTGTACTCTTTTCCACAGCGACCGCACCGTTTCACATTCCCAGCAGTGCTTCAAGGGTCCCCTTTTCCCACATCCTCGTCAGCGCTTGTTTTCTGTTTTTTTTTTTTTTGTAGCAGCCATCCCGTGGGTGTGAGGTTGGATTTCACTGTGGTTTGTTTTGCATTTCCCTAAAGATTAGTGACGTTGAGCATCCGCCCATGTGCTTAAGGCCATTTGCGTATCCTTGTTGGAGAAGGTCTGTCCCGCCCCCGCCCGTGTTGGCCGGGTGGTGCAGGTTGCGTGTCTTGGGTCTGCTCTGTGAAGTTGAACCAGGACAGAAGGATGGGTGGCCCGGGCACCCTGCACACTGGTGACGGCAGTCTTGGTGGGCACGGGTGTGATCGTGGGGATGATGACACTGTGGGCAGTGGTCACTGGGAACTGGAGGAGGTGGCTTGGATGACAGCATTAATGACACTGAGGGTGGGGACGGTGACGAGGTGCCAGCGGTGGGGCTGCTGTTGATCAGAACTGCCCTGATTCACTGAGCAGAATCATGCCATCACCTGATTCCTGGTTTCACAGAAGCTTTTCGTGGGGCATGGATGGGGATTAAGGGCCTTGTAGCTGCCACCAAGTAGGGGACGAGGGGGCAAGCAGGGCAGTGGAGAGGGAGGAAGTGTTTATGGAGCAGTGGACTCTCAGAGCTGATCCCTCTGGCTGTGGAGGGAATTACAAACTATCCTATCAAGTGTGGTTATTGACTGAGGCTGAGACCGGATCTGACAGTCATCCGCCTGCGTTTGACATTAAAGAACAAGCTGGCAGTTGGATTTGCATACATCTCTGGGGGACGAGGCAGCTGGGGAAAAACCGATCAAACACGGGCAGGGAGCTCTGGGAGGGGCAGCTGCTCCAGGCGGGCTCTGCTGTCCTGCAGGGTTGGCAGAGGCAGAGAGGCCCCTGCGCCCCTGGGTCCTCTGGAAACAGCACAGCGGGGCCGGGGCCAGGGTCCCCACTGGGGGAGGTGTGTCCCCTGGGGTGGTGGAGCTGGGGCTGGGCCTCCTGCGTCCATCTCTATTCTTCTCGGCCCCAACCGTGTGACAGGGTGCTGTCTACTGCAGCTGGGCACAGAGGTCAGGGAGGCACCCCCACCCTTGGGAGCCACGGTCTGGTGGGGAGGCAGACCTGTGAATGGAGGCCCCTAGGTATCCTTGAGGACTCCCCCAAGCCCCACACAGGCTTGGCCCAGAGAGGGGGCTCCTGGTGTGATGGTGGGACAGGCTTGGCCTTTCTTCCTGGATCTGCTCTGTGTTGCCTGCTGCCCCACACCCATCAGCCCCAGGGCCTGTCTTTGGAGCACTGTTTCCCCTGCCTGGTCTGCTCATCCAGCCCCGCTCCTTCCTCAATGGACATCCCCGGCCACCTACCTTCCCAGGCCCAGTCACTCAGGGGCCTGGGTTCCCGCCCGAGAGCACCAGCTCCAAGCAGGGTCCTAGTCTACTCGCTGCCCAGCCCCAGCTCCTGGCACATGGCCTGGCACATGTCCACTACAACAGCAGGTCCGGGGGTCAACAGGCAGGTCCCTGGATTGACTGTCCCCCAGGGGGAAGGCTGGGGGGATCAGGGGAGCCCGGAGGTCTCCAAAGTCTACTGAAACCCCTAGGTCTCAGATGTCAGGTCAGGGCCCAGGGATGAGCGAGGGTGCTGGGGCCGCCCTGGATGGTTGTCCCCCAGCCTCGGGACGAGGAAGGAGCAAGAGGTGCAGCCGAGGGGGCTGGGCAGGGCCAGGTGGGGGCGGGGACTCCGCCTGGCTGGGCACTGGGGAGAGGAAAGGGGCCCAGCAGAGCCCTCCCGGCCCCTGTCGCCAGGCAGACGGCTCACCCACAGCTCTCCTCTGTCCCCGCTCAGAGACGATGCCCGGGGAGGAGCTGGAGTGATGGGACCCAAGAGGGCGGTGTCTGGGCCCCGCCGCACCTGCATCAACATGGGTGCCCTCTCCCCTGCACCCTGTGAGCCCCGCCACTGTCTGGGCTCCGTGGTCACAGAACATTAAGATTTCCCCAGACTCAAAGTCATGCCTCCTCATTTCTCTGGCAGTCAGGAACACAAACAGTGTGGTCACTTAATAAAGCGGGAGGGAGCGACGGCTGCCATCGATCAGAGTGCCCTGGGCTGCACTCAGCAGAAGAAAGTCAATTTTCGCCTTCACTTCAGTTCAGCAAACGTCTACTGAGCGGCTACTATGAGCCAGGGCTGTGCCAGGCACAGGGGGCACAGGGCAGCGACCTCCCATGCTGGGTGGGAATCCCAACTCTTTCTTCCCTCTCTGTACCCGCTGTCCATCCAGAAGGACATCCTCGGCTGGTGCCCTGCAGACTTCATCTCCCTGAACCCTCCTGCCCATCCACGGGGGCTCCAGGAGCTGCAGGAATTTGCTGAAGATCAGCCAGCGAGGAGGATTCGCCCCGAGTGCAGCCATGCTGGCGCACTAGTGCCGTTTGCACAGAGTGTCCCGCGGGGAAGTCACCCGGGTGAGGGGAGTCTGGTTGGGGTGGGCTCAGCAGGGGCTGGGAGCCAGGGCACCTGTGTCTTGGGGGCCTTGCTGTGTGGCCTCACTTTTCTCTACAGTAGCCACAACAGCCGATGCTGCGGGCACCGAGGGGCTGGGCTCTGCGTGGGGCTGGCCTGTACTGTGGTCACTGTTATCCCCCACTTTACCGTGGGGACTGGCTGCCCCAGCCGCGCGGCCAGGAAGGGGTGGGCTGAAGTGCTCTGCGGCTGAGGCCCACCCCCCAGGCCTGGCTGCCTTGGGGGCCGGGAGGGCAGGGGACCCGGAGCCGTGCCTGCACCTCCATCCACGGAGCCTGTGCCTCCGCACCCCCATCTGCAGCGGGGAGGGGAGGCGGTGGCAGGGTCTGTTCTCCCTCATTTGCTGCCCCCCGCTGCCCAGCGCCCACCACCCCAGCTCCCAGCCTCGCTCTGAGTCAGTCCGGGCTCTGCCCGAGGCTTCCTCCGCGGAGAAGGCTCCGGGGCAGAGACGAGGTCACGAACCACAGGTCCAGCTGCTTCCCCAGCACCTTCCTTCTGGCCATCTGGGCACACAGGGACGGTGGCATCTGTCAAGAAGGAAATTGGTCCCTAGGGGAACCTCCTGGGTGTCAAGTCTTGGCTGGGTGCCAGGGGGCTGGTGGGAGCTCCTTCAGGTTGTCCCCCCGCAAATCGACAAGGCACATACTCTGTGATGACACGGCTGGAGTGGAGGTTCAGAGGGGACCCCGTTGACGGCAGGGCATGGTGGTGAGGGTGGGAGGGAGGAGGAGGGGAAGAGCGGGTCCTGTTGGTCAGAGGTGGTGTCATGGTTGTCCACCTCCCTGCACCTGCACTTCGGGCTGGGACAAGAGAGGAGTCAGCACAGGGCAGGGAGCAAGACCGCCAGGCGTGCCTGCAGTGACACCAGGGACAGGGACAGCCACCACTGTGAGCACCTGGGTCTGTGAGAGTGGCGATGACCGGCCACCTGGCCTCGAGTCTGCGCCCGGAAACGAGGCGCCGCCAGGGCCGCTCTGGTCAGAAGGCCACTGGGAGGTCAGTGGGCACATAACCGTGATACATGAGGGTGACTAACAAGTAGCAAGGCCTCTGACGTCCCGGGCACGGACCGCTGCCATCTACACCTCTTCTCACGCAGCCCTGCACAGACCCTGGCGGGTGTCATGTCCCCCACTGTAGAGGTGAGGGCCCTGAGGCTCAGAGGGGGCAGGATGCGCCAATCGAGTGACAGGGGCAGCTGGGGTCAAGCCTGGGTCCCACTGCCAGGTCAGGTGAGTGGCCACAGCTCACAGGCTGTGAGTCAGAGGAGGGAGTCGCCAGTTCCCGTGTCTGCTGAGGCGTCCCTGCACCCCGGCCTTTGCCCTGCTGTGACACCCCGGGCAGCCTGCTCTTGGGGCCACATGAGAGGTGCTCAAGCTCTGAATCTGCCTATTAGCCTCTGGGTGACCCTGGGCCAGTAGCTCACCCTCTCTGGTGCTCCCCCACTTCCCTTACTAATTAGGCATAATTATACCTGCGTCTCGGACCCCACAGTGTCACCTCTCCTCCCGCATGCCCAGGAGCCGAGCTGGAGAGGAGCACGTGAATGGACGC
Organism: Tapirus indicus; assembly: GCA_031878705.1. Lineage (NCBI taxonomy): Eukaryota > Metazoa > Chordata > Mammalia > Perissodactyla > Tapiridae > Tapirus > Tapirus indicus. The sequence continues at coordinate 2,814,418 of CM062935.1, forward strand.
CTCTGTTACGGCTCACAAATCCACGCTCAGTCGTGGTGCAGCCACGTTCGCTCTGATCCAAGCCCGGTGTCCTGGGTCTCCTCTAGTTAAATTACTTCATTTTCCAGCTTCGTATCTTCAGATAATCTCAGTGCCCCAGGAAGACAAGCCACGGCTCCTGGTGGCTCTGTGCAGCCCCGTCCTGCACGGCTGGGTGTCCCAGGGTTGGGGGGGTGCGGTGGGACCCCAGCACTGTGGGGCAGGCGAGCCAGGACTCAGATCCAGGCACTCTGGGCTGTGGCAGGGTGGCGCGGTGGTTAGAGCGAGTGTGGACACTGAGAACAGACCACAGGTTCGGATCCCGGCCCCGTCCAATTCTCCAAATGCTGACCTTGACTCTCTGGGCCTCCCTGACCTGCTGATCTCATCCAGCACGGGGACCTGCCCCAGGGATGGCGCGAGGCCTGATGAGGTAAGAGACGGAAAGAGCCGGGCCCTCAGCAAGTGCCAGGTCAGTGCTGACGGCCGCGTCACTCTCTCCGGGGAACCCCGACAGCCTGAGCCGAGCCACATCACTGCTCTGTACCTCAGATCCCTCATTTGCCGGAACTGTTGTTAGCTTGAGTCCCATGAAACTGCCATCTGTGCGGGTGCCCGGGCACGTCCTGCTGAGGAGGCGCGGATCCCAGCACGAGCCCGAGGGATCACGGCCACCGCTCTCCCCGGCCCGGGTCAGGTGCATCCCTAAGAGACGAGGAAGCAGGCTGGCCGCTGGCCCACCTGCCCTGCCGGCTCGTAAATCACTGCCCCTGACCAGGCTGCGGGAGGCAGGCCATCGACCACGCACCTGCTTCGGAGGCCACCTCACCCACTCTTCCACGCTTGGGGTGAAAAACAATAACAAAAAACAAGTGAATAGGGGCCGGCCCTGTGGCGCAGTGGTTTGGTTTGCTCTTGGCAGCCTGGGGTTCGCAGGTTCAGATCCCGGGCGCCTGCGGACGCACTGCCTGTCAGCTATGCTGTGGCGGCGTCCCATATAAAGTAGAGGAAGATGGGCACGGATGTTAGCCCAGGGCCGGTCTTCCTCACACACACACACACACAGAACAAAAAACAAACAAACAAAAAAACAAGTGAATAAAGGAAACAGCCATTGTTCCTGAGGACGCAGCGGTCGGCCGGTTTCTCAACTACACGTGGCGGAGGGCCTGGTTCCGGGACTGGCTGAGGGAATGAATTTGCTTCAGGTGACGCCTGGGCGACAGCAGATTGGTTCAGGTTGATTTAAGATGTCAGCATTTTTTAAGTCCACGAACAGATGACTTTTCATCCTGCTGATGCTGAAACTGAAGACAAAGGGCCCTTCATTATTCATAGATCACGCCTTCCCCAGGGAGGCCTCTCCACACAGTTAGTAACTCCCCAGGACTCTGGGCTCAGGCCGGTTGGGGGTGAGTAGGTGTCTTATTTATGCTGTGTGCATTTTTCGTGTACTCTGTGTCCCCAGGAAGGTGGGTAGGGGAGGCCACAGTGACCCACCCCCCATGAAGGCTCCTTCTTGGACTTTAGTCTGAGAGTGTATTTAAGCCCTGTCTGGCGGTCAGAGGCAGAGCCAGCCAACTCAGAATGGGTCTGGGGTACCCAGGCCCCTTCCCCAAGTGGCATCAAAGACCCCCATCTGACTTAATCACCATTGACAGAGCCCTCATCAGCATCATGTCTGTGGCCTCAACATCACCACTTGGTGACTGCCATCCCACCTTCTCTGGGCACCATCACACTGATGATTCCCAGAGCCTGCCATCATTGCTGCCACCCCCACCTCCCAGTCAACACTGTCACCTCCATGGTGTTCACTAGCCCAGACATGGCTACCCTACATGGTGACATGACCATGACCTTTGCCACCACCACCGTCATCACCACCACCACCACCGCCACCACCACCATCACCATCATCACCATCACCACCACCATCATCATCACCACCATCACCATCAGCACCACCACCATCACCACCACCACCACCACCACCACCACCACCATCATCACCACCATCACTATCACCACCACCACCATCATCATCACCACCATCACCACCAGCACCACCACCACCATCATCATCATTACCACCACCACCACCACCACAACCATCACCACCACCACCACCACCACCATCACCATCACCATCATCATCACCATCATCACCACCACCACCACCATCACCACCATCACCATCACCACCAACACCACTGCTCCACGATTACTGTCCTTGAAGTTTTAGCTGATGGTGAGGTTAAGCCAAGTGGCTGATGGCATGCATGGCTCGCACACCGAGGGTGTTTGTGGAACATTGTGTGGTGCTGGGATGCAGTGAAAAAGGGGCTCAGACCCTACCCTGGGGGAGCCGGTGGCCAGACATTGATCAGAAAATGGAAACCACTGTTGTGGATGTTCCAAAACAGAAGATCTGGGTGCTCCAGGAGCACTCAGTTTGGGGAACTGGCCTCTTCTGGGTGGTTTGAGAAGGCTGGGGGTGCCCCTGTAGGGGTCAGCCTCCCAAAGGAGGGGATGCAAGGGGAGCCAGAGGGCAAGGTAGGGGTGCAGGGAAGGCAGGGGCCAGACTGGAGAGGAACACAGGGACCTGGCTGCCAGGCTTGGAGGGTGACCTGAGAGCACGGGCGAGCCTGTGAAGGGTTTTCAGAGGAACGTGAAGGGGACCCATTGGCCACAGTGAAGAGCATGGGCTGGGGTAGGGCTGCCAGATAAAATGCAGGATGCCCAGTTAAATTTCAATTTCAGATGAACAGCAAATAGCTTTTTAGTATAAGTATATCCTAAATATCATGAGACATACTTATACTAAAAAAAGTCCTTGTTAATCGAAATTCAAATTTAACTGGGCATTATATATTTATCTGGCAACCCTCGCTGGAGGCAAATGGGCTTGAAGGCCCAACACGGGGTCACTGGCAAGAAGTGAGGGCGGATCTGAGAGGGGGGTGGCCGGGAGGACAGGCTTCATGACCGCCAGAGACATTCACAAGGATGGCTGCCTGACTGCAGGCCCCATGAGGCCCTCCCACCACCACCCAGCACTGCAGGCCTGACTGTGTGAGTGGCCCTGCCTTGGGGCCAGCCAGGTCTGGGCAGGGCTGCAGCCTATGCAGGCCATGTGTGGCCTCTCCAAGTGTCCAGAGGGGGACCACACTCAGACCCTGGCCCACACGGGGTCCACAAGTAGCCCACATTTGGCTGCCAGGAGCACCTGGGCAGGTGTCTGGACGTGGCCAGGTGGTCTACTGCCCCAGCCTCCCCCATCCCAGGCGGAGTGGGTTGGAGGATCCCAGAAGGGTGGATGGTCATGTGACACCTGCCCCTTCCACTGCCCTCCCTGTGCCCAGCAGGGCCCTGTACCCCGGCCACACTGGTGTGGACATGCTCTGCTCACAGGCCCAATCTCCCCTATCTGGCTGGGTGTTGAGTGCTTCTGGGAACCAAGCTGGGCATCGCTGATTCACCGATCAGAAAAGACACTAGCCAGGAACGCAGGCTGGAGGGGAGGCTGAGACCAGAGCTGACCCGGCTACGTGTCTGAAGTGGTCTGGGCCCTGCTTACCCTCCTGACCAGACCTGCCTGCTGGCTTCCCTCTAGGGGCTCAGAGTCGTGGAGCTGGACACTCGGAAACCTCCCGCAGCGGGGTCATTAGAGAATCCCGCAGTTTCCAACCCTTCACTTTTCATCACCAAATTAATGTAAGTTAATTTATGAAGCTACAACATACAGATGCACAAACAAGCAGGAGTACAACCCCACGCCCCACGGCCATTCTGGGGCACAGACACACGTGCGTGTCAGCAAACACAGGCCGAGGGAATCACGTCAGCCTCCGTTTAATCACCTGAACGGTCATTTAGCAAAACACATCTCACAGAGATGAACACATAGCTGTGTATGTCAGCATTTCAGCAGCGGGGGAGTACTCCACTGTATGGATGGTTCACAACGAAGCTAAAACTCTGAAAATTCCCCATATCCCTTGAATTTTTGACCTGATAAAATTGTGCTTACGACGAACACGCTGGCGTGTGCACCTGCCACTTGGAAGGTTTCTACTGAAGTTTTCTCAGTGGTTCCTCTGGGGGCTGAGGAGACGAGAGAGGGAGGACCGAGGGGGTCTCAGCTCTCTCTGTAATATTTTATTTCTTAGAGAACATAAGATCTGAGGCAAGGATGGCAGAATATTAAAATTTGATAGTAGTGGTATTTGATAATGCCAAAGTGGCAGGTTCGTGAGTGTTTGTTATGTGATTTCTCCAGGCTCATGTAAAATACTTTATGTGACATTTCCAGTCATTTCTCCTGCCCCCTCTCCTCCAGCATCCGCTCACCAAGTATACAATCACGTCCTCACATATCTTGGCTTGGGGCTGGGGCAGGGAGTTCCTGTTTTATAGAATCAGCTCCAACTGTATCCACGTCTCTGCGACGGTCTTTCTCCCTCACTGCAGGGGGGCCTGTCTGCAGCCAGTGGCTGTGGGTCTGCAGGGATGACGCCTGTTCAGTTGGATGCAGCTGTACGTCACGCAGTGTTGAAGGTGCCTGGGGGCAGGGGCAGGGGCAGGGCTTAGCAAACAGACATCTGGGACATGCAGGTAATTGGGTTTCAGATCAATGACAAATAATTTTTTAGTGTAAGAATGTCCTATGTGATATTTGGGACACACTTGTATTAAAATAGTATTTGTCACTGGGCAGTAAAGGTTTAACCTTGTCCAAAGAAGGGTTTGGCCCTTGCTGGCTCCTGGGAGGTGGCCTCTGAGCCTTTGAAAGGTCTTGCCTGACAAGAGTGTGTCTGTGACCTGGGGGCCTTGGGCCACACCGGGCGCTGTATGCTAATGATGGGATTTATGTGGGGCCTGGTGTCAGCTCCAGGCTGGAGGGGCTGGAAATGAAGGTCAGCGATGCAGGTGGTCAGCTGTGTCTGACCAATCCCCAGAAAATACCAGGGACAGCAAGGCCACAAGTCACTGCCGGGAGAGGTCAACATGTCCACACGACTCCATGGGGAGAGGACAGTGGGATGCTCCCGCCTGGTTTCCCCCAGGCCCAGCGCCTCTTCCCTTGGCCTGTTTTCCTCCGTATCCTTCACTGTAATAAACCGTAACCATGAGCACAGCAGCTCCTCTGGGTTTGGGGTGTCCTTCATGTGAATCCCTGATCCTGGGGGTGGTTGTGGGGACCCCCAGACTCATAGTTGGTCAGAGTTGAGGGTGATTTGGGGATTCCTGAACTTTGCATCTTTTATTTGAAGTTTAGATTCAACTGGGTGTCTGTGTTTGATCTGGCAGCTTTGTGGGGGATGCAGCCTGAGCTGTCCCAGCACCTGCTGCCCTGTCTTCCCCCGTGGGGACCAGCCTCGGGCCCTTGTGCCCCCTCCCCATGCCCTTGCCCCAGGCCCTTATCAGCAGTGCAGTCGGGGTTTGGTGCAGAACCACGTCCAGCCTGGCAGGGGGGTGCAGCAGGCCCCTCCTCAGCCTGCCCGACAGCCAGGCCCACCTCTAGCTGGACCCCCAGGGCTGGGCCTGCTCTCCCACGGGGTTCATTCCTCCCAGCTTCTGTTGTAAGGTGGTCCCTGCCCAACAGAGTGGGATGCCACCCTCCCAAAGAGAACGCTGAAAGGGTCAAAACTCACAGTTACAGGAAACATGGGTCTGTGGGTACCTCACCCCAGAATCCAGGCGGAATTATCACTGGTTTCACCGCTGACGAAACTGGGCTTAAGCATCAGCATACCGCAGCCAGGCCACTGTGGCAAACCCAGGGGGAGAACGGAACGAGGTCTCTGACTTTGTCCTCTCAGCTTGTCTTGTGCAGAAGTGTGAGGTTTGTACCAACCCCAACATGATGCTGTCTGGAGGGGTTTCAATTTCCTGAGACAATCAGAGTGTGGCCCCTGCTGTGCCTGCTCTCAGCAAGCGGGAGGGGACGTGGGGGCCGAGGTTATCTTGCTGGGGAGGGTCCTCTAAGTGGTGGGGGGGAGGGAGAGCCCTGAAGTGGTACATTTGGGAATTGCACTTCTCTGCAGCTGGTCAGAGGAACCAGGGGGCCGGCAGTGGGAGCAGGAAGACCCCGGCCCAGCCCGCCTGCCCTGGACGGAAGCTTGCAAGGTCCTGGAGTGAACAGGGTGGGCCTGTGGGCACCCACTGCTGTCTGGCCAGCCACTCAGGGGGGTTCGACCAGCACCAGCCGGAGGGAGGGCCGAGGACACCCAGGGGGCCCTCCTCGCTGAGATGGAGAGGCCAGAGCAAGAAGGGTCCTGCGAAAAATGCTGCAGAGCAAAGGAGAGGGACCATTATCCTGGAGACCCGGGAGAGGGGCAGGCCTCTGAAAGTGACTTTGGGCAGGAACAAGCAGACAAAAATTCGGAAACCACGTGGCTCCTTCAGTGCAACACATAAAGAAATGTTTGCTCTGAAGCAGGAGCAGAAACTAGAAGCTGTCGGGCTGAGTGGAAAGGACGTCGAGAGGGTGACGGGGATGTGAGGAAGTGAAGCCCACACACAGTGGGGACTCACAGCCCACGGGGGTGGGGCTGCGTGCGGAATGCAGAATGGGGCGTGTGTGTGTGTGCATGTGTGCGTGCATGCTGGTGAACTGATGCTTCGGCTCCGATTAGAGGGAGATACAAGACTAACGCTGTGGATGCAACCTGAGATTTATAGAAGAAATCGGAGCCATCGGAGTGGAAGGGGTAATCCAGACGTGATACTGGAAGTCTGACTCTGAGCGGACCGGTGCTCTGAATGTGTCCATGAAGGGGCTGCTGTGGAAGGAACCCACGCTTCCAGGCATGATCTGGTGGAATATTTGAATTTTAAAAATAAATAAAAAGAACTCAGTAAGTAACTGGGCAGGGAAAACAACCCGGGGCGTGTCCTAATGAGCAAGCATGACCTTGTCCCCCAACTTCTCTGCAGCACTCCCGGGCGTAAGGAAGGGGACGGAGCAAACATGCAAGTGAGGAGGGCTCGTCCAGGGTGGACGCTGAGCCACGTGGCAGCTCACGGGTTGGAGGACGGCTGTGTTCCCAAACATAGGAGCCTTCGGAAACCATCCCACCCTCGGTGCCTTCTGGAATTAAATTGCTGAAGGAAATCGGGAGAAGCAGCGGAATCTTACATTCCCCTCGACTTCTGAGCCCTCAGACCATCAGGGCAGGGAAGGAGCCAGCGAGGGTGGGGTGGGGCCCTCGGAGGGTCTGGCATCCAAGTCCTCCCTTTCAGACGAAGACCCCCGATTCCCCCGGGCACATGAATGTGGGGAGGGGCGGACCCCCAGACAGGGCACTCGGTGGGAGCTCTCCGGGGCCCCCTGGTTTCGAGGGAACCCTGCAAGTGCACATGCAGATTCCTTCTGGAAAAGGCTCTCTCCCAGGAAGGACTCATCAAGGGATTTAATGAAATATAATTGCAACAACGTAGTTTTTTTTTTTAAAGAAAAAGCTCTGCTTAGGACAAAAGCCCACTCCTAGCCCATTCCATCAGGGAGTGGGGCCTGTGGGTGACACTCTCCTTTCTACTTCCTGGTATTTGATTTTTGTTCTTGCCAATAGGAATGTGTTACTTTTTGTGGAAAAATGCTTGAGACAAAAAGAACATTGTTCATTTACTTGTCCATAATTTATTAATTCATTAGGCATTTAATGACCTCTTTTCTCCTTGCTGTAAACTGTGGAATACATAACAGGACAGGATACTCCTGGCGCATCCAGACAAGTATGGTGGAGCAGCCCGGGGTGGGGATGAGCCCTGGGGGCAGTCCTGGGTGAGGGGATGTCCCCTGCGTATCCTGGGCCTGAGCAGGGAGCAGGGTAGGGTGTGCGGGTGCCCGCCTGGCCCGGCCCGTGGGGAGCACCTGCTTCAGCATTGGCTCCGCGTCAGTAAGTCCCCTAGCCTCTCCTGTGAGCCGAGTGCTGGCGAGGGGACAGAGGGCACAGAGATGTCGGGAGTCCAGGGGAGGGGTGTGGCAGGGCCTCTTCTCCTGCCTGCTGCTCCTTTGGCCATAGCGGAAGCCTGGGGTGGCCCCAGGGCAGGGGTCTGGGGGGGCCCTCTACACGTACCAAACTTGAGAACGGCCTCTCGCCCTGGAGAGTGTCCAGGAGGCCAAGGAGGGGACTTCATGGGGCAGGGTGACCTTGAGGCTGCTGCTCGCCCTCCTGCGTTATTTACCTGTTGGCGGCTTGTTGCAGGCTGGGCGCTGGGCAGACAGGCGGATGAGGCGTGGCCCCTGTCCTCGAGGGTCTCAGGGTCCCCACGATCAGCGTGGCTCCAGGCCTGCTTGTCTGCCACCAACCTGTGTGGCTCTCGCTCCCTCCCCCTCCCGGGGCTCCCCGACTGTCACACCTGCCTGCACCAGCGTCTGCTCGCCCCGGGCCTGGTGTGTGATGTGCGTGGTCTGCATCCTCGTACGTGTGAGGTCCACAGGGTTCTAGTGCCTTTCCCACGTTCCCACAGCTCTGAAGCCCAAGCCCACCGGCCTCGGGCCACTTTGTGTCGATCACCATGAATGTTGGTGAGGTGGTGGCCCAGGCCTTTCACACATGCAGCGTCCCCATCACTGTCGTGCTGAACCCGGGATCGCACAAACAGGGGCGTGACCCGGTTCTCCTGCTGTCCCTCCCCTGTGTCTGGGAGGGACCCGCCCAGCAGGCCCCTCTGGGCCGGGCCCTGCATCTGACTCCTTAACAGCATTGATTTAAACCACAGCCGTGAAGAAACACGGGAAGGAGAGAAAGAAGTCAGCACGTTTGCAAGTTGCTTGATCCTTGCAGGGACAGAGGTTCGAGGACGACAGTGTTTGCTGGCGAGCAGGGGAATCCAGAAGGCACAGTGACGGTCAGACGGCTGCCCCCAAACATCAGAAAGTGTGAAACCCGGCTCGTGAGACGCGGTGGGTGAAAGACGGACTTGTGAATAGACAGGCGGACGGCTGTCCCTGGCCAAGTCCCCCGGGGAGCTGTGGGCCCCCTCCTGGGGCTGTTCGTCCCTTGGACCATCAGCGGCACACGGCTGCCTCGGAGGCAGTGCCTTCTCCAGGCCATCATGGGATGGACGTCTGCAGCCTACCTACTGCCCCTCGCGTTCCAGGTGGCGTAAGATACACCCCATCCTGTGTGAATATGGCCCGGGTCATCGTGTCCTTTTCACAGATGGGGGAACTGAGGCTGGCAGGATGAGTGACTCCCATTCCTGTGGCCAGCAAGGGCAGAGGTGGGGCAGAGCCCCGTGTCTCCGTTCAGATTCTGACGCTCACACCCGCGAGCTCCGACTGCTGCGATCTGATGAGCCGAGCCGTAGGCACCAATATGCGGCTGCCCAGGCGGCGTGGCGCAGCGGCTTCCGGGGGTGGTGGGGGTGCAGGGGCCGGGGCTCGGCGGGGCGGGGGAGGACGGGTGTGCAGCCCTCTCTGCGCCCCCTCGCCAGAGCCCGCCAGACCCCGTCCTCTCTGACGTTCCTTCCAGCCTCCGCAGCGGCCACCCGTGCAGGGGAGTCGGGAGGGTGAGTGAGGCCCACGGTGTCACTAACAGTGCAAGAGCCTCTACTTCTTCTCCTTTCTGCGCGTTTCCCCTGCTACTTACCTGCTTCTCAAGCTCCTCGTGGAGCAGGGACCAAGGGGAGGCCCTCCGTCCCTGTGGACCACGTCCAGTGCGTCGCTGCTCCTGCGGCCGCTAGATTCTTCCTTCCAGTCCCACTGGCCGGTCATCGTCGCCTATTTCTCAGAGAGACTGAAAGTCCCGGCTCCAGGGGATGGGAGGACTGTCCCCGCGTGCTGGGCTCTGTGCCACCCTCACCTGGTTTCTCTTCTGTGAGGCTCTCAACAATCCAGGATGTTAAATTTTTATCCCGTGTACAAATGGGGAAACTGAGGCTTACACAGGCCCAAGGTCACACGGAATTCAAGCCATGTGGCTGCAGAATTCTTACTCTTGACCATGGACACCCAAAAGTGGCTGTCAGAGAGATGAGGCTCAGAGAGGCTCCACAGATCACCCCAGGCCACACAGCACGCTGGATCCAGCGTGAGGACCAGACTGCGGCCTCCTGCCTCCTCACTGGGTCCTGCTCTGCCGATCTCCCAGCTCTCTGAGGGCTGACTCAGGACGCATCAACGGCTTTCTTCTAGGTATGGCACACAATGCACGGGGGCCACGCACCAGGCCTGGGTCACGGAGCCAGCCTGTGCCTCTGGAATCATAGGATTCTGCCCTAGAATGACCCTTGGAGGGGTGAGGTCTGGCTTTCCTGGCCCACGCTGGGCTACCTGGGTAAGGTCCTCTCCCTCTCGGGGCCTTGGTGGCCCTGTCTGAAATTTGGGGGTAGCCTCTTGCTGGGCACACCAGCCTGCGGGCTGCAGGGCAGGGAGGAGGTACTGACCACAGTCTGTGGCCAGGTTGGGAGGCAGCTGTTGTGGCTGAGGCGTGGGTAGAATTTTCCCCTGGGCAGCGGCCCCTCCCACAATTCTCTCTGCCTGGGCAGCCCACCTTGGGCCTTGCTGTAGAGGAAAAGCAGGGACATGAACCCTCCCCCCCAAGGCAGGGCCTGCGGTTCCCGTAGTGCTGCTGAGTCCTCTTGTCTGGGATTCCGCTGTGAGCTGCGTCCCCTCCCCGCACTGAGTTCGGTTCCCTGGGCGTCGGCCAGCTCCCGTTTGCCTGCTCATCAGTGTCGTGAGGCAGAGGTCTAGGCCGGAGCCCGAGGTCACTCAGCTTGGGGTGGGGCTGAGGTCCTAAGAGCGCCTCAGGTCCCCGAGGGGAGGGGTGTCCCAGCTGTGAGCAGGCAGAGAGAGGCCTCAGGGCAGGGGGCATCTGTGATGGACCAGGGCCATCTGTGATGGACCAGGGCCGGTGCAGAGGGCTTCAGGAGGTGAGATGGGCGTGCAGGCAGGGGACGCAGCGTCACGGCCCCTGCGGTAAACCTGAGAGCAGATCTGTCAGGAACATTCGGCAGGCGCAGGATTCAGCAAGAGGCAGGACAGAAGGCAGGTCTCAGTTGAGAGCAAGTCTCCTGAAAGGCAACGCGAGAGCAGCGGAGCGACAGGGCTGGGGGTGCTGGGCTCAGCGTGCAGGGTGGAGGGGGGGCACAGGGTCAGGCGGGCCATGTGGACACGGGGGCAGTGACCCCAGGCAGTCTGGAATGATGCACACGGCTCAGGCAGGTCTGACCAAGCATCTCCAAGGAAACAGAGCTCTTTCCCTTTGTGCTTGAGATGCTCCATGGACCACTGCTCTCCAGCGGCTTTGCTGGGTCCCAAGGAAGGAGTCTCAGGAGGGCCAGATCCTGGTCTGGAGTGGGAAGGGGGAGGCGTTGCTTCCAATTGCAGCAGGACCCCTGCCAGAAACCTATGGGCCAAGGCCAGCTCCCCGAGGGGAGGTGGTGTGGCTAATGTCAGGAAGGGTGTCAGAGCCCAGCCACACAGCATGCTGCACTGGGATTCCAGAAATAAAGGCAGTTTCCATTATACGATCCAGGCCCTTTGGGGGAGTGTGGTCTGATGGGGCCTGGGCAGCAGGTCCAGGGCATCTAGGTGCCAGGGGTTCAGGGCAGAGAGATTGAATCCAGTGGGGGATGGAATTCCTGTCACACTGCTAGGCCCTAAGCACTGGGTCAAGGAATCTGTTGGGCAATCCATCCATCCATCCATCCTCCTATCCATCTATCCATCCATTTGTTCATCTATCTACCCATTGATCCAGCCAGCCAGCCAGTCAGCCTCCATCCATCCATCCATTCATCCATCCATCCACCCACCCATTCATTCACTGATCTATCTATCCATTAATCCATCCATCCATCCATCCATATATTGGTCCATCCATTCACTCATCAATTATTTTTGAGTGTCTACAGTGTGCTAGATGCCTTTCTGACCTAGGATGGGATGGGGCACTGGGGAGGGAGGGTGACGCTGAGATAAATAAGACATAGTCTCCATTTTTGAAAACAATCATAGTTTTATGTGCAGCCCATCTTCCTTGAGTGAAAAGCCCATCATCTTGAAAGGAGGTGGGCGGTCAGTGTGAAGATGTCCTCGCAGTCAGTCCATATTTGGGAACTTCCCTTGGGACCTGACTCCATCTGGTTTCATCTCTGGTCACCCTTTCTCGTGCCCCAGCTGGGAGCATTATTTGACTTCCCTTCTAAAGCTCAGACTTAGGGCTACATTTCCCAGACCCTGACTAGCATTTATAATCATTTTCTTAGACATCGTAGTCACTGTCATCAATCATGATAATAAATCAGCGATGGAATCTCGTCAGCCGGCTTTGAGCTCCCCACCGCCCCTGTGGGCACTTCTGCCTGAGACGGCCCCTCCTTCAGCCCCTCTCAGGCCCACTCCAACCCAGTCTGGCTGGACTCAGCTCTGCCCCAGCCGATCCCTGTGGTTCCGGCGGGTCCCCAGGGGCAGAGGCGGCTCATTCAGGTCAGAGCTCCCGTGGCTGCAACAACACAGCCCCGTCTGAACTCATCCCAGCTTCCTCCTTGTTTATGGCTCCTGGGCTGAGCACAGAGGGGCGTCTGGCCCCGTCTTGGAGAGAAAATGTAGATAGAGGGTCACACCTGACCTTGCGGGGCACGGCCACAGGGAGAGTTTGCCGTGTGCCACCACAGGAATATGGCTGCCGCTATCGGTCACTCACATGTCCACAAGCAGGCTGTCATGCCCAGGCACTGGGGGTGTGGAGGGAGGCCAGCGGGCCCAGCACCCCAGCCTGGTCTCTCTGTGTCCCCCAGCGCTCTGTCCCTCTCTGACCCTCATTAGATAGGAGGTGGCAGGCTCCGCGGAGCCGGGACCGGGACCCGGACCCTTTCCAGCTGCCAGCACCAACTCAGTGCCCTGAGGATCAATTAGTCTGAAAGGGCCTCTCACCTCTGGGGAGTTAAAGTGCTTTTAAGAGGCGATTATTCAGGATTTTGTAATTTCCACTTCCTAAGTGCTGTCCCCTTTCCTCGCCCTGACCTGAATGACAAGATTTCTGTTTGCCCGATGCGAAGGAGGGGCCGTGCCTCTGGGACATTCAGACACCCATAGCCCCAGCATTCTGCCCCGGAGGCCAAATGCACCCCAGACGCCCAGGAGAGCGGCTGCCTGGCCCGGCCGCTCGAGAATTTCTCCTTTGGGGAGACTGCCCCCCCTTCCTGGTCACCAGGGAGGTAGAACCTCCCCAACCCCCAAGTGCCAGGTTAACTCTTTGGCCTCTTGACCAGCTTATTCATTGAGCGCCTGGCTGTGGAGCACCTCCTCCTGACCAGCACTGTTTAAGCACTGGAGATAGAGGAGGGAGGACGACCCCACGCTTCCGCCAGGAGCTCAGTCCAGTCACCGCAGCCCAGCGGGAAGGCCCCAGGGTGCCCGGGGGGAGTTGTAGGGCTGCGGGGCAGGGGTCCACTGAGACTCAGCAGGCCCCCCGACTCACTGCTGCCTTGTGACGCCTCTGAGTTTTCACAGGGGTCCACCTAGACCACCCCCACACCGGGGCCCCCCCGGGGCAGGAGGGGTCTCCACAGTCGTGGATGTGCATCGCTGGACTTCAGGATGTGAGCACGGTGTGGAGGGAATTCAGACCAAGTTGAATCGAGCTGATCTGATGTGAGTTATGTTGAATCAAATCGAGAACAGTAACAGTAACTGGTAACTGGAGCCAGGAACAGTCGATAAATGGAAAGGAGGTGCGCTTTGGGGGGTGCTGGGGAAGGGTGGTCTCGCCCGCTGAGCAGGCGGAGGCCCACGGCCGACCTGGGGAAGTGTTGAGAGGAGAAATGGATTTCCCGGAGCCAGGGACCCGGGATTGGAATCCGCTTTCTCGAAGGGCCCAGGAGGGGCGCCCTCAGCATGGAGCAGCTTCCTTTGCTGGTTCTCTCCAGCCCCCGGGGCCTCCGCCCACGGCCTCTCCTCCTCCCAGCTGCGTCTCACCATAAAGCTGTGATGAGCCGACGACAGCTCACCGCCTGGTCTCTCCAGCCCGGACCTCTCTCCAACCTCCACACCCTCATTTCCTCTGTCACCTGCCGTCTCCAGCCAGGTGCTCAGCCGATGCCTCAAACTTCACGTGTCCAAACCAGAGCTCTCGAGGCCCCACCCACCCCTGGACCTCGGACCCTCTTCCCTGTCCTGGGTGATGGTCAGGACCTGGAATCATCTTTTCAGCTCTTTCTTTCATGACCCACATCCGATCCTCTGGCCAATCCCACCAGTGCACCTGCGCCCCCTCCAAGGCCCCCACCCTGGTCCGAGCCGCCATCTCCCTTCCGGGTTGTTGCAATGGCCTCTAGTGGACATTCGCGTCCACCTTATGCCATGGGCTGTTCTCCAAGAGTGGGTCCTGTTGAAACACAGTCAGATCCTTCCCTCCCTGCTCAGGGCCCTCCAGTGGCGCCCCACCCAGAGTACAGCACGTCCGCTCCAGGCCGAGGCCCACAGGAGCCCATGATCCCATCTCCTGCTCTTGGCCTCCCTCGTGCTCTGCTCCAGCCCTGCCATCCTCCTGCCCGCTGCCCGCACACAGGCAGGCCCCCGCCTGGGGCCACGGACCGCCCCTCTGTCTGCCCGGCTCCTTATGTCCATCCCCGGCCCGGTGTGCCCTGCTCCAAGCCCCACACCCCCTGCCCTATCGATCTCTCACCCACCCACAAACCCGCTGCCGCCCGACCGCCGGCCCTGCCCAATTCCTTCCAGCACCTTTCAGCTCCCACCCCACCACACAACCTGTTGATCCTGCTGACTGTGGCCGCCTGTCTCTGCTGCTGAAGCTCCTGCTGGGCTGGGGCGGCCGCCCTCCCTTCTCCCGACCCTCCGGGGGCCTGTGCGCCTTGGTGGCCTGGTGGCTGGGTCCCGTGGGGTCTCCCGCAGCTCTGCTGAGATGGGCTGTCACTCATCCTTTGTTTCTGACAGTTCTGCCCGAAATGAGCCTTATTTTCTCCCCATCTTCGGGCGGCCTTCGTGTGGCCCCACGAGCCAGGTGGACGGCGGTGGGTCGGCACGGCAGGCTCCCCTCCCCCGGTGGCCAGGAGCTGCGGGGACCCAACCCTCTCATTAGACGGAGACTGTTCCCACAGACTCCTCGGAGCCTTGACTTAATAAGCCCCAGGAGCTCCCCGTGGGCCCACCGGGGGCCAGGATGCTGTGGGGTCTCCCAGAACATAGCCCAGGCTGATGGGCTGGGCACCCCCGTCTGCAGGCCTCAGGGCCCCATAGGACACGCAGCACTGCTGGGGCAGCTTGAAGGCCCCTGAGAAGAGTGTGCCAGAGGGAGAACACATGGCCATGCGTCATGCTCCAAAGAGCCATCCCGGGCGCTTGGATCCTGGCCCAGGGGGCTAGGGGCAGCTCAGCACAAGGTGGGGGGGTCCACAGGGATGCCATCTGGGGTTCAATTCAGGAGAGAGCTTTCCTTCTGTCACATCTATTCCAGGAGGAAAGGCTGCCCCGGGGCGGGCACTGCTGTTCTCCGAGGTGGGTAGATGCCTGGCAGCCCCACGTGCGGGCATGGGGGAGGGATTCCTGGGGCGGGTGGTGGCATAGACGCAGGATTGCTAGGATCGGGGCTGGTTATGATCCCAAGAGACCCCCGCTCTGGAGGGGGGACTTCCTGGGGTTGGTGGGGCTGAGGGCAGGGAATGAGGCAAAGCGCCCCAGGACCGAGCGTGTGGAGATGTTGGGGTGCCCAGTGAACCTCCCCACCCTGGGGCCCCCAGAATGATGGGGAGTCCCCGTGCTAATGGGGGTCAGGGTCTCATGCCTGGGAGAGGTCTGGCTGAAGAACACTCCGGTAAAATAGACACTTTAGGAGCTCCAAGCCCTCCTTCTCGGGGGTGCCCAGTGCGGCAGGAGGGACAGGGTCCCATTTTGGGGGACATCGCGTGCTGAGGAAGAACATATGGCCTCTTCCTTGGGGGTTCCCTGGAGAAAGCTTGACTCCTCCCACAGGGGCTCTGGTTTATGGGGACCCCGAGTGAGGTTGCTAGATTAGGATGGCCCGGGAAGTTTCAACTTCAGATAAAGGAGGAATAATTTTTAGCATAAATATATCCTGTCCCCATCATCCCACCGGGACGCGCTCACAGTGAATGACTCTTCACGTCTACCTGGTGTCCGGGGTTTCCTCTGGCCACCCCTCCAGGGGCCCAGGTTGGTGGCACCGCGGGAATCTGCCTTCGCTGTCCCCTGACGCTTGCACGGAGAGGTGGTGGTCCCAGCTGGTCCCCAAGACGGGAATCAGACCAGAAGCTGAGGAGCTCCGAGGACCATCTCAACTCCCTGGGGCCCCCCCGGCAGCGACAGTGACCCGGCTCCCCTCTGACCCTCTTGTAGCTGAGTTGCCTGCCTGCTGGGGACTTTCAGAGGGTCAACGGCCCACATATGAGGCCAAGTTGGGCACCTGACTGGTTCTCGATGCCCTCTCCCAGGGTTGGCTGCACTTTTATCCAGATACATCCCACTGGCTCAGCCGGGAGAGCCAGGGTTCACCAGACCCGGGCCTGTGCTGAGCCCCTCTCGCTCCCCGGCCACACTGACACCAGGATAGCTGCCCCTTCTTCTCCCTGCTCTTCTAGTGAAGCCTGTGGAGACCCTTCTGTCTACTGGGCCCCTCTGAGTACAGACACTGTCCTGGCACTCTGCGCTTGCATCCACGCTCTGCCTAGATATCGCTGTTTCCACTTTACAGACGAGTTGACTGAGGCTCGGGAAGGCCATGTGACTTTCCCAAATCCCACAGCAAGAAGGAGGCAGAGCCCAACATGAGCCCCAATGTCCCCCTTCCGAAGCCGTGCTCTTGCCCTTGGACCACATCACCTCTCACATGGCCAGATTGGATCTCTGTTTAGGACCAACCGGAACTGCCACCTCCTCCAGGCAGTCTGCTCTGATTGCTCCATTGCTTTTTTGAGTTCCACGCACCTGAGTAGATATTTATGTCCTGATTTCCATCCTTCACGACGTGACAGAGGCATGTCTCCTGACGTGGGTTGTGAATCCAGGGAGCAGCGAGCAGGTTTTCTATGGTGCTATTTCTTTCCGGGTACTAGGTAATTACAGGGCCCCTGTGAACGCTCAGAAAAATTCCTGCTCCTGCTCGACAGCTGACTACATGCCCAGACCACTGCCAACAGGGTCTTCAGCCCACAGCCCCGCCAAAGTCTTCTGGGTACCCTCAGCCCTTGCACGGGGCAGGCTCGGGATGGGTGCTGGGTAATGTTCACTGGACGAGTGGATGATGGGTGCAGAGTGGTTTGTCAGGGGTGTGAATGCTGCTGATTCTGGCCAAAGAAAGGGCGGATGAGGCCAGCCCCCACCCCACAGTCTCTGCAGCCCCTTCAGTGACAGTGTCATCTCGTTCGACGCTCCCAGCCCTGTAAGGGCCCTCATGATCTCTATTGAGTGTGGGGGAAACTGAGGCTCTGGAGGTGAAGTGACTTTCCTGGGGTCACCCCTGCACCCTGGTTGGAGCCCCAGAGCTTGGACGTGCTTGCCTGTGTCCAGGGCTCCGGCCTTTCCTGCTCCCTGCACAGCAATGGGCTGAGCAGCCGACAGGTTGGGTAGAGGAGCCCCCCTCCAGGGCACCTCTGCATGATGGCATGCCCTCCTCTCTGCTCCTGGGAGTTTGTGGGGGTATTCTCCACTGTCCCCTGACTGCCTGCGTATGACAGTAAACACTGTTTGGATCCAAAGCAAATTGGCTCTAATTAACCAGCCGCCAGATTATAGCTCGGAGGAGCCAGTGGAAAGGACGTTCTCTCCGAGGGAGCGGGACGGGGCCTAATGAACGTGGCAGCCAGGCCGTTCCTTCCACCAGCCAGTCTGCTTCCTCTCCCGCCGTCCTCCTGTGGGAGCATTCGCCGAAGCTGAAGACCCATCCTGATACACTGTTCAGCTTGGCGTGGAGCAGGCTGAGGGGGACAGCCCTTGGGGTCTCAGGGCAGGCAGGAGAGGGCCCCCTCACAGTTGGCCGTGTTTTAGGGATGGAAGGAGACAGCATCTCCAGCACAATAAAGGCCATCAACGTGACCTTGACTGCTGTCATGAGTACCATCAACCCTGGAAGCATCTCCACTGATGCTGTCACCACCACCATCACCATGGTTACCACCACCACCTCCACCATCGCCGTGGTTACCACCACCACCTCCACCATCGCCGTGGTTACCACCGTCACCATCCCTGGGCTGGATGTTCTCCATCTGGCGCTCCAGATCCACTCTCCATTTATCCTGTGTCCTGAGAGGCAGACCTTTATGCAATGTGTCAATGAGCTACTTCCCCCTCATTCTGGTGGGTTCTGCCAGTGGGAGGGGGAGGAGGAGGAAGAAGAGGTGGAGGGGGCAAAGGAGGAAGGGGAGGAGGGACACTCCAGGAGAAGTCGGAACTGAAAGGAAGCACCGAGGGTGAGCAGGCAGGAAGGAGGGAGGGGCTCAGGCACCGGCTGGAAGGTTGAGACAACCGTAGGCTCACGGGCAGTCGTCAGAAATACGGCAGAGGATCCTGGACGCCCCACGCTCAGCTTGCCCCGGTGACATCTTACAAAACTGTCCTACAGCAGCCCGACCAGGAGGCTGACATGGTGGGGATTTGTTTTAGGATTTCGTCCTTCCTGCAGCATTTGGGTGGGCTGGGAGGACGGGAGGCAAATGGGTGGTGGGTGGAGGGCTCCTCCCTCCCAGTCCTGCCGCCCACCCTCCCGCCTCCTGCAGGGAAGGGCCTGCCATTGCCCTGGGCACCCCTCCTGCCCGCCCCTCCTGCCCGCTCTGGAGGTCAGAGGGAGATGCCCTCCCCGGAGCCCGCATCTGTCCCCGCGGCCTCACCCCTGCCCTCCTCCCCGTGACTTGGCCCTCTCGAAACTGACTGAGGGTGTTGTTCAGGGGGCCGAGTCGGGCAGGGAGCGTGGTCTGGTCTCGTCCTCCCCACCCTGCTCCTCTGAGGGACCCTAACCCCAACTCCGCTCAGGAAAGCGGGGCGCACTGATGCTGAGACATTTAGGGTGCTAACGTACTGCTCTGGGCTGAATGCTGGTGCTGTCGGGGTGGGACAGAGGGAGGAGGGGGCGCAGGACAGGCTCTGCATGGGCAGGCCACGTGATCCACGGCCTCTAGGACTGTTCCTACCCACACCAACCCGGGCTCCGTGCAGATCAGGTGCTGAAATTCAGGCCGCCCAGCTACACTGAGTTCCAGACAAAGTAGGAATACCTTTTCAGGGTACATCTCACGTGATACTTGCTGATCGGGCAGCAAGGAGGGTGACTCCTAGGAGGGTGGCTCTGACCGAATCTCTTCCACGGGGCCACGGCCTCCGAGCCCCCACCCGGCCTGGTCCCACCTGGTCTGGGCTGGGGGCGGACAGATGGGCAGTTCTCAGCACGGGGGGCCTGGGGAGCTGCGGTGGGCAGCGCCTGGCAGGGACATTCCCCACCTCCGTTCCCGGGCCCCAGTCTGACCGCGCCCCCAGTTCACTGCATGGTGCTCTACAGACAGCGGCGGAGTTGAGGACGGACCCGGGTCTAGGCACGCCTCCCCCACCCCCCAGCAGAGGGCCGACCTGCTCTCTTTAATCCCCACACCTCGGCCGGGTGGATGTGGTTCATATCCCCTCACAGACGAGGAACTGAAGCTTCAGGGAGGCTGACGAGGAGCCCAGCTCCAGAGGCGGTGGGGCTGGGGTGTGAGCCCGGAGGGCCAGCCGGCAGCCACGCCTCTGCTGTCCCTCCATCACCTCCCGTCCAGTGGCAGCCTCCAGGAGCTGGGAGCTCGGTGGGATTCCGGTGTGTACTTCCAGAAGGTTCCAGCCCAGCCTCCCCGTGCAGAAGAAAACACCAAGGTTAACAAAATGAAGAACAACGACATCTCCCATGTTGGTTTAGTGCCTTGAATTTGCAAACTCTTCCACCGTGTCATGGCCATCAGTCGGGAGAGGCCTCCCTGCGTCTCCATCTCCCGCAGAGGGTGGGGATGGAGGACGGACCAGGGCTGCTGCCAGGGCCGGGCTGCGACAGGTGATCACAACCGTCAGACCTTAGCTCATGGAACCCCGTGGGGGCTGCCTGGTAGCAGCGCTGTGATGATGAAACGATTACACCCATTTTACAGCCTGGAAGCCAAGGCTGGGAGAGGCGAGGTGCGTCGAGGAAGGCTGCCCCATGAGCGGCAGAGCTGGGTTCTGTCGGCACTCCCTTACGTCAGAGTCTGTGTGTCCACAGCCGTCTGGGATCCTTACAGTGACAGGGACCTCATCACCTCTCCAGCCTGCCTTGACTGTCTCCACATGTCCCTGTCTTCCCCAACCACCTCCGCCATCTGTGGCCTCACAGACCCAAACCTCTGTCTTTTCTGGGTGACAAGAATCCAATCTTCCCCCTCAGGGTTCTCGTCTGGTTCTGGGATGTCCTGGCTGCCATCCAGGCGTCCCCCTGGGAGGGAGGGCTCAGAGGCGGCTCGGGGAGCAGGTGGGCATCACGTGGCCTTGCATGAGGGCAGGATTTGAGCTGTTGGCAGGCACCCACTCTGTGACTCAGTAGCCACATGACCTTGGCAAGTCCCCTCCTCACTTAAGCGTCAGTTATTTTGTCTGTGAAATGGGGGCAGAGGCTCCGTGGGCCTTAAATGAGATGTTTGTGAGAACTACTGGCCCACGTGGGAATTCAAGAAATAGTGCTGCTCGCGCCCTCTCTCTCTGCCTGTCCCAGAAGGGCGGGTGCTGCGCCGAGCAGGCGGGACAGAGAGGACGGCCCTCCGGCCCTCGGATGCCAGCTTTCCGGACCAGGAGTCCTGTGGAGGGGGCATCTGCCGCCGTGAGCAGGGGCCAGGCTGCCTCTCCGTTTCCGTTCCTCCCCGCCGGCGCCTGCAGGCTCTTTCTCTTTATTATTTCCTTGAGGAGCCCACTTATTATGAGTCTGAGCACCCAGCGATAACAGCGCCCCGGCTTGTTTTATGCCGGCCTGCATAACGCACAAACGTTTTAAATCTTCTTGGCTATGCATGAGCGTGTCCTGGAGAAGCAAAGAGTAAACACGATTGGGGGCGAAGCTGCCTGCTTAATGCTGCACCAGAGAATTTAAAATCGCTTTCACGGCCGCGCTGTCCCTCCCGCTGCGTTGCCTGTGTGGGCAGGCCGGCCGTGTGGGCGGGGGGAGCCTGTGGGGGCGCCCTGGGCCTGGTTTCCAGCACCCGAGGGAGATGCCGGGGGTCCGGGGGTCCTTGTTGCCCAGAGCCGGACCTCCGGCTGGGCCTCTCCTCTCCATCTGCTTTCTCCCTACGTGTTCCGTTGCCCGGTGTGAAGGACTAAACAGCCGAGCCGGGCGCTTCTTAAACTTCCTTGTGTGACGTGCATGCAGCTCTGCGGGCGGCCACTGCCTGGCTTCCTGTGGGGTCGGACGTGCACACCTGTGTGCCCAGGCCCCCGCCCTCCCTGCGGTCGGCACACATCCTTCCAGGTGGGGTCACGATTTAGATCTGTGGGTCAGTCCCGGGCCCTGTGACCCCCTGGCCCAGCTGTACCCTGGGCCCTCTGAAGCAGACTCTCATGGCAGCCTGGTGTCTGCACCTTAAAAAGTGAGCCGGGTGCTTCTCAGGGGCTCCTGAGGTGGGCGATCCCGATACAGGTGGGCTTGGGAGGGTCTGGCGAGGAGGAAGGCGAGGCTAGGGGGCCTGTGAGGGCAGGGACCCTCGGGGTCCACAGACCTGAAACTCGTGGGACCCTAGATGGAGGCTGGCAGAAGCCCAGGGTCCGAGGGCATCCTGCCCCCCCGCCCCCCCCCCCCCCCCCCCCCTGAGTGGAGGCCAGTCCACGGCTCGGTTCCAAATAGTGGCGCATCCCCTGATCAGAATGTTAACTTCTGGAAGGTGAAAACAGATGGAGCACAGGCTGCCCTGCTGAGCCGTGCCGTCCTGCCCTGTGCCTCTGGCTCCGGCGGTCAGAGGGGAATTGAGCGTCCCCTTTGGACCCCAGCTGTCCTCCTGCGCCCGGCACCGTCTGGCGGCGGCAGCAGCAGCAGCAGCAGCAACGACTCCTAATCGGCCCACTTATCCGCCGCCCCTCCTGCACCCGGGCTGCGAGGGGTCAGAGCAGAGCTGAGTGGAGGGGTGGACACGGACTGTGGACAGCTGTCCGCTCAGATGGGAAGGGGAGGCTGGCTGCAGGGGAGCCTGGGGCCGGGGGGCGAGGGCAGTGACCTGGTGCTGTGGTGCTGTTGGGAGGGACATGGCCAGCCCGCCTTCCCAGCCCGCCCCACTTGGGCAATGTCTGGGACCCACTCTGCCCATCCCCGCCTCCTTCCCTCGTCGGGGCCTGTAGTTGAACGGTGTCCCTAAAATTCACATCTGCTCAGAACCTCGGAATCCGAACTTACTTGGAACAAAGCCTTTTGCAGATGTAATTAAGGTAAAAATCTTAAGATGGGGTCATCAGGGATTAGGGTGGACCAATGATGAGTGTCCTCAGGAGAGACAGAAAAGGAGGGACACCCAGAGACAGAGGAGAAGGCCACATGAAGGCGGAGCGGAGCTGGGGACGCGGCCACAGGAAGGAAGGCCTTCAGGGACTGCTGGCACACCAGAAGGGGAGAGCGGCCCGGGACGGCTCCTCCCCTGGGCCTCTGGAAGGAACCAGCCCCGCCCACGCCTTGACCTCAGACTCCAGCCTCAGAACCGTGGGACGGTGGTTTACACGGCCCGTCCGTGGTGCTCTGTTGCGGCGGCCCCAGGAAACGAACACAGGGCCTCCCCTCCTGTCTGGACTCGCCCACTCACCTCAGTCACTCCAGGGAGGCCCTGGGTTCCAGTGCTCGAGCCCCTTTGGTGGCTGGCACCACGGAGGCGTCCCCATCCCTCCACATCCCCTGTCCTGGAGTCAGTGAGCGGGTGGGTCCTTCAGGCCCCTCTGGGCCCGCTGCGATCGGGGTCGCTCACTTCTTCTGGCCACGGCTCGAAGACAGAGACCCTGGTCAGCCTCCTGGGTGGGGCTGGGACACTTTGGCTTTGGGGGGATGGAAGGTGAGATGGCATGTGGCAAGCTTGGCCTGGAGGGTGGAGGAATCAATAAATGGCTCTCGTGGGCCCAGAGTGGGGTGAAGCAGGGGGGTCGGGCAGTCATAGGAGGGGGCATTTGGGGCGAGCCCCCCTGAACTGTGGGAGGGTCCTGACAGGCAGAGGTGGGCACGGCACATTTGGGAAGTGAGGCGTGAGTCCCTCTGTGATTCATTCATTCACTCACTCGTTTATCCTGTGGTCAACAAATAATCACTGGCCCCCGAGATCAGGGTCCTTCCACCGTTCCAGATGCTGAGGATACTGGACAGACCAGCCAGCAAGAGAGGAAGGGCCCTGCCCTCAGTTTAGCTTCCAGAGGAGCAGCGGGCGGAGACAATGCAAAACGTGAGAGCATTTCAGCATGTTGACTACTGTGACAAGAATAAAACAGGGCCACTGGAGAGAAACAGCGTGTCTCCTTAGATTGGTGGCTGGGATGGCTTCTTGAGGAGGAGATATCTGAGTTGAGACTTGAATGATATGAAGAGAGCCATGCAAAGATGTGGGGAAAAGGACTCTGAGAGGCAGGAGCAGCTGTGCAAAAGCCCTGCGGCAGGAGTACCCTTGTGTTTGTGCAGGGGGCAGAGCAAAGGCCAGTGGTGAACCCCGATCCCCAAGGTAGAAATACCCAGCATGTGGGGGCTTTGGGCCTGGCCGAGTCCTGGGCCTGGGACAGCTGGCAACTAACGGACAGCCCCAGGGCCCCTTGCTGTTGGTAAAGTGGGGTGACTAGGAGGACATGGTCCTTTCCAGTCCTGGGGATGGGGCGTGTTGCCTGTTATGGGAGCCGAGGGATACCCGGGCCAGGCAAGGAAGGCTTCGCAGGAGAGGTGACCCCAGGGCTGGCACCCGTAGGCTGTGGGAGCAGCCAGCAGAAGCAGGGCAGGCTCTGGTCAGAGGGTCAGCCTGGCAGGCCCCCAGGTGACCGGCTGCAGGTTTGGGGAAGGCAAATGGTCCTGTGGCTGCTGCAGGGAGGGGCAGCAGGGGGAAGCGAGCCCAGGGAGCTGAGGCCAGAAGGGGCAGCCAGGAGCAGGTGAAGCAAGGCCGCTGCAGCCGGTGGCTGTGGCCGGAGAAGGACACGTTCTTCCAGGAGGCAGGGAGCAGGGAGCGGGGTCAAGGTGTCGGGGACCCCGTGCGCCTGGACCTCAGCTGGGGAGGGAAGGGGTTCCCCCTCGCAGCCTCCACACACGGGCTGCCTCTCCCAGGCTGAACGGCCAGACGACACGGAGGTGCCGTCACATCCCCCCGGCTCCTGAGGGGCCTCTGAGGGCCCCCTGAGAGCACCAGCACCAGAGTTCACTCGCGTGTGTGCCCCTGGGCTCGTATCTGCTGCTGTCTTTGAAAATTCCGCAGTCCCCACATCCGGCCAAGTGCTGACTCTAATTACCAGACATTGTTAATTTGGAGCCAGACAAGCCCAGAGCCTCAGGCCCCGCTGAGCCCTGTTGTGTATCTGCGAGAGAGCGCTGTGGGTCCTTGCATTTCTGGCTCATGTTGGCCCCCGTCAGTTCCAGTAAATCCAACGAGCATTTGCCAAGCACCCGGGGGTGCAGCCTCCCCCGTGGGAGTAGGAGGAGGGGTGCCTGCCCCCGAGAGCTCGCAGCCCGGTGGTGGAGCAAGCCCTGGGCTGTGCTGGGCCATGTGGGGCTCCTCCCGGCTGCTGAAGAGGCTCAGCCTCTGGGCTCCTGTGCTTCTGTTCCCTCTGCCTGATGCCCTTCCCTCAGGTGCCACAAGGCTGACTCCTCGACCCCTGGAGTCCCTGTGTGATGCCTCCTTCTGGTGACCAGTGGATGGGAGATGACGCCCACCCTTTGGCCATCCTTGCCCCTGCCTGGCCCAGCAGCCACACTGCCCAACTGTCTCATTTCCTGACCGCCTTACTGCCCCAGGAGGGGGACGTCATGGACGTGGGCGTCTGTCTGTCTGTCACACTCACTGGAGCTGGTCCCTGAGGACTTCCTGGATTATATGAAGGTTGGACGAGTCCCATGTGGTGACAGAACTTGAAGACACAGCGATTCGGGCAATTTTGTGCAGAGACGATGGCCCCACCCTTGTCAAAGCTGCAACACTGTTTGTATCCCAGGCAGGCGAGGGAGAGGGTGCAGTGGGCAGGGTGGGTGTGTCGCTGGTGGGTGTGGGGACACGAGGAGATGGGCTTGGTGTCCCTGGTACCCTCTGAGGGGATGCTCAGAGCTGAGCCTGCCCAAGTCCTTGTCCTCCAAGGGGCAGAGGGAGAAGTCACCAGTGTTCTGGAAGATTCTGGCAGGTGGGTCCAGGGGCCCCACCCTCCACTTCTCACGATGCTGTGTGGTGGCAGTCCTCTGAGGAATCATCAGACCCGGTTAATCAGGTCGTCACGTTGCCCGGTTTACCCAGGGCCCAGGGAGATGAGGCCTTGGCCATCACCGCCACCTGCAGAGCCTCGAACCTGGGCGCTCCCTAAGGGGCTGGGACCAGGGGCTCCACAGGGCACGGTGGGCGGGAGAGCTCTGGGGGTGCGGGCTCCGCCCTCAGGAAGGGGGCGGTGGGCCAGCAGTGCCCGCCCTGTCCTTGGCCTGATGGCGGAGCCGTCCTGACGGGTCCCCAGAGCTTCAGGGAGAGATGCCGTCCTCCTTCAGGGCTCCCCGTTCTGAAGGGGGAGCCCCCTCCCTGAGTGGTGGCACCCCTGCACATGGGGACATGGAGGCTCAACACGCTGGCGCTGCGCCTGACAGGGAGCGGGACTCTGTCTAAGCTGGACGAGGATGTCCACCTGAGGACGGGTCTTGGCCCCCCGCCTCGGGAGCCCCATCAGGCAGCCTCGCCACCCCACTCTTTGGGTTCCTTCCAGGCTGTCTTCCTGGCAGAGCCCTCTCTCTGCTGGAACGGACCCTGACTGTGGACAGCTCAGCTCCGTGACGGAGAGGATCGCAGCCTCCCCGTCCCCCTGCAGCCCCCCGGCCGGCCCAGAGCCCGCGGGAATGTCCTCTTTCCCATTTCTCTCCGCGTCTGCCCGCACGTCGGTCGGCAATAGGCGCTCAGTGAACGTCTGACGGCGAGGAGAGGGAGGAAAGCGCTGCGGGCTGGCCTCGCCCCACGAGCGCTGGTCGGAGGGGTCATCTTCCAATCCCCTCTCGGAGTCAGTGGACAGAAATTTCACTGTGATTTTTTTTTTTTTTTTTTGTGAGGAAGACCAGCCCTGAGCTAACATCTGTTGCTAATCTTCCTCTTTTTGCTGAGGAAGACTGGCCCTGGGCTAACATCCGTGCCCATCTTCCTCCACTTTATATGGGACACCGCCACGGCGTGGCTGACAGGCAGTGCGTCGGCGGGCGCCCAGGATCCGAACCGGCGAACCCCGGGCTGCCAAGCGCGGACTAAACCACCGTGCCACCGGGCCGGCCCCTGTGATGTTTTAATCATAACTTTATCGTGGTGTGGTAATAACGATACTGAGCGTGCTCCACTGCAGCGGGAGCCGCGGGCAGACGCACCCGTGCCCACCTGGTCGTCTAAGCGTCTCGGCCCTGGTCACGGCCGGCTCGAGGAGCAGCGGGTTTGCCGAGGTCACAGCCCATGCGGCGGAGTGGGGAGGTGTGCCTGGCACCACTGTTGGCCCAAAATAGTGCAGCTGGGACCTGGGTGACCAGAGGGCAGCTGGACCACATCACGGGGGTGTGGTTGTGTGGTGCGGCTGTGCAGCAGGGCTGCGTGTTCATCCAGGACCTGCTGTGAGAGCGATTGTCCTTCCCACAGTCACGGGCTAACACTGTGCAGGGCTGGACCCAGGCGACAGGCGGGCAGGGGCCGAGAGCGCAGCCGCCCCTGGGTGCACGTGAGCCTGCGCTGCTCATCAAGTGAGGCTGGACCCGCCGCAGCTGAGAACTCACCCCCAGCCCGGCCTCCCAGCTGCAGAAAATCCCAGAGCGTTGGCCTTCAAATACGCCCAGTGCCTGACACTTCCTTCCAGCCACTGTCCACCCTGGGCGGGTCCCCAGCATCTCTCACCTGGACCTGGAGAGCAGCCCCCAGCCTGGCCTCCCCGTCCCAGATCTGTCCTCCCCCGGCAGCCAGACGGATCCAGTTTCACATCAGATCCAGGCACTCCTGCTCCACTGGCAGAGGCCTGTGCCTCTCACAGTAAGTGCACCCTTCAGGTCCTTACAGGCCCCTCCCACCACCTCTGCCCTTCCTGCTACTCAGGCCCCCTTGCTCCCTCAGTCCTGGGTGGTTCCTCAGAAGTGCCACCTGCACTCTGCAGTGGCCCTGCATTCCCTCGCCCAAGTCTGGTGGCTAATTCCCACCCCACTCAAGTCCTTGACCAAAGGCCATCCCCTCCCCAGCACCCCTGCCCTTTGGGCAGTTCCCTTCTCTCTCTTCTCTGTGCCGCCTGCACCCCTCTAACATGCGAGGCAGCCGGCTCGTCCTGTGTACAGTCTGTCTCCCCCAGTGGGTGTCAGCGCACGAGGACCAGGATTTCTGCCTGTCCCCAGCCATGCCTGGGATGGAGCATCTCCTCGCACTGTCCTGCGGAGGAGTTTCCGGAGAGGAAGGTCTGGAGGGAAGCTCTGAAGGCCCCTCAACCCGGCTGGTTATAAGTAGCTACCAAGCTACTCTCCTGCTCAAGAAACTTCTGTGGTTCCTCTGGACCCACAGAGTAAAACCAGAACATTCTTCAAGGCTCAAGGGCCTCTCCAGGCCTTAGTCCCCTCAACCCCACCAGGGGACCCCCTTCTCCAGGTTCCCCTATCCCACCTGGGCTGATCCTCAAACCCCTGTGTGCCCCTGACTGCCAGACTGGCTGAACCCTCAAGGGTGCAGCTGCAGACGCCTCTGCAAACACCGCTCACCCTTTCTCTGCTGCCTCCTGTCCCCTCTCTCTTTTCAAGGCTCAGCATAAGCCCTGTCTTGTAGAGGACGCATCCCAGGAGCCCGGTCCATAGGGCTGGCCCCTCTCGGACGCTCCTGCACCACATGGGGGCCTGCAGGCCCCAGCGGGAACCTGACCCTGTTCCCACTACAAGAGCTCCTATGCCCTTGGGTTCAATTCAGCTAGCATTTCTCGTTGCCCCTGTGTCCTCACTTCCTCTTCCCGTTGAACCTCAGCCCAGCCCCGCAAGGAGGATGCTGTTAGTGCCCATTTCACAGACGAGCGAACCGAGAGGCTCAGCGAGATGCAGCCGGGGGGGGGGGTGGTGGAAGGTGCCCAGCCCTGGCTGTCCCTAACTGTCGGCGGCTGCTCGTGCGTGGCCAGGCTCCACCGAACACGGAGCTTCGCAAGGGCCATGCTGCTTTCAAAGCCCCGTTGTTACGGTTGATCCATTTGGTCGTCCCAGCTGCCACAGAGGGAGAATTAGCTCTCCAACATTGAGTGACTTATGTGATATGTCAACACGCCACCGAGGAGAATAGAGAAACACCAGCAACGCCACGTTAATTACTTCTCAGATGAGGTAATGATCGTTAATGTGCACTGGATCTCATTAATTAACTCTGTCTTTAATTAACTTCTTGCCTATTTCACCTGACATAATATATTATCACAAATGTCAACTTTGCAGAACGTTTCCCTCTCAGAACAAAATAAGATGCGTCCCACGAACGTTGCATCTCTGATGCTGCACAGGACAGAAGTCCTCGGTGGGGGGAACGCACCACCAGGGGTACACAAAAATATCTGGATAGAAACAGAGTTTTCCAAACATCGACTAAGATTCATAACCATAATCAAATTTACTCTTAATCACGGTGCTGTGACTTCTTTCTGTCCTTCAAACACAGTGCTAATGATAAACAGAACAACAGAATACCTGAAAACACAGCAATGTAATTTTTTTGAAAAAAAAAAAAGGCACTTTATTTCCACCATGGTGGCTCCCAGGTTCTGTTAGAGCACGCCGGTCTAGTGAGACGGAGCGTGCAGGACCCCGGCCGAGAGGGCTCCCTTTCCTTTTTCACTGTCCGGACAACAAATGCCGTTTTCAATGGGGCCTGGAGAGACCATAGAGAATGGATTCAGAGTTGTGGTAACTCAAAGCTTCCTCCTTTACTATCACCATCACCACCACCACTACCACCACCACCATCACCATCACCCCACCTCCACCACCACCACCACCACCATCACCATCACCTCCATCATCACCACCTCTACCACCACCATCACCAACACCATCTCCTCCGCCACCACCACCACCACCGCTGCCACCGCCGCCATCGCCACCACCACAACCACCCTCACCATCGCCACCATCACCACCACCATCACCACCACCACCTCCACCACCACCACCACCATCACCACCACCACTATCAACTCCACCACCACCATCACCACCACTACCACCATCACCATCACCACCACCTCCATCACCATCACCACCACCACCACCGTCACCACCATCACCACCATCACCACCACCATCACGACCATCACCACCACCACCACCATCACCACACTTCTTCACTACCATCACCATTATCAATATCATGACTGCCAATGCCCTCAGTACGTCACCACCATCCCAGCATGACCCCGAGTGCTTTGTAAGCGCTAAGGCAGAGAGCGGGGAGAGCTCATCATCATGTGGCAGCTGAGGAACCTAGTGTCCTCAGGTTCCCCACCACTGCTCCGTCTCCACTGCCAGCACATCCGCTGGTGTTATCTGATCTCTACTCTTGTGTTACTCCTGTCACCTCAGCTCTGCCTCCCACCAGGGCCATGATCACCTTCACCGAGTTGGCTTGTCCCCATCCCTCTTTGTTTGCTCCACAGCCACACCCCAAAACCTCTGTTATTTGGGGACTGCCTGAGGGTTGCGTTCCACAAGAGCACGGACTGGTTTCCTCCTCTGTGTGCCTCAGATGCCCGACACAAGAGCTGATGCCGTCAGACACGAATCAAGTACGAGACTGTGTGCTGAAGTCGGCCCTGCATTGTCAGACATGGTCAGCAAAGCGAATTCCTCAGTCAGGCTGGCTGACAGGCCCTTGGGAGCCATGGAGGCCCCCAGCAATGAAGGCAACCCTTGTGGGGGTGGGGTGGCAAAGTGAACAATCCCTGCAACTGGAGCACTGTAATCAGTCCAGCTGGGTAGAAACGTTTGACTTAATTTCATACTTCAGTGGGCATTCAGGTGGAACATGGGCTATTGGCCTGGGCCTTTGTCTAGCTGAGCCCTGGCACTGTCACCCCTTAAATCATCTCAGCAGGGGGCTTCTGATTGCTCAGATGCAATGCATCCCCTGAGCCCTTTCTCTCTGCACCACTCACACACGTGCACACATGTGCATCACATGCACACGTGCACCACACATGCACACAAGCATGCATGCACACAGTCAACCCTATGCACATGAGTATACACACCACACATAAATTCACATGCACACACCACACAGACATGCACACACACCACACAAACACACATCACATGCACTCACGTCACACACATGCACGCACACACGTGTGCACACACACACTTGTGCAGTAATGCCTTCAAGGTCTCAGAAATGTGGCAACGAAAGAGCTCAGGTGAGGAGTTGTGCAGGATGGAATGGGCCCGGGAGCCAGAGAGACTGACCTGCCAATATGGATTCAGGTAAAAATCCCTTTTCTGGACCTCAGTTTCCTTATTTGTCCATTTTTCTAAAAACGTCTGTCAGGAGCTTCCTGTGTGCCAGAGCCTTTGGGGGGGCTGGTGAGAGCCCCCATCCAGTGCATGATCAGCAGCCCGTGGGGTGGTTGGTCCCCGCTTACTCAGCTCCCACCCCGTGAGCCTGGCCAGGCGTGGTGGAGAGGTGAGCTCAGACTGGGCTGGGAGCAGCGGGGCTGGGCCAGGGGTGGGCTGGCATCAGAAGGGAGCGTCAGAAGAGGGGGCACCGCATCCATCGGTAGAAGCATTGAAAGTGGGGGCAACTTAGACATCAGCATATCCCTGGCCACAAGGATTCCTGCCAGGCGGCAGAGTGGTCCCAGCACCTGGAGAGTCTACACAGGGCTCCTCTGTCCACTGTCCCACTCTGTCCTCACGACACCACGTGAGGTAGTTACTCTTGCAGACGAGGAAACCAAGGCATGGGGGCGACGGGCATTGCTCGCAGCCAGTGGGTGGGTCTCCCCCTCCAGAGTCCTGAGGCCAGAGCCAGCACTCCGTGCCCTGTCCCAGGATGGACTGAAGCAGGCGCCGGCTTCTATCCAGCCCTGGCAGTCTGTGTTTCTCTCTCCGGCTGCGATAGATGAAGACGTGTATGGGGCCAGACGGGTGACTATAACACCGGGAGATGTGCTCCCAGGTGACGTCCCTAAGGGCTTGGGCTACATCGAGGCTTGTGCCAGGGCCTCCTGCCTCACAGGCTGAAGGCCACCTCGCAGACACTCTGCTCCAGCCTGGGGAAGGGCCGCCCGTGTGGTGTCCAGTTAACGAGACACGTTTGCAGAGATGGGAGCCGTGCGGACCGTTCTGCAGACCTCGGCGCCTCCGCCTCTGCCGTCCCTCCTGCTCTCCTCCCGCTGTCCCGACTCTCGCCACCCCCACAGGTCAATTCAATCCAGCCATGGGGCGATTAAATCAGGGCCTGTCAGAAGGATGGATGAGCTGAATGGACTGGGTGTGCGGACAGCGTCCAGCGTGGACAGCCTTGCACAGAAAACGCAGCTCGCTAAGTGTGTGTCACCACCTTTGTGCAACAGTTGGGTCCCATGGACTGTCTTTCCCTTCATGATCCTTAACATCCACCTGTGGTTTGCCAGCCACCACGCTCAGGACAGATACGTCGGAGCTCAGTGTCGGCGGGGGGCGGGGGACAGAAAATCAATAAAAAATCCCAGTGAGTGGCCCTAAGCGGTGGCGATGCCACAAAGTGCAGACAGGAGATATTCAGGGTGGTGGGAGTGGACGGCAGGTCAGCCCAACAAGCTGCGGTTACTGAGTGTCCACCAAATGTCAGTGTGAGCTGGCCACCAATGGGGGATTCGGAGATGAGTCACACCGGGGCCTGTCCTGCCTGAGCTGGTGGATCGGGGCAGCAGACGCACTGGGCGTTGTCACACACGCAGTCGGTGGGCTTCCCGGGCGCGCGGCGGTCTTAGGGAGACGGGGCGGTAACGAGGGGGGGGGGCCTAGCTGAGCCTCACCTGGGACACACTGGCGTGGTGGGAGAGGGTGGGCGGAATGTGCCTCCTGGGCGTCACAGCCATAAATGCTCTGAGGTCAGAGAGCATCTTGGAGCTCAGCTCTCCCACCTGTCAAGTGGGCAGTGTGGGTGGAGTCACCTCCAAGGCTCCATTGTCCCCAGAAATGTGACGCCATGACGGCGGAGCAGGCAGTGGGCACCAGGCCATGGGTGGCCCGCCCCCTGCGAGGGTCTGCTGATTCCTCGCTGGAGGTGAGCTGGGCACTGCGGCTGCGGGCAGAGACCCCACAAACGGCAGCCCCCTAAGGAAGGACCCGAGTCACGAAGCCAATTCTTGTTAAATGATGGTGACTTTGGCTGAGATGACACACTCAGCCACAGAGCTCAGCGAGCACCTGGGGCCCAGGACGGAGACCCTCACATGAGCAGAAGCTTCTGGGACAAGGCTGACGAGGGGGCACCTGGCTGTCAGCCGCCAGGTGGGGTGTGTGGAGGGCAGGGGCCTGTGTTCTAGTCCCTTGTGTGCCCTTTGTCCAGACTCCCCAGCCTGGGAGCCTCTGGAGCACCCCAGGGCGTGGGGGACCCTTTGTGGCAGGGGCCATGTTCAGCCTCTGCTTCTTGTTGTGAATAAAGTTTTATTGGGGTGCAGCCTGTGTGTTTGCATATCGTCCACGGCTGCTGTGGGGCTGTGACAGTGGAACTGAATAATTGTGATGAAGACTGGCTTGCAAAACTGGAAGCGTTTAGGGGCCGGCCCAGTGGCACAGCGGTTTAGTTTGCGCTTGGCAGCCCAGGGTTTGTGGGTTCGGATCCCGGGCACCTGCCGATGCACTGCTTGTCAGCCACGCTGTGACGGCGTTCCATATAAAGTGGAGGAAGGTGGGCACGGATGTTAGCCCAGGGCCAGTCTTCCTCAGCAAAAAGAGGAGGATTGGTGACGGATGTTAGCTCAGGGCTGGTCTTCCTCACACACAAAAAAAAAAACTGGAAGCGTTTACCACATGGCCCTTTACAGAAAATGTGTGCTGAGCCCTTTGTCCTGGGGACATGGGCTTGTGGGGGAAAAGAGGCTCCAGATGGGTGGAGGAGAGGACAATAGGCCTGCGGAGGAGGGGGCTCTGTCCACCTGGGGAAGCCAGGGGTGAGTGCTGGGGGTGGAGGGACACAGGGAAGAAACACTGGGAAGGAGGGAGAGATGGAAATGAGCTTCCTTGTGGGCAATGGGGAGCCACTGATGGTTGGGAAGTGACAGAGTAGCGCCCTCTGACGTGGGCTCCTCCCCCAAATACATCAGAGGTCCTGGTCCTTGTCACACCCCCTCTTCTGAATCACCAGCCTGGGCTGACTGGTCCCTATGAGTGATCCTGGGGGTTTGGGGGTTCCGATCAGGCCAGGGGCCCCTGGGCATCCTGACTATGTCCCACCCCACCACACAGAGTTGAGGGCTTGCTCTGTATCTGGGGCTCCCGGGGCCCCCAAAGGCTCTGAGGGATGGCAGACATGCCATCCCCGAGAGGACAGGGGTCAGTCTGTCCCACCAGCACTGGCAGGTCCTGGAGCGGATCCCCACAGACGTGGAGAACAGATGTCACCAAGGCAGTCAGAGGCAAGGAAGTTGCTCCTAAATACTAAATAATTTGTGATGAAATAGATATTTCAGAACGAGGGATGACGCGGGATCTTCTGAAAGAAAGGACACGCTCCCATTCCCCCCGACTTCTCTCGGCTGCGCCCAGTGGGCTGGGTGAGGCCAAGGCGTCTTCCAGCCACATTTCGGGGAGGTAGGTGCAGGGGCAAGGGGCAGCTTCCGCCCTCCTCAGGGTCCAGCTGGGGCTCTCGTGTGACCTTGGAAGAGTCACTTCGGCTCTAGGATCTGGCCACAACCCTGAGGCCCCAGGTCCCCCTGTGCCAGGCCTGAGTCATCTCCTCCCTTGGGCCCAGCCTGTCCCCTCAGCCCAGGGGCAGGGAGAAGCCCTGGTGGGAAGGACACAGACTGCAGAGGCCCCGGCCCGGCTGCCCGTGGCCCATCTGAGCTGGATCCTCGTGGGTGCAGTGTGGCAGTGACCGCACTGGCTCCATGGGCTGTCGTGGGGCTACACGCGTCCCTGCTTGGCACAGAACGGCCAACTCACAGGTGGCAGAGGGCTTGTGTGCATTGGAGGTCCCCAGCGGTCCCAGGCACTGAGGCCGAATCTTGTCACTTAGGACTCTACCCTGAAGGTGCAGAGAGAGCCCGGAGTACTTCCTGGCTGCCTCCCCCTTCCCGTGCCTCCTCCATCTTCTCCTGGGGAGGGAGGGGGATGAAGAGACCGCTCCCGCTGGGGCCTGGCCTCCTGGCCCTTCCCTTTTGCTTGGTGGGTCCTCAGGACAGCCTCGGGGCCAGGGCGGCTCTATGCTCCTTACAGGGGAGTAAAGTGAGGCTGAGGGAAGCGGGGCAGCCTGCCAAGGCCACCGACCCCATGGGGACATGGCACGTGGCAGGTCAGCACTCATTTCATGGCATCCCTGTGGGGAGTGGAGGAGGGCCTCGGCTTTGAGGGTCGTGGAACCAGCTGGGCATCCCCGAGAGGACATGCGGGGGGTGGGGAGGCCCTGGGGCTCCTCACCTTCTCCCCATCTTCTTCTTGGCCCCCAGTGGCCATTTTAATTTGGTTAGACCAGCAGCCTCTCGTGTGCTTCCACCGTGCTGAATGCTGGAAGGAGCAGGAGAAACGGCAACCCTCTTACAAGAGGGCGGGCTGAGGGCAGAGGGCAGTGAGCCCGTGAGGAGCCTAAAATGACCTGGCAGCCAGGAGCCAGCCTCAGCACCTCCCTCCAGAGCCGGGAGATGGGGTGGCGTTCCCATCTGATGGATGGAGAAACCGACGCTCAATTCACAAAGGGCAGCAAGTGGAGGCGCAGTGCGGGGAGGGCACCGGGCTCCAAGCCCAGGCCTGTGCCACATGGTCATCCCTGCCCCACCAGGCCCCCGCTCTCCCCCGTTAACCGTGGCTGGGCTAGCATGGGTTTCCAGGGGAAAAAGTAGCCTCAGACGGGGAGAGAGATGGCCCTGCCCGGTCACATCCGGGGGAGGGCAGAGCAGGGCTCAAACTCTGGCTCTGAGTCTAAGGCTGCCCCTCCACATCCTGGCTGGCTCTTGTGTCAGCAGCTGGCAGATGACAGGAAGACTCCAGCTGATCACCCACCAATGCTCCAGCCCCGTGTGGTGGGCGAGGGGAGGTTGTTCCCAGACCAGCTTATGAAGACTCACATGACAGAGCCGGGCCTTCTGTAGGGCGGTGGCAGACAGTTGTGTCCACCACCGCTATGAGAGCAGGAAGCCAGCTCATCTTATTAGGGGAATCAGGGAAACCCTCCTGGAGGCGGTGGCACTAAAGCAGGCATTGATGTATGGGAAGAATCTTGGTGGGGAAAGGTGATGGGAGAAAGGGCATCATAGGCAGAAGGCACAGCACAGGCAGTAACTCCAAAGCAGAAGGGGCAGCATGCATTCGGTGGACAGTGAGTGACGCAGTGTGACTGTGGGAAGTGGAGTAAAGTTGTTGTAAGAAGTGAGATTAAGCAGGAAGATTTGGGCTTGGGGAGCTTCAAATGTCAGGCACAGATTTTTGGATTTAATTTGGTAGGTAATGGGAAAACAAGGTCCTCAGAGAGCAGGAACCACTTCTTAGTAATCCTTTCATCCGCAGTACCTAAAACAGTGTGGGGCATACCATTGGCTCAATTAAAATTCTTTTAGTGGGCACTGGATGGGTGGATGGATGAATGAATGAATGGATGGGTGGTTGGATGGATGGATGGATGGATGGATGGATGAATGAGTGTATGATAATGGTGATGAAAGTGGGGGGGTATAAATGGACAAATGGGTGATGGATGATGGGAAATGAATGGATAAATGGTTGAAGGGATAGGCAATGTACATATGGAGGGATAGAAGATGAAAAGATATAGCCATGGATGCATGCTGGGGTGAAAGGGTAGGAATTCATGCAATGGGTGGATGGATGGATGGATGGATGTGTGGGTGGGTGGGTGGATGAATGGGTGGGTGGGTAGATGGATGGATGGGTGGGTGGGTGGGTGGATGGATGGATGGGTAGATGGATGGATGGATGGGTAGATGGATGGGTTGGTGGGTGATGTATAGGTAGATGGATGGGTGGGTGGGTAGATGG
Organism: Tapirus indicus; assembly: GCA_031878705.1. NCBI lineage: Eukaryota > Metazoa > Chordata > Mammalia > Perissodactyla > Tapiridae > Tapirus > Tapirus indicus. The sequence goes on from CM062935.1 coordinate 2,850,768, forward strand.
ATGGGTAGATGAATGGGTGAATGGGTAGATGGATGGATGGGTGGATGACGAACAGGTGATGATGTGTGGATGGACAAATTGGCTGATGATAAGTGATGGCAGATGAATACATCAGTGATGATTTGATGGATGGGGGGATGGATGGATGTAAGTTGTGGATCCTGCAATTCCTAGAGCCAGCATAGAGGAGAAAAGTGGTAAATTCTTCCCAGTCTGTCACTTACTGGGGACAATCCCATCCTTTCCCATAAGGGGAGTTGGAGACCCCCCATTCAGATGCCACTTTCACCTCCACACTGCGTACTTTGGAGCCTGAATTCCTTCATAATTCTGTCCCCGTGTATTTAAGATTAATCCACAGTTAGTGTTCTAAATGTATTTTTTTTAAATCACTGAAATGCTGTCAGGAAAGTCACTTAAGGCTTGTGTGTGTGTGTGTGTGTGTGTGTGTGTGTGTGTGTGTTAGAGAGAGAGGGAGAAAGGGAGGTCGGCGGGGAGAGAGTGAGCTGTGGCCCCTGCCCCCCTCCTGGCAGCCCTGTCCCAGCACTGTCTCCCACTGGCTCAGGCCAGTCAGCTTTCTCTCTTGAGGGCCTACTGTGTGACATCAAAGCCACTGAAGCATGGTGCCACCTCCAGGAGCTCACCCTCTGGTCGGGGTGTACCCCTGGCCCCCAGGGTGGTGAGTGCCTCTTGGGGGGTGCACAGGTGCGGCACAGAGGGGATGGTGCCCTGTGAGCCCCGTCCTCAGCCAGCCTCTGGGGAGAAGGAAGAAGAACCGTCTGGGCTGGTGGGAAAGGTCCTGCGTGAGAAGCAGAAGTCGGCCTTCCAGGCGGAGGGACGATCTTGGAGCCAGATGAGGGTTTGAATCCCAGCTGCACCCCTTTGAGTCGGGGGACCCCTTCTCTTCTCTGCCGGGACGGCCTCGGCTCCCCGCTCCCCACTTGCGAGTTTGGCCTGGGGCCTGTCTGCGAGCAGACACCCACCTCTGTGCTTGGAACACTGCAGTGGTCAGCCGGTCAGGGCACTGAGCAAGGTCATGCACCACTGAGCCCTGAGTGGAAGAACCACAGAGCCGCAGAGCTGGATGGGGCGTCTTTGTGTCCTTGCGCCATGTCCCTGAGGGCCAGGAGAGGATCAGGGTGGGCCACAGACCCCCATGCTCTAGGAGGCCCCCAGGCCTCCCAGCCCGCTACAGGGCTGCCCTCAGCTTTCCACCAGTTCTCAGTCCCCTCTGCTGTCTTCTGGTGAGTGGCCTGGCTGGCCTGCAGCACAGCATGAGGCCTGGCTCCCCACCCTGTGGTCCCCACTGTCTTAACCCTGACGTTTAGCAGGCCCTCCTCCAGGCCTCCTCGGAGGCCCCCTGGTCCTACTGACATCCCTGGGGTGGGAGCGGAGGAGGCCCAGCCCAGATGGCTCCATCTTGCTGGGCTCCTGGGATTTCAGCAGAGAGAGGGATGGGTTAGCTGGTAACCCCAGAAAGGGAGTGGGTCCCAGGCAGACCCCAGAGCTCCTCAATCCTGGGCCCCTCTCCCCAAAGGGCTTACTAGTGACCCACAGCAAGTCTCCTCCTCGTGGGTCGGGGGGAGCCTTGTGCTCTCGCTGGAGGTTGGAGGGGCGCTGACCCCTGCGCATGCAGACCAGGTGCTGCTCAACACCCCTGACTCTGTTGACTTGGGGTGGGGGTGCCTTTCAGACCTGCAACACTGGCTGTGTCCCGGGTGGGCTTCCTCAGGGGTCCATGGAAGACAGAGAAGCCTGGGACCTGGGTTGGGACATATGTGTGAGTGAGGGAGCGAGTGTGAGTGTGTGAGAGTCTGTGACTGTGAGTGTGTATGTGAGTGTGGGTGTGTGAGTGAATGTGAGTGTGTGTGAATGTGACAGCATGTGTGTGAGAGTAAGTGTGTGAGTGTGAGGGTGTGTGACAGAGTATGTGAGTGTGCATGTGAGAGTGAGTGCAAGTGTGAGTGAATGTGTGAGTGTGAATGTGAGTGTGTGAGTGTGAGAGCAAGTGTGTGACTGTGAGTGTGTGAGGGTGTGACTGTGAGTGGAAGTGTGTGTGCACGTGAGTGAGTGTGAGTGTGAGTGTGTGAGTGAATGTGTGACTGTGAGTGTGAGGGTGAATGTGTGACTGAGAGTGAGTGTGAGTGAGTGTGCACGTGGGAGTGAGTGCAAGTGTGAGTGTGTGTGAATGTGAGTGTGTGAGAGTGAGTGTGAATGTGAGAGTGTGTGAGTGTGGGAGCAAGTGTGTGTGCTACGAGTGTGAATGTGAGGGTGTGACTGTGAGAGTATGTGAGTGTGCACATGAGAGTGAGTGTGTGTGAGAGTGAATGTGAGAATGTGTGAAAGTGAGAGTGTGAGTGTGTGTGAATGTGACAGTGTGTGTGTGTGTGTGACTGTGAGTGTGTGAGGGTGAGTGTGTGACAGAGTGAGTGTGCATGTGGAAGTGAGTGCAAGTGTGAGTGTGTGTGAATGTGAGTGTGAATGCGAGAGTGTGAGTGTGAGAGCAAGTGTGTGGCTGTGAGTGTGAATGTGAGGGTGTGACTGTGAGAGTATGTGTGTGCACGTGAGAGTGAGTGCGAGTGTGAGTGTGTGACTGAGAGTGAGTGTGAGAGTGAGTGTGCACATGGGAGTGAGTGCAAGTGTGTGTGAATGTGAGAGTAAGTGTGAATGCGAGAGTGTGAGAGCAAGTGTGTGACTGTGAGTGTGAATGTGAGGGTGTGACTGTAAGAGTATGTGAGTGTGAGAGTGAGTGTGCACGTGAGTGAATGTGTGAGTGTGAGTGTGTCAGTGTGTGTGAGTGTGAGTGTGAGGGCTCTGCTTGCCCCACATGAGGCTCCCCGAGGAGGGGCGTGCCAGGGTGGACTGCTCCGGACCACGCAGGGAAGGCAGCCTCCTCTCCAGCGGTGCCGGCCTGGCCCCGGGTGGCCCTGTGGCAGGTGCGGCCCCTCCTCGGCTGTGAGAGGAGAATGAGCACGGAGAGGTTGCCCGGCAGGAGAGGACCACAGCCGGGGCCAGGCCCGGCTTTCAGCGCCCTTGGTGAGCCAGCTCCTCTCTCCAAAATTCCTCCGTGTCCTGCGACCTCTGGGGTCCTGTGGGCCGGCACCCGCCCTTCCCGCTGACAGCGGCCGGAGGAGAGGGTGCCAGCTGGCCGTGCGCTGGTGGGGCAGCAGGGATGTTGGATCTGCACGGGGCTGTGGTGTAACTGTGTTAATTAAAGTTTGATGGAGTTGGTAGCAGCCAGCGTGTGGGAGGGAGCGGGTCCAGGTTTGGGGCAGCGGTGCTTTAGCCTGTGAGTCACTGGCCAAGACCCTTGGGGCTGGGGAATGGCCGTGTCTGGCTACTGGAAACAAAGCAACCCCGGCATTTCCCTGAGCCGCTGGCCGGGAGGGACGCAGTGCCACCTCCGTCTGCCCCAGAGAGCCTTCCTGTGCCCTCCTGCGGGGCGTGCGCCCTGCTGCCCTGCCGTCCGAGCTCATCAGGCCCTCCCCCCCACCGTCTTTGCTGCAGATCGTCCCTGCCCACCTGCGCCTGCCTAGAGCACCCAGGGGCCCCTCACTCAGCAACGTGGCTCCTGCTGGCCTCTGTGTGCCCAGCTCTCTCTGCCTGCCCTGCGCACGCGCATCCCAGAGCGGGGACGGCTCAGGGTCTCAGTGCACACCATCTCCTCATGTGGATCCTCTCCTCGCCTGCCTCCTGCTCATACCTCAGCCCCTCTCCCTGCACAGCTCAGGGGTGGCGAATGGATTGTTCCCCGTGGGCCAGTTGATCAATAGCGGCTGGCTGCAGAGCTGTGCTGAGATAGATCCTGAGGCTGCGTCTGGGCTCAGCGGGAGCCTCCATTTGCAGTGTCTGCAGGGGAAAGGTAGAAAGCAGGGGGCAGTCCCCGTCTTACCTCCACCTTCTCCAGTCCCTTCCCCTTCCACCCTTCCCAGGATTGAGGGATCCTTCAGAAGATGCTCCTGAGTCCAACAGGCACTTCTATTTGCAGAAGCCAACACCCCTGGAGAAAGGAGAAGCAGCCCAGGGCTCCACGTGGGTGTGAGGGTACAGGCAGGTGGGCAGGGACCCCTCGCTCAGGACGGCCCCTGTGTGAGGGCCCCTGGCGCTTCATTCATGTTGTAGCTCAAAACCTTCTCTCTGGGTCTCTGGCCCAAGCCCCAAACACATCTGGCCACATCTGAAGATCTTCTGAAGAAGGGAGAACGAAGACCCACTCTCCCCTGGCACGGGGCACACTGGCTCTCCCCCTCCTTCCCTCCCTCTCCTCCCCCACCCTTCTCTGTTTCTCAAAGAGACATGCAGCTTGGGTGTCCAAGGGCTGTGTTTGGCCTCAGATATGGTGTTAGTGGCTGGCAGAGTGACTTTCACCAATTAAAACGTTCATATGTTCAGGGAATGGACTCCCTCAGCCCTCACTCCTCCCTGTTGTCTTTCTCCAGCCAGCTCACACCTTAATATCACTGTCTGGTCCCTGGTGTCTGGGCTTCTGTCGCCCTGGCGTGACTCTCAAGGAGCACAGACGGGAGACTCAGAGGAGAATAATGGGGGCGTCACTGGAGGGGATGCAGGGAGCAGGCAGCTGGCGGCCCCTCCTCCCTGGGGAAGGTCCCCGGAAAGGGGCCGCCTGTGCCAGACCCTAAACCAGATTGAGCGCTTCCAGAGGAGGAGGCATGGGGGTGCTTGGGGGACAGCCAGTGGCCCCAGTCATGGGTTGACTTGTGTCCCCCAGAAATACCTGTTGAAGTCGTCACCCCCAGAACCTGTGAAGGTGACCTTATTTGGAAAAAACATCTTTGCAGATGTGATGGGGGAAAGATGAGGTCATGCTGGATGCAATGACTAGTGTCCTATAAGAGGATGACATCTGGACACAGGTGGGGAGAGCACTGTATAAAGATGGAGGCAGACTGGACGGATGTGTCTGCAAGCCGAGGGGTGCCGAGGATGGCCTGCAGCCACCAGCAGCTGGGAGAGGGGCCTGGGACCGATTCTCCTGCAGGGCCTCCAGAGGGAGGCCATACCTGGACTGTGGACTTTCGGCCTCCAGAACTGAGAGAGAATTGACTTCTGTGGCTTTAAGCCCCCCAGTCTGTGGAGCTCTGTTATGGCAGCCGCAGGGGATGAGCACAGCCCCCACGGCCACGGCGAGCACCCCCAGGTCTGCCAGAGCCGGGGCCCATGTGCCATCTGGCCTTCGCCCTCTTCCAGTCACTTTGACCAGCAGGACCACTGCCATTGCCACAGCCTGTCACCGCCACTGCCGTCACCTCCCTCTCTCGTGCTCAGTGACTGTGCTGCTGCTTTTTGCCCTGGGCTGGGCTTTTTGTAGCTCACGTAATCCCCATGGCGGCTTCTGAGAAAGGACGATGGTCTCCATTTCCTGCCATCGTTCTGCTGCCAAGAGGCACTGTTGATGCCCGGTCCTCCAGTCCCCCCCCAGCCACCTCCCCCGGGGGAACCGCTCCCCTGGGCTGGGACGGCGCTGACGGGAGCGTGTGGAGTCGCCCATGTGTGCGGGCACTGGGCAACGGCTGCCGCGGGGAGACAGCATCCATTTGCCGCGTGGAGTCGGCGCCCTTTGTTCTCAGGGGAGATACATGCCCAGATGTGACAGCGCAATATGATTTCGCCGGACAGCTCCCTCGGATCCCCAGATAAGCTGTCGATTGGACTGCTCCTCCAGCCACTCGCTATCTGGTTTTATTTCGCCGTAATCGTGGGGAAGATGCAGTTGGTAACAACCCGTGACAGCGGCTCTATTGATATTCCGAGTCTTGAGGGGAGAGAGAAGAAAAAAAATAAACACGATAAAAGTATGACTGAGATTCCTAGTTGTCTGGTGGCGATCCGCACTGAGACAGGCCGTAGAGAGAGCTGCTCCCAGCAGCAGGCTGCAGAGAGGCTGGTGCTTCAGAGCGGCGCGGCTGGCCTGGGAGGGGCTGGCTTCCTCTGTGAGGGCCAGGGGACAGCCCCAGGGCCAGTGAGGACTTCTGGAGCCGTTGGTCAGGGGCTTGGAAGGTTCCCAGCTTGGGAGGGCAGATGGAAACTGCTTTGGAACTATTTATTTATTTATACTCCACCGTGTTCCAGAAAGGACTTAAAAAGACTTAGAAATTGCTTTGTGTAAGAAGCTCCTGGTAATCCTCTTCCCCAGGCGGGTGCAGTAGATTCTCTGGCATCAGAGTGTCGGGTGGGGGAGGCTGAGCCAGGGTCAGACCCTGGCTGTCATGTTGGAAACAGAGAACCCGGCTCCCACTGAGGTGAAGTGACTTGCCCAATGTCACGTGATAATAGGGTAGAAAAACCAAGACTGAAAATCACTCATTCACCCATTCACTCACTCACTCATTCATTCATTCATTCATTCGAGTCCTGCATCTTGGTGAACTTTTATTCATCAGAAGAAAGCAAGAAGACCAGGCACAAACTGGGAGAACACACTTGCTGCAGACGCATCCAGATCAGTGTGGGGAAAGCGCAGACAGCCTCACACCGAGAACCCAGTAGAACAAAGGGCAAAATCAGAATCTGCAGCCGCATGGAGGGGAAACCCGCGCGGCCAGGAGAGGTGCGCCCACCATGAGCCATCAGGTCAAAGTCACCAGGGATACGATTATGTCTGTTTACTCAGCAAAATCCCAAATTGGAAGTGAGGCTCCCCTTAGGTGGGAGAGCAGGCAGGGCACACAGGAGATGGCAGGTGAACGAGGCACAGTGGCAGCTCTGCCCTGCAGCGCTAGGGCTTACGAGCAATAACACACTGGGTGAGCCAGGGTATTCGTTCCCTGGGGCCCGCGTAACAAAGTGCCACGAGCCGGGAGCTTAAAACACCAGAAATCCATCCTCTGCCGGTTTTGGAGGCCAGCGGTCTGTCTCCTCTGGAGGCTCCAGGGGCTTCTTCCCCCTCTTCAGCGTCTGGTGGCCCCAGGGGTTTCCTGGCTGTGGCAGTGTCACTCGCGTCTGTGTTTGTCTTCACACAGCCTCCCCGCTGTGTCTGCGTCCTCTTCTCTTCTGGGTCTTATAAGGACAGCGGCCGCTGGCTGTAGGGCCCGACCTAAATTCAGAATGATCTCATCTGGAGACCCGTAACTACATCTGCAAAGACCCTTTTTCCAAATAAGGAAACGTCCACAGTTTCTGGGGTGCAGGATATGGACATGTCTTTTGGGGCCTATTCAACCCCCTACAGGGAGTAGGTAAGAAAAGGGAGGTGGACTGGGCGTGGCAGTGACGAAGACGGGTCGGGGTGCGAGTATTAGGATTAATCTGGGGTCCTTTAAACAAGAGCAACCATGAAATGCAGACTGTTTATGTGTCCCAGACTACCCCGCCAGGTGGGGCCCACGGGGGTGTGAGGATGCTGCCCTCCTAAGGGGCTACAACCGAATACCCACCTGCCCCGCCCCAGCTCAAGACCACCCACCTAACCGGAGGTGGAGCTGAGGCTGAAGCCGGGTCTGTAGGGTCCCAGATCTCAGGGGCTCCCGCTCCACCAGAGGGCCTCTGCTCATGGTAGCACATGGCCCTGCCTGGGGGGCCTTCTCCTTCAGTGGGGTGTGTGTGTGCCTGTGTATTGTGTGGACGTGTGTGTGCATGTGTGTACACGTGCACGTGTGTCATGTGACGCTCACAGACAACTCATCAAGATTCTTGGCGTAGTGAAGGAGGTCTTAACTGGAGACACCAGGGCCCCCGGCAGTATCTCGAGAGAGCCGAGGTGCAGGGCGGCTGAGTGTGGCTCCGTCTGCGGTGGGCACGCAGCCTCCTGACCCTGGGCAGCGCTCGCTCCCCAGCCCTGCTTCCTTCTTCTGCCTCCTCGTTTATATTTCTTTGTTCTACTTTATGTATCTTCATAAGCTGCCTTAAATCCTTTTTGAACAAGGCAGGGCATAAATAGATAAATAAAACCCCATGCTTCCAATTTTAAAGCATCTTTCCCAGGGCCCCACTCGTTCCGGGAGAGACCCATTTATAACCCTTTGACAACTCCCATCCAGGCCCCGGGCACTCCGGGCTCAGAAAAATGAGCTGGTTCAGGAGCCGGGTTTCGTGGTCCACTAACATTTACAAAGCGTTTGCCATGTCCCCTCTCGATGCCATGGAGGAGAGGCAGTCCACGGCGGCACTGCCCCATCCTGCAGCTGGGGATGGAGGACTCTGGAGCCAGGGCCTGGGAGGTCCCGGGTTGACCAGCATCGCCTGCACCACTGGCTTTGCCTGAGTGGAAGGGCACGGGGCTTGACGGGCAGCCGGCGACTCACACACTGTAGAGATTCCAGACACATAGTCCCTCCCCCCGCAAGAAGCAGCTAGCGTTTATTGAGTACCTGCCATGTGCGATGTACTAGGTGGGCACACTGCAGAAACCGTATCATAGAAACATTTGTTTGAATTGTTTGCTGCCTTCAAGCAACCACCTGCCTTTAGAGCTCCTTCGAATGGGGATGCAGTTTTGCATGCTAGGGGCCGGGGGCTCCGTGCAGAGAAGACATCAATGGGTGCTTGCTATTGATTGATCGATTGATTGAGAAGCCCAGAAAGTCACACCGTTGAGTAGAGGTGGACTAAAAGATGACCAAGTCTGCTTCTCCATCAAATAGACGAGGGTGTGTGCGAGGGGGGGTTGGGGGCAGCAGAGTGGAACACTGGGCATCCGGATGGGGTCATCGTCATCTTCACACTGAGGCTCCTTTTGTTATGAAAATAGCCGGAGTGTGAGTGTGTGTGTGTGTGCACGCGCGTTGAAGGTGGTTGTGTAATACCGTCTCAGTCCACCATGACTACAGATCATTCCGTCTCCTCCCTCTTTCTCAGCGCGTCCCCAGTTTGGTGGATCATATTTCAGAGGTCGGAGGAATCCTGGAATCGATCACGGGGCCCAAGGTCCTTCCCTGTGATGAATGACTCTCTTCTGTGCAGGTATCCCCCCAGCCCTGCCTCCCCGGCCTGTGTCCACAGTGTGATGTCAGAATCAGAATAGTCTTGCTTTGGGCGAGTGATAGAGATAAGACATCAGGGGCCTGGGAGCAGTCGAATGCGCCCACCGTATTTCAAGTACAACCACACAATTTATTGCAGGGCACACACATATTTTAGCCATATGGGCTTCTATTTCATGGGCCGGAGCCACGGCTGTCGGCCCTGTCGTGGCTGGACACATACTTGGTTACACTTGGCTGAAGGTGCCAGGGATGAAGAGATTGAATTCTTTGACATGTGAGGCTTTGCCAGAGCTCAGCGAATGCCCACTGATGAAGTAATTGAGAAGGTGGATGTGTGGGTCGTAGGTGGACATGGGTTTTGGTCAATTGGGCTGCCCATGAAATTGACCTTGGTGCTGTAGAAAGAACACAGGGTATGAGGTTTGACGTTGGGCTCCATCCCGACCCTAGTGTACCTGGCTTTGGTGCCTAGGGGGTATTTAATCGATTTCTGTACCCCTCAGTTTCATCGCCTGTGAAAATGGGGTCACGGTGACGACTCCTGTGTCTTGTCCACTTAATGATGCTGCTGCAAGGACTGAATGTTGTAAAGCACGAAATGCTGGAGAGATGTAAGTGGTTAACATGGGGTCATCTTCTCCAAAGTTATTTCTAATCATCTTTTATGCAGGATGAGGAATAATGGATGCCAATTTAAAAATCCACATGCATTCATCATATTAGCGCATGAAATAAATTAGTGAGAAAAGCAGGGAGCTAGGGTTTGGGCGAGTGGGGTCTGATGCTTCCCTGCCAGTTATGACGTGGGCAAGACTTAAAATGCCTGTGGACCCCACTTTCCTCACCTGTGAAGAGAGGGGTGAGCTCAGTGGCCGTGGGCTTCAGGCCCATCAGCCTTGCACGGAAGGGATTCCACATTCATCTCGTGGGACAGTCTGCATTCTTCCACTTGAATGGAGAGCCCAGGGAATCTGGCTCCAGACACCTTTCCAGCATCACCTCCAATTTATCCCCCTATACTTACCTCTACCGGGGACCCGCAAGACTGATCACCGCCGTTTCCAGACCCTGCCCCAGCCCTCTCACCTGGAGCAACGGGAGGATAAGCTATCTTGTGGTGTGAACTGAGGATGACAAAGTGCCGGCAGGGTGCCTGGAGCAGATCACAACGTGTAAGCGAGAGTTGCTGCCGCAAACAGGGCTTCTGCCTGTCTTATTATCAGCAAGGACACGACTGACAAGCTGTGGAGAAATGTGCAGATGCCGGTCACCCCTGGGAGGCTGGGGTACAGAGAAGGGCGTGAGCAAAGGATGAGGCTGGTTGAGTCCAGGCTGGACCACCGATTGGCTGCGCAGCCTTTGGAAAACTTCCTAGACTCTCTGAGCCCTGGTGTCTTGTCTCGAAAATGGGTGTAGTGGGTGGAATTATGTCCCCCAAAATACGCCCAAGTCCTGACCCCCGGTTCCTGGGAATGTGACCCTCCTTATCTGGAGATAGGTCTTTGTAGACGTAATCGAGTTAAGAAGAGGTCACACTGGCGTAGGGTGGACGCTAATCCAGTGACTGGTGTCCCTATAAGAGGAGGGGGATTTGGACCCAGACACACACAGGAGAGAAGGCCGTGTGAAGACAGAGGCAAAGATGGGAGTGGGGCGTCTATAAGCCGAAGGAGGCCGAGGACTGTCTCCCAGCTGCTCGAGAGATGCCCAGAGCAGACTCTCCCTTGGAGCCTCTGGAAGGAACCGAACCTGCTGACACCTCGATTTCACACTTCTGCCCTCCAGACCCGTGAGAAAATCCATTTCTATTGTTTTAAGTCACCCAATTTGTGCTCTTTGTTATGGCAGGCCTAGGAAATTAATTCGTGGGCTACAAACCCCAGCCTGGCAGGGATCTGCGATGAGGACCGAGTGGGATGCTGCAGGTGACGTGCTCGCCCGGGCCCTGTGCACGGCACGCACCCGACCCGGGTCACATAGATGTTCTGATTGGAAGGGGAAGCTCGTGATGGTAATTTCACCCTCAGCAGCCCGGCTGGGCGTCCTCCCGGGTCTGCAAGGCCACAGATGCTTTGAGGGAGGGGCTGCTCTAAATCCCTTTCCAGCGGGTGGTCTTCGGAAGGAGAACAGAGGGGGCTCAGCCAGAGCACAGCCTCCCTCCCTCCTTGATGCGTCTCGTTGCCATTTACCCATGACGATTCGGTCCCTCACATGGACTCTGGGTCAGAGGTAACACAGGCGCAGGGAGAGAAAGGTGCGGTGTGGGCTCAGTGTAGCTGGGTCACAGATGTGGAAGCAGTGACCTTTCCGTGACGTGCCAAGTGCAGTCCCTGAGGCCTCCTGAGTGCGAGAGGAGGGCTGTGGGAGCTCGAGTGCCAGGCCAGCGTCCCCGCAAGACGGCAGGGGGTGTGGACAGGCGGGTGTGGCTGAGGAGGGCGTGGCACTGGAGCAACCTGGGAGGAGGGGACAAGATGCAGTGGGTGCAGGAGCTTCGGGCTCAGCCGTGGGTGCAGAGTTGGGGTGTGTGTCCCCGAGGCCCTTGCTCCACGCGAGGAGCTGGGGCTTTATCCTGGGAGTGAGGAGTTCCCAACCTGGATGGCCATCAATTAACTGGGAGCTTTAGGAAGGCAGATGCCCCGGCCTCCCCAGATGACTTCCCGTTCTGCAGGCAATTCTGCCGTCAGCCGAAGTCGAGGACCACCCACGGAGGGTGCCAGTCTTCGAGGCTCTTTAAGCCCTGGTCACGGGGCATGGGATGTGGCCCGACTTGCACTTTAGAGAGAAGCATCTGGGGCATTACAGGGGGTGCAGAGAGACAAGAACAGAAGGAGGAGGACCGTCGGGAGGATGTCTCCAAGTCCAGGAAAGAGGGGGAGTGATGGGGACCCGGGCTTGGAACCTGGAGTCAAGACACGGAGCTCAGACTTGGAACTCGGACTTAAAGTAGCGATTAGAACTGTGACTGCAAACTCCACGCCGAGGGATCCTGTCTGTTTTCTTCACGGATACAAGCTGAGCCCACAACAGTGCCTGACGAGGCAGACCCAGGCCAGAATTGTTGAACAACGTAGATGTGGAACCGCCAGGACCGAGGCGGTGGGTTCAGACACGGAGACAAAGGGGAGCAACCCGGCCTCTTCGCTTCCTGCAACAGCACAGGCAAGAGGCAGAGAGGGCTGCTGGCTCCAGTCATTCCCGTTTCCCCACAGAAAGGCACCGAGGATTCTCGGCGGCCTCTCTGCTCTCCGCCCACGAGACGCCGGCAGCGCCCTCCCTCCAGCTGTGACAGCCCACGGTGTCTCGGACCTTGCCAGATGTTGTGTGGGGGCCACAGTCAGCCCAGGTTGAGAAAGACTGACTCAGACCAACGACGAGCCATAGTGACACTGATGCTTGGAACAGGTCCCGTGTGACCCGTGTGCCTCCGTAACTCCCGATGGCAATTGTCACAAACGTGCTGCCGCCTGCCGCCTCAGAAGTGGAGGGCGTGGCCCATGCCCCGCTTGTGGGCGCATCCTGATTGGGAATGAGTGGTCCTGGGTGGGCTGTGGAAAAGCCACGGCCTCAGGATGTCCCCCGGGGTCCGGAAAGAGTCTCCCCACATCCCACAGTGGGGCTTCCCACACTGTGTCCTGAAGTGTTCCTCCTGACTTTCTTCTTTACTGTCAGACTTTTGATTTCTAATTCTGTCACCTGTCTCCCATGACCTGACTTTGCTGTCTGTGATGACTGCGGGGTAAACGGGAGGCCGCAGAGCAGCGTGGAAGCCGAGGACGATGCGTGTGAGACCCGCAGGGCAGCATGCTCCAGGCTCCGCGGCGACGCTCCCACCTCACCACCTCTTCTGGCCCCGCACGTGGTGGTGGGAGAGGCGGCAGAGGCGAGGCCTGTGGAGAAGGACCCCTAGACAAAGCTCCCGACCGTCAACAGCGCAATCCAAATGTGCACGCCGGTTTCCTAACCACCACGGCCGTGCCCGCCAGAGTCCTTTGAAACTCGTGGGTGCAGCGAACACGGCCTTGTCTCCCTGCCCTTCAGGAGGGGTGGGGTGGAACATTTGGAAGTTTCTTTCTATGAGGCAGACGCCCGTTCTCAAGTGCTGGGTGACAGTAACGGATCTGGGAAAACTGCCGCAGGGGAATTCTTTCTTTCCACTCTCTAAGCAGAAGGTAACATTTGCTCGTTCTGTTCAGGTTAAATTACCATATTAATTATTCAAGAGACTTAATGCGATCAAACTAGGATCTGTGTACCGGATCCAGGTGGGAACCGGAAGCAAAATCGATGGGTCCAAAGGCCTTGGCAGCTGATGTGTAATTAAGTCTCCTGCCCCTTGAAGTTCAACTGGGAAAGAACAAACAGATTACAAGATACTCAGATGAGACAGAAGAGAGAGAGAGAGACAGACAGATAAATCGAGAGAGAGAGAACGGCAGACAGATGTAGATAGGCAGACAGATGATGGATAGATGACAGAGAGAGATGATAGATAAACAGACAGACAGAGACAGAGAGAGACAGAGAGAGCACTGGGGACCAAGTCCAGCCGTGTCTCTCTCTGTCCTGAGACCCGGCTCAGCTGCAGCTGTCCTGTGTCAGGAGTCACTGCACTAATCGGGTTTAGAAGTGACCACGATTTCATGCGTCTTTCAGCGTGACCCTGAGGGGAGGTGCCGCCCCTGCAGTGTACCGGGATGGGTGTCATGCCGCCTATTTATATCCAAATCAATTCTAAGTCGGTCACAGGACTCTGCCTAATCGAATCTGTTGTCCTTCACACACTGATGAGACACCCGACCCCTGTCCTCCCAGGGGAGTCCGGACCCTTCTCCTCGTGACCAAGGAGCGGACAGAACACAGCAAATGCTGCGGTCTGCTCAGTCTGGGGTGGGCTTGTTACAGATTCTGTGCTCTTCTGACGGCCTGACACGTTCATTAATTAACAGCAGTGCGAAGAGCCCCAGGCTGACCGGTGCTAGAGAGGCCTGAGAGTACCCCGCCCGGCCGTGTGACTTCCAGCTGGTCACTAAACCACCCTCAGGAGCTTGGGTGTCCTTTGTGGAAGGTGGGGGTCCTAACGGTCACGGTGTCTGCTGCGCTGGCACGGCAGGAGGCGATGGAGCACATGCTGCCCTTGAAGGGTGAGCCTGGAGAGGCTGTTCCAGTCCACTCAGAGGCTGGACCAGAAAGCCCGCTCCACGTGCTGGGCTGGCCTTGCTCTGGCTCACAGCGGCCGGCACTGGGGGCCTCTCGGGGACGCTCGTCTGCAGCTGACCCAAACCACAGGGCTTGTCCCCCTGGGGTCTCACTCTGGTCAATTGCTTCCCTAAAGCCCCTGCTCCTGTCTGGGAGGCAGGGACTCCGTGCAGGGGGCCTGTGCGCGTCCCTCCTTCCTTTGTCAACCTTTCTGAGCATGTGCCAACCTCCAAGCTAACCACTGGGGAGGGAGACCCCAAAACGCAGCGCCCCCAGGACCCCCATGACCTCAGGGGCTGACCATGGTCCAAGGCTGTGGAGCGGGTGGCGGGCACAGCTCGGGGTGTCCACACTGGGGCTCCCGAGGAGGCCCCTCCAGCCCCGTGGGGAACCCTCCCTCCTTGCTCTCTGTTTCTCGCCTCTCCCTCGTCATTCCTCCTGAGCCGTCCGTCCCGGGGCGCTGCTTTGGCAGCTGTAGAGATGACGTCCGCAGCCTCTGGGATCCTCAGGAACGTGGTTCGGGATCAGCAGCCCCAGGTTCGAACCTGCGCCTGTGCGGCCTCCTGGCTCACCTTTTCCAGCCGTGGATCTCCTCTGTAAACGGGATAGTGAACGAGCTCACCTCGGGGAGCTGTGGGGGTGTGAACAGCGAAAGTAACAGCAGCAACAATCACCAACACCTGGGGCCTTAGCACAACGCCCAGCAGAGGACGTGCTCCACAGTTGACAATTATCGTCCTTATTCTCACAAATATCAGCATATAATTCATTCAGGCTCAGGAACTCACCTATTTGCAGCAAACTCGCACCTGCTGTGTGTCCCTCTGTGAGAGCCATGGGGACATCGGCGTACGAAAGACCTGGGGGTTTAACTGGAAGTCGATCCAGGACAAGGGAGGCCCAGGCCCCAGACCCACCTGAGCAGCAAAATCACGGAATCACGAGGAAGGTTTAAAAGCGGAGGCGGCTTGTTGGCCCTCTCGGTAGCAGAGGACACCGCCCCCCCTGCCCACTCACTCCGGCCTGCACCCCCTCACCGCACCTTGGGCTGGGGGGAGGAGAGGTTTAGAGAAGGGAGTTAACCCCAGGTGATGGCGGTGTAGGCAGTAGAGCTGGGATGTGGACCCGGTGGTCACACTGGAAACCCCTTGCTTTAGTGACACAGGCTCCGTGGGTGGGACCCGGCCCCTGGGGCTGACAAAACGCCCAGGACAGGCACCCACGGGGTGAGCGGGGGCAGGCCCGAGGCAGGGAGCATCTTGGCCAAGGGGAGCGCCCCAGGTCTGAAGGACGGGGGAGCTGGTGCCCTGCCCACTGGGAGCTGTGAATTGGCAGTTACGTTTTTCCAAATCTGGGTTACATAAGGCAGCCTTTGAACATAACCGAAGCCTGCAGACTTCACCCCTCATCCGTGATGTTCTGTGTTATTTCCATGTTAATTAGAAACAGTTGATGACGCTTCTCTCTCATCCCTTCTCGTATCCCTCGCTCCGTGCTTTAGAGAACGCACTGCTCTCCTGGGCCCCCTGGGGGCTTGCTGAGAGGACAGCCAGTCTCACCCACTGCAGTTCCCACTGCCGCAGGGGCACTGGGAGCACACACGGCCCTGGGGGGAAGCAGGAAGCAGGAGAGTGGGGAGTTACACTGTGTGGTCCTTGGAAGATGCACTGTGGTTCCCCACTCTCTTGTGCTTCACTGAGTTCCTGAAAAATGTCCCCTGGGGACTGCATGAGAAGGTACATGTTTGTTCTGGCAGGTACCTACCACGAATGCCCTGAATCCAGGGGACTTGGCCTGTACAACTTGGAAGGTAACCAGCTAACCACACTTTTCCTCTTTTTTTCCTAGCACCAGCCATACACAGCCAGTAAAAGACACTCCCTGTGTCAGAGACTGCCAGGAATTCACCAAAAACCTATTTCCTCTCTTTCCAGGCATGTGGCCAGAGCACATTTCCCAGGCTCCTTTGCCGTAGGTGGGGCCGGGTGACTGTTCCAGGCAGCAGGGTGAGAGGAAGGAAGGGGCATCGCTTTGGGGCCCCGGCTCTCCCCTTCCTCCGGCTGGACGCAGACCTTGTAAGACCCTGGGGTGGCAGAGCCACAGGACGAGGGAAGGTAGTGGGGATTGCCCCTGAGTCCCCGCGAGAGCTGCCTGCCGAGCTTGCCTCGAAGGGCTATGTGAGAAATCTGTTCCCACACGGTCGAGCCATCGTACCCGTGCGGGTCTGTCTGTTCTCTGCGGAGCCACTCCCACATGCTAGACACTGGGCCGGGGGCTGGGACAGCTGTGGCAGGGGCACAGCGGACCCTGTCCTCATGGAGATTAGCACGGGGGCAGACAGATCATCGAAAGTCACCCCCGCAAGTAAATTACCTGGAGGAAACAGACGGGGCGGCGATGGAGGCGGAGGACCCCATCTGGTTGGGGGGCTCAGAAGTGGGGCGTTCCCACTGAGGTCTGAGGATGGGGCAGATCAGGCACCTGGAGTGTGCGTGGAAGAGCATTCCAGCAGAAGGAATGGCGAGTGCAGCGGCCTGGAGGCAGGAATAAGCTTGGCAGGCTCAGGGGTCAGAGAGGAGGGCAGTGTGGCTGCAGCCGGGAGGGATGGTGGAGGAGACGGGTCAGGCTGGCCACGGCGCAGTCCTCCCCTCAGGCCCACGGACAGTGCATCTCTGAGTGCTGAGCTCTGAGCCCCTAGAGGAGCGTTGGGATGTGGGGGGGGGGGAGCTGTGAGCATGGGAAGAGGTGCAGGACACGCCCAGCCCGGCTGATGCTGCCTCTGCCCTCACGTCCACCCTTCGTCTGAGCACTCCCTCTGGCACGGCCCGGACTTGCCCAGCACTGCCCGCGGGCCAGGCACTAGTTCGGCCGCAGGAGTGCCAGGCATGAGGTCTGAAGTCAGCTCTGCCTCTTGCTCGACCGGACAGGCTCTAACTCTTCCTGAGCCCACCGTGGCTTCCCACCCCTCCTGGGGTAAACCCCCACCCAGCAGCTTAGGTTGGGGACCACGGGATGGTGTCTGTGAAGCACACGGCACAGCGCATGGCACAGAGGGGCTCTCTCCACCCGTGACCCCCCTCCCCTTCCTCCGGGTCCCCCTCTCCTGGGAGGGGTCGCAGATGCTGGTGTGGGATCCCGCCTGAAGCCGTGGCCTGAGGACAACCAATGACTCCAATAATTGCAGCCTTTCCAGCCGCGAGCAGTGATGAATGGGCCCAGAATCCGCGGCGCTTCAGGAATCGATACTGTAATATCTTTATATGAGTGTGGAAGGGAAAAACGGGGTCACGGGAACACACCCTGTGAACTCTCCCGCAGCATCTGTGGAGATAACAGCTGGGGCTGTCGGACTACTAGGAACTCCTGAGCTCTCGCCCGGGAGGGAGGGTGTGGAGGGAGAGAGATCAACATCAGGGCACGGAGACACTGGGGCCCAGCACTGCCCCGAGCTGTGTGGCCTCAGCTTTGCTCAGGGTCTCTGGTCCCTGGCTGTCACAATGGAGGATGTGAAGCGCTACATAAAGTGCCACATGGCTTGCACATGTATAAAGTTGTAGGATAGAATGTGGAGCCAGAGCACTGGGAAATGCCCCAGCGCTGGGACGTGCTCTGAAGCTTCTGGGAGTCTTCAGACAGAGTGATGAGACCTCAGCCATCCGACCTGGTCCCACTCTGTGACAGGCGACATTGCTGATTCCCGAGAGATAAGTCAAATCCTCGAGGTCGCGCCTTAAGTTGGGGTCAGGATCATTTTCCAGAACGGTGGTTCTGAGCTTCGCTTTGCCCACCAAGAGGATTAAGGAGACAGCGGCTTTGCTCTGAGTCACGTGGGAAGTGCCCTGCCCAACGGACGTGGGAGAAGGGAGCGGGAGGGGCCCCGGGCTGGGAGGCTCTGCTCGTGGTCCACCTGTGACTCCAGGAGGAGAACCAAATTCTCTCCTGTCGTGGCAAACGTCCATCCATCTCCTTTCTTTTCAGAGCACCTCTGGTGAGAAATTGACTTACCTGCCATTGTACTGAGACAGAAATAAATGACACTGTTTTCTGGCTCATCTTGGGAGCAATGTTTTCTTCTTTAAAAAAGAAGCATCACTGTCTCTTCCTGTTTGCTCAGCTGCGTGGGTCACTCATTTGTCCAGATAAGTCCTCCGAGATCCGATGTCTTGAGCTCTCCTGGCCCCGAGAGTTATCAGGGGCCACCCCCACCCATCTGCCCGTCAGTGACGCACTCTGAATCCCCCTCTGGGGCAGAGCCTGGGCTCCAGTGGAGGGGAGAGCATGCGGTGCCCTCCATCGAGGAGGCAGTAGCCGGCCTGACCATGAAGATACAGCCCCAACCTCAGGGCCTCATCCAGTCTGATGGGGGAGACAGTTCCTGACATGCTGGACAGAAGGAAGAGACATAGCCCCCGATCTCCCTGTCAGATGGGAGATCTACTACTGGTCAGATGAGGGACACATGGCCTCCCAAATCAGCTGGTCAGGTTGGGGAGACATGCTTTCAGTTCTGCAAGGTCCCCTGGTCGGATGAGGAAGGCAAGGTTCTTTCCTCTGGGAGCCCCTAGCCTTCCAGGGAAACCAGAGCCTCTGGGGGGTTGCACAGCTTCACAGAGACTGGAGACACAGGCTCCCTGTGCTCCAGGCGCCCCGCACTCTGAGGGGCAGGTCAGGGAGACCATCAAGGCAGGTGAAGTCACCGCTCCAAAGACGGCTGGCACATGCCAGGG
The DNA here is from genome assembly GCA_031878705.1 of Tapirus indicus. NCBI lineage: Eukaryota > Metazoa > Chordata > Mammalia > Perissodactyla > Tapiridae > Tapirus > Tapirus indicus. The sequence continues at coordinate 2,869,633 of CM062935.1, forward strand.
CCCTGGGGGTGGTTGGCTGATTTGGTTTTATTGACTCTGGAAGGAGCTGACAGGAAATCAGCCAACTGGCTGAAGGGGGAGCAGATGGTCAGCTGTCCAGATGTTCTCAGTCACCCTCTCGCTGAGTAGCACACATGGCAAATGCCTGAGGGTGGGCTTGGCATCCTTCCAGTTCCTACCTGGGCTCTAGCTGGGCTCCCAGGCTGACCAGGCAGGCCCAGGGACCAGGAGGCACCATGAAGACAGCGATGTGAGAAGCGGGGACCGGGTGGGGGCGTGGGGCTTGAGGGAGACCTATGTAGTATCTTCAACCTGCATGGGCTCTGCCTGGGGCGTCCCAGAACCCAACTCCCCCACGCAGCCCCTTTTGACACCCCAGAAGACCCATCCCTGGAGAGCACAGGCACTGACGTCCCTCCAGGACTTAGGTGCGAGCCGTGACCTCCCCTTGATCCTGAGGCCTGGGACCCCAACAGGCTTCCGGGCCTGCCTCACGGGAACCTCTGTGGTTGCTGGACGGTCAGGGGCAGGAGAGACGCAGAGCGCCAGGGCGACGGTCAGGCTGCCCGCTGAGCTCTCCGTGGTGCTGAAACCGTCCGCAGCCACATTCCCGGGCGGTGGGCCTCTGTGTCACAATTTTCCTCCGGATCAGAGTGGACAGCTGTCTACCTGTGGTTGTAGGGCAGACAGCTTGTAGGACTTCCTGCCCAGCAGTGACTTCCTCGCCGTCCCACAGCCTGTCATTAGCGTGCACACATCTGTGCACTGGAACATGAGGTCATCAGGTCAAAGACCCTGGTCCATTTTCTCTGTACCCTGCACAGGCCCTTACGCAGTGTCCTGAGCCTACAGAGCTTGCTTAGACCTGAATTTTTGGGTGAGTGGGGAGAGATTATACAGATCCTACCTGGGCCTCGGGCTCCATTTGCTGCCCAGGCCAGGGGGAGGAGAATGGGGGGAAACAGCAGCATGAAATAAACCAAACAGGGACTCGCAGTGTCCCCATGATCTAGTTGTATTTGTAACTCACTTTCCTCTCCTAGCTGGCCCTCCAGCCTTTACCTTTATGCTGATCAGAGTGCCCACCACTTCCCGAGCATGGTCTGAGGTCGTCCGAGGAGCAGTCGCCAACCTTCCTGTGAAGGTTAGCACATGCAGGCGATGGCAGGCGCCAGCAAACCCCAAATCAGGGGAGGGTGGAGTTGCAGGAGCCAGTCTCAACTGCCCACATGCCCTCCTTCCTTTTTGGCCCAAACTCACATTCAATAAACCTCCAGATGCCTCCCCGGTGACTCGAGCCGACATCGATCTCTCCACCCGAGTGCCCGCAGCATCTCGTTTTCTGTAGCACATGTACAGGTATGGCATTTTCCATATTTATTTTGTTCTCTAATTTCCTGAGTATTCATCTTTCTGTGGGATCGATGTCTGATACATCTTCACATCCTCCATCACTTGGCATGGGGCCTTGACCTCTTAGGAAGTTATTGAATGAGTGAGCGACTCCTATGACTTCTACTCCTAGGAATACCAACGGCCTAGAATAACGGCAGGGCCAGTAGGCCTTGGTTCAAGTCCTCTTTAACTATTAGCTCTTCTGTTTGTCCTCTTGACAATACTGAGAGAGCAAGTAGACACTATTCTCAGTTTATATGTAGAGTACAGAGAAGTTAAGGAACCTGCCCAAGGTCACACAGCCCAGGCAGTTTGTTCCCAGAAAGAGGAACCGTGCTTACTGAAAAGAAACAAGCAAAACCCAACTGAAATGAGTTGGTTTAGTAAGCTTAGATGTATGGAGCAGGAGAAAAATAGTCAGCGCTGTTTTCCTTAGAATAATAGAATCTCACAGAAATATAAGGCAGTAGAGATCATGTGGTCCAACAAAATGATTTTATAAATGACCAAACAGAGGCCTTGCTTGTATGAGAGGTGAGGGTCCATACTTGGCCACGTGCAGATCGGGTTGTGAGTGGGACCGTGGACTCCTCCACCTGTGGCCTGGGACCTACGGGGCCGTGGCACACAGTTTTTTGAGAACTAGGAGAATCCGCAAGTGTATGAAACCTTGTGTGAGACCTGGGCTCCGTGGTGCTTGCAGTTGTAAGATGAAGTGGTCACTCTAGGTGGTAGACCACATTTGTACTACGTGGCTGGATTTCTACAATTCAGGGGAAAAATGTGCTCAGCAGGTGTATTTGTTAGGTTATGGGCTCCTTTGTACGTGCTGGAGAACCCAGTGTTCGAGTGGCTTCCACACGTGTCACACTGCATGTGCAAGCCAGTGCATGGGGGGGGAGGGGAGAGGGACAGGCCTCTTCCAAGGGCAGGACCCCAGAAATTGCCACGTCACCTTTGCTCCCATCCAGGACCCGAGCTTGGTCACCTGGGCAGTCCTGGCCACAAAGGAGGAGACAAACCATGTTCTTCCCAAACACTGGGAAGAAGCAGCGACTGGATCCTGAGCACCCGTCTCCCCCAGTGTCTGCCAGCAGGTGATCCTGACCAAGGCTGGTGCGTACGCACCGGCTTTACGGAGGGGCTTGCTTATTTCCCTGCTCCGTCCTCGTCTGCCCCGTTTCTACATCACTTGCTTGTCCTTTATTCAATTCCCAGAGCAACCCAGTGATCTACACAGGGCCATGGGCTTGTCCTCGGTATACAGAGGAGGAAGTGGACGTCCAGGGCTCTGACCTGTCCAAGGCCAAGCTGCAGGGGCTGAGGGAGCCAGGTGTCCCGACTCTGCTGGGTTACGTGCTCCCATGGGCGGGAGCCGCGTGTTCACCCAGCATCTCAAACACTACCTGGAAAGTGCTTTGCAGAGTCTGGTGAACTGTTGACCTGAAGCGCAGAGATAGCCCCTCTGACCACGGCCTTCCTGTGTTGCCCGGCCTGTGGCTGTTGGGTGGGGCAGTTCCAGGGCAGGTGCCCACACCGGCCGGCCTTGATGCTGGGAGGCTGCAGCTTCCTTGTCTCAGGTGTTGTTCTATTATCATCTGCCCTTCCTTCCCCCCGACCCGGCTGGGATCCTGGCATCTCAGCTGCCTACTCCTCGGCAGAGCCGGTCCTGGGACTCTGCCAGCCTGGGGAAGGCTAGCCGGCGAGGGACATCAGAGGCCCCGCCCCGCTGCTCCGCCCTCTTGACTGGGAGCCTCCGGTCACAGACCTGACCACTCGTGATGGGGAGGGTGTGGGTGGACTCGGGCCCCTGGCCTTTGGCAGGAAATCGAGATCATCCTTCGAGGCCCAGATCTCATGGCCCTGGGACATCTTTCTTATCCCATTTCTGGGATTAATTGCAGCCACCCCCCGTTCTCCGTCACATCTGTGGACAAAACAGCCTGGCCCAGAGGATGTGTCTGTAGGTGCATGAGCGAACGGATCAATAAGTGATTAATGGCAGGCCCGACCTGGGAGGGGTGTGGGCGGATGCTGACCCGGTCAGAGTCAACAGGCGCAGGGGAGTCTTTCCATCCCCCACGCAGTGTTTCTGCTCCCTGCTCTAAGAGTTTCTCCTTAGAATGTCAGCCCTGGAGCCCCCAGATCTGATCCCGGCCCTGCCACCAGCTGGGGTGAGGCCTGATCAGGTCACCCTCCTTCTTGGAGACATGGCGTCCTCATCAGAAAGAAAGGTGGAGTCCCCCAAACTCTTTTTTGGTCTTTCCCAGATTCTGTGAACTCCCCAGCCCATGCGCCAGCCTGGTCATGAAAGGGACCAGAGCCCTTTGAAGGACCCAGGTCCTGACCACATGGTCTCTGAAGTGGCCTTGGATGGTACCCGATGGTGGGTGGTGAGCGTTTGGATGGGGCCAGCCTTGCCCTGGCAGCGCGGCACAGGTGGCTGTGTGTTGGGAGGTGCAATCAATACGTGGTGCACAAATCTCCTTGGGAGCAGGGCCAGGCTGGGCCAGGATCCTGGATCTCATGGTCTGTGCTCTTCAAAGTGCCCTGGTCCGTGGAGGCTCCACGACAGTGAGGTGGGGGCTCACCTGTGTCCAGGGCAGCAGGAGGAGGGGCCCTGGGGTCCTGAGTCCACGGCTCCATGACCCCAGCATTTGGTCATGGGGATGCTGTGGCCTCGCGGTGCTGTGCTCTGTGCTGGAAGGTCCCATTCTCAGGTCATCACTCCATGTCTACCATCCTGCCTGGTGATGTTTCTTGGCCTGAGGCCGGTGGAGAGGGAGGTGGCTCTGTCCCCAACAGACCCTGCGGCCCTGGGCTGACCCTGGACCAACACCTTTTCCTAAGGGCAGATCTGGCTCTGCAGTGCTTGGACACATGGCCTGGTCACCAGGGGACAGGCTGTCAGACTCAGTGGAGCACGGACCAGCTCCCCGCCCAGGGCTTCCTGGGACGGCCCAGGGCAAAAGCTCAGAGTTGTATCAGCTGACACGTCTCTTCTTTCCATGTCACTTTATTCTGTTAGACACATGTGGTGGGGATGTCCCTGGATTTATAAAATGTGTGACACGGCCTGGAGGTGCTTTCCTTTCCGTTGATGCCCCCCGTCCCCTCACTTCGGGGAGTGCTCCGCATTCACCCATCACCGTGCGCCCGTTGAGCATCACCCATGCAGAGACTCGGGTCGAGACAGGCCCCAGCCCGGCCTCTGCATCTCTTCCTCCCGGGGGCCCAGCAGGCAACGCCAGGATCTCAGCCTCCCAACTTGTTTGCCATCCAGACGAGGAAATTTACACAAACTTCAGTGCCCCCAAGAACACCAGCAAGTACCCACCGTGACTCTGCCTCCTTTCTGTCTGCGGCACCGCCAGCTGCTAGCAAGGGAGCAAACGTTCCAGCGGCGGAGGCCTGGACACAGGGACAGGCGCCCCGGACACGCCTGGACAAGCCGCACACCTGTGCTGATTCTGGTCTGTGCTTTCTCTGGCTCCCCTGGGCCTGCAGGGTGTCTGAGGGGGGACCCACTTGGTCTCCTTCGATAGCCGTCACCAAGGTGCACAGGGAGGCTGCCCGGAGCTCCCCGAGGCTGAGCCCACTTAAGAGCCGGGCTTTGCATCCAAGCTTCACTGAGGCTGCGGCCACCGAGATGCAGGCTCCCCCTGTCGCTCCCCAACACTGCTCAGCCCCCTGGGGATGGGCGCTCACACCCGCTGGCGTGTGGGCTGTCCTCAGGGTTAGCAGGAACGTCCCCATGGACACTCTCGACTCCAGAATCTGTCACTCATTTACTCAGGGGCCACTGAGCACAGGCCCTGCACTGGGGACACTGGGGACAGGGAGGGGACCACCGCCTGCATTCCAATTGCAGGGAGCCGGCCTGCTTACCACTGGGCATCCACAGGGCAGGACCAGCAAAGAGAGACCCGGAGATGGAAGGGAGAAGGCGCCTGCAGCTTCACGGAGGCGAGGACTCTGAGGGGACTGAGCCTTCGGAGGGTGGGAAGTATTACGGAAGCGTTTGGGGATTACAGGGTTTTTGTTTAAAGCCCCCCCATCTCCCCCCGACATGTCCTCCTGAAACAGGAGCTTGCTCAGTTGTCCAGCGTGTGGGCCCCATGCCGTAATGCTCAAGTGCACGGAGCTCACAGACAGATGGACACCCAGAGCTCGGAGCCTGGCACTGCCACTTGCTGCTTGTGGAGACCTGGGGCAGCCTCAGTTTCTCCATCTGCAAAACAGGGCCACAGGTGGCACCTGCCTGTCACGGATGCTGTGAGAATCTGGCAGGTGGTGCAGTGTTGGGCAGACCTCAGCAAACGGGCCATCTCTTTGAAGCCTTATTCCTGTGCACTAGGTTTTCCTAAAACGAGGCCCCCAGGCCCCTGGGCCGGCGTGTCCCCGCTGGAGGAGGAGCTGTTTGCTGGCAGAGGGCGGTGTCTAGGACCGCGCCGACACAACCCACTGGTCCTGCGTCTCTGCAATGACCACCCTAGGTGCCCACAGGGCCGGTGCTGGAGTAAAGCTCACCCCATGTGCTGTGTCCTCAGCCCGATGGACCGCTCCTGGCATGTCCACTCAACCTCCGGTAAAAGCTTCGGAAACTGGAAATCAGAGCGTAAGTGGCCGTGGTGATGGCACAGAGGGACATGGCTTCACCCAGGTGAAATGGCCCCACCCAGTGTTGGTGCAGTGGAGAGCACTGGACTCAGAATCAGGAGGAGCGTTGGAGTCCTGAGTGGGGGGCTTTCCCGGCCCCACTTGCCCCTGGCCCCACCCTCTGCGAGGGGCTTTCCCTTGCCCCCTCCGTGTCACCCTGGGAGCTTTGTATCCCTGCTCCCTGTGCTCAGGTCCTTCCCCTCCTGGTCTGCTGCAAACTCATCCTTCAGGACTCGTTGCAAAGGCCGCCTCCTCCAGGAAGCCCTCCCTGACTCCCAGGCAGAGGCAGCCTCTTTCTCCTTTCCACACTGTGGTGCCTGGGACTGTGCTGACACAGCCCACTACTTCTGCCATCTCTGCAATGACCATCCTGGGGGCCACAGGGCCAGGACAGCATCGCTGCAGCCCAGATGGGGGACGCTGGTGGCCTGGACAATCTGAGACAGCAGCTGTGGGTGATGCGAGGCCCTCTGGGGTGGTGTCATCAGTCTGGAAGGAGGGAGGCGACCGATGGTGGCCTGGGAGCCCCCAGGTGGATTTCTGTTGAGGACGTGGGACGGTGGCCAGGGCCTGACATCCGGGCTGGAGGGAAAGACGCTCGACCACCGTCACACTCGCCCAGGACCCCACACTTAGGCTGCACTCTCGTATGCACCGTACACCCCCCACAGCAGGACCGGAGGCATGGCGGCTGCCCTTCCGAGAGGAAACTGCAGCTCAGGGTCAGGTGGCCAAGTCGCCAGGCCAGGAGTCCAGCCCAGGCCCGAATAGTTCCCAAACCGGATCTCAGCCCCAGCTGCCAGGTCTCCATGGGACTCTCGGGGACTTACTGGGAAACCAGCTCCCCCTCCTGAGGGTCTGATCCCCCAGCGCTGGGGACTCATCACACAGCGGGCATCTGGCCTCCCTCGTCTGCCCGCCGGCTCTTGGGCAGCGCACCATGCACATTCTGTGGGCCGGCGGGTGCGGGCAGCGGAGCACGAGTGAGGCCGTCCAGCGGGAAGGCTGGGATGGGCCCCCAACAGCTCCTGGTTTGCTCTGGGAACGAGTGGTTTGCTTGTCTTGTCTGCGAGGCCTCGTTATTTTGACGGGAGCCCTGCCAGACCACGGACACGCCGCCACTTCACCACAGACACGAGGGGCCCCTTTCAGAGCCTGGGACGTTTATTGGAAAGGGCGTTGATGCGGGTTCGAATCCCAGCTCAGTCTCGGCGGTCGTGGTCCAGAGCCAGCACCACCCCTGCCAAGCCTCGGCTGCCTCATTTAGGACGTGGGTTAACGCCCCGCTCCGTGAGGCAGGGGGCCTGGAGCTGTGCCTGGCACGGAGCAGGCGCTCGGCATATGTGTGCGATTGTCGCACCCGCTGTGTGAGGCTCCCGTGAGGGTCCCGTCTGCCATTTGTGGTTTAATTGAGAATTGCCCACACAATTAGGGTGGGACAATTGAAAATAAATTTGGAATTGGTGGGAAGTGTTCCAAAAAGCAAGTGTGGACTGAATTCCCACGAAGCAGCTTGACTCCGACAAAGCTGTTGCTCACCTCTGTTCAGAAGCTCCCGCCTCGTGCCACCTGCCTGTGAGGTAGGGCCTCCATGCCTGTCCCCAAAGCAGGCAGAGCCCAGTGAGTGTCCCCTCCCCATAGATCCGAGAAGTATGGACCTGCCTGGACAGGGATGTGGCCATGGGGACCACGCGTGTCCCCAGCGAGGCCCCTCTCCTCCTGGAAGCCCTGGTCGGGGGCCCCATGCTCCCTGCTCACGGGCGCCCTCTGGAGGTGGTGTGATTGTCAATTTCCTTTTTACGACGTGCACTCAGAGTGGACGTGACATTCCGTGTGAGCCGGAAAGGCCCCTGGGCCCCAGATGGCCCACGTGGAGGTGACCCTCTAGCTTCCGAAGCTCTCTCCATGTCCAGCAAGTGGCAGAGGCGGGACTTGAACCCCAGGCAGCCAGCCCCGGGCCGCCCTGCCTTGCGAGCCTGCGGAGCTGGGGGCTAACTCCAGACCAGGGGGGCGGCCGGGAGGCTGAGAGGCGTCCGTCGCAGCCCCTGACCTGTCTTTCGACATTTTCAGCTGTTAGAAAGGGTGTGTGCTGCCCGTTCTGTAATCTCAGCCCCGGGGGATCTAGCGCACACTAATATTCCTGCAGAACCTGAGACCATTAGGTCTATGAAGTTCTCTGAATGTCCATCAACAGCCTCGTGTCAGCTTAGGGCGGATTCTACCCCAGAGGAGTTGATCCTTAGAGATGCTCACCCTCTGGAGAGGCGGGAGGGGGCTCAGTCCACTGACAGTAGTGAAGGTGATGATGTCAGAGACACGGGTCCCGGAGGCCCAGGCTGTGGCCGGGGGATAGACGTTAGATTTCCACCGTGGACTGTTGTGTCTCTTGAATTTCGTACCAAGTGCATTTTAACTACTGAATAAAAACTGACAAGTTAAAAATGGTTGATTCATGGCGCGATGCCTGTGGCTGGCACCCTGTGGCTCCACTGGGCACTCGGACGTGGACCGCATCTCCTGTTGGCCAGCCCACTCGGAAGGAAGCAGCATCCCTGGGCAGTGGTCGGGGCAGCTCTGGACTCAGGTGCAGCTGTGGGTCCTAGCACCGCCCCACTCCTGGCCTTGTCACTGTGGGCAAAGTCACCTCTTCTTGCTGTGCCTCAGTTTCCTCATCTGAAAAATGGGCATGACCTTCCAGGGGGTGAGGGGGTGAGCACCCAGCATGAGTGGGTCCAACATGGGCCGGGAGGAATGGGGTGGAGGCCTGGGCCCAGCTCCAGACAGCCCGCCCTGGGACCTGATTCCGGTGTCTGGGGAACTTGCTCTGCTCCTGGGGGCATTTCTGAGCTCACGCGTGTGTGCAGGTGAGACCCTTTCCCTGCCGGATGCCGCGCTGAGGGGCGGGATGGGTGGATCTCGGGAGTTTATTTCGTCTCAGACACGCTGTGGCCTGAATCGTCCCATGGCACAGCCTGGTGTCGCCCTGCTGGGGACCCCAGGGTGGGCGAGAGACATGGATGCTTGCAGGGCCGTCAAGTCACATGTCTCAAAGGAAGGCTGCCGGTTACTCCTGTGTCATTGTGTCACTTAATTATTAAAGAAATTAATGACCCTACAACTGTGTAAGACACATCTGATGACATAGATACCTGAAGTCTACAAACACCTTTAAAGAACCAATTACCTCTTCATTAAGGGACTGATGACAGTCAGCGTGCTGCTTGGGGGTCAAATGCCGGAGACGCTCAGCGCAGGGTCGGCGCCAGGGATGGGCCTTCCTGAGGGGTCGTCCCCGCCTGGCCTGCGCCCCTGGCGCCCTCTGCCTCAGACGGCACCTCCGTGGGTTTCCCGTCTTCTCTGCTCTCTTGTCATTGGCTGGTTTGTCCCCCCTGCACTCGGTGTGTGCTCTGTCTTGGCTCCTCTCTCCACCTGCTCCCTCTTCCCTCGCCTCCACTTTCTTTTTCCAGCTTTACTGAGGTAGAATTGACAAATAAAAATTGTATTTTTATTTATTTATATTTTTATATAAATATTAATTTTATTAATATTTAAGGCATTCAACTTGGTGTTTTGATACACGTATACGTTGTGAAGTGACCACAATCCAGCTAAGTACATGTCCATCTCCTCACAGGTACCATTTCTTCTTTTTGTTGCTCTGGTGGTGAGAACACAAGATCGACCCTCTCAGCAACTTTCAACGGTACACAGTGTCATTTGTGTCACCACGCTGTGCTTTAGAGCCCCGGAACTTTTCCATCTTGTAACTGGAGGTTTGTACCTTTGGCCAACATCTCCCCATTTCCCCAGCCCCCAGCCCCTGGCCACCGGCACCACCCTCCACCTCCGAGAGGCCATCGTTTTCAGATCCCACACGTTACGTGAGATCACGCGGTGTTTGTCGTCCTCCCTCTGACTTCTTCCACTTTGCATGTCCTGCAGGTCCAGCTGTGTTGTTGCAAGGAGCAGGATTTCCTTCCTTTTGAAGGCTGCATAGTATTCCACTGTGCCCATACTCTCCACATCCTCGTTATCCACTCCTCCCTCCACGGACACTCAGGCTCGCTCCCTGCCTCGGCTGTTGTGAATCATGCCGCACTGAACGTCCTCCCTCTCTCCACCTCTCCCTCCCCTCTCTCTCTCTCCTTCTTTTTCTCTCTGTTCCTCTCTCTCTCTCTTTCCCTCCCTCCCTTCTTCTTTGTCTCTGTCTGTCTGTCTGTCTCCCCTACCCTGAGGCACCTGTGTAGCCTGGGTGGACGGGCTGTGGCTGGGAAGGTGGCTGGTCAAGTTGGGTCCATGCATGACCTTTGATCAGCCATCTCCACTCCCAGGTGCACTGAATGTCGAGCGTGTGTCTGTGGTGTGGGGGTTGGAGGTCACCTGGGCGCCCATTGCGGGGAGGTGGAGGAATTGGGGGCAGCCTCTGCAGGCTATTCAGCAGCCGGTGGAAGGAAAGCATTAGCTGACCCCAAGGACACAGTGCAGAGAGAGAAAGACGAGCAACCGAATGAGGCTTTTTACCAAAATTGAACACAAGTCACAGTGCACATTTTGCCAAAACGTAATAGAACAAAAATTCACCTTAAGCCCATTAGATGATGACCTGTGAGGTGGGAAGGGACAAACAGCTAGGACAAGGACAGAAAGGCCCTGCCTGGACCCTGTGCGCCTGGGATCTCTGCGCCCGGCCTGGGGGCGGAGGGAGAGCCAGGGAGGAGGTGACGAGGCCGCGCTGGGAAGTGGAGGTGGCAGGTCCCTGGCTGCCAGCCTGTGGCAGTTACTCAGCTGTCTCCAGCCAGTCAGGAAGTGGTTGGGCAGCCCTTTGCTTGCTTGGCATTGAACAGTCCTCTTCGGAGGGCAGGACGGCGCGGTTTGTCTTTACTGCCGTTCATTTGTCTGTTCTTCCACTTTCTCTAGAAACACTGGATGGGTGTCGACCTGAGTCAGGCTGTGCCTGTGCTGGGGCCGAGCAGGCATGAGCCCCCCGCTCCCACGGGAGTTCAGAGGGGGCTCCTGAACAGGCGGAGGACACCCGGGGAGGCTGCGTGGAGGAGGCGACAGTGAGCAGAGTGCAAGCAGTGAGGAGGAAGGGGGCTGCACAGAGAAACCAGGCTGGGTGGGGGTCCAGGGCCTGGGGGCTGAGACCCATCCTCTCCAGGTGCTCCTCGACTCCCAGGGGCTCACGGTGGGTCCTGCCTCACAGCGCCGCTCCTGTGGGGACTAAAGGAGGACATGCGTGCGAGCACTCTGCCTGTGACCACTACTGTCCCCGCTCTGCTTCCCTGGAGAGGGGGCCGCAAGGAGAGCCCCTCCACTCTCCCCGCAGCCTCTCTGCAGCAGCCTGCCTCCCCCGGCTCGGGGTGCCCCACCTGCTCATGGACCCCCGTCTGCCTCCTCTGGCCTCGTCCCGATGCCCCACAGACACACCAGCAGGAGAAGCTCGTGGTGTCACCCCATGGGCTCCTGTGCGGGGTTCCTGGTCTTTGGGGTGGAAACGCCCACCACACACATGTGGACCTGGGATCCCCTTCCTTTTTCTCAACCTCACAGCCAACAGCTGGTGAATCTGGATGGACTGACCCCCTGGCCCTCGCTGCGGGGAGGGGGTCTCGACTGGCCATCCCAGCAGCCTCCTCACTGGGTGTCCTGCTCCGACCTGCTTCCCATCTGTCCCTGCCCCAGTCAAAGTCCTCAGTGGCTCCTGAGCCCCACGGAATAGAGGCTGGGCTCCCTATCATGGTGTTTGAGGCACTGCGGAGTCTGGCCCCTACACCTCTCTGGCTTGGTGTCACTGTTCCCCTCCTTTGCACCTCAATCTCAGCAGTGTCACACCGCTTCTAGTTCTTGCACAAATATACAGAACACAGGGCGGTATTACTCCCCTGAGCCTTCGCACCACTGTTCCATTTTCTTGAATGCCTTTATGCACCAGCTGGCAAACTCCTATTCATCCTTTGAAACCCTGCTAATGCATAACTACCTACTGTGATGCCCTCAGACAGGATTAAACACTCACCCTCATGCTCAGGTGGCTTCTTTTTCATTTTTTCTGTATCCTAATTATTTGTTTACCTGCCTGTCTCCTCCATCAGATCAGGAGCTTCTAGGAGGCAAAGTCTGCATCTTGAACACCTGCATTTCCTTAGCCCCAGGCCCCTGATCAGCACGCAGGTGCCCCAGTGGACGAGCAGAGGAAAATACAAACGAGGCCCTGGGGGTTGTGTGGGGCCTGTCCTCTATCACAGAGCCCGGGCAGGAGCAAGGACGCAGTCCGTCAAGGTCAGTCGTGACACCTGCGTGCTCCGGTCACACTGACACCAACTCAGAGAGAATGACAGTGTGTCTCAGGAGCCACTGCCAACTCGATGGCCCGCCAGGTTCCGGCAGGACGGCCACTCAAACTAGGTCAGAGGCCCGGCCGCCTGCCTCGTTCCGAGGAGCACGCTCCGCGATCGCAGGAGAGAGTTCAGCCTGCGTGTGATTATTTATCCATTTGGCTAATTGGGTTTTAATAAACCATTTCACACTGCGGTTTGCAGCGTGGCGAGAGGAATTTAAACGGGCTTTGCTAGGAAGCCTTGGTGTTGGGAACTGACCCGGAGGCTGCAGCCGGGCTGTGGGATCGGGGGGGAGCTGGGCGCGGGCAGCAGGGCCCCCGCTGGTTTCCCGTCCTCCGCTGGTCGCCCCTGGGCCGGCATTCATCACTCACGTCCATCCTTGGGCGCCCACCGTGCAGCTGAGGACGGTGGGGAGGGGCCGCCCAGACCCCGCCCTCTGGGCTTACCTCCAGGGATGGAGGAAAACACTGGTGACCAGGCCACGGACCCCGGGGGGGCCTGTCCCAGGGCTGTCGGAGCACTTTACACACGTGAGCTCATTAGATATGCGGGGAGTGACAGTGCCCGATGCTGTCTCCCCTGTCCTCGGAAGGGCAGGGATGAGGCCCCGCTCATCGCCCCTCCTCCAGGAAGCCCATCTGGGTCTCTCTCTCTTTTCAGAAGGAGAAGGACAGATGGTTGGCCGAGATGGTCTTTGGTGGCCTCTGTCCCCTCCCCGGCCGACTCCCCAGGCATCAGCGTGGTATCCTGGATGGAGTCAGGTCAGACGTCTGCGAATCCAGACCCTGCCCCTTCTGCTGTGTGCTTCTGAGCACAGGATGCAGCCTCTCTGAGGCTCAGATGCCCTGCTGGAGAGGGAGGGTTTGGGTTCGTGGGAGCAGGCCCGCAGGGCCGGGTACAGACCCCGATGGAAGGGATGCTCCGTGAGGAAGACGTCCGCCTCCTGCTCTGCTCCCCACTCTGCCCGTCCAGAGCCTGCTCCACGGCCCTCCTCCCTCGGAGTGAAGATGAAGAACCACTGAGGGCGTGGGGGGTGGCGGCGCCCCCAGGCCGGGGCAGGGAGGGCAGCTGCACAGATGCTCCGACAGGTCCGGCCCCCCCGAGTCTTTCTCACTCTCGTTGAGGGTGACCCCTCTCTGATCTCGGCCACCCCCTTCTCTCTCTGGTCCGAGTAAGGACAAAGCCCTTTTGTGCCTTTTACTCTCAGCGCAGCTGAAAGGCCTTGGCATTGTCAGAAAGAACGTTTCAATTAGAGCTAAAAGCCAAGTGAGAACAAAAAATAAGGAAGTAATTCAAGAGCAAATACCAGTCATGACTTCAAAGCCTGGGTTTGGGATCCAAGGAAACCTGACAGAGCTGTGAAGAGCAGACCTATTCCCACGTCAGGGGCTGGTGGGGAGGAGCGCGAGCCCCTACAGGGGCGAGGCCTGCAAGAGGCAGTTTTTACAGGCCTTATTTCATTACATCCTCAGAATGATCCCTCAGTAAAGTTTTTTGTAGAACATGAACCAAGCACAGAAATGTTAAGACACTTGCTCAAGGCCACACAGCATTAGAGCTTTGTTAATGGATGACCACAGTTTTGCTCCAAATAATAGGTCTGACTTTCAAACTCATTGTCTAGTGATGTCTCCCAGCCAGGAGCTCCCTGCCCAGCCCCGTCCACACCGTGACCAGAGGAACTGCTCCACGGCCCAGGTTCCACCTGGGGGCATGGTCAGCTGGCAGGGTTGGCAGGGAGGGTCCCAACAACACCCTTGGACTTCAAGGCTCGGGTTCCTGCAGGCTCCCCACAGACCAAGGCCCTCCAGGAGTCCTGGACAAGTGCAGTGGCTTCTCCCTTCTGTCCCCACACACCCCGGACCCCCTGCCAGGCACTGCTCCCCTGTCAGGGAGCTCAGAGGCCATGGGGGCCGCACACAAGGAACTGGGTGGTAAGGCCGGTGACGGACGGTCACCTTGGGCCCTGTCCTGCTGCGGGGTCCACAGGGATGACTTCCTGGATGGCGTGGCCCTGCGGGGGCTCTGGAGGATGACCGGGCCAGTCGGGGACCAGGGTCTTCCAAGCTGAGGACACCGAGGGCAGCAAAGGGCAGGCCTGTAGGGGGCTGTGGTGAGGTTTGGGGGACATGTAAGGCCTGGTGGGCCATTCCGGGAACTTGTGCTTCCCTCGGGGGCCCGGGGGCCCTGAGAGGGGCTCCTCCCGCCTTCTCCCTACACATCAGCCCCACGTGTCACCCTGGGGGGATGGGGCCTCCCCGAGAGGGTCTCCCCAGGAGGGTCTCACAGATGGAGCCGGGCCAGGCCCGGTGAGGGCTGCTGGGGCTGATAAGGCCCGATTTGCAGCGGCTGCCAATCCCGCCACGGCCAGTTCCAAGCAAGCAACGGGCAGTCACTGACCGTGGCCTTGGGAAGAGCTGACCACGCTGGGCTCCCTCGGGCCAGTGCGGCCACCTTCTCCAGCTCCTGCTCGATGGAGCCGTGAAGCCCCGTCCGGGCACGAAACCGCGGTGGAGCCAGAGTGCTTTTACGCGTAAACGCAGCGGGAGACCACTGGTCCTGGCCCAGGGGCTGGGGCGTGGGGGGTGGGGGTGGCGGGGGGCTGCAGCCCACCAGGGAGGGTGGCGGTGGGAGAGTAACCGGAGGGGGCGCCCAGCCTCACGGTGGTCCCTGCGCCAGAACCATGGTCCGACCACAGCCGCAGGCCGCCAGGCCCACACGAGGTCCACCCCTGCGCCCCCTGAGCTCCCGCTCGTCGTCCCTGGCCCCGAGGCCTCTGATGCTTCAGCCCCCGGCTTAATTCCCGGGCCTTTCCAGAACAGTGGTGGGAGAAACTGGCTCTTTCATCGGGCTAAAGCAGTTTAATTCGTCTGATGCTCATGGACAGGACCCAGCTGTCACCACAATTACAGAGACGGGAAAACCGAGGCTCTGGGGTCCCTCCGGGACGAGGTCTCAGGTCGTGAAGTCCTTGAGAGGCATCTGGCAGGGAGAAGGGACCCTCAGGTCCGCGGACGCTCAGAAACAATTCATCCCAACCTGACGCGAGACCCAGGCGGACGAGCTGGGCTGCTGGGATCCCACAGCGGTGGAAACCAGGCCTCCTGTTCCCTGCCCAGTGACGGCCTCCTGGGATCTGCACGGATGGCTTCTCCCGGCCCGCGGCCTCATTCCAGCCGGCGAGCGCCCTCTTCTCGTGGGGATTCTCCAGGCCCGAGGGCGGCCCTGTCAGCACCGGAAGGCGCCCAGGGGCCTGGGGACCGCTACTCCAGCGTCCCAGCACGCCTGCCCAGCTGCAGCCCCGGAACAGGCGCTAAAGCCGGCTCTGTGCCTGGCTCACTGTGCAGTTTGGCGGAGTCCCTGGGCCTCCCTGGGTCTCGGTTCCTGATCTACGAAGCAACAAAAAGTAATAATAGTGGTCCCCACACACTTGGTGCTTCTTGTGTCCTGTTACCATTGCTGTCTGCCACCACTAACATTGAACCTCACCTTGAGGAAGGAGGTGTTAATGTCTAAGTTTTCCAGATAAGGAAACTGAGGCACAGAGAGGTGAAGTAACTGGCCCACGGTCACAGCTGGCAAATGCAAGACTTGGACTCAAACTCAGGCAGCCTGATTTGCTGGTCTGTGCTCCGAGAGTGAAGATGATCGAGTCCCAAGGCGTCTCTCAGCCGTGAGGGTCTATGATGCTGCGCTTCTAGACTGTGCACCAGCCTCGCTCCTTCACTCGTTCGTGCGCCCACGCGCTCACTCCCTGAGTCACGGCCAGGACTGAGTCCCAGGCGCTGCGATCCCGTGGCCATCAGATTGAAAATGAACACCCTCTGACAGGTAAATGTCAACAGCCTCCCCCCGCCCCGCAGCTGGTTTTGGGGCCACAAACAGTGCTTCTCTTTTCCCTCCTCTGCCACCCGGCCCAGACTCCCCCACTCAGTTACCTCGATGGCTCTCCCAGTGGTGTGACCTTGACCTCAATCACCAGGGCCCTGATGCCCGTCCACCATGCCATTTCAGCTGGGGCTGCTGTGCCTGTCCACTGGCTGTCGTGGCTGGACAATGGGGTGCCATGGGGTGTGCAAGCAGGCCGCCTGGATCCCACACGTGTGCCTCCCTGTGCCCTGTGCAACAGCGGCCCCGTCCCCACCTGCTGATGGGGTCTGTCGCCTTGCCAAGGTGCCGAGCCCCTCTCGCATGACGCTTCCTCGGCATAGGAGACCGAAGAACCCAGGTGGCAGCCTGGTTTATGTTCCATGGACTCTTTCTGTGCCCGCTGGGGTGCCCCTGTGGGGACCGCACCTGTAACCCTGCGGAGCCCCAAGCTGTGTAAATGCCTGGTGGGGTCCAGGGAGTGATGGAGAGAGGGGCTGCCCTGCTCCCACTCTTGGTCCCTGGTGTCCTCCTGGGGGCACGAAGGTCCACACCGAGGTCTTTCGTTCAGTGCAAACCCTGTGTGGTGGGGCAGCACGCCATCCTCGCAGAGAAGAGCCCCCGACAGGCCGCTCCAGCTTGTCATGGGCTTGCAGTTTCTGGGTGGTCGGTGTGATGGGGCAGAGGGCCCTGTGGTCAGGGGCCCCGCCTCCTCTGCTGTGAGTGGGTTTCCTGGCCTAAGTGATGGTGTGAGGGGCCTGAGCCAGCAGATCAGACACCCGTGCGCCCTAGATAGTGCCGCTGGCGGAGGTCTGGCAGGCGGGAAGGCCAAACCCTTATCCAGACAATCCTCCCGTGAGAATGAGCTGCTGGCCCTTCCGGGGTGGAAGGGACCACTGCGGTCAATTTGCCACCAAGTGGTCAGTTGGTGCCCTGGCGGAATAAGTCATATCGAAGGTTCAGTGTTGGCCTTTGCTGGGGGCAGGTGGGGCAGGCGGCCGGGCAGCTGTGCGGGTCCGGGGGAGCTTCCTTCCCCGCTCCATGTCACTTCATTCGTATGCCACCAAGTCATGATGACTGAGGCTGGCTACCAAAGCCTGGCCAGATCAGCCTGTCCACAAGCGTCTCCCGTGGTGGACACGCTCTGCTGGGCACCGACAGGTGACACAGCAAGCTTCAGGCTTCACGCCCTCTCCCACTTGTCCGTCCACACGTACCCCAGACTTCCTCATCCTTGACTGCAATCTTGGTCATTCCAGACTCCTGACCAACCAGCCAGACCACTTCTCCCTGCCCACGCGTCTGTGTATCTTCTAACCTCTGGCCGCTTCTCTTTCCACACCAAGTGGATGAGCAGGTGCACTGCCCAAAGCACTGCCCCTTGGATGACCTTCCCTCTCCACTGTCTTTCAAGGTCACCCCGAGGAGGCTGGAGTGTGGCTTATACCCACACGCTAACCCACCCCACCCCTAAACCAAGCTTCGGACTTCTCCTCCTCCTTCAGCAGGTCCTCCGTGGTTGCCCCTGTGGCCATCAGTGTGAGCTGGTGCTGGTGCTGGTGCAGAGATGGCGGGGCCCTGGGGGCTGGGCTACCTGCTTATGCAGCGTGCCGTGCCCTCCGGCTCCTCGTGCTGGGTCCCAGGTACGCATACCGCTTCCAGCTTAGGATGGTTGTCCTGAGCCTGGTGCCCTGTGACTCGGTGCGCCTGCATCTCCCGCTGTACCTTGCCACAGACCGCACAGCTGTTACCTCCAAATATACAGGGTCTGCCATGCCTGGCGGCTCGTGTGTCAGGCCGCCAGCACTGCAGCCTGGACCTGCCGTGGGCTGTTTCCTGCTCCGTGCCCACTCACAGCCCAGGCCTGAGTTAGGATTCTCCGCTGGGACTTGCCACAGACCCTGCCACACTGCAGCACAGACCTGCCTGATTTCTGGTTTAATTCCATTATGATCTCAGAACCTGTTCCGTATGATTTCTATTCTTCTAAATCTGTCGAGGTTTGTTTTATGGCCCAGAATGTGGTCTGTCTCGCTGACTGTCCCGGGGCACTTGAGAAGAGTGTGTTCTGTTGTTGACAGAGTGTTCCATCAATGCCAGTTAGGCCTCGTTGGTGGACAGCGTTGTTGGGTCTTAGAAATCCTCACTGATTTTCTGTTGACTTGTTCCACCAATTACACGGAGAGGAGGGTTGGCGTCTCTGACTTGAATTCTGGATTTCTCCTTTCGGTTCTATCAGTTTGCCTGCTGTATCCTGCTGTTCTGTTGTTGGGCGCGTACACATCTGAACGGGACCCTTCCGTATTACGCGGTGTCCCTCCTTATCTCTGATCATGGTCCTTGTTCTGAATCTACTTAGTCTGATGCTCAAGTAGCTACTTCAGCTTCCTTTCGATGAATGTTTGCACAGTACCTTTCTCCATCCTTTTTCTTTTTCCTTTTGCTGAGGAAGACCGACCCTGAGCTAACATCCATGCCCATCCGCCTCTATTTTTTGTATGTGGGACGCCGCCACAGCATGGCTTGATGAGAGGTGCAACGTCTGCACTCGGGATTTGAACCTGCGAACCCCGGGCCGCTGAAGCAGAGCGCGCAAACTTAACCACTATGTCATCCGTCTGGCCCCCCTTCCTTTTTCTTTTAACTTACCTGTATCTCTATGTTCAAAGTTGGCCTCCTGTAGCCAGAATATAGTTGGTTTTGCTCCTTTTTAAAATCCAGTCTGACAATCTGTCTTTGAACTGCCCTGTTGAGACGACCCCCACTTAAAAGGTCATTGAGATGGTCGGGTTAGAATTTGTCACCTTGCCGCTTTCTGTATGTCCCACTTCTACTTTGCTTCTCTTTCCGCCTTTGCTGCATTTAACTGAACACATTTTATGACTTCATTTTATCCTCTCTGTTGACTTATGATTTCTGTCTTTAAAAAAATACTAGTGGTTTCCCCAGGGCTTACACTTGGTAAATAAATGACAAGCAATAGGATATATTGGAGGATATGAGGAAGCCATTTGGTTTAAAACTAATTTGGCCTGACCTTGTTTTTCCAAAGGGCCTGATGTGGCCTGTTGAGCATGCATTGTACAACTGCTCTAAACATTTACAATGTCCCAAAGACGAGAATGATGCCCTTAAAGATAGGGATGTAATTTCCCCTCATGTCAGCATTCCCTTAAGGATAAGCATCTCTTCCTAAAAACTAAGGACTAATTACTGACCTGCTGTGCTCACCTTGTGACCACTCACCTGCTGTGCCAGCTAAGCATATCTCGACTATTGTAAAAGGGACATTCCTGTCATATGTGAAGTGTGCTCTTTGTTCCAAGACAGTATATAAACACTCTGTGCACCTCACTTCTTTGGTGCCCTTTCTTCCTTGGGGAGGGAAGGCCCCAGGCTAGTCCTCAAACATGGCTCATAATAAACTCACCCCAATTTTGATTTATAGATTGATTATGGGTTACTTGCATTGACACACTGTACGTTTTTAAGTCTACCTCCAAATCCTTCATATGTGATGTGAAGCTCTGAGAGGTGGACGTTCCCCGTCGCTTCCTCCGTCCTTTCTGCTGTGGTTGTCACACATGTACTTTTACCCATTCTGTAAATATACGATGCAGTGTGACTAGTTTTTCTAGGCAGTTCTCTTTGACAGCAAGGGTCAGCAGCTCTGACCCCAGCAGCCTGTTTCTGTCAGTGAGGGTTTCTTGGCACACAGCCACGCCCATTTGTTTACACAGGTGCTGGCTGCTTGCACGCTTCCGTGTTTACGCATTTACAAGGGCGGAGGTGAGTGTAGAGTCGGGTGCTTGTGACAGACACCATCTGGTTCACCAAACCTAAAATATTTACTCTTTGTCCCTCTAAGAACAAGTTTTCCGAGCCCTATTTTAGATCAATTAAAACTGAAGAAAAAATTAATTTTATTCTACCTGCATTAATTTCGTTTCCAACGCTCTTTGTTTCCTTCTGTAAATTCATGTTTCTGACTGATGTAGGCCTCCTGCTGGGGAATTTCCTTGAACATTTCTTGGAGACTAGGTTGATTAGTGATGAATTCTCCCAGGTTTTGTTTGTGTGAGAAAGTCTCAATTTCTCCTTCATCTTTTTCATGAACTCTATTCATTTTTATTATCAAAAATTTCAAAACTGTTTAAAATAAGAGGGTGCCACATAACAACCTGCAAATAACCATCCCCAGCTTTCACACTGCTCGGTTCTGGACCCATCTTATCTCACCATCGCCCTGCTCTCTCCCACCCTGGTTTCCCCCCTTCAAGATTTTCTTGTTTTTGGTATTCAGAAGCTTGAATATTTTGGAGGAGAAGTATAGTTTATCCTGCTTGGGGTTCTCTGAGCTTCTTGAATCTGTGGTTTGGTGACTTTCATTAATTAAAAAAATCTTGGCCATCGATTTCTCATACATTTCCTCTGACCCATCATCTCCTCCCCTTACAAGATCCCGATTGTGCATGTGTTAGACCAAACTGTCCCATGCTTCTTGGATGCTGTGTTCTGTTGTTCCCCCTCCCACGCCCTTATTTTTCTCTTTGTTTCCGAATGAGTAATTTCTGTAGACATACAGGTTCACTGATTATTTTCCTGGCTGGGTCAAGTCTACTAATGAGGCCATCAGAGGCATTTTTGGGGGGCTGGCCCCATGGCCTAGTGGTTAAGTTCGATGCCTCTGCTTCAGTGGCCTGGGTTCTGTTCCCAGGCATGGACCTACACCACTCGTTGGTGACCATGCTGTGGTGGTGACCCACATACACCGTAGAGGAAGATTGGCATGGATGTTAGCTCAGGGCTAATCTTCCTCACCAAAAAAAGAGGCATTTTTTCATCTCTTTTTGGTGTTTTCTGTTTCTAGTATTTCAATTAGAATTTCCTTCTGTCTGCTGAAATTATCCATCTGATTTTGCATGTCATATACCTTTTCCATGAGCGTGTTTAATGCATGAATCATAGTTATTTCAATTTCCCTGACTGATGGTTCCAACCTCTGTGTCATATCCGAGTCTGGTCCTGACACATGCTGCGTCTCTTGGGGGTGTGTTTTGTCTTGACTTTTTGTTTGCCTCACAATTTTTGTTGGAAGTTGGACATTTTGTTTAGGGCAGAAGACACAGAGGTAAGTATTTGTGATGTTTGGAGATGAGCATGCCTTAGCTTCTGCTAGGCCTTTAGCGTGAGGGCCTGTGTTAATCCAGGCAGGACCTGGGCTGGCTTGGAGGCTGCTGTGGCTATGATGGCCCTCGGTGCCCCACAGGCTGCAGGTTCTGGGCATGTGGCCTTTGCCAGGGCTGCTGCTCACCCTCCAGCTGTGGTTCTGGTCACAGCACGTATCCTCCCCAGGGCTGGAGGTTTTATTTTTATTTGTCCTCTTTTCTTTTCTCAGCTGCAGATGGGTTTCCATCAGGGCCCCAGGTGACAAACTGTTTGGCTCTCCTCCCGCACATTAAGGTTTTTGTTTTTCTGTGGGGGAGGCAGGAGAGATGGATCTGAGCAGATTTCCGGCAGTGGCTTCTGTTGTCTGCCTCCAGCCAGACCATGGGGGAAGCTTCCTCAGGAAGGTCCCAGATCTTCCCTGTAAGCACTTGGTGGGGTGTATGTGAGAAAATTCTGCAAGAAGGGACAACCCTCCGTACAGCTGCAGCCCCTGGGGGTTCACACATTTGTGGTAGCCTGCACTGACTCTTCAGCAATTTATTAAAAATTTTAACCAAATCCTCTCACCAGCTTATATGGCATCTGCCCCAGGGAGGCCACTTTAGGGGTCCCGTTTCTCCTTGCAGCCACCTGCTTTTCCCAGATTTCAAGTTTCCTGATTGTCTTGTAATGTTGTTCTCTGGTTCAATAAAAGTCATCGATTTGCAGTTTTCTGGCTTCTTTGGGGGGTAAAAATGGGAGTGATGCACTTTTCTGTTCTCTATATCACCGAGCCGATACTAGAAGTCCTGGAGTGTCAATCAACAATGAAATGATCTAGAAAGTGAAGAAACCAAAGTAAAAGCTTATGATTTAGAGTTATGGTGGTGCCCGCCAGGAGCGTCAGGTCCTGAAATGTGGAAAGTGGTTGTCTCGGGGGGCGTGTCTGGGGGAGTCTGTTGGGGAGGATGTCCATTTTCATTTTCTGTCCCTCTGTATTTCCTATTAAAAGTAAATCACACACTTGTTTGCCCTGGAGCCAGTTACATGCACGCGCGCGCACACACACACACGTCTGAGGAGTAGCCAGAGAAGTAGCGAGTGGATCAGAGTGGTCCACGCAGGGGCCGTTAAAGAAAGACAGGTTTTCAGATGAGGAAGACGCCAGCGTCAGAGTGGAGACTCGTTCCTACGAGCTCTGCTGGCCCGGAAGTTTGAAAGTCACTGAAGTCTCTCCTGATCCTTATTTTCCAAAAGATGACAAATTCCAGCAGGAGTCCATACAACAGGGCTTCCGAGAGCTCGTGGAGCACTAGCGGGTAACCCTCTAGCTTAGTTACTTGACTTTAAGCTTTAGAACGGGGTCGACCAAAGTGGGTTCTGGAGCGGGAGTCCTACAGGACGTCGACTGATGTCACTAAAAGCAGCAACTCTGCGGCCAGTCAAGTTAAAATGCTTGTTGAGACTACGGCAGACAGAGCTTTTGGCTGTGGGACTTTCAGGGCCTTGAATCGGCTCTATCCACAGTGACTCCCGCAGGGGCCACACTGTGCTTGGCTTGTCAAAACTGTTTAGTCCAGAACTCATTTTTGTATGTGTCCTGGAATTATGGATTCATCAAGGACTCACTCTGAGAAGGCCAATGAAGGGAAAAGACTATATCTGTGTGCGTGAATCCTGGTTTCCCTGACCCCACCACTCTGAGCGTCAGTCTTGTCATCTATGAAGTGGGTAGAAGATGCCTTTTGTGATTGTTGTAAGGACTCAGGGCAGTAAGCAGTGGGGAACCCGACGGGTGAAGCCATGTCCGCACATCCCCCAGTCTCTGCCCCTGGGCCCGGCTGCCTCGCTGGCCGGCAGGGATGTGGGATGGCAGCGTCACTTTCTCGCCTCATATGAGGTTCTTGATGAGACCCATGCAGGCCAACATCTCTGCTGCTGCATGTGCACGTGAAGGCTGCTGGTGGCCTCCGGCATGTTGGCAGGAATGTGCCGAGGCTGCAGCTGCAGGCAAATCGCTGTCCCAGGTCCTGGGTCCCTGTGAACCATCGATTTTCTGGTCCACACTTGTCCTCATGGGCTCACATCTGGAGGCGGAGGCAGAAGTCAGCGCTGAGGAAATGGGCCCTGGAAGCTCAGTGCTCAGCTGAGAACACTTATTGACGGCTTCCTGATTCTGCCCCTGCTCTCGGGAGCCGGCAGACCCCGTTCTTTGTCCCCACTGGTCCTGCTGGGCTGCTGTCCATATTTAATGAGCAGTGGGGCCGAGGGCACCCAGCCTGCCAGCCACGCCTGCCTCCTGCACACCTTCAGGACCTGCACCGTGAGTCCCATCTGCTCGGGAACCCGGGCCTCAGCTGCCAGGGGTGCGAGGCGGCGTGAGGGGTCCAAGACCGTGCAAAGGCAGGCATTCAGGACTCAGAGGCCAGAGACCTGTGGCCGCCTTGCTGGCCGCCCTCGGGAGAGTGGCTTCCTCCACACACAGAGAGGAAGGGGAGGCTGGGGCCGCCGAGAGTGAAATTGTGCAGAACAGGCTCGACTGCAGAGCACTTGAAAATTCTCTGGCTCATTGAGCTCCCTGGAGCGGCATCAGTCCCTTCTGATAGAGAGGAAGCTTCTGGAAGGTCTTATAATTTATCCAAGGCTTGGCTGCCAGGAATGGCAGGCTTGGGTCCTGGCGTTTCACTTCAAATCCCACGCTGCTCCCAGCCCATGTTGGCATCCTGGGGAAAGATGGCCCCTATGCCCTCTTGTCCTCGCTGGAGGATGAGGGGGTTCCAGGAATTATTCTGTGAACTGAATGATCTAGACTTGATTTGGATTTCAACGGTTTTCGCACGAATGCCCTTTTTCTATTCCAGGATTCAGTCTGGGACATTCCACTGCACTTAGCTGTCAGTTTTTCTTAGCCCAGGGGACATCTGGACCGTTTCTCAGTCTTCCTTGTTCTTCATGACTTTGAAGTCCAGCCCCCTCTCAGGGGCCGAGTTAGGCACACCTCCCGGAGGGAGCTGTATCAGAGCGTCTGTGGACATATGCTAAGGTAACCACGGTAATTAATAAATATTCTGGGGACGATGCTTTCAGGCCATGCAAATATCTCACTTCTTAGCGTTTTGCCTGCTAATTTTGGATTCATCGGTGGATCTCGCCTGAAGCGATTGTTACTGCGAAGTTTCGGTGATGGTTTCTATTCTCTCAATCCTTCTGTATTTATTGTTTGGAGTTCTTCTCTAAGAAAGATTCGTTCCTTCTCCTCACTTATTTATTCAACCATTTATGTACGTCAGTACAGAGTCACGGGTCTTTGTCTCATACTTTGGGTTTTCACCCGATACCACACGCGTTACTTTCTTGCTCAGATTGTCCCAGCTTTCCACTGGGAGCGACTTTAGGCGGCTTCATTTGTTGGCCATTTGTCATGGCCCGTCTTTTCTTTCTTTTTTTGAGCACTTGCTTTCTGGCACCACAGTATGCCCCAGACACATCTGTTTCGTCTGCTCCAGCTCTAGGATGAACCCTCAAGGGATGTCGGCCAGGGTGTTTAGAAATCAAGATCTGGGCACTGGGCGTCCCTGCTGCTGGGCGCTCTCGTGGGCAGTGCTGGGGGATACGGTATGTACGCCAACCCGTGCACGTGTCCACTTCTGTCCCTACTCCTGTGTGGATCGTCTGTGTCTGTAAGAAAGCGTGTATGGGTTCACCCTGCTGTCTCTGACTCGGCACTGGCCCCACAGGATTTATTCTCGTCTCCTCCTCTCGCTTACTGGTAACTTTCATCACTTACAGTGAGAAACCTGGCCCATTGCCTACATTTATTGATTTATTTGTTCAACTCTAGTGCATGTGCAGCTTCAGAATTACTAGCCTATATCCCTGCGAGAAACAATTTTACCCGCTAGAGTCTGGCGTTTATATACGGTTCTTTTCTCTTCAGTCTTACAGGATCTAGTCAGCACACTGCTTCCAAATTGCATGGGTGGGCTTCTTTTTCAGTGAGGTTGTGTCATATATTTGTAATATTATTAGATTCACTGTCACATGCCACGTTCCATCCTGCGGATCCTAACATCCTTGTTGATTTTTGTTTGTTTAATCTGGATACAGTAAAGCTCACCCTCTGGGATACACGTTTCGATGGGTTTGCCAAATGTGTCAAGCCATTCATCCTCCATCACAGATCCATCCAGAACAACTCCGTCACCCACCGAAGTATGGCCTCGTGTGGCTCGTTTGTGGTCAACCCCTTCCTCCCCTAGTCCCTGGCAACCACGTCATTCCTTCAGGTTTGTCTTTTCCAGAATGTCATATAAATGGGGTCAGAGGACATGCAGCCTGTTGGGTCTGACTTCTTTCACTTAGCAAAACGCACTTAAGAGTCATCGCACTGCAGCCCCGTCGGGGGTGAGCGCCCTTCACTGCTGCTAGTGCTCCAGTTTGGACACGCCACGGTTGGGTTAGCCGGTCAACTGGTGAAGGGCGCTTGCCTGACCCCAGTTTATGGTGATTACGAATAAAGCTTCTATAAACATTCACGTGCAGTTTCATGGGGACATACATTTTCAATTCATTTTGGAAAATACCCGGATTGCGCGAGGGATTGCTGGTCTTGTAATAAGTGTGTGTTTAAGTGGACAAGAAACTGCAAGACTGTCTTCCAAGGCAGAGGCACCACGTTGCACACCCACCAGTGGAAAAGAGCTCCTGTGGCTCTACGTCCTCACCAACATCTGGTGTTGGCAGGTGTTCTGTTTGTTCATTTTTGCTGTCCCCACAGGCGTGTGCGTGTTATCTCCCGTGGTTTTACTGGTGCTTCCGTAAGGACGATGATGCGAGCACCCTTTCACGCGCTTGTTTGCCATCCACCCATCTTCTTGGGTGAAGTGTCTGTTCTCAGCTTTTGACCGTTTTTTAGGGTGGACTTTGTTTTCTTATTCTTGAGGCCTTCCTGCCCGGCTGGCTCAGACAGGTACTCTGGCTCTAGCTGAGTGCCGGACCGCTTTCCCCGGATCCTCTTGTGTGGTTCTTTCTCTGGCCTCGGGTAGTTTCTTCACATGTGTTCTCGGCTATCGGGGAGCGTCCGCATATCCCCAGAGCTCTCTCTCTGCAGCCCTTTCCTGCTCTGTGAACCACTTTGGTCCCCCCAGATGCCTGTCCCTGTCTCCCCATGTCGGGGGTCCTGAGCTCTGCCTGCTCTCCCTCCCTGAGCCATGGCCTGGACACTCGCTCCCGCAGAAGGCCCAGCCAATTACGGCGCTCCACCCACTTGCTTCCCATCTCTCAGGGATCACCGTCCCTCTTTCTCTGGTGTCCAGTATCTTGAAAACCACATGTTTTGCCTGTTTTTGTGTGGTTTTAGGCGGGAGGGTAAATCTGGTCCCCGTGACTCCATCTTGGTCAGTCCTGGGTGCATGTGTACCAGTATTTTATGGTTTACAAAGTATTTCCACATACGTCATTCCCACTAATTGTCACAACAACCTGGGAGGCCGGCACCATTTCACAGTTGCAAATATTTTGGTGTAGGGGGCAAAGGTGACTTACATTGGAGTTCAGAGGTCAGAGTTTAGGTAATAAGTGTCAGAGCTGAAGTAGGACCTCTAGTTTCCTGCTGCCAGGGTCAGCGATTTTTCCAGCAAGCCCCTCTGACCAAAGGCAGGTCAGGGTGATGGCTCAGCACGTGGGGTGGCGGGAGGGGATGGATGAGGGGCACGGTGGTCAGGAAGGGCTCAGGGAAGAGGTGGGACTTGACCTGAGGCCAGAATGGGTGACCTCGGGGATAAAAGAAGAGCAGGGACCCACGCTTGGAGGCCAAGCCAACCAACTAAGGAGTAAGGTCAGGAGGAAGAGAGGCACTGTTCAGAGCATTCAGTGCTGGGGGCACCCACGCCCTCTCTGGTTTCCACTGTCTTCAGTGTGAGAGGTGTGGGGCCGAGTTTGTCTCTTCAGGATCTAAAGATGGCAGAGCTGGAAAGAACCGTGGACACCCCTGAGTTCTGTGCTCCCTCCTGCCTTGTGACAGGTGGGGAAACTGAGTCAGAGAACGGCTGGCTCAGTGAGTGGCAGAGTCAGGGCTGGAATACGGCTTCACCCGAGGAGCTCACCCCTTCCTTCACGCCCACAGCTTTCTCTCAGATTGTCCTTTGCACTTTTTATTTACTAATTTATTTGTTGCCCTCGGCTTATGCATTTTTGTGCTGTTAATACACAACTAGATATGCCTCTGGATATCCTCCTTTATCTTCAGGGCGCGTGTTTATTTTAAGCCCCACAGTGGTGAGCAGGAGGGGAATCTCTGAACTGTAGAAACGCTCCAAGAGTTGAGCCGCAGGGCTGAGGACTCCGTTGGGCATAAAGACGGTGGTGCCAAGTAAAGCACGTGCGTTTCCGCTGCTCGTAGGCGAGCCCTTACGGGCACCCGGGCCACGAAGCTGTGCACGTCTTCGCTTCTACAGGGTCTACAGACCTGACGTAGTGCCAGGCTTTCTCGGTGGCTGGGCTGTCCTTTGTTTCTGTGCCCCAGCACCCACCTCAGCATGGCCACCTCCTTGGGTCGTTCCTGGCCTCCTCTTCCGGGTTCCCTACCCAGGCTTCGTGTGCACCGCTGGTGTTTTTTCCATCAGTAAAGTGCTGGAGTTGGAGAGACAATTCTTAAGATTCTCATAGCATTAACATTCCGGGATGTACTCCTTCAGCGATAGAACCCTTATGCTTCCTTCAAGACCCAGGCTCGGGCATCCCTCCTTCCCTGTATTTGTCAGCTGCTGGTGCTATAATGCTGTGTAACGAGTACCCAGATCTCTGTGGCTTCCAACGTCAGGTCTCCACTTCTTGCTCACAGGTCTGTGGGGCGTCTGTGGCTGCTGCGTTTGGCTGGGATCAGCCAGGCTTGGTTCCAGGCTGTACGTGGGTTTCAGATCTGTCCCATCTGTCCCTCATTCTAGAAGTGGCAGCTCCCCAGAGCACATTCTTCCATAGCCAATGGCAGAAGCATGAGAGGCCAAACCAAACTGTGCAAACGCTTCTAAAGCCTCTTCTCACATCATGTCCACTCACACTCCATCGGCCAATGCAAATGCATGGTCAACCCAACATCAGCGGGGTGGGGTGTTACTCCAGGTCCTTGGTGCCAGACACCACAAAGTCACATGGCAGAGAGGGGGAGGGAACCGCTGGGGACCTGGGGACAATAACCTACTCCCTGGCCCCACTTTGACCTCAATCTGTCTTGCGAGATTTCAACCCCTTCTGGGGAGTCAGGTCCTGCTTCCTGTACCTCTGGGGAAGCCCCATGCCCTAGATCTTCCATTTTTTGCTAATAATGCTTCCTGCATGTCACTGTGTGCTTCTGGTGACTTTTTGCTGGCATTTAGCCTGAGGTAGGAATCCCCCTGGGTGGAAGAGGAGGCCTATCTTCAGATTCACGGACCATCACCAAATGTCTCGCCACAGGGCCCTGGTCCCCTGCCCACCAACCGGGATGAGTTTGTTTTCTTCACTAACTGCTGACATCGCCAGCCTGACAGCTTTTGCTCAATTCGTGTGTGTTGAAGGGTGACTTACTCTTGTTTTAATTGCATTTCCCTGATTAAGACTGTGGTCGAACATTTAAAAATCTATTTATTAACCATTCACATTTTCTCTTCTGTGAATTGTTCTTGCCTTTGGCCCATTTTTTGTTTTTTGCTTCTAGACTGATGGACTTTCTCTGATGGATCATCAGGATTCCCTCTGTCTCCTCCTTGCTAACCCTTTGTCTGCTGTGTGCCCTGCAAGTGACTTTCCCTTTGTTGGTGGACTTTTTGTTATAGAAGACGATTTAATTTTAATGGAGTCAAAATGACTTCATTGAAGGTCACAGGCTTTTTATATCCTGTTTAATTAATCCTTTCCTATCTCAGGTTTATGAAGATATGATCTCATATTTTCTCCTTAAAGTTTCATTCTTCATATTCGGGGATTTACTCCCTCCGGGGTTTATTGTGTGTGCGGCACGAGTAAGGGTCTCATTTCATTTTCTTACGGAGAAGCAGCTGTGTCGGCACCGTGTGGTGCATGGCTGCGGTGCTCCATGCTGCGTGGACCCTCCTCTGACATTTAACCAGCTCCCCACGTGTAGACAGCCCCCTTTCTGCCCCACCCCTTGATCTGTTGGTCAATTTTCCATCTTCGCACCAGGGACACATGGACTCAACTGTAGTCACTCTCTCAGTGCTGACTTCCGACAGGACAGATCAACCTTCTGAATCTCGGCTCTTCTACACCTTTTATTCTTCCTTATTAACTTTCTGATTCACTAGGAAGTTCCATGAAATGCTCTATTGAAATTTGATTGGAATGTAATGACTTTAAGGACTATTTGGGGGGAAATTCACATCGTAATGGCATCAAGTCTTCCTGTTCATGGGCGTGGTGTAAGTGACCGTCACTGGTGCTGTGCACCAAGCGTCCCGGTATCTCTCACCTTCCAGAAACAAGCATATGGCACCTCTTACCCCTGGGGGAGGTGGGGCCCCACAACTGCCTCTGGGGTGGTGGCAGTGACGTGTGGTGCTTTCGGGGTACAACATGTCATTGCAGCGCTCTCTTCCCACCCCTGACCCCCACAGGCACAGTGGCCTCCAACGCTGGACACGGTGGCCGCGCAGCAGCCAGGGGCCTCCCGCCAACCCGCAGTAGATGGCGGGTTGGTGAGACACACACGGTGGTGTGCCAGTGCCACTGGTATGTGCTTGGGACAGCCAGTGTTGAATTTTCTGGAATTTTGCGAGCTGGTTTAATTCATGGTTGTTCTCTCGAAATCCACCACGGTGGGGGTGGTCGTGCTACAGAAATCTGCAAACGCAATGAATCAACACCTTTTTTTCCTCTGAAGAGCAAGTCTTCTTATTTTATTTAAAAACCTTCTTTTGGTTCTGGAGAGCCAGTTGCTAACTGTTCACCAGCAGGCCACTGCCCGCAGCTCGTTGAAGCGGCGGAGACGCCAGGGTTGACTCTACTGCAGGGCGTCTTCCCTTGTGGAAACACGTCTCCCCACTGACTCAGACCTTCCATGTTCTTCTGTAGTGTTTTCTATTCTTTTTCACCAAAGACTGTCTGCTCCCCAGCTCCACTGTCATCCGCCCAGTGTACTCCACTCCCTGCAGTGGGACGCCGAGCAGTTGCCTTGTGACCTCATGCAAATCCTTGATGCATTTGCCTCAGTTTCCTCTTTCACTCCGTGTGGGAAGCTCAGTAGCTTCCAAACTGTGGGAAAGAGCAGCTCCTTTCTCAAGAGTAATCACGACCGAGCCAGCGAGCGGAGTGCAGTTCTGATGGCGCGGGCGCAGGCAGGCCCCCTTGGCCTCTCCCTCCCCCGTTCCTGGGCCCCTGCCCGGTGGGGGCTGCACCTGGTCCTGGTGGGAGCCCTGCACGGTTCCTTCCAGGGCCAGCACCCAGCGGGAGCAGCACACCAAGATGTTTTCAAATCAAGGACAATCCAACCTTTAGAGGCTTCTGGAACTCTCCCCATCTGGAGACCAGGATCCCCTGGGCCACGGGCGCCATGCCCGTGGGGGGAGCCTTGGGACGGGCGCCAGTTATGGCTCCAACACCGGCGTGGGGACCTGGCCGGGCCCTGCCCCCTGAGGGTCTGGCTCTCACTCCGGGGGTCAGGCCCGGAATCAAGTGCTCCTGAGTCTGCCCGGAGCAATTTGTCCAAACGAAACGTTCAGCCTCAGAGGGATACTCAGCAGAGCTGAAACCTCCACCACTTGCTCGCTGTAGACAAGCCGTGATGGCCTGAGAAACAGCACGTGTAGCCTGACCCCTTTGTGAGCGAAACTGTCTCTCTTCCCTCCACCTGACGCCCCGGAGGACTCGCACGTCAGTGTGCCCTGCACGGGGGAAGACACGCTGACTCCGAAGTTCTTTGTTCTCTGCCCATGTTTTCTGAGTGTCACATAAGACGCGCCAATAGCTTGTCTAATAAGAAGCATGAAATAAAGCAACAAGAGGAACCAGTAAACAATATTGGTGCTTAATGGTTAGCTTCTTTAAACCAGTTAGATTCGTCACTTCTTCCCACTCACACCCAGCGTAGGGCAGCAATGACCAAGTGACAAAGAATCGGGAATAAAAAAATAGAAGAGAGGATGTCGTGCATGCTGAAAGACAGGAAAACGTGCTCGCCATTTCAGGAAAAATTGCAGAACTGACTCTTAACACACTGAACTGAACACTTCCACCATCAGTGACGGGAAATACTCATTTTTAACCAAATAGCCTGTAACATGTTATTACCGCTATTAACTTGTTTTTGGCCAAATTATATTTGGCCACTTTCCTCTCGACCAAATTGGTTTTGGCCCAATTACATCTTCCTTGTGGTTTCCTAGTCTGTAAAAAAGAGATAATTGTATGCAGCTTATAAGAATCAGCGAGGGAAATAAGTATCCAAGGGCTTAATCCGGGGCTGGCGCACAGCCGGCGCCCAGTCTATGCCGTTTCCCGCCACTCGGAAAGCCCCAGCTCCGGGCTGGCACGTTGTCGTCGGCGCACGAGCACAGATGAAGGTCACCTGCCCCTACTCCACGTGGCTCCCAGGGCATCGGCACTGAGGATCCTGGGCCAGCGCAGGGCATGCAGCCCGGCACGGCTCGGCTCCCATCCTCTCGGACCCGGGCAAGGCCTCAACATTCCCAATCCTGTTGGGAAAGTGACTTCCAACTGGTAACCAGAGCCAGGGGATTCTGACAATTCTTAAAAAACAGGTTGACAACCATGAGCCCGGCACTGGGCTGGGGCTGGAAGACGGGGTGAGAGAGGCCCCTGCCTGGGGGGCTGCCCAGGAGGGGAGTCCCACAGACCCCGCATGGGGGCCTGTGGAGTAGTGGGAGGGTGAAGGGCTCTGAGCCTGCCACCCGGGCCGGGGTGTGGTGGTCAGCACGGGCTGCGGTAACAAATTCCACAGCCTGGGTGGCTGAAGCACCAGAAACCTCCTCTCCCCTGGTCCTGGAGGCCGGGAGTCCGAGACCCAGGTGTGGGCAGGGCGGTTCCTCCCGAGGCCTCTCTCCTCGGCGTGTAGACAGCTGTCTCCTCCCTGTGTCCTCACGTCGTTGTCCCTCTGTGTGTGTGTGTGTGTGTGTGTCCTGATCTCCTCCTCTTATGAGGACACCAGTCAGATGGGATTAGAGCCCACCCTGGTGACCTCATTTACCTTAGTCACCTCTGTCAAGACCCTCTCTCCTAACATAGTCACATTCTGAGGAGTTAGGACTTCAACATATGAATTTTGGGGGACACGATCCAGCCATCACACAGGGTCTGCGCGATGAATACAGGTGGGCGAGGGGCAGACGGCTGGGAGGGAAAGTGGTGAACGGATGGGCCAAACCTGGGCTTTGGTGCAAGCCCAGGGCTGAGGGGCTGACCGCGTCCCTGTGAACCCCTGCCGGGGCGGCAGACCCCCTCGGGCCCGGCTCTGGCCTGTGCTGGAACTCCTCCAGGTTCCCTCCTGCCGAGCACTGCAGCAGAGAAAGGTGCATGCAGCTGCAGTGCCCTCTGAGGGGTCCGTGCCTGAGGACTGCTCTGCTCCCTTACAGGACCCTCCCCGGCCAGTCTGCACATGGGTGTGTATTTCCCCAGGAAAAGCTATTGCTGATGCGGGCGAGGGCCTTGGACCCCCGCGAGCCAGGGCTGCTGCAGCAAAGCTATTTTCTCTGCAGACCTGTGCATTACCGACTTCCACAGCCGGAGAACACGTGACAATTTAAGGAAAGCTCCCCACGGCCAAGGTGGACAGGCGTCACAGCCCCAGCTGGCAGGCCCCTGAGAAGCCCCCAGGGCTGTGACCCCCACACCCTGGTGCATCAGGTTTCTGTCAGGAGCCCCAGCCTCCCCAGGCCCATCGAGCCAGAACCCCCAGGACATTCTGGAGTCGACACTTAGGCGGGCTGAGAACTACTGAACAGGCCCCGTTCCTCCCAGTATTTCAGATGAGGAAACTGAGGCTCACAAGGTCGAAGGGACACATCCAAGGTCAAATGGCAGGTTAATGTCAGAGCTAGGACCCACACCTGGTCCCCCTAGTGCCAGGTCTTAGGGTGCCCCATGTTTGTCGGTGCCCGGGGTCCCCAGGCACTGAGTCATTTCCACAGCCTGCCCGGCCCCAGCCTGGTGCCCACTCGTCTGTTGCCTGTGGCAGGGATGGGCAGCCAGTGAAGCGTCACAGTGTCACCTCTCCAGGGCCTGCGTCACAGGGTTGCCAGGACTGCAGGGGTCCCTGGCCCCCTCTGCCAACCCCCTGTCCAGTCAGCCATTGGTCTGGTCACTTCTGCATTCCACAAGTGGGGTTTCATCATCCACTCGTGTCCTAGAGCCCGAGGGAGGGTCTTGACACGGGGGGCAGGTGGAGTGCATCTCGTGGGAGAGCAGGGTGCAGGGAAACCGGGCACTTTCGGGGCTGCAGAGCTCAGATTACCGAGGTGGAAGCACCTGCAGACATCTCTCACAGAGTGGTCGGGGCCCTGACGCCAGGTGAGGGGCCCGGAGGCCGTGCAGCAGCTCCAGGAGCCGTGGAGGGTTGCTCCGAGGGGTGCCAGTCCCCTTTGCCCCCTGGGCCTCTCCTGCCGGTGGTGTCTCCTGTGCCAGACACACAAGAGGAACCCGGGGAAATGGCTGTTGAACGCATGAGCGAGTGCCTGACCCTCCGTCCTGAAGCCTTTCCCGCTCTGGTTCCTGATCAGCTCCGGATGCTGACGCACAGCTGGAAGGCCGGTGGGACCTGAGGTCGCCAGGGGAACTTGCCTTGGCAGAACTCTGGCGGCCTGGGAGGCGGGCACTGCTGTCCCACATGACAGACAGGGACGAACAAGGCCCGCGGGGGTCTCAGGGTGGTGGCCGGCGCTCCCCCCCCGCCCCCCCGCAGGCCAGCAGCAGAGCGCGAGCAGGCGGCATGTCTACTGCCCAGAGCCCTTGTGACAGTCGCTTCCTTTTCTCTGCCTCAGTCTCCTCGAGTGTAAATGGGGGTCAGGGCATCCGGCTCCAGGACTGAGTGTGTGGGGTGGTTGTTATTGATGCTGGAAACACCGAACCCGCAGGCCTCATGGGGTCAAAGGCAGCTGCCCCCTGCCCCGTGCCCCCAGGGGGTAAATGAAGTCCAGAGAGCTCAAGTGACTTTTCTGAGCCCACACAGAGGCAGGACCACCCACAACCAGCCCCTCCTTTTGCAGAAGGGAGCGTGATGTGCTGGAAGCAGCACTGGTCTCTAGCCAGCCCTTTGCCAGCTGTGACCTTGGGAGCTGTGACCTTGGGTGGCTGATGTCACCCCTCTGACCACAGTGTCCCTCCTGCACAGGCGGCTGTGAGTCTCCATCAGATCACTTACAGGCAAGTGCTGTCACCATGCACAAGTTTGCCAGGGGGGCCCTCTGCTCTGGGGGCAGGGGCCTGGCTTGCTGGGTGGAGGGGGGCTGGGAGGCGAGGAGTGAGGTGGACAGGCCAGGTAGAGGTCGGTGAGGTGGGGCCTTGAACGTGAGAGGGTGAGGGCACTGAGCTCGCTGCCTTCATGGGGTCATCGCACCAGCTGCGTGGGCACCTCCTGGGAGCCGGTAGGAATGCAGAATCTCAGGCCCCGGCCCTGACCCGCTGCCTCTGAGTCTGCTTCCCACACCGCTGCCTGCATGAGGTGTGTGAAGCGGGGCGTAGAGGAAGTCCCCTCTCCAGCCCCACAGCCCAGGGCACACAGTCAGCGAATGTAAGGGCCCCAGTACAAGCCCCTTCCTGCTCCTGAGCCCTCCGTCTTTCCTACACTCCATCACTCCTCCCGCCATTTGACCTCTGCCCTGCACGCCGCATCTCTGCACCCGTCCCCAGCTGACGGATGCCTCCCCTTACCTGTGTCAACTCCCTAGGCTGTGACAGCCAGGGCAGGGCTGCCATGGTGCTCGCACTTGAATGAACCCCGAGAAGAATGAGTTGCCTTGCACCCCGAGGAACCACCGTACTTTTGGAGGCAGGAGTGGCTCTTCCAGAAAGGTCAAAGATGTCATTTGCCTGGAGCTGCTGGCAGATCTGAGAGGTAAGGGCAGGGATGTGGTGGGCAAGGGAGCCGCGTTACCAGAGACGGCTGCCAGCAAATAGCTCTCGACCTGACTGCCAGTGCTGATAGGTTGGGGCCGCCAGGAGCAGTGTTGAGAAGGATTCTGAAGTCCTGTGCAGGCTCAGCAGGCAGGGATGTCGTGAACTCTCAGTAAAGGGCAGAGGCAGAGGTGGGCTCCTG
This sequence comes from Tapirus indicus, assembly GCA_031878705.1. Taxonomy (NCBI): domain Eukaryota; kingdom Metazoa; phylum Chordata; class Mammalia; order Perissodactyla; family Tapiridae; genus Tapirus; species Tapirus indicus. Next base: position 2,905,300 of record CM062935.1, read on the forward strand.
TGCCAAACATCTGCCCTCTCTGATTTAGATGGAGTAATTCTGGGGTCGAATGAACTGGTTCAAATCCCAGGTTCACCTCTGGCCTACTGTGTGGAGCCTTTCTGCCCTTGGTTTCTTTTTTTTTTTTTTGGTGAGGAAGACCAGCCCTGAGCTAACATCCGTTGCTAATCCTCCTCTTTTTGCTGAGGAAGACTGGCCCTGGGCTAACATCGTGCCCATCTTCCTCTACTTTATATGGGACGCCGCCACAGCGTGGCTGACAGGCAGTGCATCGGCAGGTGCCCGGGATCCGAACCCGCGAACCCCGGGCTGCCAAGCGCGGATGAAACCTCTGTGCCACCGGGCCGGCCCCTGCCCTTGGTTTCTTCAGGCTTGTTGAGAATGGGGACCCAGAGGAGGGGCTGGCTAATTCACCCAGTAGCGGACGCAGGGCCGAGGAGCAGAATTTGAGAAGGAATGGGTTTCATGGTGGAAACTGGGTGGAGGAAGGGAAGGATGTTCCGGGAGTTGCAGCAGCAGGTGCGAAGGCCTGGAGCTGCAGCGCGTGGGCAGCCCAGTGTGCCTGCAGGTGAGGTGCCCGTGGGGGAGGCTGCAGAGGGAGGCCGCCTGCAGGAAGCCTTCCAGGACTGCTCCAGCCCACGCCCCTCCCCAGTGCCGCCTTTGCTGGCATTTCTGGCCCTAGTTCAGGGGATGCCAGCCTCCTGGTCAGGCCCATGCTTTAAGTCCTGGCGGCACCACCCCTGGCTACCTGACCTTGGGCGACAGTTGATTCCACCATGCCGCAGTGCTCCCCTGCAGGATGGGGCCCACAGTGGTACCCACTGCGCAGAGGGGCCAGAGATTCAGGAACATCACGTCCCGAGAGCAGCGTCCGGCAGAGCCTGTGCTGGGGTAGCGTTGGCTCTGTCGTGGGCTGGCCTGGGCGCGTCTCGTCCGTCCATCATAGCCTGGGGTCAGGGACTGGATCTTCCTCTCCCCGTTATCTTCTGGACCTAGTCCAGAGCCAGGCGCGGAGAAAGAGCATCTGAGCGAGAGCTCCGAGCCCGGATTGTTCCCCAGGCCACGCCCTCCAGGGGCTTCCTGCCTCCTGCTCCTGGGGAATTCAGAGGATCCGCCGCCTCCTCCTTCTTTTTTAACATTTAAAACAGGTTTTCAAATTATCTTTAAAAATAATATAAATTTTTGTTATCGCAGTATTATAAACTCATAATTAAAGAAAAAAGAACTTCCAAATACAAACTATTACATTCAGGTGTTTTAACGACCATTCTGCTTTCTGAACAGAAAGATACTTTTGAAATTATTATTATGTTCAAAATTTGGTTTCTATTTTTCCCACTGATGATTATATCATAAGAAAAATTTGATTTTTATACTGTTTTCATGAAGATCATTTCAGAGAGTTGCAAGTATTCTGGAATATGAGCGTGTTACATTTATTTAACCACACCCTTTGTTGGAGAAGTAGATTATTTCCAAGTTTTCTCTAGCATGAATAATGTTTCTATGAGAATCTTTGAAATCAACTTAATCTAAACGATTATTTTCTGGGATAGATTTCCGGAAGTGGAATTAATGGGTGTAAGAGCATTCACATTTCAAAATCTTTTTTTCTTGCATGCTTTTATTTCACCACACTCTTTATGCTTTTTTGTTGTATAAAAGTACATATTACGTGAAATTTCCCATTTTAACCACTTTCAAGTGTACAATTTAGTGGTATCACGCATGCTCACGTTGTTGTGTGACCGTCACCACCATGGGTCTCCAGAATGTTTTCATCATCCCTGTCTGAAGGTCTGCATCCGTTAGGCAACAACCCCCGTTCCTCCCTCCCCCGGCCTCCCCTCCTGTCGTCAAGTTCAAATTTCTCAGTAAGCAGGATCGTCCATTCACTCTCTCACCCACCCAAATGCACACGCGTGCACACACATGCACATGCACACCACCCCGGAGCCCCTTGTGCAGGCCTCGGCCCCCCTGAGCCAGCGTCAGGAGGAGACAGGCAGGGAGGGGGCAGCCAGTAAGCAGAGTGCCAGGTGGGGACTGCCTACAGGGAGGCGCCTCCCCAGTCTGGGGACAGGGTGGCAGGAAAGCCCGAGACCCAGAGGGTCAGGAGGACTTGGCCGGCGAGCACAGGTCGGGAGGGGAGGTCTGCCCAAGGCCGGTCTGGAGAGAGTGGGCTCTTTGAGCTCAGAGAACTGTAGGTGGTCCGGCGAGGAGGACCATGGGATGAGGAGGAGGTGGCCATGAGGGTGGAGAAGCCGTCAGGGACCAGGTCACCAAGAGCTTGGTGTCAACCACATGAAGGACTGGGGAGCCATGGAAGGTTTTAGGCAGGAGGCAGTGACATGATTAATCTCCCTTCTGGGGAAACTTCTGGATGCAGTGAGGGGTTGGGTGGGTGGAGGGGTGGATGAAGACAGGACTGGGGCTGTGGGACCGTGGGGAGAGGGAGGGTGGGGGCACCAATCTGGGATAGGAAGGAGGCGAGTCAGCTGGAGTGGATGGGGACTTGCGGCGGTCGTGGAATGGAGAGAGGATGGAGGGCAGGGTTCAGACACTCAGGAGGTAGGACTGGTGGACCGCCATCACCAGCCCACGCAGGAGGTGGCTCTGCAGACACGTGGTGCCCAGGTTTGGAGCGGGCCAGCCGCGGTGCCCTCCAAGGAGAGGAGTGGTCACTGCAGCAGCCCAGCTGGGCAGCGCCATGCACGCAGGCCTCTGGTAGGTCCCTCCCTCCTCCGTCTCCCTCGGGAGCCTGGCCCGCCTGCTGACCACCCCTCATCTTTGCTCGTGTGAGTCCAGGCAGGCTGTGCCTCCGTCTCTGACCGCCCTGCAATGTCCAAGGCCAGTCTCACTCCCCCATGGTCAGGAGTCCGAGTGAGCTCCCCTCCTGACCACGGTGGCATTCGAGGTGGGTGTGCTGGAAAAGACACAGTGCTGACGAGGGAAATGAAAGAAAGTCTGAAGAAGCAGAGAGGCACACGGTGTTCGTGGACTGGAAGACTCAACGAGACAGGTGCCGGCTCTCCTCCAGCCGCTGTGCGGGTTTAACGCAATCCATGTCCAATCCCAGCAAGTGTCCCCATGCACAGGCAAGATTAGTCTAGAATTTTTGAAAAAGAAAGGAACCAGCACAGCTGAAACAATGTTGGAAAGAAGAATCAAGTGCGAGAGCTTGTCTATCCGGTCTCCAGACGGTCCGCAGAGCTGCAGGGCTCGGGGCCGTGGGGCCTCCAGTGAGCACGGACTAGAGTGTAGAACATAGATACAGGGAAAATATAGGAGAAGATCTTTGGGATATTGGACTAGATAAAGAGTTCTTAGACTTGACACTGAAAACACAATTTACAAAAGGAAAATATTGGTAAACTAAACCATCAAAATTCAAAACCTTACCTTGTGAAAGTTCTCGTTGAAGGATGAAGAGTCAAACCAGTGAACGGGAGCCTGTTTTTGAAAACTACCTACCCAACAAGGACTTGTGTCCAGAGTATAGAAAGCACTGTCAAAACTCAAGGGTAAAAAAAAAATCCCTGGACAAAGTATGAAGACGCATTTCACTGAAAAAGATACGCAGATGGCAAGTAAACACATAAGAGGATGTTCCACGACGTCAGCCACCAGGGAAACGCAAACTCAGACCACGGCGAGATGTCGGCACGCACCTGTCAGGATGTGAAAATCCTAGAATGAGAAGCAGTGACACCACCGCGTGCTGGAGGGAACACCGAGACCCTGGGTGGCTCGGACAGTCCTGGCGAGAGTGTGCGATGGGGCAGCCACCCAGAAGAGCGGGTGGCGGCTTCTTTAAAAATGAAACATCCAACTAGCACCTGGAGCAACTGCACTTCTGGGCATTCGTCTCGGAGAACCGATGACTTGTGTTCACACAAAACCCTGCGTGTGAATGTTTTAGCAGCTTTATTCGCAATAGCTGAAAACTGGAGACAATCCAGAAGTCCTCCTGTGGGTCAATGGTTACATCTGCAGTGGTCCATCCGCACCGAGGAATACGACTCAGCCATGAAAAGGAGTGAGCTGTGGACGCTCGGCGCCGCCTGGTGACCCTCCAGAGACCCGCTGAGGGGGATGAACCAACCTCAGGACGGGTAAACCGTGTGGGTTTGTCTACGTGACAATCTTTACATGAGGAAATTATGGAAGAGAAGGGATTCATGGTTTCCGGGGGTGGAGGGTGGGGCAGAGGGAGGTGGGGGTGGTCCTGAACATGCAGCATGGGGGTCCTCATGGGGATGTTCCATGTCTTGACTGTTTCAGTGTGAACACCCGGGTGTGACACTGAGCGACTATTTTGTAAGATGGCACTGCTGGGGGAAAGCGGGCAAAGGCTATGGGGATTGCTCTGTGTCATCTCCTGCAGCACGTGAACCTACAACCATTTCAAAATAAAACGCTTATTTAAAAACTGCAAAAAAAACCCCAGCAAGTCACAGCCCCGCCTACCCCTGGGGCATGAGACAGGATCTGAGGACCAGGAGGGTCCTGGGCCCCGGAGTCTGTCCACACAGGGGGGAGGTCAACACGTGCAGACGGGGGTGCAGCGTGGTGAGGGGGCCCGGGGGGGTCCCAGATGGGGGGTCAGCATGAGGCTTTAGGAGGAGCTGGGGGTCCTGGTGGGTGACAGGAAGCTGTGGAGTTGGGTGGAAGATAACAGACGGGCACCATGGAGAGGGGACGCAGCGGGGAAGGGTCTGAGGATAGGCTGAGAGCTGCAAACACCAAGATGATGGTGCCTGTACGGGCACCCCCAATCTGACTGCAGCAGCGGCCACTGCGCTCACCGCTACAGCCTGCAGTCTTCCCACGAATGGAGTGCTGGGATGCCCCGGCGACCCGGAGGAGGTGGGACGGAGCCTCGGCTGTGGTGGGAGGAGCTGGGGGGAGGGCCGGGGCCTCGCTGGCTCCTGGGTCCCCAGGCTGTCCTGTGGCAGGTGGATCCATACATGGCCGTGGCCGTGGCCGTGGTGGTGTCCTTCTCTATTAGGCTCCGGGGGCTGCTGTAACCAAGTGCCACAAACATGGTGACTTCAATTCACAGGAGGTTACCCTCCCACAGTCCAGGAGGCCGAGTCTGAAATCAAGGTGTCACAGGGCTGTGCTCCGGCCTGAGCCTCCAGAGGAGGGTCCTTTGGGCCTCTTCCAGCCTCTGGTGTCCACAGGGCTGTCTCGCAGTCTCTGCCTCCGTCTCCTCACGGCCTTCTCCTGGTGTCTCTGTGCATCCGTCTGTGTCCCTCCTCTTCCCACAAGGACACCAGTCACTGGACGTAGGGCCCGCCACTCTCCAGGATGGTTCCATCCTGAGGTCCTCACCTTAATCACACCTGCGAAGACCATTTTTCCAAAAGGTCACATTCTGAGGTTCTGGAGGACATGAATTTTGGGAGGACACTATTCAACCCACTACCCCTCCCACCTGCCTGTGGAGGTCCCTGGTCCTCGCCCTGGGTGACCCCCTCCATTGCCCTGGCCGGGTGCACGGGGAGCCGCTGTGCTGCCCGCCTGACGGGACCTGGTCATTGCCATGCGGGAGCTCCCCCAGGACTGCCCCTGCCTGGGGACGGGGGAGCTCGCAGATCAGGGAGCCGAGCCACTTCCAGGGCCCGTAAAGTGTCAGGGCTGGGAAAGAGGGCAGTTTAGACACCACATAAGTAGATTTTCTTTAGTAAAAAGAAAAGCCCTAGTAAAACCCCATAATTTTTCTCCCAGCTGTCCTTGCATGCACTTTGGCCGGGGAAGCAATCAGAAGAGGGGTATGTCGTCCCCGTGAACGAGCCCTCCCCAGGCAAGCGTGTGTCCACACCCCCGGCAGGCTGTGTGTTTGGGGTGGGATAGTCGTGGCACATCTGTGAGCATCTGAGAGCCGCGTTTCACTCACTTACCCGGTCACTCGCTCAGTCCTCAGCGTCCACTCCTTTGAAGGCATCTGGGGTGCGGGCTGGATGAAACAGATGGCCGTTCTCGGCACAGGGGGCCTTCTTGGGGGAGTTCATGCGTCTACGAAGTGCACACCTGAGTGTGCACGAGGCTGCACGCGCCTGTGTTTGTCCATCGGTGTGGAGATGTTGTCTTTACAAGCTCCCGCTGTGTCAGGCACCATGCCGGAAGTGTTAGCGGGCATCCTTCGCCTTCACCTTCCGCGCTGTCGGCACCGTCCTTTTCCCCGGAACTGTTTCCTGCCTGGTGTTCCTCGACACCCGGGCTGACTGCAAGGCTGGCCTTGGGCCTTAGGAGCAGCGAAGGGGTGAGCCTAGGGTGCCACTGCCCTGTGGGCTCCTCCAGGCCTGCTCCTGGCGCTCACCTCACCCTCGCCACAGCTCTGAGCCAGGAACATTGTGCCCATTGCCCGGATGGGCAAAGTGGGTCTGCCCGGGGTCATAGAGTGAGTGGGGGGCAGGCCTTGAATGCCGACGCCAGCCCTGTGCCCTGTGCCCTGTGCCCTGCTTCTCCCGCATCTCCCTCCCCGACGGCGGAGAAAGAGGAAGCCATCCTGGTCTTCCTGTGTCCTCCTGTCCACTTCAGCCTTCCCGCTTCACTCCTCGGGCCTCGGCCCCTGGATTCCGGGGCAGAAGCTGTCAGTGCTGTTGGATTTGGCGTCAGGGTCTTAGGACAGCCTGTCTGGACACAGTAGCCCATAGTCTTTGTCACACAAGTGAGGCAGCTGAAGGCCAGAGAGGGGACACTGCGGTAGGCAGAGTCATCCCCAGAGGCTGGGTCCCCCTCCAGCTGCGTCCGGTCTCCCCTCGAGGTCTGGATTGAAGGGGAACCTGGGACCCCCAGCTGGCTGTTCAGAGACCTTCCACCTCCCCTCCTGCAGGGCAGCTGAGGTGGTCTGTCGGGTGGGGCAGCTGGCTCCTGTCCTGGATAGCAGGGGTCCCTTTGCAGAGGTCTGCTGCCCTGGGGGCTCAGAGCAGACCTGGACCTCAGTTCCTTCCAGTGACCTCTCCTGGCGCCTGGCCAGGGCAGGCTGCGGGCGCCGAGTGGCCAGGTGGGAGATGGTGTCTGTCCATCAATTCCTCTGCTCACCCGGGGATGAGGGAAGCTTTGCGCTGCCCACCGTGGAGCCCAAGGCTGGACGCCAGGTGTGGGGTCAGTAAAGCCGCCCGGCTCCAAGCCAGCCCTGGCCGGATTCCAGAACAAAGAAGCTTGTTTCCAGGACACAAAGGGACATTTCATTTGTTTGGCAAAGTGACATTTTGATGGGACACGTTTCAGCCGAATGCAGTGAAAGTAAGTGGAATTGCTGCCCCTAAGTTTGGAGGCAGCTCGCCCCCTGCTCCGAGATGCTCCTCACTGCACGCGCTCCCTTCAGCATCTTCTCCGCCGCTGTTGTTGACAAAACACGTGTCACCATTTGTCAAGCTGACCTCTGGCTCTGGTGGCAACTTAATGGCCAGGCGGGCCCCTGTGCTCCCAGCAGTGTGTTCAGCTGTATCAATTAGTGTTGTAGGGGACCCCAAGGGCCCGGAGCTGGGCCGGAGCAGCCTGATGGAGAGGCTGGGGCTTCCAGGGCTGGGCTTCCAGCTCCTGAGTCCACAGCGGTGGGCAGAGCTCCAGGAGGGGCCAGGCCCCGCGCGCCCTGTGCGAATACGTGAGCTGACAACCCCACAGTGCGTCTCGGCTCTCCCAGGTACGCTGCCCACGCGGGTGCGGGGACAGAAGTGTGGCTCCCTCCCCCGCGTGGTCTCTCTCCAGATTGGGCCATCCCTCTTGTCAGCCCCTCCAGGCCGCTGCCCACCACCATTTGGATTTCCCCTTTTATTCAGTGCAGGGCTGAGGGAGCCTTTGGACTGTGGATTGTCACCTCCCATCCCCTGCCCTCTGCTCACAGGCCTTGTTTTTCTGGCCTCGAGGGTCTGCACATCGAGGCTGGACCATCACAGGACCCCAGCAGGATCCCAGGGACACGGATGGGCCCCAGAGTGGCAGGTGCTCCCGGCAGAGACAAGCAGAGCCTTTCCCGAGAATGAGACGTGGACGCGGGAGAAAGAAATTCCACTCAGCATGCAGATTCCCAGCCCAGGGGCCGTCCGAGGCTGCCTGGTTTCCTGCTTGTGAAAAGGGCCTGTGCAGAGCGAGGCCAACTCACAGTCAGAGGCTCGTGGAGGGAGAGGTGGAGAGAGAGCTCCGGAGGATGTGCCCGTGGCTGGCGGGGCCCAGGCAGGAGGTCCCTCAGGTGAGGCCTCCTGAGGCCCTCGCGGCCCGGCCTGCAGGGAGGCAGTAAGCGCAGAGGTGGCAGTGCATGGTGCTCAGGAAGTGCCGGCCTTAATGTCCTTGCACTAGCATTGTCCCCTCCCCAGCGGCAGTGACACACAGCCAGTGCTCGCCACACAGCTGGACTGTGACTTGCCCCCCTACCTGAACCAAGTCAGGAAACCTGATGGGTGTGGCTGGGGTTGTTTTCATTGAAATCAAAGCTGCAGACATTAGAGAGCCCTGGAGGTGGGAGGGAGAGAGCTGGGAGGGGTCCTTGGGGCGTGGGAAGGTCTTGCCCAAGGTCATCGAGCAAGTCAGAATCACGGGGCTGGGAGAAGACCCCGGGCACCAGCCCAGGCCCATTGTTGGGGTCTATTTGAGGCCGTCAGCAGGCTGGACACTCTCAGTGCTCCCATCTGACAGACGAGCGGGTGGAGGCCTGGGCTGCTTGCAGGGCCGGCTTGGAAAGCCAGGCTGTCTGACCCGGCACCCGTGCTCCTTTCCAGGAGACACCTGCCTCTGCCACGACCGCTGATTTTCGTCTGTGTTTATTACAAAACCCTCTTGGATTGGCAGGTGCCACACAGGCAAATGGACGCTGGCATCCGGCAGCCTCTGTGCCCGCCTCTCCCGACCTGGCCCGTCCCAGCCGGCGGTGACTGTGGGCTCCAGTCGTCTGCTTATTTACTCCTTCCTCCTCAGGAAGACGCTCCAAGAAAGACACCACATGGCCGGCCTGTCAGCTCCTGGCTGGCACCAGAGGGAGGTAAAGAAAACACCCCTTGATTTGCAAATTGAACAACAGATTTGAGGATGGTCAGGAGAGTCGAGCAGTCCCAGCGTGGAGCCACGGAAGGGGCACAGGACCGAGTCCCCGAGACAGCCGTCCTCCTGTCCACTGGGCTGCTGACCCCGCACGACACCCGCAGGCCCGGTCCGCACCCTCCTTCCTGGAAAGGTGGGTGACACACCTGTCAGGCATGTCTGAACCATAGCTCCTGGGTTCCAATCCTGGCTCTGAGGCCTGGCTGTGGCGTCCCAGGTGACTGCCCTAAGGGCCCTGTGCCCCAGGTCCTCTTCTGTGAGATGGGATGATGGCTCTCCCCACCCAGTATAAGTGAACGTTGACACCCAGTGTGCAAATGGCACCCGACGCACAGCAAGTTCTCTTGTCTGTAGAAGTCACCCTTTGCAGGGCCTCGGGTGCAGAGCACAAGGGCAGCAAGGCCTGGGAGCACTGGCCTGTGCAAGGCCACATCCCAAACCCTCCAAAGTCTTCAAAATGCAGACTCCGCCCCCATCCCCGGCATCGGCCCAGTGGCTCTGAGGGGGGGCCAGGAGGACACACTTCAACAAGCTCCCCAAAAAAGGAGTCGAATGCACGAGTTCCCAGAGCCTCTTGGAGGCCCCCGGGGCAGGTGTTGGAGAAGATGGGTCCGCGATGTAGGTGGAGAGGCTCTGGGCACCGGTGGGGCCGGGCAGGGGCTCCCCCATGCATGTACAGAGAAACAGGGAGGAAGGCCCCTGGAAGTGAGGAGCCGGGCAGGTGGTGACCACGAATGCAAATGTGATGGTGCTGGCTGAGAGCCGGCCCTTCTCAGAGAGCACAGTCTACTCACCTGCATTTCCAGTTCCTCCAGCTCTGCGGCCGGAAGAATGCCCAGGAAACACAGAAACAGACATATTTATCTTCCCCCTATTTCCTTAATGCAAGTGCATTGTAGATAATATGGAAAATGCAGGGAAGGACAATGGGGACAAAAAAAGGCACACGTGGCAGTTCCAGCAGGCGACCCAGCACTTCCATCCGCCTAGCGTTCTCACAGGACGGCTGTGGGCGTACCCGCCACACAGGGGTGTTTAGACTGCTGTTACTTGCTTATTTATTTTCAGTTGCGGTACAGTACGCACTACATAACACTTACCATTTTAGCCTTTTCTGAGTGCACAGTTCAGTGGCGTTAAGCACATTGGCACTGCTGTGCAGCCATCGCCACCGCCCATCTCCTGGACTTCCCATCTTCCCAAACTGAACCCCCGTCCCCACTCAACACCAACTACCCCTCCCCCAGCCCCTGGCACCCACCATCCTACTTTCTGTCACTAGGAATTTGACTGCTCCAGGTCCCTTATGTTGGTGGAATCACAGCATTTGCCCTATTGTGACTGGTTTATTTCACTTCGTGTAATGTCCTCAAGGTTCATCCACGTTGTAGCACGTGTTGGAATTTCTTGCCTTTTTAAGGCAGAATAATGTTGCATTGTGTGGCTGGACCACACCTGTTTATCCATCCATCCATCGCTGGACACCTGGGTGGCTCCCGCACTCGGCTTCCGTGAATCCTGCTGCTGTGAACACGGTGTCCAAAGAGCTACGCGGTGTGGCATCCTCCCCGTCCGCTCCCCTGAGCGCTGGCGTCCCTCACATCGCCTGGGGTGGGCTGTTGACTCGCTCCCACGTGTTCCTCATTATAAGCAGTTTCCTGGGCATATTTTTCGAAAGCTTTGTTTGCATTTTAGATTGTCTCCTTTGGACAGATCCTTTGGAGTGGAATTACTGGGTCACCCCTTGATGAGGGTGCTTTGCACGAGAACTGTCAAGCTGCTTCTCAGAAGTGGAGCTGACAGTCCGCACTTCCGCCCGCGCCCCGCGCGGTAATTAATCTGTGTGGACCTGGACCTGATCTGCAGACGGGCATCTTGGCGCTGGTTCAACGTGAATTTCCTTCACGGCTGCAGAGGGCACCTGATTCATCTTCTCGGGTGTGTGTGGCGTTTGTGATTCCTGTTTTGAGGAGGGCTTTCATGTATTTTGCTCATTTTTCAGCACGTGGTTTGGTCTCTCCCTTGTCACTGCAGGAGCTCCTTACGTAATTAGAAGTCTGCACCGCTGTGATTGCCACAAATCCCTCCTGCCTCTCCTCGGCCGTGTACTTCTGGTTAGGAGTTTGACGTGTAGAAATGTAATTTGTGTTATCAGATCTTTGCTTTCTGCTTCCTTTGTCGCTTGCAAGAAGCCTTGTCCATGCAGGGCTGGGCAGAGCTTCACCCACGTTTCCTTCTAGTTAATTCAGAGGCATTACTGAAAATTCGGAGTGAAGCTGGGGTGGGAGTAAATGTCCCGCCGGAAATTCATCTGGCTCCGGTGGCCCAGGCTCCTCGTGTGACACTCAGGCCTTTGGCTGCAGCTATCCCCTCCAGTGTCCCTGCACTCCGGAAGCTTCCCTGCTCTTCTGGCTGTTTTTCCTCTAGGGGCCTGGCTTGTCTTCCTCCTCCAGGAAGCCTGCCGGCCCTCCCAGACACCGACCCGCCCACCCCCCCCCACCCCCCAGACCACCCTGACCCCTGGGCAGCGCTGGGTGCCTCGCACTGCGCCCCTTGACCTTCACTGGGAGCATGGACTCTGGTTTTATGACCTGTCCCTTTCTGGGTTCACTGGCGTTCCCCGAGGTGGGATCCCCATATCCATCTCTGGGCTCAGCACACAGGAGGTGATCTTAGGAACCATGGCTGGACCAATGTCCCCGAGGGCTGACAGCTCTCTTCACAGTGTGACGTAATCGGGGCGTGTGAGAAATGGTGCTTTACTGTTGTTTTCTTCACAGTTCCGAGAATTCCCACCAGACATGCACCTGGAGGGGACACAGGGTCAGTCCTGTCCCCTCCTCACTCTGGGACGTGGGGTCGGTCTGTTCCCTCCTCACTCCGGGCCCAGCTGATGAAGGAGCAGAGAGAGATTCAAAACCACTTCCTTTCAGGGCCCCTCCCCTGTGTGTTCACTCTGGAGAGTGGGGGGGTCTTCGTCTGTCAATCCTGGCCCTGCCTCCAGGGACAGCTCTCAGACTACTGTTGGAGGGACGATGCCACGTCCAGTGCCCCACCCTTGGCTGCTGCCGAACACACGCCGCCACCCCCTCCTGCCCTGGCCGGTTATTGACCACGGTCCAGACTCCATCTCCAGCCGGCCACCGGACCCGGGAGCCCCTGCCTGCAGCCAGGGCCCACAGTGCCTGCTCAGTTCGCGGGGCGTTCTCAGGGCTCAGCCAGCGCTCTGGGCCCGGGGCAGGGGCTCCTGGCCGCTCCCTCTGCTCCTCCTCGGGAGCCCCTGTCTCAGCTCCCGGCTGACCAGGGTGTGCCAGCTGCTCCCACCTTCTCCACTGTCCTCACTCTGGCCAACCCAAGGCCAGACCACCCCCAGCTCCCCTGACCTTTCTGTCCAAGCTCCAGTCACCTGCTTCCTCTCTGTGTCCCTTCAAGCTCCTGTGGATGAGAGACCACTGGTCACTCATGGGTCAGCACCCCCAGATCAGGGAGCTGCCCTGAGACAACTGGTTTGGAGTCACCCGCATGGTCACCCTCCTAGGTTCTCAGGGACAGTGGGGGCAGAGTGCAGCCAGATTCTCCAGACAGGGGCTGGGGAGGGAAGGTGTTGGGCTTTGACCTCACAACCTCCCTCCGGGCCTCACCCCGCCCTCACACAGGTGTACTCCAGCTCGCAATCTCCAGGTCCACCTGGTGACCTCTGGCCTTTGATCTTCTCTGCCCTGGAACTTTCCGTTAGCTTCCAGGTCAACCCTCACTGGTCACAGGGCAGCTCCTCCAAGGCCGCCTTCTCCAAGGAGCGGTTCTCACGGGCAGGACCTCACATGAGTGTCACCCACTCACGTGACACTCGTTTCTTCTCACTCCAGCTGCTGGACTGTTCTCTCCCCTCCAGCCCCACAGCTCCCTGTGGTCACCAAAACTTAGGCTGCTGCCTCCACGGGGGGTTTTAAGGGACCCAGGGAGTCCTGAGGGCAACCACCTGAGGCTGAGAAGAGGAGAAAAAGGCTAGCTGGATCCAGACAGGATAGTTTACCCGCTCATGTGAACTTGGAGATGTCCGGACAGCTGCTCGATGCCCCTCAGTCTCCCCTAAACTTCAGATCACCGCCTCCGTGGGATTGCACGTCAGGGCGAAAGAAAATCTTCAGACGTGCTATCACCGAACTCCTTGGGCTTCCCGGGGAGCCTCTCTGGACGGGAATTTCCTCCCCTGGACACGAGGGATGAGACAGGGCCATCTGGGCTCCTGTCACTGTACCGTCCTCGGCAGCCTGGGGCGATGTTCCGGCCACAGTGGGTCATCTAGTGCATTTCCCCCCAATCCTCACTCCACAAATATTGGTACAAGCACGAGCCCTCTTCATAAGCAGGAAACCTAACTTGTCCCCTTTGCCAGAAACACCATTTGTATAAAATATAAAGCGGAGATAAACCAGTGAGTGTGGTACTCCTGTGTTTACCTGACTCGTGGCTGGAACTGTACAATGAAAGCTGTGAGGTCTCTGCGTCTGTATGAACGTGCATCTATCATGTAGACGTGATATTTTTCTACCTCTGGATGGTATTACTAAATTAATTCAGAAAATACCACAAACGAAAGTCTATTTCAATTGACTTAGAGATATGTAAGCATTTACATACAAATTAAATATTCCTAAAACTCCCAGAAATATAGAAACTAACCCAAATGCTTTTCAAGTTTATGTGACTTGGGTAAGTCTTTGGTATATAAGATTAGTTTAATATTGCTGGTTTAATAAAAATGAAATTGTCTTCTGAGTTATCAGCATGAAGTAGAATATGAACACACAGCTTTATTCTGAGTTTCCTAGTCAAAATAAGGGAATAGTATATGTACCAGGTGTTTAACACTGTAGAAATTATAAATTCAACCTAAGATGCCATAAAAATGAATTGCTTGATATCCGCTATTTCGTGTATATCAAGCACCGCAGGAAAACAAACCCTAATGTATTTAACTTGTTAAATTTTGCTTTGTCATACTTGCCTAAATGTACACACTGTAAAAATAGTTAACAGGGAAAAAACTTGAGATGATGGCTAGTTTAGTTTAATGTTGTAATATGTCTGCCCAAAATAATGTCTGGATCATTTCTCAGTAAGAGGGACTACAGAAACATTCACTGCTAAGCATAAGCATAAGTTTATATAGTCATGGTTTCTTATTTTTATATGGTAAAGAGAGACTAAATATATATGAGTCTGTTAATAAACATGTTTTTTGCCACATTGATAAATTGTACTATACAAAATTACATGTCTATAAAAATGATGAGATGGCATACTCATAAAATTTGCTAGCCTGCTACAGAATGCTGGTATGTGACAGACAATTCACAGCTGTCTACTTCCTAGCTTTCTCTGTAAAAGAAAGATTACCAATGGTTAAAAAATTATCATCAATATATAAAAATGAAACTATTAAAAATAATAAGGGAAACAACTTTTTATGCAAAGTTTGCAAGGAAAGCAGGATGTGTTTTTGATAAGGAAAAGTACACAATGTTTAAGGATGCATTTTCGTTAAGGGAAAACGAATAATTTTGTCCTAAAGTAAGAAGACTAGCTGTTCCAGAATAAGAAAGAGTAAAAACACAGGACAAAACCTGATGCATACAGAACGCAGCAGAAGAGGAATTCTATGTGTGGTCCAGCTGACTAAGACAGAGTGGATTTGTTTATAAGGTTTTTCAAAAATGAGCTCGACTGTATACTGAGGCGGAACGAGAGTCTGGGTTTCTTTCTCTGTCATAACCACGTCCTCTTGGATTATTCGTCTGCTCTTCCTAAGAGATCGTAAAGGTTTTCCCATACTTTTTGAGTAAACTCCCGAGGAAACAGAGATTCTGTGTCGTGTCCTGTGCTTTGTGGTCACCTTCTCATGTCCTCCTCTACGTGAGAGGGCCTGAGGGTTGCTCATGGTGGTCTGCGGTCCTGTTTAGCCAAGTGTTCAAACCTTTCGGCACTTTTGACAGCTTCCCCAAATCAAATCCTAAATGAAATGTCGATCTCAGACTGACCTTGAGATTTCCCAGAGAGTCCAGCTCTGATTGTCTGTGACACAGCGAGCAGTCGGGAAGGGCCCGGCCTGAGCCTGACGCTGGGGAGGGCTCAGCTCCAGGTGGGGACCCCCAGGCAGGCCCCAGACAACCACCGTGGGGGCCCCGTCGCTGCCACTGCCTCAGCAGCCTCTCGAGCCTGGGGGTCGTCCTGAACCTTTGGGGAAAACCTCCCTGGCAGGACTTTAGGGTGTCGCCCCTGGGCCTGGGCCACGGGAGGGAGTGAAAGTGTCACCGACTAGTGCCCCGAGGACTCAAGGGTGGGTTTGGAAGCATTCACTGTTTTCCCGAGTTGTTTTTTTCTGTGAAGGAGACACACCCTACAAGCCTCCCTACAAGAGCTGCCCTGTGACTTGCTTTATTTTTAATGCGAAGATCTCTTCAAGAGGAGGTTAGGCCTCATGACCGTAATCTGCAGTGTCCCCACCTCTCTCTTTTGAATATCCTTTCCCAACCAAACTAAAAGTTCCTGCTTCCCTGTTTTCTGGGACACCATGACTTCGGAAATGATTCCTTGTGGCCTCCTGTTTGCTGCAAATACACTTTACTTTGTGAGACAACTTCCCCTGGGGTAGGGTCTTATTTAACTCACCAGGAGGTGAGCCTGTCATCTGTGTGTGAGGTGGGCAGGGCTTGTCTGAGGGCTGCACGGGACAGCCCGAGCGGGACTGGAAGGAGGAAGACCCCGCCCCCCACACCGATGTGCCACCTCAAGATGGCTCCGCCCGCCCTACAGTGTTGAGGCTGGCTCCTGACACCCATGTCCCTCAGAACTGGCTTTGGGACAGAGCTGGGAGCCGGGCTGGGAGCCTTCCTGGTGGGAGCTCAGCAGCCAACGTGCTTTCCTGGGAGCATCTCTCCATCTCGGTGGGTTTCTGTTGACCCACTGGCTGTGTCTCCTTCCCTGGACATGCTCTCCTGAGATCGGGGCCCTTGGGCATCTCATCAGCCGTGTGCTTTCCTGTTCTGGAGACTGCCTGATGCACAGTGGGGCCACAGCGCACATTTGCAGAGTGGACGAACAGTCCTGACCCTCAGGATCAGATCTCTGCCTGAGTGGGGACATCCAGATGGGTGACCACCCAGCAGAGGTGGAGGACATGCCTCTGCTGCCCTGCCAGAGGTTTTCTCGAGCAATAGCCGAGCGCACAAGGATTGCGCGTGGCTACAGGAGGGGCATTTGATCTTCCGAAGGAAGAGGACAGTTGGCAGGTCTCTAGGAATGCTATTTACATACAACTGATGTGCTAATTACAAGTAACTCTGATCTATTTATCAAAACAGTTTCTGCAGGACCTGCTCCTAACGAGTTTGTTCTGCTTTGTGCAACTTTCATGTTTTTGCAGAATAACAAGGCTTTTGAAATTCTCTAGTTTGGACTGGGTGTCAACTCAGTTTGGCTTTAGAGAGTGAGTCTCAGTTAATTCTTGGCAAGTGCTCCCAAAGAGCAGAAGAGGCGATGGGGGGTTAGAGGGGAGGCGTGGGAAGCTTCGTGAACTCGCGCATTCTTTCATCGATGTGATTCTTCACTTGTTTATTCACTGGTGATGCCAGAGTCCAGGGCTGCAAGTCCCCTGACCAGGTTGTGGAAAAATAAAAACATACATAAGAGACGACCTTAACTGTTGAGGAATTTACCTGGCGATGAGGGAAACTGTGCTGCACGGTGAGGAATTTGGAATAATGGGGATTAGCTTGGTCACCAGGGAAATTCACACCTCCCAGCACTCACCTCTTGAAGGAGCAGAGGGGATCGGGTAACAGATGGGGCAAAGTTGGGCTCAGTAGTCATAGCAGCCGCGGAGGCCAGGCTGACTTCTTGAAAATAAAGACCAAATAAATCCTGCTGTCTGGGTCCAGTGGGAGCATCTACCTAGTGTCACCTGCCCTTCAGAGTCACTGCCCACAGGATCACCAGGCTGCAGGCATCAGGTTTCCATAAGTCTGCTGTGCGTGTCCCATGTCTCTTTTGGAAGGTGCAGGGGACTGGATTGTGTCCCCCCAAATCCAGATGTTGAGGCCCTGACCCCCAATGTGACTACACTTGGAGAGAGGGCTTTTAGGGGGTAATTAAGGTTAAACAAGGTCATCAGGGTGGGCCCTGATCCGACAGGATTGGTGGCCTTTTGAGAAGATGAATAAGGAGAGATCTCTCCCCTCCTTCCCCCACCATGGAGGACACAGCGCGAAGCGGCCCCCGTCCACAGGCCAGGAAGAGGGATTTCTCCAGGAGCTGAATTGGCCGACGCCTTGATCTTGGACTTCCAGCCTCCGGAACTGTGAGAAGCAAACTTCCGTTGTTTAAGTGGCCTGGTCTGTAGTATTTCGTTATGGCAGCCTGAGACTAAGACGGAGGGAGAGCGCGGGTTCGCGGGATTATGAACCTGCCGCTCACTGCCTTCCTCTCCAACCCAGGCCTCTCTAATGTTGTCAGTCAGAATTTACTTAGCATTTTCTACAAGCTGGAAACTGTGCTTCTAAGGGCAGGAAACTGATGAGAAAATGGCCTTGGCCTGGGCTAGTCCTTGATCAGTTATTAGAAACTTAGTACTATAATTATTGCGTTATTATTAGTAGTATCGACAAGTCCTCCCCACTAACACACACCTTTATAATCATTATTAAGTTGACTCCTCAGCTTCCAGGGAGGCAGGCAGGCATTTTTATGAAACTGAGGTGCAGGTAGAGTAAGTGGGTTTCCCGAGGTCAGGAGGCTGAATGGACCTGGACTCATCCCTGGAAACTACAAAGAGTATTTAGTCTCAGGAAAACAACATGACCTTGAAGAAGCTCTTAATGTTCCCAGCTCTGGGTCCTGCCACAAGGAAGTTGTGGGGAGGCCAAGATTGGTTCCCTGCCAGGAGTTGTGCAGGGCAGTGTGGGCACAACCAGGTCTGCCGTGCAGAGATGTGCAGGTTGTGCACTGCTCAACTCAAGAAACACCCCAGAAACGTAGAATACTGTGTGACTCACACCTCCTAGATTTGAACAGTGTGTGACCCACCCAACTGAGCACAGTGGTCCTGGTGCCTCCAGGGCCTGTCAGTCATAAGCCATCAGTGGATGCTGAATGTGCACCCTGCTTTTTTTTTTTTTTTGAGGAAGACCATCCCTGAGCTAACATCTGTTGCCAATCCTCCTTTTTGCTGAGGAAGATTGGTCCTGGGCTAACAGCCGTGCCCATCTTCCTTGACTTTATATGAGATGCCACCACGGCGTGGCTGACGAGCAGTGCATCGGCGGGCGCCCGGGATCCGAACCTGCGAACCCCGGGCTGCCAAGGCAGACTAAACCGCTGCGCCACCAGGCGGCCCCTGCACCCTGCTTTTTCCAGGCAACAATCTGGGGGAGAAGCATGTGACCTAAAACTTACTCCAAGAGTCTGGCTGGGATGGCTAGAAGACATCACTGGACACAACTCCTGGTCTAATCCTGTGCAGTCCCCTGGGTGGATCACACAATGGGACCCATGCTGGGGGCCTGCCTCCTACTGAGAAAATCTCAGGCTGGTCTGGCTAAGCAGCTTGTCCTGTGTTGCTCAGCAGGTAAATCCTGAGTCCAAGGATGCTTTAGGCCTGTTCTTCATTCTCCCAGGCCTTTCTGATAAATGTCGCTCCAGAGAAAGGGAGAAAGCCAAGGCTGGGGAGCCAGGATGAGAGATGCCACTCGCCAGCAGGCCTTCCATGGGCTCATTCAAATCTTTAGGCGTGGGAATGGGGCCTGAGGGACTTTTAAGGACTCCTGCGGTGCTCACTTCCCACTGAATGAGGTTCTCATGCAGGGCCAAGCGATGCAAATAACTCTCCCTCTGTCTCTTTTGTGTTTGGTTCGGATTTTAGCAGAGTTCACAGTGGTGGGTCCAAATGCAACATGCAGGCTGTGTGTGTTCTCCCTGGAGCATATGCACACATCCGCACGTGTACGTGTGGACACATGTGCACACGTGGATGTTCACCCCAGCACATGTGCACGACATGTTCATGCTACCAGTTACCGTGGGCACACAGGTTGCAGATCCTTACAGACAGGCGTGCATGTGAGCAGACAAGTGTGCTCACAGACGCCAGCTCACGCGGGCACACGTGTCCTCCTGCAAAGAGAAACATATGGCCTGTGCATTCCCAGGCACGTGCCCACACCGCAGACAAAAGCGTGCTCCCCACCAGAAGTCCCCAGTGGTTACCAGTCAGACACTGGAAGCATTAATAAAAGACGCCACCAGAAGGGCAGTTGCAACATTGATTTTGTGGCTGTCAGAGCTGAGGAAATAAACCCCAAGTGGCATTTAATGTTGGGTCTGCTCATGGCGGGCCGGCACAGCGTGGGGCAGGAGCCAGGAAACGTTTACAAGCTTCCTTAAAGTGGAGTGGCCCACAGTGAGGGGCAGAGACGTCCAGGGCCGTCGGGTGGCCTTGAGGTCTCCCGGCCCGTTTGTCGACTCGTTTGTGGGAGCAGATACTGCCTTCTTTTCCTGGGAGCCGGCCGGAGCCAGTAGAGGACTCTTGGGACCTCCCAGGTACAGGCGGTCACTGTCCTTCCCCACGGCCAGCTCAGGTCCACAGTGCCCACCGTGCCCTCTGAAAGGCTGCGATGGTCCTGAGTTCATCACTAGCCTGCCTTTGGCCCTGCTCTCCAGCTGCAAGGGCTGAATCGTGTCCCCCAAGTTCACATGCAGAATCCTAACCCCAGCTCCTCAGGATGTGACTGTATCAGGAGAGAGGGCCTTTACAGAAGGGATTAAGGTAAGTGAGGTCAGTGGGGTGGCCCCGATCCAATCTGACTGGTGTCCTCATAAGAAGAGATCAGGACACAGACACACACAGAGGGATGACCACGTGAGGACACAGGGAGGAGACGGCCATCTACACACCAAGGAGCGAGGCCTCAGGAGGAACCAGCCCTGCTCACACCTTGACTTCAGACTTCCGGCCTTGAGACTGGGAGACAATACATTTCTGTCATTTAAGCCGCCCCATCTGCAGTTGTTAGGGCAGCCCCAGGAGTCTCACCACCAAACAGTCCCCAACTGTATCACTGACTGACCCCCAGCTCAGCCTCACACTGATTCCCGAACACTGGCCCTTGGCAGAGGCCTGACGCTGGTCACGGCTGAGCCCTTGTCCCCAGTCACACGTGACCACACCATGGAATCTTGTAAAGAGATTTAAACTATAAGACGGAGATCCTGTCCGTTCACTGGTGTGGTTGCCGTTTGGGGAGCTCCTCATCCCCTCACGTAGGTTCCCGTTTCCATTTGGCATCATTTCCTTCTGCCTGCACGACCTCCTTTGGCATTTCTTGTAGCGTGAGGCAGCAGGAGGTGAAATTTTAGCTTTTTATGTCTGAAAAAGTGTTTTTTTTTTTTTTGAAAGATATTTTTGCTGGGTATAGAATTTTCGGTTGATAGGATTTTTCTTTCAGTACTTTAGGGACATTGTTCTGTGGGATTCTTGCATGCGTTGACTCCAGGGAGAAATCCACCATTATCCTTATCTTTGTTTTATATGAAATATGCCTTTTTCTTCTTTTCCCAGGTTTTCTCTTTGTTGTTGGTTTTGAGCAATTTGATTCTGATGCATCATAGTGCCTATTTCTTCATGTTTCTTGTGCTTGGGTTTTTTTTTTAACTTCTTGGATCTGTGGGTTTATAGTTTCCATCATTTGGAAAATTTTCTGCCACTACTTCTTTAAACATTTTTTCTGTCCTCTCTCTCTCCTCCTCCCCGTCTCTGTCTCTCTCCTCTCTTTTAACCACTTTAGACACACATGTTAGGCTCCTGTCACGGTCTCGTGGCTCATGAATGCTCTGCTAGCATTTTTGCTCTCTGTATTTCATTCTGGACAGTTTCTATTGCTGTGCCATTGAAGTCACTGTCTTTCCTCCTCGGTGTCTAATCTGTCATTAGCCCTGTTCAGTGTATTGTTCATCTCAGACATCATGGTTTTCACCTCTGGGAGTTGATTGGGGGGCAGTGTTGCACCACCTGTTGTCCAGACTGAAAGCTGCTGCCCCGCAAGCAGCCCAGCACTGCAGTAGCTGTTGGTGGGTGGCCGAGCCTGGGGGTGGGCAGCTCTGACTTGGTTTCAGTGGGACCCTTCTGACCGTGTGTTCAGAGAGACATGAAGGGCAATGGCAGGATTGGGGAGCTGGTCAGGGGGCTGTTGTGGGACCCCAGGACAGAGACAAAGTGATGGAGATGTGGGGCATGCTCTGACTTTCTATTTTAAAGAACTGGCAGGACTTCTGGACAGAGGGGAGTCTAGCAGGATCCCGGGCTGGCTTGAGTGTCAGGAGGACTGAGCCAGGGCGGCCACAGGGCGGTGGCTTGAGGGCAGATCAGGAGTTGAGGTTGGACGCACTGACTTTGTGTCAAGTTTGTCCAGAAAGTACCCCGAGACTCGATTTGCCCTGAGGCCATCAGCATGGCTGCGATTCTAAGAAGGCACTTGGCTGCCTGCTCTCCTGACCATTTTCTGAGGGCACGGGCGTGCACAGCGCACACATGTGGTTTTCAAGGCAGGAAATTAAATGGTGATGTAATAGAAAAGAGCTTTTTAGTCAAGCCCGGGGCTCGAGACTGGCCCTGGGCTGTGGCCTGAGCTCTCTGAGCCTTCGTTCTTCCCTCATGCTGTGGGGACAGCACCGTCCCCACTGAGCGTGTTAGGCTCAAATCCGGCCGTGCACAAGAGCCCGAGGTGCCCTCTGCAAACTAGTCTTCTGCTTGTTGATGACCTGGCACCACAGGAGAGTGGCGAGGTCACCGGGCAGCACATGACTGATGGCCACTGCAGGGTAGGGACATGTTCTCAGATCATCTGCTGGCCCCTGGGCCCTGGGCCTCCCAGTAGCTCCCTCTTGGCTCTCAGGCGACCGCGGGTATGAAGAACCCTTGTGGCTGGGCTCTGGTGCAGCTGGCCCAGGCCCTGCCCCAGTCCCCCCGGGGCTGCCTTCAGCCCACTCTCCATCTCGTTCCCTCTGGATCCTGCTTTTCTCTGCTGTGCAGTCTCTGCCCCCCTCGGCCTGCAACCTGCAGACCTGCCTCCCCTCCCTTGTTCTGGTCCTTGTTTTTCAGAAGCCCTGGTCCTGGGTCAGGACCTCGCTGCCCCTGCTTCTCTGCAAGTCCCCTGAAAGGTTCAAGCACATTTTATGTTCTCTTTCCCGTCAATAATAATAAGTAACAAGAGCCACCATGTATCAAACACCTGCCCAGTGCCAGGAATTGCCCCAAGCACTTCACGTATAACGCTCACCGTCCTCGGGGCAAGGGCCACCGCGACTCCTCGATCCAAGATGAGAGAACCAAGGCACAGAGGGTCACGGAGTGGAAGGCGGGCATCGGGAAGTGGGGGGGAGGATGGGACCAGCTCTGACCCCTGAGCTGCCATCTTCACGGGCAGCAGTTGTTGTGCCCACCTGGCCGCCCCACCTGTCTTGCCAACTTGTATGACTGGCCAGCCGTGGATGCGGGTGGACACCAGCTGCTCATTCAGACCGAGGACCTCTCAAGGGCAGGGGTGGCAGTGTCCTCTCCTCTTGTCCCTCCCTGTCTCACTTGGCTGGCCTTCTCGGGTTCTTAATTGAGAAAGACTCCCAGATCCATGATTACAGGGTTGAAGATGGACACAGATCCACAGGCAAGTCGAGGGGGATGTCTCAAGAAGGATTTAATGTTCTTCCTCCAGCTTTATGAGGGATGACCACACAGGGAGTCTGCCCAAGTCTGAGAGGCGGGAGACGGCTGTGGGCTCTGGGCATGTGTCTGGCTTCTTCCCCGCCGTCTGTCCCTCCCACACAGGGAGAAACCTGAGCTTCCTCCCACCAGCAACCTCAGTTTCCCCGGACTCTCAGCCCATCTTGGCCGGGCGCAGGAGGCCCCTCCATCTCTGGCTCCAGCTGGGGCCAGTGCCTGATCTGAAGGTTTGACCTCTGTCCTGTTCCCTGGGCCTGAGCCCTGGCCTGAACAACCTCTACCTGTTCACTGGACACGTACCGAGCCCCACTACATTCTAGGGATTCGGCAGCGATCCAGGCAGACAGAAAAGTGGCCCTCAGGGCCCGCATGTCTCAGTTGGATGGGCAACGGGACAGACAGACAGACAACACACAGATGTGGTTTCAGGTAGCTGTAGGTGCTGTGAGGAAGACACGTGGGATGATAGCAGAGTGGCGAGTGGCTGGAGGGCAGGAGCTGTCTCGGTGGAAGGGTATCTGGGACATTGGAACTGAGGCCCGAAGGACACGGAGGAGCCGCTGGGGGAAGACCCTCCTCTGAGTGTCCGGCTGTCCGCTGCTGTCTGGGCCACTGGCCTTGAGCTGGACGCATTTCATCGTCCAGTCCCTCCATCAGCAGCAAATCCTGTCCCCAGGCCTGATGAGTGGATGCTAGAGCCCAATGAATGAATGAGTGAATGAACGACCTGAGTTGATTCCACACACACTTGTAACGAGGAGACCAGTATTACCCCCAGTTTTCAGGGGAGGAAACTGAGACCCAGGGGTTCTGAGCACCTTGCACGGGTCGTGAGTGCCAGAGAGGATGGCCGGGCAGGTCCGTGTCCATGGACACCCCGGGACATGCTGAGCCGTGACTGGCCGGAGCTCCCGGAGGACCGTGGCCGCGCCTGCACCTGGAACCCCGGCGCCGCTCTCGTCGTCTGGCGACCAGCGAGGCTTTGCTGTCGCCACAGAGGGCGTTGTGCCCCTGCCAGCCAGAGCAGACAGGGCCTGCCTGAGACAGACGGCCGAGCTGGCACGTTGGCACAGGTTTCCAAGGGCCTGCCAGTGGCCGAGGGCTTTGGCCTTGCCCCTGCCATCTCTTTGAGCGGGCAGCGATGTAGCCACGGTGCCTCTGTTCCTGTCATTCTCGTCAGCTCCAGCTCTGGCCCTCCGGCCCGGCTGTCGCCCTGAGTCTTCCCGAGACCCAGCAGTGATGGAATAATTGTCATGTCAAGCCCCAGGCCTGACAGACGCCAGGAGTCACACCCAGAGAGGATGTTCTAAAACATCGTTCCTCATTTCCTCGCAGTGACTGGGAGAGCGAGGACGGCTGAGCTGGCAGCTCAGGACCTGCCGCAGATCTGCGGGGCGGCAGCAGGCGCCTCGCAGAAACCCGGGCCCGTGAGCCAGACCACAGAGTGCCACTCGTGTCTCGTGGTCTCTGTCAGGAGCCTTAGCCCCAGGCATCAAACCCTACGGCCACCCCCAGCGATGGGGCCTGTCTCCCCGCTCTGGGGAGGCTCCAAGTTCGCTTCCCTGTGGGCAGGAGGCTGCGGCGAGCCTGGCGGTGGTGGATGACCGTCAGAGAGCCTGGGACTCTGGCGATGGCTTTTCTGATGCTCCACACATGCACTTCTGTCACAGCCGGGCTGGGTGCTGGAGTGAGATGTGGGGGGCGCGGTCACATCAGTGGTTGGGGGGCTGGGAGAGAGCAAGAATGGAGGCTGTCAGGACCAGCTGGGACTGGAGCCTGGGGAAACTTTAGCACTCATCCACGGGTTGGGGGAGCCCGTGCTTCCCCTGTCTGCCTTGCATGCCAGACGAGGGGTTGGGACCTTGGCTTGATTCAAGCCTTGGTCAATATCCAAGGGGGTGGCCAGGTTGGTGCAGTGGGCCTGCTTAATCAGAGGGGGCAGGTGGCAGCAGCTTGGCCTCAGGTGGCCAGACATCTAAGCAGAGCCAGGGAGGATCCGGGGAGGCAGAGGGCTGGTTCTGTCTCGGGGGCAGAAGGGAAAAATATCATCTGAGGGAGGACGGAATTCCAGAAAGGGCTGCCATCTCGCCCCCTGCCTTTGAGGTGGCTCAGCATACCCCCAGCCGTGCACCTCTCTGTCCATGAAGGGTCCTTGAGTGTCCGCACAGTGCCGGGGCCTCGGAATAAAATCCCCCACCTGACCTGCAGGAACCCGCGTGACCTGGTGATCCCTGTCCCGTTCTCCATCCCACCCTCACGCTGAGCTCCCCTGACTTGACTCCCCCCGCCCCCCGCCCCCCCACAGGAATGTCTTCCTCCTTCTGGGCCTCTTCAGATGCTGCCTTTCCCCCCTTCACGCTGCCTTTCTCCCCTTCACGCCGCAGCTCAAGTGTCTCTTCTCAAGCGGCTTTCTTCTCGTACCTGCTCCACCAAACGGGGTTCCTTGTTCAGAGTTCTCCCCGTCTGGAGTCTGAGGGCTATGAACGCAGGACGTGTCTTGTACCTTGACGTCTGGTCACCTGCTTTGCTTTGCACACTTGATCAATAGCTGTTGGGGGAGGGACTGTCCCAGCTGCCCACATCACTCTGCTTCTGGCCACTGGCTTCGTCTCTGCTCACCCGCCTGCTCCGGACCCTGCCTGCGGCATTTGCACCTGAATTCTGCAGCACCACTTCTCAGCCCCCCGCACCTCCCAGACAGCGGGCACCAGCCTCCCTTCTCGTCTCCAGGGTGAGGGACACGGCCTCCTCTAGGTCCCTCGGCCTGGCCCAGCAGCCCCCACCCCCACTGGCCCACCTGATCCCACCTCCCCACTGGATGCAGGGCCAGCTGTGGTGTCTGGAAGCCAGGCAAGGAGATGCCTGCCGATGCCCGGGGAGGGAACCAGATGTGTGCAAAGGTGGGCCAAGGCTCAGGGGGGCCACAGGCCCGTGAGCACATCTGGGTATATTAGCTTTAGAGCTTAGAGCTGCGGGACCAGGTCTGACCTGTCCCGGTGGGCCTGAGCGTCATCTGGGCTGGCCCTACAGGGGATACATCAGCGGTACAGCACAAATGCAGGGGCTCAGGGACAGGAAGGGCCAAGGACAACGCAACAGTCAGTGAACCTGGGTGAACGGGGCCACATCCACGGAGGCAGGCAACCAAGGAGGGGGTGGGTGCCCAGAGGATGGAGTAGCTCAGTGTTGGACACCCGGGGCTGAGATGCCGATGGCCTCCGATGGTGAGACGTGGGAGAAAAGCCACTCTATTGAATAAATGAGTGAATGAATAAATGAATTAATGATGGATGTGTGTACTCTGTGTGTGTGCTCATATGTGATGCTCAAAGAGAAATGTTTGAGTACAATGGTCTGAGACCATCAAGATGGAGAAGGTCGCTGAAGCCAGAAAATGCGCCCATCTGCTTGAAAGTGTGGAGTGATGAGAGGCTGAGGTTGGACCTGGTGCTGCTGGGCAGACCCATTTTACACACTTCATTGATACGTGCAGCTGTGTGTGCACACATGTGTACACGCATGCACACACACATATATGCAACATGTACAAATGCACTGCACTAGTGCATGCATGTGACACACATGTGCACATGCATGCCCACAATGATGTGTGCACAGGTACATGCACACACAAGCACACGGTGCATTTACACGTGCACATACACACATAAACACACACGCACACTTGTGCATGGAGACACGTGTGCATGTACACAATGCACACCCACAGTGCAGACGTGCACATTGGCACACCTGCACATGCATGTGTACACATACATGCACACACAATGCACACACACTGGCCTGTGCCACTCTGGACTCCTGGAATGGCACGGCCACTCCCCCTTCACCCTGAACTCTGTCCAGCGAGGTTCCAGCAGGCACAGCTCACAGAATGCCTGGCTTCGGCTGATGCAAGCTTTGGTCCCCTGGTTCTGTCCTTGCTCCCACAGCAGAGCACCAGCTTCGGTCACAATGAAGCTGCCAACCTCGACTTTCCCTTTTGGTTAAAGTCCAGGCACGAACTGGTGGCAACCTGTCCCGTGTGCTGGATTTCAGGGACGGCTGTGGTGTGGCGCGGGCTGACCGTGAATGGGGGTCCAAGCCACATTGAGAGACCCCTCTGCATGGCAGAAGTGATGGGCCCGACCCGAGGATGGAACTGGTCAGAGATGCTGGGGTGGTCCCACTGCGTGTGCCCCCAACCACCACTGGGTGGGGTGGCCTCTGTCATTGTTCCCTGGCTGCTCTTGAGGACAGGGGCAAGGCCCCCACACGTCCCTTGAGACCCCGAGATCCCGAAGCCTCGTAACCCTGCGAGGCTCCTCTCCCTCCAGGGTGCGTGGTGCCTCCCTGCTGAACCTTCTCTGCTTTTGATCAGAGCGACAGCCACCTCTCACTAAGTGACAAGTGGCTTGATCATCACTTGGCTTGCAGCACACCCCTAAGGAGGGACATCAGCCCACATGGTCTGGAGGGCAGGGAGGAGGGTGTGTACCCCCAGGCCCAGACTGACTCCCCCAGCCAGCCACCTGCCAGAGCTAGAAGGGGGGCTTCTGAACAGAGGGGCCAGAGATGAGCCCAGGGTGCGTTTCAGAAAAGGCTCAGGAGCCTGAGTCCTCTGGGCTGCCTCCTGGACAAAGATGAGGAAGAAAGGAAGGTCAGGGGCAGCAGGGGAGACAGCCGGCCTCCTGTGTTAACTAACAAGGGTCCGTGTGTCTGTCCTGCCCCCCACAAGGCAGGTAATCAGGGCCGCAGGGCCCCTTTGCTGCCCCCAGGCTGCTCAGAGGTCGCAGGCACAGCTGGGGAGGGAGCGACCCTGGAAGGGTCAGGGAATTTGCATCTCAAAGAGATAAATGGAAAGTTGGCTGTCAGCAGGTCCCTCTGCACCAGAAGAATTGTTTGTCCCAGAGGAAGGACAGAACACAGCAGAAGCAAATTTCAAACACGAGCAGGAGAGATTGCAATCGTCCGGGAAGTGTTTGGAAGGGCATTTCTGTGGCGAGCTGACCTTCCCGGGGGCTGCCCCCTCCACCAGTGAGCCCCGGCGGCACTGCAGCCGCCTGCCTCCCAGCCTGTCCCCCAGGTGCGGCACTGGGCTTCCCTGCCCCCTGCCCCAGCGGTGGCAGTGAGAGCTGAGGGGAGCCCCCACTCTCCACTGTCCACAGGGCTGCTGCCTCGTCCCTGCTCCTGTGAGCTCACCGGTGGCTCTGCCTGGTCCCTGGGCCTCCCAGATCTGGTGCTCACCTGAGCAGCCCTACCTGGTCACTAGGGCCTTTGTGCCACATCTGGTTACAGTTGCATGGTCAGTGCGTGGGTGGACAGCTCAGCTGGTACCATCACCTCCACTGAGTCCCTGGACCGGACACCAGGCATCCTGCAGTGAGGTCTCCTTGACAGACACTGATCTAGGTCCTTGGAATACGTCAGGGAAGAGCCTGCTTCACGGGGCTACAGGTGACCCAGTAACTAAGACGTGTCATATGTGAGAGGAGTTAAGGGCTGCAGTATAAAGTGGAGTGGGGTACTGGGGTCTGGGGGTGCAGGGTGGGGGCATCACAGTACAAAGAGGGTGAGTGGGCAGGCATCATCCCCAGGGCCCCATGACAGCTGCATAACAAGTGGCCACCCAGTGTGGCGGGATGCAGCATGTTCACTGTCTGAGCACCTGTGGTCAGGAGCCCAGCACAGCTCAGCTGGGCCTCTGCTTGGGCCTCGGGCTGCAGTCAAGGAGGAGGTGGGGTGGGTCTCATCAGAGGCTCGACTGGGGAAGGATCGGGTCACGCTCACCTGGGTGTTGGAAGGATTCAGTTGCTCAAGTGTGCTTCGCTGAGGCCCTCAATCCTCACTGACCACTTCAGGGCTGCTCTCTGCTCCTCGCCCTGCGGGCCTCTCCTCCAACGGGGCAGGCTGCTCCTCACCGCCAGCAAGGGGGGAGTCTACAGACAAGGTGGAAGTCACTCTCGCATAACCTCATCCCAAAGTGACGTCCCATCACCGTCGCCACATTGTGTTGGTCAGGAGCAAGTCACTAGGCCAGCTTATCCTCAAGGGGAGGGGATTACAGGATATGCACTCCAGAAAGGGGTACACTGGGGTGTGTGCTCCAGAAGGGAGTATGCAGGGGTGCACACTCCAGGAGGGGTACACAGGGGTGGGAGCTCCAGGAGGGGTACCCAGGGGAGCACACTCCAGGAGGGGTACCCAGGGGAGCACGCTCCAGGAGGGGTACACAGGGGTGCATGCTCCAGGAGGGGTACACAGGGGTGCACACTCCTGGAGGTACACAAGGGTGCACACTCCAGGAGGGGTACACAGGAGTGGGATCTCCAGGAGGGGTACACAGGGGTGCACACTCCAGGAGGTACACAGGGGTGCACACTCCAGGAGGGGGGATGCAGGGGTGCGTACTCCAGGAGAGGGTGCATGGTGCATTCTCTAGGAGGGGACTTATTAAGGGCCATCTTTGAAGTCTGTCTATCACAATGTCCCCTGAAAACAGCCTGAGGCAGAGGTTTGCATGAGGAACGCTTATGTTGGCAGGTGACTCCAGAAGCCCAGACGTCAGAGATCGAGAACAGCGAAGTGGAGAGGGAGGAAAGCTCACACAGGGATGAGTCAAGAGGCCTGTGCTGTGGGCAGCTGGGGCCCCGGCCCCTGGTCACCTGAGGAGCCAAGTGGCAGGTGCCTCAGAACCGCCCATGGGGGCGGAAGATCCACCAGCTCCCGCTCCTCAAGGCTGAGGGCTGCCCCCGCCCGGGCCCCTCTGGCTGTGTGCCGAGTGCTGGGCAGGCCCCATCGGGGCGTCAGTGGGGGCCTTCTCAGCTTCTCCAGGACGGGGCCCCACCCAGTCCAGGGCGTCCCAGTTCGCCCTGCTCCCCAAGCCGGACAGCCAGTGGGGCCAGGGCAGGGGAGGCGCCAATGAGCCCAGGCTGCCTTCTTCCCGGGGCTGGATTTATGGGCTCAGAGCGCCTTGTCCTGCCAGCGCTTTCCCCCTACGTGTCTCGAGCGCATCATGCTGACAGCTTGCGCGCTGTGGTAGATGCTCATTGAAGGGCCTCTGTGAGCATCGTTAATGCCGCGCCCCTCGGATTTGCATGTGAGTACTTCGGCAATACCGATTCAGGGAAAAGCTCCTGGTGTCATGAACCACACCTGGCCTGGCGTCGGGGGCCTGGGCCAGGCCACGCTCACCCTGGGACCCGCGTCCTCAGCTCGCCGGGCCCAAGGTCCTGAGCCATGGCCCGAATGGGGTTGGAGAGGGCCGTGTCCCCCATCCTGCCAGCTCCAGCCTCCATGCTTCTGACCCTCATTGGGACCCTGCTCAGTCGCCCGCGGCAGGGACATTAATGGGGGAGTGGCTGAGCGCTGGGATGGCGATGCTGTATTGAGTATGTGAGTGGGGCCAGGAGACTAGGGTCGAATGCTGGGGTCCCAGGGCCTGAGCGTGGGGCTCCTACTGGAGGCAGAGGGGGTGGAGGCCCAGAAGTAAACCAAGTCAGACTTAGGGAGATGCACAGTCTTTGAAGACCCAGCCCCAGGCATGGGTCGGGAGGATCCGAGGCAGATGTGAAGACGGGGCACAGAGCAAGCCCGGGGCGCGAGTTAAGGGAGTCTTTGGCGGTTCCTGTGCGTTGTCATAGTTTCCTCCTCTCACCCTGAGGGGGCGGGGTGAGTGGTGTCTGATGCCTGGGACATTGGGCTGGCCTAGGGGACAAGGTCAGCAAGGCTGTTGATGGTCCAAACCAGGGCATGACGAGGCAGGAGGCCCAGCATGTCCCCTAGACAATGAAGGAGGCTGGGGTGGAGAGAGGGCCTAGTGACGAGGCAAAATGAGAGAGTCTGCCCGGCCACCTGAGGTCCACCAGGAGCAGAGGGAGGCCAAGGGGGTGCGAGGTGGACCATGAGGTCAGCAGGGAGAAATGTCTTGGATGGAGCCCTGGTGTAGCCTCCAGGAACAGTCTCTGAGGCAGACTTCTGGTACCTGAATTCCTGGCACAAACATTAACCAAGCTTCTGCTGGCCCCCGGGAGTTGTGCGGGACCCCGGGATGCCGAGATCAAGGTCACATTCAAGAACTCAAGGAGCTTCTGTGATTCCCTGACTTGGTGCTCTGAGTCCACTACTGGGGGGCAAAGGTGTGTCCAGAATCTACTCAGAATCTATCCAGGTCATTTCCCGGCTTCCTGTAAGCATGGGGCCGTGGTCAGGGGTGGTCTCCACTGTAGGGCTGTGGAAGACCCTGGTCCTCAGTGTCCCCACCCCACCACTCCCAGCCCATCGAGGAGATGATCTAATTGCCTGTCCCAGGCTGCATAGAGGATGGGAGCCGTTGCTCACTCACCTTGAGAGGGGCCGCTGGGGGCGGGACCCTGGGCTTCGATGTCCAGTCCAGGAGCTGGCTCCCAGGAGGGCGGCCTTGGTCTCCCCACAAGGCTTAGTTCCCCGGGCTGCGAGAAACAGCGTGTGAAGCCGTGGATGTTTCATGGCTTCTTCTTGGGTTTGTGTTTCCCTTGTCCCCGGTCTGCTCTACAGGAGGGGATCCTGACAGGTAGATTCAGATCTTCTGCACCCACCCAGGAGAAACGTGCACCCAAGTTCTCAGGGACGGCTCAGCGCATGTCACCTGCGTTCCCCAAGGCCAGCCTGCACAGATGTCCCCCCTACTCCGCCCCCCACGTACCCCCTCAGAGCCCAGAGCCCCTCCCGCCTCCCGCCGCAGCCCCTCACCAGACCACAGTGCTGGCTGCACTGAGCACAGATGCTCCCCTCTGTCCAGGAGGGAGAGGCTCCATGGGAAAGGGTTCCTGAAAGGCTGCCTTCCTCCCTCACTGGCAGCTGTGCTCCCTGTGCTGGCCCTCAGCCCCTCAGCCGGCTGTGGCCAGTCGCGTCTGGTCCTCTGGCCTCCATGGCCAGCACTCTCCCTAGAGCCCTGCACACCTTTCCTCAGATCACAAACCCTCCCATGTGAGTCTGATCCCCGAGGACAACAGGAGGTGTGGATACGGATGGCCCCGGGGCATCATCACCCAGTGCCAGCCGCCAAACACATGGCCTGTCACCCCTGTTTCCCTTCAGCCCTTGGTTCAGACCTGAGCCTGCTCAGCGAGGGCTCTCACGGGGCGTCTTGCTCCAGGACTGAGTTTTTCAAAGCTCACCCCGGTCCCCAGCTGCTCACCCAACCTCCCGTCGCTCGAGCACAAGAGTGGGCTCTGCAGAAGAGGGGAGCTCCTGTGGTCAGTGAGGAAGCAAAGCCAGCCTCCCCCTCCTCTGTGCCCTCAGTCCCAGGCGGGGACTCGGCTGTATCTGCTGGTTTGGGGCAAACAAGCTGGGATGTTAGAGTTGGCAGAGGTCGTAGGGACCATTGGCCCCGACTCTGACCGGATGAGGAAGTGACGCCCAGAGAGAGGGGGCTTCCTCCACCACGGTCCCTGAGTGAATGGTTGACCTAGTCAACACCGGGCCTGGCCGCCCTGCCTCCTGGGGTGGTCAGACAGGCCCGCAGGAGAGTGGAGCAGGACGCCTGGGACACGGCAGGATGGGCGCCAGGCTGAGGGGCTTGGTTTCTCATCACTGGCTCCAGACGGGCCCTGGCTGGTGGGACGTGAGGCCAGGCGAGCATATGCCTGCCACAGCGTGTGACAGCCGCCAGCCACCCAGAGAGCTGGCAGAGCCTGGCCGGGGGGCGGGAGTCTCAGCAGTTACCATTTGTGCCTTGGAAACCAGAGACACGCATGGTGCCAAAGGCCCCGGGGGGGTGGAGGCGGCGGTGGGAGGATGTTAACTGCCTCTGGGCACACTTGGTCCCGGGACACGGTGAGAGCTGGCTCAGCCTGGACACTGGCTGCAGCCGGGATGGGCTCTTTCTGTGTGTGTATCCCTCCTCGTTTGTGTGGGAACATGGGTGGCCCTAAGAGCTGGGCTCCCTGGTGCCCAAAGGAGGAAGTGGGTGGCAGTCTGGGAGGGAGGACATCTCACCTAGATGAGGCATCGGTGGGTCCTGGTGGCTGGGCACCCAGGCAGGCAGCTGGGAAAGGGCTGGAGATGGCGGGCTCTAGAGCGGAGTGGAGAGGTGGGACGCACCTGGTGTGCAGTGCCGGATTCAGCTCTGTGCCCTTGGCATGTGCCAGGCAGCCCGAGTAGGGCCAAGCCAGCCTCTGGTCACCAGGGGCCAGCTCCAGCCCCTTCTCCAGCCCACGGGGCATGTGCTTCTCCAGCATCCACCCTGAGCCCAGAGCCTATGCTTCACCTCTTTCCTCCAGGGACCGTCACACCCACCACCACCTGTTAAACCAAGGCCTCGTGAAGGAAGGAGGAATTCTTTCCTCCACTTTTCGGATGACCCACCTGAGGCCCAGAGGGGTGAGGGGTCTCTCCAGGTCACACAGAAAGTGTCTTGGCCCCAGGACCAGGAGCACAGCTTCCTGACCCTGACGGTGACGCTGGTGACTGTGGTGATGATGGTGACCCCAAGGTCCCTCACATCCAGCAGATTCTTGTCCGTAGACGACGGAGCCCAGTTCCTCCCGTGTCCGCACTCGTGATGTGTGCTCCGGCGGGAGCCAGCCTGGAGCAGAGCCCCGCCCCTCCGCTGAGTCTCCGAGGGCCACCTGAGGATGCCCACTGCATTTGGAGTTCTCCAGATTCATTCCACAGATTCGGTGTGCAGCCAGGAGGCAGCTCAGGGATCAGCCACTGCGTCTCTTGTTTTCTCAGTGAGGGGCTGGCTCGGCCATGGTCACAGAGCCCAGTGGGGCCCCGGTGTGAGGGGGCTGAGGGGCCATGAGCCCCTTCACCGTGCGTTTCTTGAGGGGACTAGGGAGAGAGGCGCCAGCTTCAGACCAGGTGCTGGGGCCCAACGCCTGCTGCCCCTGTGGGACTAGCCTCGGGGTAACGACGTTCTGTATGTGAACCCTGACTCTGTCCAGGCCTCTCCTGCCTGGGTGGTGTCCCCAACACTGCAGGACAGAGGGGCAGGTGCAGGGTCTGAGTGGAAGCTGGCCCTGGAAGATGTGAGGCTGCTCCTGCCTGCAGGAATGGCGCACGAAGGGGCCGTGGGAAGAGAAGACCGAAGGGAAGGGAGACCCCGTCCTGCAGGAGACTGGAAAGGTGGACGTCCAGCGTGGCTCTGCCCTGCCCTGGACCCTGGGCCCACACTCCAGCCTCGAGCCTCAGCGCTCCGTCTGCGGGGGGGGCAGTGTGAGCACCGAGGGCAGAGTCATGCCTGCTTCAGACGGAGGGTGCACGGACCCAGGAAGACCAGCCCTCTGCGCAGCCTTGGGCCCGCGGGGCACTGGTTATGAGCACTTGGAGCAAGAATGGGAGGCGGGGAGGGGCCGGTGTTTGTGGACAGCCGGAGGACATCAAGGTAGAACTTAGGCCAGAGAGAGTGGCCTGTAGCAGGCAGGGTGGTGGGGACAGATGGAAGGGGACAGACCGAGGTTGAAGAGGCCGGGATGGACACTGTGGGTTGAACGGAGGGCCGTGGAGAGGAGGCATTTGGGGTGACTCAGATTTTGAGTTCGTGCCACAGAGTGAAGCAGGGAAGGAGATGGGAGGAGGTGCAGGTTTCGGGGGAGAGATAATGAACTCGGCTTTGGAACCAGCTGGGATGGGAGCAATTAATCTACACGGAGAGGGAGGGTGCCTGCCTTGCTGGCTCAGTACCTGCGCTCCTTACTCTGGATGTTCCTCTAATCGGCTTAGAGATTTATGCAAATCCGGGTGTGCAGGCGCCCTGATTGGGCTGCAGAGGAATTGTCCAGGCCGCCAGTCCTCGTTTTCTCCGCAGCACCCTGGCTCTGAGCGCCTGCTCCCTGATGAAATCCCTCAGCCAAGATGGGGCTTTTAAACATCATTAGGACCAGAGCCAAAGGGGATTTCCATGGGAGAAGGGCACAGGTCCAGAGGCCAGGCCACCCAGGGTCCAGAGCAAGATGCGGAAAGTTGTTCTCAGGGTGATGAGCAGGGCTGCGGCAGGGAGGTGGAGAGATCTGGCCCAGGGTTGAGGCTGAGTCCTGATCTCCAGCACATGATGACCTCTGACGGTGGCTACACTCTGAGCCCTAATCCCAGAATCCCTGTCACTCACTGAGCCCTGACCCTGATCTCACGCTGAGCCCTGATCCTGGTCACACTCTGAGCCCTGATCCTGGTCACATGCTGAGCCCTGACCCTGGCCACGCCCTGAGCCCTGGTCCCCCAGAACAAGAGCGTTGTCATGGATGCTACAGTGCCCTCCTGGGCTGGGCATTCTGCACTCCTCTGGTTTTGTGACAACGGCTACTTATGAGCAGAATTTCCCCAGCACTGTGTAAATGGATGAGGCTGGGTGTCCCCAATCACGGCAGTTACAACCCTGAAGCACTGTTGTTTAGTATGTCCTTCCAGCTAGATAATGAGCCAGGAGGGCAGGCTCCGTGTCCATCTCGCTCACAGGACAGCCCCAGGGTCTGGCACAGAGCGCCTGTCCGAGAAGTCTATGGAATGAACAAAAGAGTGAATGAATTGATAAAATCCAAACCATGATTATTTTGGTAAAGAGGAAGTTTTGTCAGATGATGGAGGAAGTGAATTCTCTCCTCGGGCACCCAGAAGATGAAGGTAGGGTCAGGGTGTGGGAGGTCTGGGTGGGGCAGCGTCCAAGAAGAGCTTCCTAATCAAAGAGCTGGTCACAGCCAGGGGAGTCAGACCTGGTGCGTGTGTGTCTGCGTGTGCCCCTGTGTGTCTATGCATGTGTGCACGTGTGTGTCTGGTGTGTGTGTTTTGTGTATGTCTGTGTGTGAGTCTGTGTGTGTGCGTGTGGGTGACGGCTGTTGGGGGCAACAGCCAGGCCTGGCAGAGCGGGCGAGGGCCTGAGAGTGGGGCCGGCTGGGCTCCACAGCAGGAGGCCAGGATGGAGGGGACCGTTCCGTACACACTGAGCTGGGCATTAAAGGTGGGGTCACCCCGGGTCATCCTTCTGGGGGCGCCCTCTGGCCTTACCCCTCCATGAAAGGTCAGCACAAGTAGGAGCTCAGGCCACCAGAATCTCTGGCTTCAAAGGGGCTGTGGAGACCTGGGGGACAGCAGGCAGGGGGCACTGAAGGGCACTTGGTTGCTCACAGGCTGGGCAGGTGATGTCCCGAGCCCTCTTCTGCCGGCAGCCAGCAGCAACAGAACACTAGCAGAAGCCTAGGGATGCTGGTTTGCCTCCTGTGCTGTTTATTTATCTCTGATAAGAAATTAGCAAACACTTAGGGCCTAAATCTTAGAAAATGTTGAAAAGCATAAGTAGAAACATAACAATGACTCATAATCCCAGTTCCACCTTGGAGTTAGCATTTCAGGGCTGCCCTGTATGGCTGTGTGTGTTGTTCACTGTGCAAAGGGGCTGAGAGAGGAGGCAGATTCAGCCTGTGGCCCACTCACCAGGCCGTGTGACCTGAGAGGGCTGCAGCCCTCAGGCAGCACTGGGAGGCATGGGGGTGGCCGTTTGCAGTTTCCACGAAGATGCCACGTGGGCTCTGCACATTTCGGTTCATTTCTCCAGGACTGTCTCCAACCGTAACATCATATAGACACACAACACGCACACATCTCTGTATCTTTCTCAATGTACAAATTGTGCGCACGCCGCCGCCTGTGGCTCACCTTTCTCACTGTAAGCTGTGTGTCTCCCTCCAGAGATGGCCCATGGTTCGGTGACCCCCTCTCCCCCGTTCCACATGCATTGTTCCCCGGTGCTCGTTTTCACGAATTCTGCGGGGACAAACATCTCCGCACATGAGTGTTGTCACCTCCCTCGCTGATGCACAGGGACAGATCACCAGACATGTGACTGCGGGGTGCTTGGCACGGGATGTCAGGGCTGATGGGACGTGCTGCCAGGTCACTGGCTCGTGCGACTGTGAGGCTGGCGGGTCTGAAATTGGCAGGGCAGGCCGGCCGGCTGGAAGCTCGGGCAGGGTTTCTGTGACAGTCTTGAGGCTGGGTTCTTTCCCCAGGAGACTTCTGTTTTGCTCTTAAGACCTTCAGCTGATTGGATGAGGCCCACCACCTCGTGGAGGGTCATCTGCTTCACTCCATGTCCACCAACTGTAGATGCTCATGTCACCTGCAAAACAGCATCCCAGCAACGAGGAGACTGGTGTTTGACTGAACATCTGAGCTCACAGCCCAGCCCAAGTGACACGTACAGTCACCACTGCAGTCCCTCTGAAGGACGTTTATACCAGTCCACGCACATGCTGGGTGTCAGTCTTGATGGATCTGCACCCACACGGAGTGTCAGGAATTTAATATCGGCATCAGGATCTCATTCAACAGCACATGCGTTTGAGGAGTAGAGAATCTGAACTCTTTTCACGTATTTCTCGGTCACGAGATGTTTGAAAGAGCTCAGCGAGATCGGACTGCTGTGGGGTACCCGGGCTCGAGAAGAGAGAAAGGGGCTCTAGAAGGGAGGTGCAGGTGAGGCTGGAGGGAGAAAGCACCCCTGTGTGTGAAATGGTGAAGGAATCTGGGGGTGCAGGCAGAGCCCCGACAGCGTCTGCCCTGGCAGTCTGCTCTCCCCTCCACCTCCCACGTCTTGACCGTAACCCTCAGTGCTAGAGGCTGCTGCCTCTCTGTGAATTCCAGCCCACCTGGGAGCTTGTCTCGCTGGGCGCCGGGGCTGCAAAGAGACAGCACGGGGGTGGGGCCAACGGCGGCTCCACGAACCTTCCTCGCTGTCGGTGTTCTGCATTGTTTTAGAGGGTGAACGGGGACGGTGCGCACAGATGCCCAGCACACAGTAGGGCCTCAGTAAACCCAGGCTCCCCCCTGCCCCTTTCATCTCACGGCTCAGTTTGCTGCTGGAGCGTTGAAAGAATTGGGTCGGCTCCTATAATATCCCCTCACTGATTGCCGTCACTCCGGCAACTGCCGCGTCATTAACCCGGATCATCGCGCTCCTCACTCAACGCCATTGAGTGGTGACACTCTGCAGGAGCCCAGCCACGGGCTGACGGGATCGGCATTTGCCAAAGGCCCACTTGAGACGTTTGGCATCCGAGGGACGGACAGTCCAAGGCACGTGCTGATGACCCATCCTTCCAGGCTGTTCTGCTCTCTGCATTGGTACAAACCCCGAGACGAGACCATGGAAGCTTCCTGGTTCCTGTACTCTGTCCAGATCACTGCTGTGTGCGTGCGTGTGTGTGTGTGTGTGTGTGTGTGTGTGTGTGGCAGAGAGAGAGGGGAGAGAGGAGAGAGGGAGAGAGAGAGGAGAGAATTTTCAGTTCCTTTAAATAATGATAAATTTGTCATGGAGGCCAGGGTACAGAGCAGAGGGCAAGGACCTCCTTGGGGTAGGCTCTGCCACCCACATGACATGTGACCTTGGAGTGTCCTTTGCACGTCTGTGCCCTGGTGCCCCTTCCTGCAACCCCAGCCCAGGACTCGCTCACGGGGTGCCGCCGGATCAGAGTCAACACCGTGGAGACGGGCGTAGAGCAGGTGTCTGTCATGTCGGCTGCGGTCTTTCTCTCAGCTCTTCCCTTCTCTTTACAGTTTCGCTAATTCTCGAGTACACAAGCAATCCATGAGCACATTCTCACTGCAAACAGCTCCAGGTTTCCAGATAAGGCTAAGACCCCCGACTGGCCCTCGCCCCCATCTCTCTGGACCAGTTCCTCAGCGTTGACAGACACAGGTGTTCTCTGACGGCAGCACGCAGCAGTGGGTGTGCTGTGTCCCGCGGGGGTTTACATCCACACATCCCAGTGCACACCCTGTGCAGCTTCCTCTTCTCCTCCAGCTCGTTCCCTGGCAGGGCTGTGACCTGTCTTTTGCAGGGACTGCCGTTGGCCCCCGGCATGGTGAGGCCATGGCCCAACGTTGGGCATTTGGGTTGTTACTGACATCTGTGGTCACAATGCAGAGACCCCCCTGCTCGCGCCTCTCGTGTGCGCCTGTGGGGGCTCCTCTACGGCTGACTCTGAGCGGACTCGCCGAGTCACAGGGCGGCACATTATCAGTGCGGCCGCTGCTGTCCTGTTGTCCTCCGAAGCTCCTGTCATTGTTCACATTCCCTGGGAGGGACGGGGCTGTGTCCCTCCATACCAGTGCTGTGTCCTGAACACCCGCAGAGCCACTGCAAGTATCTGTTGAGTGAGTGAAGGAATGAACCAATGGCTGAGTGAACGGTTTTCATTTTTCTTCCAACAGCAATGTGTTCAACTGCCCAGGCCCAGCGCCACGGATGAGTGTGCAATTGCACATTGTGTAAAATGTGTCATTGCATACGCGGCCACGCTGCCGCCCGCTTGGAGGACCCCAGTGAGGAGGGACTTGGATCTGGAAAAAATGCTTTTCTTTTATTTCAATGTCAAATAAATAAGGCACTTAGCAAACCACTTATCTCTTAGCAAATGTTTTAAATCATAACGTGGGTTGTTTTTATATCCCAGATCCAGGACATTAAACACGGTGCTAATGGCGTGGTCCCAGGGTTAGGTTAAACCCGCAGAACGCGACGTGCTTGCATTATATCATCCGAGCTCCTCTCCAAAAGGCCTCCTTCCCGGGGCTGTGATTTCATGTTATGTCCCAGCTTCTATAGAGGGATATAATAGGAAAGAGCCATTTGAAAGATGTCCTCTTATCTTTTGCAAAACTGTAATCTAAGACATTGTCCGTGCTGTAGGTCAGAGTTCCTTATGAGAAAGTGCAGGCGTAAATTCCTCCTAACCGTTTTATTCTTCTAGATGTACGTGTAGGGCCCACTGAGGGGGAAGAACACTGCCCCCAGACCCCGGGCCTGCCCCGGAGCCACTGTGTGACCCTGGACCTGCTGTGTGACCCTGGACTGGTCCACTTACCAGAGTGGGTGGAGACGGCTGGCTGCCGGGGCTCGGCCTCAGATGAGAGACTGGAGGGGACAGTTCAGAGCGGTGACTCCCAAAAGCTCCCGCAGGAAGGGGCAGAGGCCATGTGGCGCTTGTTTGAATACCATGCATCGCTGCCTCAGGAGGACTCTTGGAGGCCATTTATTCTCTGACCGTTTATGAGAATCTAATAACTTTGATGGTCACAGAGGCCTGAAGCACTGTTGAATGTAATCTGGACCGGGCTCCCGCATCCTGTCATTTCCCCAGCCTCTGGGGGCAGGGGCCAGTCATGGGCAGCCCTCGGCCCCTTTTCTGGGCCATCACTGGCATTGTCCCACTCTGAGTCACTTGAGTGAGAAGTGGTCTGGCCGGGCAGTGCCTGAGGAGAGAAGGGCACATGTCGGAGGGCTGCGGATGTCTGTGGATGTGGCCTTATCTGGAAAAAGGGTCTTTGCACATGTAATTAGGTTAAGGATCTTGACACAAGGAGCTCATTCTGGATTACTCGGGGGGACCCTAAACCCAACGACAAGTGTCCTTATAGGAGACAGAAGAGGAGAAGACTTAGAGACGGGCAGAGGCCACGTGCAGGCGGAGCAGAGACTGGGCGGATTGGCCACCAGAGCCGGGACGCCTAGAGCCCCAGAAGCTGGAAGGGGCAGGAAGGACCCTCCCCTAGAGTCCTCTGAGGGAGCGTGGCCCTGCCACACCTTAATTTCAGACTTCTGGACTCCAGAACGTGAGAGGATACCTTTCTGTTGTTTTAAGCCCCCAGATTGTGGTCATTTGTTTTGGCAGCCACAGGCCACTAGTCCAGGGCGCAAACGAGCCCTGGCAGCTCCTGTCACGGAATCCACGTGGAGGACGCCAGAGGAAAAGCCAGCCGTCGTCCCGGGAAGAACTTTGAGGGAGCCTGAAGAATGAAGGAGCTGGCTTGGGCAATAGGCGTGGAGATGAGGCGCACACAGAGACGAGCTCATGTGGCCAGGCTACAGTGTGCACGGGGCGGGGGGGATGTGGGGGGAGCTGGGTGACATCTAGTGGGTCTGGGTCCCAGGCTGAGGGGCTCGGATGATGCACTGTGGCACTGGGGAGCCGTGGGGCATTCAGAAGCAGAGGAGCAGCCACTCAGGTTGGCCTTTCGGCCGTTGTCAGGCTAATGACTGTTTCCACTGTTGAGTCAGGACTGGGGCAAATGAGGGATCTTATTTAATCCTCACCCTGGCTGATTCCTGTTATTATCCCCAATTTGGCGCCTAGGAAATAGGCTCAGAGAGGTTAATTGGCTTGCTCAGATCACACAGCTGATGAACGCCTGGGCCAAGGTTGGAAGTGAAGCTGTGATGGGCTTCCAGGGGCTCTGCTATGCTGCTCCTCACCTCCTGTGACACCCTCAGGGGACAGGCACTCTGGGCCACCAGGGCCTAACAGAGCTGTCCCTGCTCCCTCTGCACTCAGACCCACCTGAGGCTGGGGCGAGAGACCCAGGAGGCACATGCCGGGTGAACTGTCAGCTTCGCTGCTCGTGGACAGCCCCGGGGACGTCTTATAAGCCCCCATCCTACATATTATTATCCCCCAAAGTGCAGGCCTCTAGTGTGGCCTAGGAGCCAGGCCGGGCGGGTCCCTGGCGGGTGGAGGACACGAGAGGAAAGGAGGCTTCAAGGAGAGAGAGCTCCTTGCAGTCCGACCTCAGCCTCACCGCTCGCCGTCCATTGGGAAGGAGCCAGGGACGTGGGCAGAGACCGAAGTTTGCGGCAAAGTGTCCTCGCAGGGAACAGAGGCCCCGAGAGCAGCAAGTGGAAACCCAGGCCTTTGTGTTTAACTGATCGACTGACTGATGGTAAAGTCAGCTTTATTAACTGAGGATAAAACCTGAGGATTATTTAGAACTCACCTAAATAATCAGCAGCTCACAAGGGAAATATCCACGAAGCCCAAGTTCTGTGTGATGCGTTGCAGTGCGTCGTGGATGCCGAGCACCCTGGGCTCTTCTCGAATGCTTTCCCAACGGTGAGCTCATTGCTAGCCATGTAGCCTGCCCCTAGTGGACACTCATTCTAATGTCTGTGACATCCACCCTGTTGTCCTAGCTCTCCCCTCTGGAACCCTCAGGACTGGACTCCTTCTCTCCCCCATAAGAACCCCGGGTGCATGTGAGGTCCACACAGTGTCCATTTGCTGCACCGTTTGGGCTCTGACAGCACGTTGTGTGGTAGTACGCAGACAAATGCAAGTGCTCAGGAGGAAACGTAACAGAAGTGGTCCTGGCCCCCCTCCTTCCCTCGGCCCCCGAAACGTCTGCCTCGAGATGCAGCTTCCTCACCTATCTCCCTTCACCCTTTCCTGACCTGCCAGACGTGTTTCACGGACCCCTCAGCATCCTGGTCAGCATCCTCTGAACACCTGGTTTGTCCACGTCCCCCTGAACCATGGGTCCTACAACTGCCCCGCAGGCTCTGAGAGGGGCCTGGGCAGCTTTGGGGTCAGCCGTGCTCTCTAAACTCAGAGAAGGGGCTGACACCTCTTCTGAAGGCAGGGGGAGGTGACCCTGCTGGAGGGGGACCTGGACGGTTGCTGGGCGAGTGGAGCAGGAGCGTGTGCTCTGTGTGTGTGGGAGGGGCCGCAGCCCACTGCTCCGGCCTATCCAGAGCTGTTGGTGAGTGGAAGCTGCCACCCAGAAAACCAGACTGGAAGCCAGAGGAAGCTGTGAGTTTCATGCAATTTCTCACTCAGTGGGGCTGACACACGCCTGGGGACTTTGGCATGACGGATGGGCCCCGTGGGTGCTGTTGAGAGCCACGCGCACGGGAGCCAGGGGCCTGGGCCAGCATTGCTGAGCAGATCGGGGGCCTTTCCAGTTGGGCTGCCGCCACGTCGACCTGGCCCGTTATCACTCACAGATGGTCTCTGCAAATAGAATGCAGGAGACAGGCGGGTGCCATGTGTGAGCGGGGGAGGGACCCCCCCCAGCCACCGAGCACCCGCTGGGCACCAGCCCTGCACTGGGTGCTGGAGGCGGAGGGGTTGGCGAGGCAGATGCTCAAGTTGCTCAAGAGGCACCAGCGGCAGCAGGGGAGACACCAGGCCCCCCTGCTCCCGCCACAGCCTCCACGCCGTGTTCAGACCGTCTGAGGGCTCCTCTGACTCTTCCTCAGACCGTGAGCTCATCCAGGCCCCTCGCCGCCAACGTCCCGCCTGCTCCGGGACCCTTCATCCCTGTCTCCTCGGTGAATGCCGCCATACCGCCTGCACACGCTGAGTCTTCTTTAAATGTCGGCTAACCTGAATTAAACTCGGGTGAGTGTGCTGTACTGGGTCGAATATCATCCCCCAAATCCCTGTCCACACGGAATCTCAGAATGTAACCTTATTTGGAAATTAGATCTTTGCTAGCGTAATAGGTTAAGAGGGGTCAACTAGAGTGGGGCAGGCCCTTCCTCCAATGACTAGTGTCCTCACAAGAAGAGAAGGGACACAGAGACACAGAGGGAAGACGGAGGCAGAGTCAGGGAGATGCAGCTAGGAAGCCAGGGCCACAGCCACCAGGAGCTGGAGCAGAGGCACAGGCACGCCGCCCCCGGGGCCCTTGAGGACCAGCCCTGTCAACACGCTCCCTTCAGGCTCTTAGCCTTCAGAACCAAGAGAGAACGCGTGTCTGTTGTTTAGGCTACCTGGTCTGTGACGCTGCACAGCGTGGATGGCACGGCAGCCCCAGGAGACTACCGCAGAGGGCGCGGGGTTAGGACATGCCAACAGGAAGCTGGAGTCACTGCCGCTCAGGACAGGCCGAGCTCTGCCCTGTAACCACATCTCCCACACCTCCACGGCTTACAGCCACGGGGGGTTATTCTTCCTGCCCTTGTAGGTCAGCGGGGTGCTGTACTCACCACAGCACCTTGGCGACACAGGCCACCACCCCCAATATCCTGCCTGCTCCAGCTGAGGAAAAGGAGGGGGAGTGTCCCACACCAGCAAGCACACGATGCGCGTCCCTCCTGCACAATACTCGGTGCCCATAGCCAGTGGCTCTACCCAACCACCAGGGGATGGGAAGGTCAGGCCTCCACTGTGTCCAGAAGGAGAGGAGACCCGGGAGTCAGTGACGAGCACTAACACCCACCACAGTCGCTGAGGGCTGACGGTGCAGCCCGGTCTCAGGACCCCTCGGCCGTAAGTCACTGAGCTGCTCTCCTCCCTGTCTCAGGTCAGGACTGCGGAGAAAGAGGGGAGTTGAAATCACATG
Organism: Tapirus indicus; assembly: GCA_031878705.1. Taxonomy (NCBI): domain Eukaryota; kingdom Metazoa; phylum Chordata; class Mammalia; order Perissodactyla; family Tapiridae; genus Tapirus; species Tapirus indicus. The sequence goes on from CM062935.1 coordinate 2,949,212, forward strand.
ACTTGGTTTTAATCCTGGTTCTAATGAACTTTGTCACAACCCTTGGCACAAAGTGGTCTAGGTCTGGCCCCTTAGTACCGGTGAAGGGATGAAGGGAGGGAAGAAAGATGAATGGATGGATGGATGGAGGGATAGATGATGGATGGGTGGGTGGATGGATGGGTGGGTGGGTGGATGGATGGGTGGATGGATGGAGTTATTGATTGCTTAATCTGAACCAGATGCTTTTATGAATTAACTAATTTAAGCCCATGTTATTGTGGTCCCTAATTTAAAGCCAAGGAAGCTTAACTCAAGATGCCTAACTAGTGCTCCCAGGGTCAAATACCAGTCCCAGCTGGTAAGTGACTGAGGGGGGGATTTAAACACAAGCCTGTCACTCACCAATCAGAGGGTGAGAAATCACACCAAGGAGAGAGCAAAGGGCTCATCCAGGAAACCACCCTCGTCCACCCACCCCAGAGCTCCATCCCTCCTGGGACTCCTCCCCCTCCCAGTGCTCTCCATCCGGTAGAGTGGGAAAGGAGGCTTGCAGCCCCTAGGAGCCACGCTGGCGATGCTCCCCGGTGTGCAGGCAGGACAATCATCCCCAGTTTTACGGCCAGGGACTTAGGCGCAGCACAGCTTGCACATCAGCTGCGTCCGTCCTGCTCCGGGGTCTTTGTGTGAGCGAAACATTATTCCTCTGAATCTGTTCTTTGTTATACAAAGAGAAAGTATCACAAAAAGGCCTAAAGCCACAGCGATTTGTCTCCAACTCATCTCAGAGTTTCAATTATCTAAATTATTGCTTTGCCCTGGCACAAAGGGAAGAGGCTCTATTTTTAAAGTCACTGGGAGAGAAGCGCTGGGTTGCCTCCCCTGTCAACAATGCATAATTTTGATCAGGCGCTCATCAGGTTTCAATAGCGGCAACAATGGCAGCGACTGGGGTCCCCGGGGACTTTATTTTTAGCCTGAAAATTACAAAGGAGGAGCCAGGAGATTTCATATGGCAGCCTGGGCTTTTGAATGTCTCCTCTGCAGGGCCAGCCAAAAATCGCGTTTGGCTCCAGCGAACTGGGAGTGTTTGAGGGGGAGGGCCACTTGGCTGGGGGCAGGACGAGCAGTCTGGAACAGGCTTGGTGCATCTCTCTGTTTTTGCACCCTCATGCATCTGTTTACTCCTTCACCAGTGGTTCCTGAGTCCTACGAAGAAGGGAACGCTCATGAGATGCGGCCTCTGTCACCAGGGGCAGTAGTTTCTAGCTGGCATGACAAGACGTGTCCAAAAGAGGGCCCTGAAGGAGAAAGACACAGAATGCTCGGGGGCTGAGGTGAGAGAGGTTATCAGAGGAGGCTTCATGGAGGAGGCAATGATCAACCTGAGCCTGGGAAAACGAATCCAGTGTTGACAGTGGAGATGGGGGAGAGGGTGTTCCAGGTGGCAGAAGAGCGAAAGCAGAGGCCAGGAGGCCTGAAGCAGCATGGCGGGGGCAGTGAGCCTGGCACAGAAGGGAGGAGACAGGAGAAGACACCGGAAGAGATTGGAGGACATCGGAGGGAAGAGGCCACAGATTCTGAGGAGTTTCCGCCTGGATCTCCGTGCCCTCCTCCTGACCTCCTGGTGGGTTCAGTCTCACACGTCAATGAGCACACACCCTGGGGACAAACTACCACCGATAGAGCCTGGGGTCTGCCCTCCAGGCCCTTGCAGCCTGGGGACCCCTTTGTCCCAGGTCCTGCAGAGATTCTCAAGACAGAGGAAGGTTAGGCCATGGTCTCAGTCACAGGACTCTGGGCCAGTGGGCGAGGCAGCTGTTCATCACCCAATTGTAAGTCAGCAGGGCAAGTGCTGTAGTCGAATTACACTTTGCAAACATTGACGGACCCTGTTTGAGGCCGGTGCTGGGGCGCCCTGAGTTACTGCCCAGACCAAGCGGAGAAAGCACCGGAGCAGAGCCAGAGGGAAGCTTGTGGATCCGGGGCTGGCAGGAGGGGAGGCACAGAAGGGGGACTTTGCGAGGTCAGATTTTGGTGGACGTCATACTGGAGTCTGGCTTCTTGGATGCCCAGACCTGCAGTTCAAACCTCCTCCCGCACCCCAGGCATGACCTCGTGCTGGGCACTTACCGGTGACCTGCCAATTCCCTAACAGAGCCCTGGACTCTGGTCACCTCCCCTCCCTGGGCCTCAGCCTCCTGGTGAAAATGGAGTGAGCCCCCCTTGCAGCCTGACTGTGGGCCCCCGAGGTCATGGATGGGCCCCCCCCCATGGTGGCCCAGCCTGAGGCTGTTCCTTCTGGCATTTTCTGTCCTGCCATGGCCCAGGTCTGGCCAGGCGGCTCAGCCAGGCCGGGCAGGGCCTCTCCCCCGGGGCAGTGAAGCCAGAATGGAAAGAAGCCTGTTGAGCAAACAGCCCGGGGTACTCCGTGCTTCCATCTCTTGGAGACAGGGCCAGCAGACGAACACATGCCACACATCATTCCACAAGCCCGCGGCCCAGCTTCTCATTCAGCTTACATGTCACTGATGGCAGGCGTCTGTGATGTGTGTCTGAAATGGCTCTGAGTGGTTTTCTGGTCCCTTATCCTGGTGCTTCGTGCGGAATCCACCTCCCCGCTCCCCTCGGGGCCCACGCTCGGGCCTCATCTGCACCCCCCGGGGCTCTCCCCGAACCAACTGCACGTGGCAGGGACCAGGGCGCCTAAATGAGCCACGTTGTGTCGTGTTAGCCTGTGAGCATCCTGGCCCTCCCGCTCTTTCACCGTGAAGCAGGTGCCACGTGTCCGGTGACTCTGCTGTCAAACCTCCTCGATCACTTAGGCGGCCTGACAAGGACCCACTAGTCCAGCGGTACAGGACATCAGCCTGTCTGCAGGAGCATCCAGCACCCACTGTCACGCTCCCCCGCTGCGGTTCCAGACGTGACCGCTGGGGTAAGGAGCGTGAGGGCTGGGCAGAGAGAGCTGCGACCCACGGGCTCTGACCCGGCTGTCTCCTGGCCATCCTCCTTCACAGCTCGAATCTGGCTGCTCACAGGGAGAGGAGGTGCCTGGTTGAGGAAGGGTCAGCATTGGGGTCAGCGCCCAGGGGAGGGGGCACATGGCAGGTGTCTGGCAAGCTGGAGGGGTGAGGGGTGCGGGGTGGCTGCCCTGAACTAGGCAGAGCTATGACTCATGAGTCAGTGACCCCAGCCCATCGCTGGACAGCATTGCTCCCTTTCTGCCTCTCCCCTCATGATAGGGCACCGTCCACACGGTGGGACCAGGAAGGGAGTTCGGGCCCAGTTCCCCCTTTGTTGAAATGGATACTTAGCATAGTGAAAGGGTGGGGTTTGGCATTGAGGCTGGTTGGTGCTGCTTTTTCTTCACTGTGGGATCTGGCACAGTCAGGTGGAGCCCTGACCAGCCTTGACTTTTATACCCACCTCTATGGCCCAGACAGCTCCCCAGGAGCCCCCCGGTTGGTAGGGATAGAGAGGCGGATGCTGCCTGCCCACTCACAGTAGGTTTCAGTGAGAGCCTCACCCCACAGCCCCGGGCATTAGCAGAGGAGGGGGGCTTGACTCTCCTCTCTCCTCACCTGCGGGGGGGTCACTGCAGTTAGGTCAGCCCAGGCAAGCCAGGCCTTTGCACATCAGCAGACAATAGCTCTGGACTGTGGGTGGTCAGTATGGACTATGGGTGGTCAGTGTGGACTATGGGTGGTGAGTGTGGACTATGGGTGGTCAGTGTGAACTATGGATGGTCAGTGTGGACTATGGATGGTCAGTGTGAACTATGGATGGTCAGTGTGGACTATGGATGGTCAGTGTGGACTATGGGTGGTCAATATGGACTATGGATGGTCAGTATGGACTATGGGTGGTCAGTGTGGACTACGGATGGTCAGTATGGACTATGGGTGGTCAATATGGACTGCGGATGGTCAGTGTGGACTACGGATGGTCAGTGTGGACTATGGGTGGTCAGTGTGGACTATGGGTGGTTAATGTGGACTGTGGGTGGTCAGTATGGACTATGGATGGTCAGTATGGACTATGGGTGGTTAATGTGGACTGTGGATGGTCAGTATGGACTATGGATGGTCAGTACGAACTACGGATGGTCAATATGAAGAGGGAAGTCACAGGGGACATGGTCACTGCCTTCAAACCCTGGGAACTCAATCCTCTGGCAAAAGATGCATCTTGACTTTCGGGGTAAATCCAGCACCAGAGGGTAAGAACACAGCAATGCGGGTTTGGTCACAGTACATGGGGGAGCTATCTAGTGCCAGAGCCATCCTGAGTCATAGGTAGTGAGCTCCAAAGGTAGTGAGCTCCCCATCACTGGGGGTGTTCAAGCAGAAGCTACATAAACACAATGCTGCTGAAGACCTTCCTGGGCAGAAAAGAAATGGTGGGCTAAAATCTATTCCAACCTCCAATATCTCTTCCAGCTCAAAGTTTGCAAAATTCTGGAATTAAAAAAATCTTCTCAGTCTTCTTTGCAGGATCCTGTCCTTTGCCTATCCCTTCTGGTGCCTCTGGAGTTCTGTCCTCAGTCCTTCTACCTTCACCTCCTTCCCTCACCTCCCTTCCTCCTCGCCTCTCCTCGATTCTCTACCTGTTCATCATTTTACCCATGGATTCAATTAATCGTTTCTTTTAAGGATTCTTACCTGCAGTTTTAGCCTCTCCTTTGAGCTATGCCCACCCCAACCAGGAGCCAATTGTGTGTTGGGCATCTTCTCTTGGACATTACAATGGTGTTAAAAAACCAGTGTGTCTAAACTGAGTTATCAACCCCCTCTAAACCTGCTCCTCCTCCGGATTGCATGATCCCAGTGAAAGACCCCATGATCGACGTGGTTCCTCAAGCCAGAAACAGTGTCACACTCGACCCTGTGCTGTGTTTCACCCATCCGCTCCCTATACCACAACAATGGCCAAGTTGTGTCCATTCTTTCCCCTTGGTTTATCCTGAATCCACTCCCCACCCTCCCCACTGCCATGCCTTCCTGTTCTGGCTACCCTCACCTCCGTTCTGGACGTCTCCACTGTACACTGACCCAGATTCCCCAGACGCACCAGTGCCACCTCCATGCTGGGACTGTGGGGGTGACCCTCCCCTCTCCAAACATGTCACTCTCTGCTTCGAGTGCTCGTGGCTTCTCACAGCCGAGGATGGAGCCTGACTCCCCACTTTCAGATGGGGTCTTCTTTCTTTGACTTTCCTCCTACCCAGCCAGTACTGTCCCCCATGACACCCACACACCTTCAGCTGTCCGGAACGATTTGGTGCTCCCCATGGGCTCGTGACCTCTCATTCCTCTGGACTTTTCATATTCTGTGCCCTCTGCTTTTGGCATCATCCCTCCAGCTTCTCCTTCCTCTAGCCCTGATAGATCACTGCCCATGCTTGGAAACTCGGCTGAGATGTCATCTCCCTCCCGGAAAACATTCCTGAGCGCACGCACTTCAATGCCAGTCAGTGCCACCTGCCCCTTCTTGGGGTCCCTCTTTCCCACGGCACTTAGCACCCTGTTCTACAGTGTTTTGCTCTCCCCCAAACACGTGGGCTCTTTGAAAGTTCTTTCTGTGTCTCATCTCAAAACTTCTTCAGTGAACAAATGTTCCAAAGGTCTTATGCCTATTTTCCGCTCCCTTGTTTTAGAGAAAACAAAATGTTTCCAGTGCCCTACACACAGTGTCCAAGGTGAAGGTCATCAGATACGAATCTCAGGGCCTTTATCCTTTCCCTGGAAACAGTTATGGGCTGGGCACAGGAGTAAGACTACGACTGCAGCATCCCTTCCATCCTCACCCCTGCCCTTAGCTGGATTCAGGAACTGGCTCAGAACATTCCAGTGACTTGTTCACTGTGGGAGTTAGGACCAGGCGGATGGGATTCTGGAGGCGACTCTCTCTTCATCCACACGTGGTACATGCAGGGTGGGGTGCACACGACCGTGGGCATCACCAGCAGTGGCAGGCACTGTGCTCTGTGCCCGGCTGCAGCTCCAGCAACCTCCACCCCAACTCATGACTTCAGGGGGGCCCAGATGCCAGGTGCCAAACGCGCCCAGAGAAGGGTCAGGCGTGTGAGGGAGACTAGCTCTCTCAGACCCAGAGATCCTCTGGTTCATTCAGCACCTGTATCCGAGGACACATTCTGGTTTGACCTTGGGCTGTGACCTTGGGCGAGTCACAGGGACCTCGGGGCCTCCGGTCCCCACCCATTTGCCATAGACGCCTTCACAGCTGCCCTGCGATTTGGGCGTCCCTCCAGCCCCGGAGGTGGCAGGAATGTGATGCTCCCCTGCACTGGGCGCAGGTGCAGACTGAGCCAAGAAGGGCCGAGCCGCTGGCCCACAGTCAGCCTGCTGTGCAGGGAACGTGGCAAGAGCTCCGGAGGGCTCTGCCTCGATCTTCCCCCACGGCCTCAGCCCCTCTGGGCCGGGCTCCCTTCTGGTCCGACAGGGGTGGAAGTCCCGCTCCGAGGTCCTGCTCCGAGGGGCTGTGATATGGTCCAGGGGGGAAACAGGCTGAATCCTGAATGTGCTGAGAGTCACCAGCGTGCTCGGCTCCTCCCTCGGCTCTGCAACCCCGGGGGAGGGGTACAAATGACCAGGCGAGCCTGCAGCGCAGTGATGAATAAACATAAGGGGAACAGTTGCTCCCAAATTTAATCTCACTCAGAAGGATATGACAGGAACAAATCAGGGCTGACAGGGGCACCAAGAGAGCCTACGCGCGTCTCCCTGCCCTAGGCCCAGCCTCTCCTTGCCTCTGCTCAGGGCAGGGCTTGCTGCCAGTCTGGCTCGGTACCCAATACGCATGGGGCTGAGGACAGAGGGAGCAGGCTGGGGGATGGGGGGCTTAGCTGTGGGGGCCGAGGTGGAGCAGCACCTTTATTACAACCCCGGGGGCAGCCTGGCCAGGCACACGGTGAGTGGCCCTTGGCTGAGTAGGAAGCACAGTCTGTAGTCCAGTGGGCTGAGTGCATATGCTGGGTCTATGACTTCTTAGCTGTGTGAACTTGGGCACATCCTCGACCTTTCTGACTTTAGGAAGCGTGCTTTTCCACCTGGTTGTGTGTGGCTGTGAGTGACCTCACAGAGGTCAACTGTCTACACAGGCTGTGCTTCATCTCATCTTAGACGCTGCAGATTTTCAGATGCGCTGTTATTTTTGGCATTACTAGAAAGAAGAAAGGCTGCCAATTATAAGTCACCGTTGATTGCAAGATGCATCCTGGTTTCAGAGTTGTTCGAATGTGAACAAACGTGCCCCTCGGACTGATTAAATTGGGGAATAGACATTCAAATGCATTAGTTTCTGAAGCAATATTAAAATTTCTGAGAGAGCGTGATGGGCAGATGGAGCAAACGTGCTTTGCGTGGTCACCAGAGCCAGAAATAGGACTGGTGGGGTGAAGCACAGGGAGGCGGACCCGCTCCGGGTGGAGAAAAGGTCTCCAGAAATCAAAGACATTTTACAGTGAAATGGCTGCCGTGCAAGGGAGTGAGCTCCCCAAACCCTGGGAGTGTTCAATCCAGACGCAGGGGAGTCCAAAGAACTCAAAACCTAGACAAAGGCTGCACTGAACGCCCTCCGACACGCTTCTCCATCCCGAGACTCAGCTTTGTGGAGACGTGCCTGAGCTTAGGCGGTGGGTAGACCAGATGGCCTCGAGTCCCTTTCGGCTTTGAGTTCCTGGTGAAGAGCTGTTCTTTGGCGTTCTGTGCTTGTCTGGCTGTTGGCTGGTTTTTTCGACTCAGTGAATGGATGGTTAATGAAGAGACGTGGGGACTTCCTGGGAGGTGACAGAGATTGCTGTCTGTCCAGAAGACAACTGCTAATTATCAGCTCCAGCTGGCAGCCCACAGGGGACCACGCTGAAGGCAGCCAGACAGAGAGATGAGCAGACCCAGAGGAGAGGGAGCCGGAAGCCTGCCGGAGCCTCTGGGACCCAGCCCGGCTCTGCGGGGGACCTGAGTGATGGGCCAGGAAGCCGGACCACTCTCCCGGGGGCCCCTCTCTTTGGTCAGGCTGGGTGAGGCCGTAACACAGCTGCTGGACCCATCCGGCCGTCAGCCCGGTTCCATCCTCTCCACTCAGTTGACCTCTGTGGCTACCCTGTGCCAGCCCGAATTCCTCCCCAGCACCCGGCTCCTGGTCCTCACCGCCCGTTACCATCTCTGCTCTGATCCCTCTGTGCTGCCGTCCCCTATTGCTGTTTGGCTCTTATCACCATCCCCTCGGACATGCGGAGGGTAGCTGCCAGCATTCTCATGGAGCCCCCACAGTGGGCCAAGGCGCCCGATCCACACTCACTTACTCTTGCTGGCCTTACTGTGAAGGGAACTTGACAATTCTCATGCACACTAGGAGGCCGGGGCTCAGTGGGTTAAATAGCAGGGCCTGTGTTGCATCTGTAAGAGCTCCCAGAGCCTGCAGCAGGGCCCAGCTCTGCCTGGATACCTGGCTGAGTAACCTGCCATGCTCCTTCCCCTGGTGCCCCGGGTGCCTCTGGGAGCCACACCCTTGTAATGTCCCTGTCCTGATCCCTCTCACGCTTTACCTTCCTCCTCTAATTCCAGCGCACCTGGAGCCTGTGGCCCAGTCCCCATGCTCGAGGCCTGGCCTGATGAACCCAGCTGTGGCCTCTCCCCCCAGCAGGCTGGCATCGTGCGCATGGGGCCTCTGCCCTGCCCCTCCCCCACGGGGCCCTGGGCACTCCTGCTCTCCCTGTCCCCGGGGGCCTCCTCAGGCCCAACCAGACTGGTGGCCCGGGTCCTTCATGTGCCGTGTCCCACCTGCACTGCACCAGCAGGGGTGTCCACTTCCAGGCTCTACCCACCCCAGGCTCACCCTGCTTGTCCCTCTGGCTTCATCCAGCTGGGCCCCTGCACAGACACCCCAGACGCCACGGGTATGAGCCTGGATTGCCAGCCCTGGGGGAGGGGGCAGACTTTAGTGGCCAGAAAGGTTCATCTGGACCCCAGATCATTCCCTCACAGAGGGAGACTCTGTCTGTGCCTCTCTCCCAGCTTCTGGTGGCGCTGGCCATCCCTGGCATGGCTTGGCCTGCAGACACATCACTCCAGGCTCTGCCTCGGTCGTCACAGGGCGTTCTCCCCGTGTCTGCACGTGGCCTCCTCATAGGACACCAGTCACTGGATCTAGGGCCCACCCTGGTCCAGATGACCTCCTCTTAACTCCATCTGCAAAATCCTATTTCCAAGTAAGGTCACATTCTGAAGTACCGGTTACACATGATTTTTGGGGGACTCTATTTTGGGGGACTAGTCCATATACCCCCAAGTGGCTCTGCCCTTCTGAGATTCTCAAACCCCTTCTCCCACAGCCCCTGTGTGCTGTCCCGTCAGCTCTCAAGGACTCGCTTCCCCACAGCACCCCAGCTGAGCACCCTGGGGGTGATTATTTCGGGGCCACCAGGACTCGGGCCCCAGGAATATGGCTGAGTCCCAGGGAGCAGGAGTTCCCAGAAAAGAGAACTAGTGACAATGGGTGTCTGAGTCACGGGGAGGTTTCCTTACCTTCACAGAAGCCTGACAACGTGACAACATGACAACCAGGAGCAGGTAAGCACCCCCCAGAGGTACAAGCAAAGGCTGCAGGCCTGGCTGTCGGGGGGCTGCAGAGCCGTCTGCGCATTTAACGGGAACTGGACTCGGTGTCCTCTGAGACCTGTGGTTTTATACTCTTCAAACCAGACAGCCCCCGTCACCACCGTCACCCCCTCTGACAGGCCTAATTGTACTTGTTGTCATCAGCACTAAGACTAGTGGCAGGCATTCTACAGCACTTATGCGTCTCCAGAAGCATCTTCTCCACGGTCATCCTCATGATCCTCCCAACAGCCCGCGGGGCAGGACGAGATCTTTGTTCTCGCTCTTGGAAGAGGCCCCCTTGGGCACCTGCACCCACCCCCCCGGAGCGCCTGGTAATCCCGTTAGGTGTCTGTCTCCCCATCCGCCAGCGCCTGACAAGCAGCTTCTGTCTGCCTCTGAGCACCCCATCTCCTGGGACGGCGACTGTCACGAGATGCCACGTGAGCGACCGGGCACTTGAGAGATGAGTGCTGCTCCCTGGCCTCACGGAGAGCTAGGGTGGCTCTGAGTCTCCTACGTCTTCATCCAGAGTCTTCCGAGCCCTGCTTACTGTTGCTCCTATTCCCTCGTTTTGGAGAAGAGACTTACAGTCCGCAGTCACTTTCCGGTCGGCTGAGGACGGACGGAGGCACGCAGCTCCACCAGGACAACCTAGGACACACATCTCATAGAGGGGCTGCCACACCCACAACCCCCACACAAACCCTCCTTCCTGGACGGTGAAGCCTCCGGGACAGAAGGGCAGAAGCCTCCGGGGTGTGGGAACAGGGCATGTGCTGAGAGAAGCTCCTCCCCTTCACCTCCCAGAGCGAGGCTGCCCTGTGCACACACACCCTCTGCTGTGTCCTCCTCCCCCATGGCACACGCAGCCTCTGGGGAAGCCCCTCCCCTGAGGCTCCCCTGATGAGCCTTCACATGTGCTTGTACGCTTATGTGCATGTGCTCACGCGCGTGTACCTCACACACACCAGTCGAATGGTCTCTTGGGGTTTAGCTCAAACAGATGAACCCCACCCCTGGGCCCCACCAACTCTGCTGTTGAGAGCATTGCAGATGTTACCGCAGATGCATGCTCTGCGAGACACTGGGCCCAGCCCAGCCACACCTGCTTTTGGCAGCTGGTCCAGTTGAGGAGGGGCTCTCAGGCCCCCGGCCCCAGGGGAGTCATTGAAGGGGCCCAGCGGCCTCATGCCTTCCAGTTCCCACCCAGCCTCCTCCATCAGTCAGCAAGGCGACCCATATCCAGGTCCCCGGAGAAGTCCTGCATGCTTCTGCCTCGTCCGTGTGCACCCGGGGGCTTGGGGAAGGCTTCAGACTCCTCTTGGGTTCCAGGGAGGGGAAGGGAGAGGCCCCAGGCATCAGGTGGGGAGAGTGGGTCATGTGGGAATGGTTCACAGCCGGGCAGGGCTGGTCAGATCAGGGCTGAATCTCCCTGAACACCTGCGGCCAGGCAATCGGCACGTTACCCGGTCGGCCTGAGCCAGCCTTTACCCACCTTCAAATGGGACGTGAATCCTCCTCCACTCCTGTCTTTATTTATTTATGTCATTTTTTGAAAACCTGCTATGTGTCAGATACTGGGCCACTGGACCTATGAGCTGAGTGACATAAGGGCATGAAATGGCTTACATGGCCCCTGGTGTGGGTGAGTGGACCGTGACAGTTGTGATGACAGAGGAGACCAGCCCACGAGCAGGCCCTTCTTGACTTTCTGTCAAGATGACGACAGCCCCAATACTAGTCACAGCAGACAGTATCGAGTCTCGCAACCCGCCGGGAACCTCTGCCTGCTCCCGGGTGTCAGCTCCTCCACCTCTCCGCAGCAACGTGATGGAGACATGTCAGCACACCTTCTTGTAGAAAAGAAAACTCATGCTCACAGAAGTACAGGAACTTGCTCAGCCTACCCCCAATCCCACCCATCCCACACCTGTGACGGAGGCGCCAGCTGACACCCCAGCTGGGACTTACCAGGAGGCCAGCTGCTGGGCAGCCCGTCCTCCCCGTGGGAGCTCGGAGAATTTGCTGCCTCTACCCCGGACGAGCCCCCTCCCCACGCACCCCCACTCCCCGGCTGGATAAAGGGAGCTAATGCGGACTGGGTGGGTTTCCTTGAAGAGCGGTCATCTTCTGCAGGGGCAGCCGCCTCCTTTGGCTTTCTTCCCAAATAGTAGAAGCCCCTCCACGAGCATGAGAAGAGGACCCTGAATCCCAGAGTGAGTTCACACACACGCACACATGGTGCCACGCTTGGTCATGGGACCAGGGATCTTTCTCTTTTGCCTTAAGGGAAGCTAAAGAGTGAGGAGGGAAATCAGGTGTCACGGGGAAGCCGCACATCTTCTCCGGGTAATTACCCTCACCTTGTACAATCTAACGAGCCGTTGAGGGGCCCGGGCGGGACATTTAGGGGAGTTATTGAATGTTTCCTCACAGTTTACCCAGCTGGAGGAGGTAATTGATTTACGGGTGGGAGAGTGAGCATGTGTGTGCAGGCATGTGTGTATCTGTGTCCCATTAGTCTCCATGTAAAGGCGTGGGGGGCGGGGGGAGGCTGCTGGCGGCCTGGGCTGCACGGGTGTCACCACCTGCAGAGCTCGCAGGGCCGGGCAGGCGGGTCTCTTCCACTTGAGTTAAAAGCAGAGAACCATCAAGAGGGTGTGTGGGGTGCATGTGTGGAGCACACGTGCCTGCTAAATTCCTGTGTGGGGATCCTTTCCATGTGACACCTCGACGTGTCTCAACCTTCTGTCAATCTCAGGTCATCTCAACGAGTTCTACCACATCTATCACTTTATTTTTATTTAAATTTGCTCATAATTTTTATTTAAGTGTATGAAGATACCATATAATGAAATAATATCTGTGAAGTCATAGATTTGACGTAATTGCTATGTTTTCTTAACACACATTAAGATGACGTGAAACCTCATAAAACGTTGTCTGTGTAACTCGTCTCCTGACATTTTAGAGACGCAAAAGTGAGGCTCAGAGAGGGAAGCAGCTCTGCCCGAGGTGGCACAGCGGGGAAGCCGTGGAGTCTGGAGGGCAGGGCCGGGGAGACGCGGGCCGCGGGGCTCAGAACCGGCTCTGTGTAGCTCCCGAGCCCAGGTCCTTCCTGTCCCGTGAGTGGTCCTCCCTTTGCTTCCATTTTATCTTCCTCACTTTAAAGTCTCCCAGAGTCCACCCGCACCTGAAGGCTTCCAGCATAACCGGGGGACGTGAGCGGCCTCCCCCAGGCCTGGGGAGCGTCTTGAGCTCCTGCATGAAGAGACACACCTGAGGTGGGGCCAGCTCTCCCTGCTGCACCGAGCGATCAGGAACACACGTCTACAGTCTGGGAGCGCCCTTGGGGGCGGAGGGGAGGACGCATGACATGCAAACGTCAGCAGGAATGAGGAGACCTCATCCCAGCTCCAGACCTGACAGTCCCGTCATGTTGGGAGTGGCAGGCCCCTCTGGGTCAAGCTGGGCCTGAGCCAGTGCTGAGCTGGACAGCCAGGATCCCCGCCTGCTGGGTGTCGTGGCTTCCGCCGTCACTGAGAGGGCATGGCTGGTGTGGGAGGGATGACAGGGGCGAGTTCCCCTCCTGTCTTCCTTCCTGTCCCACGTCCTGAGCCACACGGAACAGAAGCCCTGGCAAGCTCTCCGTCCATCTCGGGACTCTGCTGCTTTCTTGCTCCAGGGTTCCTGCTCTGGGGGCAGAGCCACGGCCCCGTTCTCAGGGATGGACCCCCAGAAGGCGAGACAAGGTAGCATGCATGTAGAAAGTTCTTGTGGTCCCGGCCACACACATGGGGACAATGCCCAGCCCACCTCCTGGCTGCCTTCTCTCAATTTCCTTCTCTGCACCTCAGTTTCCCCTCCTGGATGCCGGAGAACTAAATGAACAACGTGCGTCAAACCTTATTTCAGGAGCTTTCCAAGATGCTAGTGCTCTCCGCTCTGCCTGCCCTCCAGGCTTCCCCAGGGGCTCCCAAAAGTCATGCTCTGAATAACGGAGACAGCAGGGCATGGGCTCTCCTCTTTATTTCGACTGGGACCCACCTGCCTTTTCCTGCACATCTCAGCGCTCTGGCTGTGACCTGTATAGCAGCTTCGTCTTTCTTCAGTCTTCTGTCTCCACTTTCCCTGGTTACTTCGGCCCCTCCTTTGAGTTGGCAGATTGAACGAAGGGAGATTTGCATAGCAATAAAAAGGTAATTAAAATCACCAACACGTGAAAAGCCCATTATAAGAGTCCCTGGGAAAGACGCCTCCGCCGGTCAGGAAAGAGACGGTAAGAGGGTGGGGGTGGCGAACCAATTAACGCAGCCCGTCAGCCGCCCATCCGCAGAGCTGGGTTCTGCAAATGTGAATATTAATTGCTGCAGGGCCGAGTTGTTAACGGCCAACCAAACTCATAAATATCCCGCTCACAATTAATGGTGACTGAGTGCGTGTCCATGGTGGGCTTTGACAAGCCGTGAGTGAAGACTGAGAGAAAGCCAGGCGCCGCGGCCACGCATCTCCCGTTCTCCGTTCATTTCAGGTGCAATTGCGATTGCTGATACCTGATTGCATTTCAAGGTCTGAATTATGGCATGTCCGGTTATTGGTTTATTCGGTATTTATGACCACTTAGGAAGAATATGTGTCTGTGTGAGTGCGTGTGTCCATGTATACACACACGGATATAACTAATACACCCATCAAATTATTGTTCAGCTGATAATTAAATTACAGCTCTCTAGGCACTTAATGACCAGCAGGAGTCCCCGGCAGCAATCTCCTTGCCGAGGCCGGCGGCTTCTGTGCAATAATTTCCATAAGAGACCCCCTATTGGACGTGAATGGGCACTCAGAGCTCAGAAGCAAGGCCCCGGCGTGCTGGCTCGTGGACGGGCACTTTAATCCGGGGAGGGATATAATGCCCCGCCCCATGATTTTGCCCTGGAAATCAAATGGAGAAATCCTGCCTTGGCATCAGCCAGAGACCACTTTTGTTCCACATGCTCCTTCCAGGCCGAGCAGACCAAGAATCCGTGTCAGGCTAAATGGAACCTGACTGTGGAAGGCTGGAGACAGAACCCGTGTTCCTTCCTTCCTCCTCCAGTCCCGCGCCCATCACTCGTGGCGACCGGCTAGCGCCTGCCCGAGAGCTCTTCCCAGCCAGAAGAGCTGCCGTGAGGTTCAGGGTCCGTGAGACAAGCGCTTCTCTGCTGGAACCTGGATCCATGACGTGTGCACTGCCCTGGGCTGCGCTCCCTGACCTCCTGCTTAATCGCGGGAGGGATCTGATCTAGAACCCTCCCATCCTGGACTGCTTGGATCTTTCATTCATTCACGCATTCGTTCATTCACTCATCTGCTCACTGAGCAGTCACTTCCTGAGGCTACGCTGTGCATCGTGTGGTGAGTCCTGAGAGGGTGGGAAAGTGAGTCAGAACTGGTCCCTGATTTCCAGGTTCACTACCAAAAGTTGGAGTGGATGTACGAAAATTCATTCATTCTTCCTTCCTTTCTCCTCTCTCTCAACAAGTGTGGACCAAGTCCTGTTTTAAATGCTGAGTGTGGGATAGTGAACAAGACAGACAATCTTCGCTCTCATGGGGCTTGCATTCTAGTGGGCAAAGCTGACAATAAATAACATGTCAAATGGTGACAAGTGCCATAAGATGGAAAGGACTGCGGAAGGTGATATCTTATATATGGTGGTCAGGCAAGGCATCTGATGAGGTGATGTTTGGACATCGTCTTTGACAGAGGGAGCCCTGGATTTACCAGGGAAGGGCACTCTAGGTAGAGATGCAGCAAGAGAAGGGACCCCAGAGGTGGGGGTGTAGTTGGAGAGGACTTGGTAATAGAAAGGGTGATGGGATATGATGCTGGAGACATTGTGTGTGTTGGGGTGAGAATTTCAGATCATGTACAACTTTCTAGGCCATTTTAAGAATGTGGGCTATTATTCTGAGTGAGATGGGAGCCACTGAGGGTTTGAGCAGAAGAGAAACATGGCATGACTCTGCATTAACAGGATCATCCTGGACTCTGTGTGGAAAATGGACTGGAGAGGTGGAAAGCAAGGAGAGAGAGAAAGGGGGGAGGGAGAGAAAGAGAGGGAGATGACTTTGGAGAGACAATGCAATAGTCCAGGTGAAATGATGCTGGATTGGATAAATGCGCTAGCAGAGAAGTAATGGATAGTGGTAGGACATTCTGAATGTATTTTAAAAGTAGAGGTAAAAGCATTTTCTTCTGAATTGGGTATAAGGTGTGATATGAAGAGGGAACTCAAGACTATCTCTAAGGTTTTTAACATGAGCAAACGTTGAAAAGGATCATCCTTTACTAAGATGGGGAAGAATGTAGAAGAGCAGGTATTTTGGGGATGGGGATGCAGTATTTGGTTTTGGCCATGTTAAGTTTGGGGTGATTTTTAGACTTCTAATGCAGGTTTTGGTTGGACATTTGGATGTATGAATCTGGAGTTTAGAAAAAAAAATCAGGCTGGGACAATTATTTCATTTAGAAAGTGAGTTTAGAGAAAACAACTGGTCTGACAATGAATTTCAGAAGAACTCCAAAATCTAGGGATAGGAGAGATGAGGAAAACCCAGCAAAGGACACTGAGAAGGAGTGACCAACGAGGTAGGAGGAGACCAAGACTGTATGGTGTCCTGGAAGCCAGGTGGAGAAAGCTGGGAAATGTGGGAAGGATCACCTCTTAAAATATTAGCAGCAGGTTGAGAGAAATGAGAGTTGAGAAATGACCATTAGATTTATCAACATGAAGACATTACAAGTGTTGTTTTGGTCAAATGGTGGGAATAAACTCTGATTGGGGTGATTGCAGGTGATAGTGGAAGGAAGAAAAGTGGAAGCAAGTAGAGAGGGTTTGTTGAAGGGGGGTACTATAAATGGGAGGATAGGAAAGAAGTCACTGCAGAGGAATGTGGGGTCAATTTGTATGTGAACACACACGTATGCATGTATGCACATATATGAAAGATGTTTGTGTATGTTTTACATATACACACATTTCATATATATGAAAGATATTTACAGCAGAATTTTGATTCAGTAGAGTGGAGAAATTTGATGATGCAGGACATAGAGGCAAGATATTGTCGAGTGACCCCAAGAAACAGACAAATAATGTGCTGTGTGGTAATCCTTTCATTCAGCCCTGCCCCCAGGACCCACAGCTCCCCTCAGGACCCAAGTGTGCTGTCCGTGGTGCTGAATGTGACTGCTCCCAGCCAAGATCACACTCGTGTGCCAGAGGAGGCGTTCAACACACGATTTATGGTTTGACATCTAACTGCATCAGCCTATATATTTAATTGCTATTTTATCACTCATTAAATCATAAACATCACATAACTTATTGGTTTTCATCTATACTGGGGGGAACAGAATATAGAGGAATGGAGAATGGGAAAAAGGGAGAGGTCAGTTCCTTACACAGAGCCCATAACAGGCCAGGCACATTGCTAGGCAGTTTTTATAGGTCATCTCATATAATTCTGATGGACACCCTGAAAAGCAAGTACTAGGAATGTCATTTTTTCAGTGTGGCTCAGGAAAGTTCAGAGTGTATCCAAGTGTGGACAGCAAGTGAGGGAGAGAGGCTGAGTCGGCATCTGAATCTAGGTCTGCCTACATGCCTGTATCCACTTGTGTGACCTTAACCACCACCTACAGGACAGATCATTTCTCTCATCCCCTCCCTGAATGGTTTTCTGAGGTCAGAGGGGAACAAGAGAAAGACGGGTCAGTCTGCCTCGCTAGAAGAATCTTGGAGAAGCTACATCTTCTGTTGATCATGGGCATCCTGGAAAGAGGTTTATGCAGTATCTCAAATTCACTTCAAAAGAATAATTTTTCACAAAGTGCAAATGTGCCCAGTCCCTTTCCACACTAAGTAGCATCAACAGTTTTCACCGGCTGAATTACTTTTGTTCAGAGCAGTGATTCACATCCTGCGATAATCATGCGACTTTTTCAGGGTAGATGGGATAGTGGCCATAAAAATGTGCTGTTCGGGTCTCCTGCTGCAGGGAGCACAACCGACTCATGGATCTAGCAGTTTCCCTTCTGGATCCACCACTGCACTTGCATCCAGTCCTCCCAGTTCCCCCTTTTCTTCACGGCTGTCAAATCTGCAAGGAGCTGAAGATTCTGCCTGCCTTTGCCTTCTCTGTCCCTCCTTGATCCTTCACAGAGGTTTCCCCCGAGAAGTGTCCTGCATGTCTAATCCCATGTTGGTGTCTGCTTTTTAATGGATCCAAACAAACTTGGACCGGTAGAACTGACCTACAAATTGAGCTTCTACCCCAGGGACATTTGTCATCAAGGTGTCACTCAGTGGTATTTTCTGTGTGTGTGTATTCGTGTACACAGCCCTAATCAATCAGGAAACCTCATTTCAGATCAGGGTTCTTTCAATATCTATGCTGTAAGAATTCCACTGAACCAAAGTTGACCTCCCCATCATCTGGCATCAATAATTGGGTCATTCTAAGGGGAAAGACCTCTTAGCTTCCCTCTCTCTCCACCCTCTTCATAACTTCCTTTCCTCTTTCCCGCAAAGATGTTACTCATAGGTCCCCACTTATTAGAGTTGGGTCTAACATGTGTTATATGTTAAATGTCACCTGAGTGGCCCCACCTCTTTGCAAGCGTGTCTGTACCATGTGGGTGGACAGAGAGGGATGAGGCCCCAGCAGCTTAGGGAGGGAAGCGGCCTGACTTCAGCACTTGGCCCCATGTGATGTCCTATATCTTCCTTTTACCAGAGAATCCTGCAGGGCTCTCGGTTAATTATAAAGTAGCACTTTGTTTCCTTGCATATATTAGGTTGAACTCCATGAAATTGCCATTTTTGTGGGTCAAGAACAGTTGAATGTCAGTGATTTCACACGGTTCACTGTCATGTCTTCCTTGAGGATCTTGTCAGGGGAGTGAACTGCGGAGGAGGTTGGCATGGCGAGATTTACACCCTCTTGGGTCCCTGGTCCCGATACCAGCAAATATCATCCAGCCCCCCTCCTCCCAGCTGGGTTTGCATCAATCCTGCCCACCTACTGAGGTGGGGACTCAGCATTAACTGTACTCCTAAATCCCAGTCACAAAAAGGGCCAGATGTTTTCCAGAATAGAAGGGTGTTTATGAGACTCCTGAGGATTGTCTTAACTATGCCAGAAGGCTGTACCCAAAGGGACAAAATTAAACCTCAGTTCAGAGGAATAAAAGGGAGGAATCCGGGCAATGGGGGAAGGGCTGAATGCATAAACATGCCGCAGATCCTGGGCCCCCAGGACTGTTCACCTAAATTCCAGTTCACATTTTCCATTAGATCCTCCCCCACATCATTGTCTCCATTCTCCATCCTGAATTCCCGGTCTCATCCCCTCCTACATTGAATTGTCCAAGTCAGAAACCTGGGCCTCTTCCTTCTCCCACATCCCACATCACCCTCGCTAAATTCCATCACATCTACCTCGGAGCTATTTATGGGATCTGTCTGCTTGTTCCATCCCACTGCTTCCACTCTGGGCAAGGCCACCATTGAACCCCATCCAGATGACTGTGACAGTCTCCTTACCAATGCCCTCCCCCTCACCTCGAGTTTTATTCCCTATAAGTTTACTCCCCACACCAACGCCAGAGCGATCTTTAAGCTGCCGTCTGACTGTGCCATAGCCTTGCTGTGAGGTCTCTGTATGTTACCTGAACTCTGAGCTTGGGGACCTCCACCTGTGAAGTGGGGATGGCAATAACCGCTGAGCAGGGTTGCTGCGAGGACTTGGTGAGACATGAGTTTCCAACCTCAAAGGGCCTCCGTTTCCCCATGTGAAAAATCATGGTGGGCCCAGGGTGACATCTATAGTACCTCATGCACTTGTCCCTGTTTCCTGGGATTGTATCCTAAGCGTCAGTTAGACCACATCCGTCTCAGTCTCCGTCCACGGCCAAGCACCTTGCCCTGCAGAGGCAGCCCCGCAGACGCTTCCTGAATCATTTCCTCGGGGCTGACATCGCTGATACACCACGTCCCTCAGAGGCACGTCCTCCGGGGCCGCAGCCCCTCCGAGACGGGGACCAGCCGATGGCCTTCTCTTCTAATTAGCGCCACACGTCAGACTGCAAATTGGCAAAACTGTCAGACAAGCAACAACAGAAAAAAAGTTTTTAATTAGTTCTTCATAAAGATCAGGAAACGTGGTAAAAGAAAGTGCTCGGATCTGCGTGTGGTTCTTTGAACTATAATTAGTATGTTGGATGTAAAAGCTGTAAAAGCCATTAGCTCCTGTGCTAGCTGCTGGAAAGCTGGATGGAAAAGCGGAGTCTGGGGGGAGGCAGGGGATGATCAACGTTTTCAGTTGAAGGAGACACGTTCCCTTTGCTTAAACAGTTGGGATCCATTCTTTCATCGTGCGCACTCACCCAGCACATCCACGAGCCTCACGCGGTCGCGTGCTGTGCTCCCACGAAAGTACAGTGTCCGCTACAAGGCAGGCATGTCTAATCCAGGAAACAGGACTCTTCAGGCAACAGCTCGGGACGGGCTAGGAGCGTGAGTCCAGTGCGGCTCCAGGTGCTTGCAGAGCAGAGAAGGAGTGACCTGACCCTTGTCCACCTCAGGCCCCTGTGGAACCCTGAAGGGCGCCCTGACCCCTCTGGGCAGCAGTTCCTCCCTGGGAAAACAGGGACAGGGTCGATTCGAGCTGGACTTCATGCACGACTCTCTTGATAGGGGATCCGATTTAGGTAATGGGGTGGGAGAAAGGGAGGGAACCCCAAAGCCCTAATTCACCTGATTTAAGATGCTCCAAATCCCACTCATCCTCACAAGGCCCCCAGAAGCCCACCTTCTCTCAGAATCTTCCCACAAGCCCCCCACTTACAGGGATTTTCCTTCCCCAAGCTCCAGTATCAAATACCAATAGTGATATTAATTGCAAACACATATATGGCGTGCTCTGTGTGCTAAGTCTTAACTAAGTCATTCCTCACTTCATCAGCCTCGTCTTATAGGCGAGAGAAGAGGGGATAGAAGGGTAAACAATCTGCTCAGGGTCAGGCAGCTGTAAGTGGCAGCAGCTGACCTCAAATCTGGGCAGTCTGACTCCAGAGCCCACATTCTTAGCCCACACCCAACGCTGCTATTATTTTCAGCCTGTCTGCGGTATACCAGGTGTAGAATTAGGCTCAGTAGTCAGATTGTCTGTTAAACCTCCAACAACCCTGTCATGGGGCAGAAAGGTGGGGCCACTGAAGTGGAGGAAGCTTAAATGGCTTCCCCGTGGTTTGGGCTAGGGAGTTGCAGGGCTGGGATTTGAGCTCAGAACGCCTCGTTGCGGGGGGCTGCCCCTTGTGTGGCTCCGACGCTAAACAGCTTGAACGCCACTGCTGTCTGTTTCATATAACTGCTTAGCACTTATTTAAGTAGAATCCACGTTCAGAAAAATGCATGAATCCTAAGTGAACAGGTTGGTGGGACTTTACAGAGTAAACTCACCCAAGTAACCGCTAGCCAGGTGGAGAAATAGAGTCTTACCAGCACCCGGAAGCCTTCCTTCCCATTCCCACCCCCAAGGACCACCATGCTAACTGCCAACATCATAAGCTAGATGAGAGCTTCAGAACTTGATGTAAATTGAATCACGTGCTACGTACTCTTGTGTCTGGCATCTTTCTCCCAGCGTTCTGTTTGCGCGTCATCTGTGTGGTTGCAAGCAGCAATATTCCTGTACTTCTATCATATTTACTCATGTGTATTACAGTCTTACTCATATACGACTATATGGAGATTTATTTATCCATTCTACTGTTGATGGGCTGTATAGTTGTTTCTAATTTTTTGGTTATTACTATTAGGACTGCTATAAATCTTCACGTATGTATCTTTTGATAAATGTACGCAACGTTTCTGTCCAGCGTCTCTTGAGGGGTGGAATTAACGGGCCATGCCCAGCTTCAGTAGATGCTGGCAAATGGTTCTCCAAGGTGGTTGTGCCAACCCACACTCCTACCAGTTGTGTATTTTTTGTTGCTTCACATCTTTGCCAACATTTACTATCTGCAATTTAAAAATTTAGCCATTCTGTGTAGTGGGACTGTTGTGTGATTTTAACATACATTCTCTTGATGTCTGATGAGATTGAACATGCTGCTTATCGTCCAGTTCGATATTATCCTCGTGAAGTTCCTGTGCTATTTGCCATTTTTTAAAAATTGGGTTGTTTGTACTTTCCCTGTTGATTTATAGAAGTTCTCGTTTAAATATATTCTGGATATGAGTCTTCTGATGGACATAAGTTCTCAATTCCAATAAAATACAGCATATTAATCTTTCCCATCGTGGTTAGTGACTACCTCAGGCTGTGAAGAAAGTGCTCTGTTACCTTCTGGAAGCCTTGTTGTTTTGCTCTTCACATTTAGGTCTAAAATCTGTCTGGAACTGGTGTTTTGATGTGGTTTTTAAATAACTTTTAAACGATGTGAGGTGAGGATCTTCCCCCCCCCATAGTTATCCGATTGACCCAACATCATTTATTGAAAAGACTATCTTTCCTCACCATATTGTGGTGGCACTCTGTCAAAATTATGAGTTTTCTTTGTGGAAAAGTTTTCGACTACAAATTCATTTTCTTTAAATAGATAAAGGGTTATGCCAGTTAGTTATTTCATCTCAGAGAACTTTGGTTATTTGTGTATTTAAAGAATTGGTGAATTTTATCTAAGTTGTCAAATTTATTGGAATAAAGTTTATAACATTTCCTCATTTTCCTTTTAATATCTGTATAATCTGTAGTGATGTCATCTTTCTCATTTCTGATATTTATAACTTATGTCTTCTCTCTTTTTTCACGGTTAAAGCCTCTGGCTAGAGGCTTACCAATTTTAACGATCTTCTCAAAAAAAATCGACTTTTGGCTTCATTGATTTTCTCAATTGTTTTTATGTTCTCTATTTCATTGATTTCTTCCCTTATCTTGATGATTTCCCACTTCTGCTTCATTTAGTTTAATTTGCTCCTCTTTCACTGGCTCTTTGAGGTGAAAGCAGAGAGCTTTGATTTGAAACATCTCTTCCCCCCTACAAATGCCCCCACCACTGTGTCGTGACGTGTCACAAATTCCGATGGACTGTTTTGATCTTCACTCAGTTCAAAATACTTTCTAATTTCCCTTTGGGTTTCTTCATTGATGCATGGGCTATTTATAAGTGTATTATTTAGTTTCCAAATGTCTGGGGACATTACAGAAGCCTTTTTACTATCGATTTCTAATTTAAGTCCATTGTGGTCACAGAACATACTTTATATGACCTGAATCCTCTTTAACGTATTGAGAGCTTGTTTCAATGGCCAGGAACACAGTCTATCTTGGTAAATGGCCCACGTGCACTGGGGAAGGATGTACTTTATAAATGTCAGTCAGGTCAAACTGTACTAGTGTTGTTCACATCTTCTACGTCCTCACTGATTGACTGTATTGTTCCATCGATTATTGAAGACAGGTGTTTGAATCTCACTATTTGTGTGGGTTTCTCTATTTTCCTTGTGTTTCTATCAGTTTTTGCTTCTTGCATTCTGCATCTCTGTTATTAAGTGAGGAAACATTTAGGATTGTTCTGTCCTCTTGATGAGTTGACCCATTTATCATTTGAAATGAACTTTTTTTTATCGCTAGTAACAGTCTTTGCTGTGGAGTCTACTTTGCCTGGTATGACTGTAGCTACTCCAGATTTTTTGATCAGTGTTGGCATGGTGCACCGTGTGCCATCATTTTACTTTTACCCTATTTGTGTCTTTATATTCCGACTGGGCTTTTCGTAGGCAGCACAGACTTGGGTCTTTATTTCTTTACCCAATCTGAAAGTCTCTGCCTTCTAATTGGGGTGTTGAGACATTTAAAGTTAAAGTAATCAGGGGTAATGCTACCTTTTCAAGTTTGTTTTCTAGCTGTCCTATCTTTCTTGTGGTTTTTCCATATTTCCTCTTTCCCATCTTCATTTGACATCACAGTTTCCCTCTTTGGGGGTTTGATTTGGTCCTTCCAGACTTTCTACGTCACTACTTACTGTGCTCAGTCTTCCCTGCATCTTTCTGAGCCTGCGGAAGGTGGCTGGGAGGCTGTTGGGACGCCCTTGCCCACCCCAGCCATCATCGGTGTCAGTTGCATGTCACTGTCATGCTTTTCCTCACCAGCGTGGGTCAGATTTCCCTGCTTCTCTGCAGACTGATGAGTTTTGATCGGAGAGCAAATATTGTGAATTTCATCTTGTTGGGTGCTGGGTATTCTTGTGTTTCTATAAATACTTTTGAGCTTTGCTCTGGGATCCAGTTGAGTCACTGGAAACAGTCTCATCCTTTCAAGTCTTCTTCTGAGTTTGTTAGGCTGGATGGGAGGCACACTGAGTGTGGGTATAATTACTACCCGCTACTGAGGCACGACTATCTGGACACCTGGTGCCCTGGAAATCGTGAGGTCTTGCAGCCTGACTGCTGGAAGAGGAAATGTGCCCCATATTCCCTGCCCCGTGGGAGCCCTAGGAATTGTTCTAATTCCTCGGCCTTGAGGAGTTGGGTAGTCTCCCCACCGCGTGCACGCACTGTCGTCTTCTGCGGTTGTCTTCTACCCCACTCTAAATTGTTATCGTTTTTGCTTTAAAGTGTCAATTTACTTTTTAAAAATATTTTTATTGTAAAAGAAAACACAGACACAGAAAGTCACACAAAACCAAGGTGTGGTTTACAATGTATCTTAGGCAAACACCCTGGTCTCAATCAGATCTTCTCTGCCACCCCCCATACCCCTGTAAGTATCCTGATTTTCATAGCAATTACATATTTAAAAAAAAATAGTTTTATCATTCAAAGGTGAATTCCTGGACGTTACAGCCTAGTCTTGCCAAACGTATAAAACTTGACATGTCCTTTCAGTTTCTTTTATCCTGTAAGTCCCTCCTAGTTCTTTCCGTCCCCCACCAGTGTCGGTGGGGAACCTGGCTCCTCTGATGTGTAGACCTTCCCACAGTCTGGATTTTGCTGACAACATCCTCAACATGTCCCTCCGTCCGTCACACTTTCTGCGTATTGGCCGCTGCACCCAGAGACTGGGTCTGACTCAGGCTTAATTCTTTTCTGAAGACGTTATTTGGTGTTTGGCCAGACCGTAGGAGGGACGTGAGTTCTGATTGTACCTCTTCCCGTCACGTGAACAGCCACAGATTTTCAACGCCGGTACCTACTAATTCATTCGGAGTTGCAAAGGGTGAGGTTCTAATTCTGTCGTCTCTTTATCTCCTTATTTGTCAACAGACTTTCCAAGGACTTAAGGAAAAAGTCATCTTATTCACCCACACACTTGCCATTTCCAGTGTCACCCTCCTTTCCTTTAGCTGGAGGAACTTCCGTCTTTTGTCCCGGTGGGGGGAGGGTGGGGGTCAGGTATTCTGTGTTTTCACTTGTGTGAGAATGTCCTTATCTGACCCTCAACTTTGACAGCATTTTGCCGCTTATAGAATTCTGGGTGGACATTTGAAGATGGCATTCTGCTGCCTTCTGGCCTCAGTGTTTCTGGCAAGAAATCAGCTGTAATTTTTATCTTAGTCTCCATCTAGAAAGTCCCTTTTTTCTCCTCTGGACACCTTTACAATTTTCTCTTTAGCTGTGATAGTTTGCAGTTTGACGATGGTGTGCTTAATTGTGTTCTTCTTTGTATTTATTTTGCTTGGTTTTACTGAGTTTCATGGATTGACTGATGTTTTAATCACATTTAGGAAATTTTAGATAATATGTATTTAAATATTTTTTCTTCCCCTTTCTCAGTTATATATGTTAGATCATGTAATATTGTTCCACAGGTGACTGAAGCTTAGTTTATTTACTCTTTGTTTTTCTCCATGCTTTAGTTTATTCAAACTCTAATAACCCGTCTTCAAGTTTAATCTTTCCTATTGTAGAGTCAAATGAATTTTTCCATTTGCTTTCAGAGTTTTGATACCTCTCCTAAAAATTTGCCACCTCGTCACTCATTATGTACCTTTTTACCTATAGATGCTTTACCATAGTTATCATAGGTATTTTAAAGTTCTTTTCTTCTAATTTCAACACATAGACCATGTCTGGATTTGTTTCTACTATTTTTCCTTTTGACCTCATAGGACAGATTCCTTTTTCATCCCATGTCTGATAATTTTTGTTTTTGTTTTTGAAATTGAAACATAATTGACATATAACGTTGTATCCGTTTAAGGTGTGTAACATGTTGATTTGATACATTTGCACATTGCAGTGATACATTTACACATTGCAGTATGATTACCGCCCTAGAGTTAGCTAACACCTGTATCGGGTCACATAATCATCATTTCTTTTTTTGTGAAGGGAATGATTAAGATCTAGTCTCTTAGAGACCTTGGAGTCGAGACTACAGCATCGTTGGCTGTGATCACTGTGCTGTGCATTAGATCTCCAGGACTTGTTCTTCTACACGTTTCGGGCCTGTAACTTAGACATCGCCCCAGTTACTCACCCCCGGGGTCATTTTCCTTTCTACAATGGACATGGTGGATGATGAGTTGTAGAGTCTCTAGATTCTGTTCTCTCTTCTAAGAGTGTTGAATTTTGTTCTGGAAGGTCATTAAATTACTGATATAGCATCTTGGTCCTGTATTCCTGTAGGTTATCTTAGGGAAATCTATTCAATTTCCCTTAGTCTTAGAGTGTAGATCTTAGTCTTAAGACGTGGTCCCTAATCCTAAACTCCTTCTAGGGTTTCTAGCCAATGCCCCAGGTGTTTATTGAGGCCCTTTAACTTCGTGAAATTTGAACTTTAAACTCTATTTCTCCAGCACTGGGCGGCTGCTGCATTGTCTGCTTAGTGCTTTAGCCTTCCAACTATCTTTTTGGTGAAGCTCCTTAGAGGCCTATCCCGTGTATGTGCAGTCTAGGAGTCAGGCAAGGATTTGATGGGAGTTGGTATGCAGAGTTGGGGGATTTCCCTATGTGACTTCCTCCACCCTAGGATTTGCTCTGTCAATTTCCAGCCTCCCCAGCAGTCCTGAACTGTGATGTCTGACTCCCCAGCCCAGTAAGACTGCTGATTCCTTCTTGAGCTCTAATCTGATTGTGCCCTGTGGACCAGGAGTTCCCTCAGGAGAAAAGCCAGGTGGATGTAGAACTTGTCCAAATTAGTTTCCTTATTTCAGGGGTTGCATCTCGTCCAGTTTCTGCCTGCTTTTGGTCCCTCTCCAGTGCCTTCCAACAGTTGTTTTCGTATTTTCTCCAGAATTTATAACTGTTATTGACCTATTCTGTTGGTCTATAAGTCTGTCTTTACGTTAGTATCACACTAGTTCGATTACTGTAACTTTGTAGTGAGTTTTGAAGTCAGGAAATGTGAGCCCTACAGTTTTGTTCTTCTTTTTCGAGATTGTTTTGGCTATTCTGAGTCCCTTGGGATTCTACACGAATTTTAGGATGGGTTTTCTATTTCTGCAAAAAAATATAATTGGGATTTTGACAATGATTGCTTTGAATCTGTAGACTGCTTTGGGTAATATTGACATTTTAACAATATTAAGTCTTCCAATCCATGAACATGGGATGTGTTTCCATTTATTTACATCTTTAATTTCTTTCAGCAATGTTTTGTAGTTTTCTTTGTACCAGTCTTTCAACTCCTTGCTTTAGTTAATTCCTAAGTATTTTATTCTTTTTTGATGCTATTGTAAGTGGAATTGTTTGTAATTTCCTTTTCAGATCATTCATTGTTTGTGTACACAAATGCAACTATTTTTTGCATATTGACATTTATTTATTTGTTTTTATATTTTTCCCAAGATCTAGGATTTTTATTGACAGAAGCGTTAGTCTAATGTAAGCCATTCCGTCAGCCGGGGAGTTGTGAATCCTCATGGATTTTATTTTACATGTATACTAAGCCAGCCAGTTTTCAACATTATTACCCACATTTTTATCCTTTCCATTGCTTTTTATTTCCCTTCCTGAGTTACCATGCTTCCATATCAGGTCATTTCCTCCTGAATTCAGGACTCCCAGTGGGAAGCTTCCTGGAGAGTTTCATTGGCAACTCACCAGGTGCTTGCTGTCCTGGTGTGCGGCACCCAACAGTGGGCCACAGCCACGCCCGTCCGGTGAGGTCAGGGCCCCTCCCAGAGGCCTCCCTCCTCAGGTGTCTCCGCCCAGGGAGGGCTGCTCCCCAAGCTTTTATTCCTCGCTCTTTAGTGTTCTCTGCATCCTGATAGCCCCCTGGTAACAATTAATAAATCTTTACATTAAAATTTCTCTGTTCGAATTTGTGGCTTACGTCTCCTGACTGGGCCCTGACTAAACGGTTCTTAATTTCAGTTATTGCATTTTTCAGTCATTGTTATTCTTACCGGTTCTCTGATAAAATTTTCAGTGTGGTTGTGTGTTTTCTCGAATGTGTTAAAGCTATTTTGAAGTCCGTGTCTGGGAACTCCAGTGCCCAGATCACACGTAGATCTCTTCTATTGTCTTATTTCTCTTCTCGGTCGTCTCATCTCCGCGGGCGTGCCTGACACACTTTTACTGACGTTTGATGCCATGTATGGAAGGCACTGGAGGATCTGGATGGGGTCACCTCCCACCCGAGTGGAATTCTTTTCCTCCTGCCCAGCTGTTAGAGCAGAAGGACACGACATCGGTCCAAGCAGGAACGGAGATGCTCAGAGGCTGGGCCTCAGGCTTTGCAAAAGGCGGGTCCATTTCCGGTTGGTCTTCACTCCTCATCTACTGCACTGTCGGGGCCTCTAATGAAAGTGCGAGGTGCTCACCAGGGCCCTTTCTCTCCAGTTTTTTCTCCCGAGTTCTGTGAGACTCTGAAGCTCTTCTTGGCTTCCAGGCCCTGAGCAGCTGCTTTGTGTGTGTTTTCTGGGCCTCTGCAACCACGTGAGACTTGGGATTTGGCAAATTCGCAAGGGAAACATTTGTCCAAAATGGTGGGCTCGCTTCTGCGAAATCCTCTTCCCTCATGGGCCTTGGCCCTTCAAGTCCTGATTGCTTGGACAGCCCTGAACTCCTCTTTGATCTTTTCAGACCCACAAGATGCAGCTGTCTGCTGGGCTCCACGCCCCGCACGGCAAAGTCCAAATGTCCCCAGAGGGAGAAGCTTCAGTTTACCTTCTCGGTTCCCCTCTCTCGGGGTACGATCTTGGCTGTCTCAGTCACACTCCGATGCCTTCAAGCAGTCGTTTACCTTGCAGTTTATTCAGCTTTAATGGCCATTATTTATGGGAGCATTTGTCTGATAGAACATACTCTATAAGTAGAGGGCATCTGTTTCATATAATTGACTTTTCCCCATAACCAGACTATAAGCTCCTATGGTCTGGGTTTCCCCATATTTTCAATTTCACACAACCTAATTTGGTCCTGAGCACACTCTCGGGGTCCAGCAAACACAATTTTGAGTAGAAACCAAAAACGGAAGTGATTACTTCAGTAATTTCAGTAAAATCATCTGGGGTTTTATTTAGCCAGGCTGCCTGTGCAAAGTCCAGAGAAAATGAGGGATACTTTGGCAGTGTTCTGTAGTGGGGACAACACACAAATGTTTGAGTTTCTTGAGTAAATGCTATTTGGGTTCTATCACGGCCAACAGCAACATTAGCTAAACGAGTTTTGTTTCACATGGGTTCATTTTTCCTGGGAAGACAGGAAAGGCCCTTGTGTAGCAGAAGCACACATCTCTCTAGAATTTGGTGTCACCTGTGCTAGAGGTTCCAAGAGGCGGTTTTGAGGAGAAGCAAGTTTTCACACCATAATGTGACCTTCAAAGCTGGGTGAACATTCTCACAAGATACCCAAGTGCCCTTAATATCACACGATGGATGTGTCCTTCTAGAACCTTCCATGGCCATCAGGTACTAGTTTGGAAGCCAGACAGACTTGGGTTTGAATTCCAGGTCTCAGCTGAAGGGCTTTGCAAAAGTCACCAAACTTCTCTAAGTCCCAGTTTGTCACCACTTAAAGGAGAATAGCAGTCCCACGTCAAATATGTGTCATGAAGGTTGAAAGAGATGAGACAGTGAGTGAAGCACAGATGCACGATTAGCTTAGAGGAGGTGCCCGGGACATGACATTTTTCTTCCCTTCTCTCTCCTAAGCCGTGTTCTTCCCAGATCCCACAGAAAGGCCTGCCCTCCCCTCCTTGGAACCCCATAGCCCATTGCTTTCCTGTGCCCATCCGTCTCCTGAAGTCAGGGGCCAGGCCCAGCGCATCCTCGGGCCGAGGCTCGGCGTGGAGGAGGTGCTCAGCGCAGCTCTGCGGAGTGAAACTGAACTTTGTTCCTGTGCACATTCATTTGATGGGCACCTGCTCTGTGCTAGGATGTGGGGATGTGAAGAAGGCGGTGATGGACGCAGGCATGAGTCCTCCTGGGGCGATGTGGTTACCGTAGAAACCTGAAGGGTGCTCTGAGGGCACTGACAGCCAGGCTGTGGAGGGGAAGACCCCCAGCGTCTGGGTGGAGAAGAGAGAGTGGGAGTTGGCGGGTAGGAAAGCATGAGAAGGGCTTTCCAGGAAGAGGAACTGGGACACAGAGGCGGGGAGAGGGCGTGGCTCGTGGGCTGGTGTCTGTCCAGAGCAACGTAATCCCCTCTGAGTCTCGGCTGCTTCATCTGTCCGGATGGGTTTCTGTGAGAATCAAGAGAAGACACAAGTAAAAGTTGTGGATAAGCCAGGAGCCCATGAAACATTAGGCGTCAACACCACCTCCAGCTTGGTGTCCCAGATAAACCCCCGAGGGTGGCTCATCTCTCTTCGCTCTTCCATGTGATGCCGGCCTTTGACACAGTCACGTGATCTTCACCTTCAGAATCAACCTTCAGTCTCTTCGTGGAGAAAACGCAGGTGATATCGGCGCGTGCTGCTTCGAGCTGCTAAGAGGCTCAATGATACTCTGCGCAAATCTTAGCACAAGGCTGGACATCTTATAAACTATTGTTATCTTTTTATTTTTTGTCATTACCAGCTCAGTGGAAGCTCTGGTCCCCTCTCCTCTCCCCAGCTCCCTAGTTCTTTGTACATCCACAGCCCACGTGGGTCCCTCAACCGGTCCATGGGGCAGCTCAACTCTTCCCACCCCCCACGGAGGTGGAGCTCTGAAATCCTTCAAGAGAAGGATGGTGTCCTCAAGGCCACGCCTGCCCATAGGCCCCCCAGCGGGGAGGTGGGCGTGGAGCTTTCCAGGGGTGCGGTGGAGAGAAGCTCTCTCTGTCATTCAGCCGGTTGTTCCGATGGGCCACCACCAAGTCAGTGAGCCAGAGGAGAGCCACAACCCTGACGCCCTCCTCCCCACACCCCTGAGCTGCTGCATCCCAGCTCCACTGGTGTCTGACCTGCACGCCTGGAGCCCAGGTCTTAGTTTGGGTTTCCCCAGAAGCAGACCCTGAGATGAGGATTCCAAGTATAAATTGTTTATTTGGGAGATAATCTCAGGAACCACCAACTGTGGAGTGGGGACCTGAGACAAGGAAGGAAGTGGACAACCAAGGGTGCATTTCCAAGCAAGTGGCCATGGTAGACAAGACTTTAGGCCACAGTGTTGAGGACACACCTTGACCTGATGTAATCCCACTTGAGGGGCAAGAGAATGGGGGTATTTATATGCCAACTGCCACCAGTCATTAGCTGAGGGATGCTCCTGGGGGCTATAAAGTCCCCAGCACCTCTGCCTGCTGCTCACATGGGCAGAACTCTCTGGCAGCCAGAGGGTGAGTCAGGTAAAGAAAGGCAGGTGGCGGCAGGTGGAGGCCCAGACGTGTGCACTGAAATGGTGAAACCAAGGAGGACTGGTATACCAGCCACGGCCTCTTTCCACTGACCCCACCCTGCCCTGGTTACCCTTTAGAAGGCCACTTTCCCTCCAGCTTTCTTCACCGGCTCAGGGCATGGGGAGGAGGGGGAGGGAGCAAAGGAGCCAGAGAAAAGCCATTGTGAACCACAGAATGCTCGGAAGGACGAATGGCTTTGCCATCTCCCAGTCCTCCCACCGTCAACTCCTGCCAGGTGCCTCTGGCCCCACGCCACCTTCTCTGGGCAGACACCCAGGTTGGGTAGTTTGGACCAAGATGATGTCCAGGACTCGGCAACCATCACGGGGTTGCTTAGAACACGCTGCCTGAAGGCCTGGGGGGAGCGGGCTTCTCTCTTCCCTCCCCCCTTCACTTCCACCTCCTGATGCTGAATCCTCTGATTCAACCTGCTGTTTCCCAGGTGTGGCTAGCCATGCGGCTCCCTGTCTGCCTCCGAGTCCCCTCCAGAAGGAAAAGCCCAGATCCAAGTGTTGAGCGAGTGCCTGATTTATTAAAGGTTTTTGCCTCTGTCACCTCTCCCCTCTCCTCCCGCCCCCTCCCACCCTGATTCCCCAAGCTTCCCTCTGTGGCACACAGACCAGGAGCCACCTCGAGGCACACCGTGTCGCGGAGTTTTGTGTTCAGGTCCCTGGAACACAGGACTCATCAGGCCGACTCCACCACAGGGCCCCTCCAGCACAGATCAGGTCGGAGGATGCGTTTAGGGGGAGAGAAAGGGTGAGACGGGGCGGCAAGGATTCCTTCTGCTGCTGGAGATAAAAGCACCCAGAAGACACGCTTTGTCACACGATCGGAGATGCTCAGAGTCGGCGTACCCTTGACCTGCCCAGGTCCGGGCCCCCTCTGTGGCGTGCTGAGGGAGCCCGTTCATTACTGGAAAGCTCCGATCGGGGGAAATGGCCTCCCTGATTGAGCTGTGGGCTGTTCGCCTTGTCTTCCAGGCACTGGTTCCTCGTTCTGACATTTCCAGCCACGCGGGACCATTCTGCTCTTTCTGCCCCATTACTCCTTTTCAAAACTTGAACACAGTGAGCATTCCTGCCCCCCACCTCCCCCAAACACACACACACGCGTGCACATGTCTTCCTGAATTTATAGCCAAACACCCGATGTCCGCCCCCCCTCCCCACCCCGTGAAGTAGGTTTTCCTCTCTCTTCCACGCTGGAACTCTTCAGATGTATCATACATTACAGACTCATAAAACGTCAGAGTTGTGGGAGGGGGCTTTGGAAGTCGTCAGGTCCAATCCCCTCATTTACACACAGAAGAGCTCGAGACCCGGAGGTCATGCGGGACGTGCTGGGACGTGCACCAAACTAATGGCAGAGTCGGGCCTGGAATTGATGTGGCCTGACCCCAGGACCGAGCTCTTTCCACAATTCAAGCTCCAC
The DNA here is from genome assembly GCA_031878705.1 of Tapirus indicus. Lineage (NCBI taxonomy): Eukaryota > Metazoa > Chordata > Mammalia > Perissodactyla > Tapiridae > Tapirus > Tapirus indicus. The sequence continues at coordinate 2,982,065 of CM062935.1, forward strand.
TCTAATCCGTTCATGTCGTGGTCCTAAAAATAGGACCCTGAGCTGACGGGGTGAGCAGAGGCCCTGGTTTCATTTTCCGTGTGTGGGTGAAGTGAACTCCAGGAGCTGCTCAGAGCCGGGGAGCCGGCTTTCCATCCAGGTGCTGCCGCCAGGGAGGAGCGATGGCTGGGCGGGAGCCGTAGCCCGTGAGCCATCCCAGCAACAAGGAGGGTCCAGGGGGCAGGAGTCAGCCTGACAAATGTGCCCAACCTCTCAGAGAAGCCTTTGCAACTCACATAAATACCACAAAAACAAACCTTGAATAAACGGGGAGATTCACCTTTGTGGGAGATCGATGACTGTTTTCAAGTCTTGACTCCCTGTGATGGGGTTAGAGGTTCTGCCCTCCGCCGAGGGTGCAGAGGTCCATTTACTTCCTCACTCCAGCTGACTTCGGGCTCGGCCGCCTGGCCGTCTTGGCAGTAGAACTGGGTGGAGCAATGGTGTGCCGTGTGGAGCCAGGGCCTTCAGAGGAGAGGTGTTTCTGCTATCAGCCATGAACAGAACCTGCCCCAGACTAGGCCTCTGGTCTGAAGAGAACAAGGAGACTCATGGAACAGCCCTGAACAGTCCTGCAGCCAAGCCCAGGCCGCCCAGGCGGAGGAGCCCGGCTGAGCCACAGGACCCACACGAGCAGGATGGTAAGTGCTTGTCGCTGTGAGCTACTGGGCTTTGAAGTTGCTCGTTACGCACAATCCTTACAGCAGTTGCTGACTACTACATCCTTGCTCGCGAACGGGATAACCACACACTGCAAAGATGTCGACTGCTCCTAAATTAATTTATGAATTCAGTACATTATCTGCTCAAACTCTCAATAGGAATGTTTGGAACTTGAAGAACAGATTCTAAATTATGTCTAGAAACATAAACTCTAAGAATAGCTTAGAACAGTTTGAAAACAGTGAGCAAGGTTCCGGGCATAGAGAGAAGCTCACTCTCCAGACTGCAGGACAGAGAGCAGGAGGGAGGAGCGTGCCTGTCAGAGGCACCGATGGAGCAATGAGGGCGGGGGAGTTGAGAAAGAGACCCCGAGTCTGTGAGAAGCTGATATTTGGGGGGAGGGTAGATTAGTCACTAAATAGTATGAGAAACTCTGGCAATATATGGAGGATCATAAAACAGGTTTCCCACTTCCCGCCATATCAGCTAAATTAACTCCAGATGAATTCAGTACATAAATAAGAAAGGTACAATGATAAAGTTAGTTTTAAAAACGCAGGAGAAAATCTTTGTGACATTGGGGTGGGGGGAAGGACTTTCTATCAAGACCCCGCCAGCAGAAGTTGTGACAGAGACTGGTGGACTCCGTCACATCCAGATGAACTTTTTCTCCTACGTGAAGGACACTAGGGACCAAAGGAACCAATGGGGCGAGGCTGTCTGCAGTGTGGACACCTCAGGAAGGGCTGACACTAAGGATGCTTCGGGTCATCCTGGAGAGCAAGAAGCAAAAGATGAGAAACACCGAGAAAATGAGCACCAATCATGAGGAGGCGATTCCCGGAAAGGAGGGCGGCCCCAGCAGGTACCCTGACCACCAGTCAGGGTGCAAACGGATGTTTGGTACCTCCAAGCAGAAAAGTCACATTGTTACACTGAGTGCCCCCTTACAGCCAACAGAGTGACGAGTCAGAAAGCTTGTGACCACAAACTCTGCTGAGGATGTGGGCCCCCAGAGCCCCGTGTGGTGCTGGGGAGGGGCACTAAGCAGAGCCTGTAGACTGATGTGGACATTCCCAGTAAAACTGCACATCTGCATGGGCCACGCCCGGCGATTCCAGCCCTGAGCGTCGCCCTTAGGGGTGTCACATTGCATGAGACACTGTGAGGATGCTCACTGATCACTGTTCGTGCAGCCAGGGACAGAGGCGTGCTGGTTACTCTTTGCTTGAGGAACGGCTGAGGGGACAAAAGGCCAGGCCGTGGTCAGAGGCTGCACTAGCTGTACCTGCGGGGACATGGCTGGCTCGCGAAACAAACGCCACCAAAGTCGTCGGTTGACTCGGGACCTCCAAGGGAGTTTGGTCCTCTGGGAACAAGCTTCTTCCATGGGTTTTGGGGGACCTGGTTCCTTGGTCTGCCCACAGCCCGCCCATAGTCTCTCAGCCCAGACCTGGGTCCAATGCCCCCTGCCCTCAGCTGCCTGCTGCATAGCCAGGATCAGCCGAGTCTCAGGGGCCCCCTGGGGGGACCCAGCCTGCACTCTGGAGGTCAGGAAGAGAGGGGCTGGGGGTGTCCGTCTCTTCCCCACCCCCTCTGTGTGTCCCTGAGCTCTGCTCCCCGCCACGCTGGCCCCAGAGGAGGAGTTCTGCCTCAGTTTCCTCGTCACACTCTGTCGGGATCCTGGCAGCTCTGGAGCCCAGTGCATTTGTCTGGGGCCCTGCTTGTTGCCTGCCTGACCAGCCCTCTGACCCTCCATAAGGGCCAAGCTAGCTGACCAAGGCTCTGCCCGTGTGATTTCCAGGTGGTCACTGGCTGTACTCCCGTGCTGCACCTCGCTCAGTGGTGGGGTCTTCTCACACACCAGGCCCTGCCCGAGCCAGGCCCCAGCATGTCCACAGGCTTCCCTGCTTGAATGTGACCATCCGGGGTCCTCGGCAGGCCAGCCCTGGTCCTGGCTTGGCCTCCAGCCTGGTGCCACAGAGCGGTTAGGTTTCCTAGAGAGAAGCCCGTGTCTGGAGCAGGACCCAAGAATGCGTCACAGATGCAGCCGTCAGATCAGCAGGCGTCACCAACTGCTTCCGGTTTGAAATTCAACATGACGCCAGCTGGGTTGGTGACACCTGACACATTATAGTGGAGTAGTTTGTGGGCACGGATTTTGCCATTCTCTCTCCCCCACCGTGGTCGACACCTGATGAGTGTTGGGCTCAGACATTTGGACTGGGCTGGGCTGATGGCACCCTGCCCCACCCCCTTCCTTCCGCTGAGAGCCCCTCGGGGTGGAATTGCCACTTTGTCCCCTTGCAGCCCACACTGGGGAACCACGGGTGGTCCATCTGGTCCATTTGGCCTCAGACTAGACCAACCCCTGACTTCACGCTCCTGCAGCTCCAGGGATGGGCACGGGGCCTCTGGACCAGGGAGGTTGGCTCCGGACTCAAACGTCCTTATCTTTCTGTTGAATGGGAACCTGAAGAGACGTGGGCCTGGTGCTGCTGGGGCCACCCTGCCACGTGCGAAGCCTGAAAGTGGAGCCAACATGGAAGGGAACAGAGTCAGAAAGGGGAAGAGACCAGGTTCTGATGACATCGTCTGAGTTCCTGGATCCAGCTGCGTCTGAAGCAGAGATGTTCTTGACTTTTCAGCCATTGTCAGAGCCAAAGTGTCCCTTCCTTCCTTCCTTCCTGTGTGTAAAGCCTCTTTTAATTTGATTGCTGTCACTTACAGCACATGGAGTCCTAAGAGATCACAGCCGGGAAGCACACAATTGTCTCCACGACTGACGGGGCTCCTGCATGAGGCTCTGGCCGGGCCGCTTTCCCTGGTCAAGCACTTCCCGGCCACACTTGGGCATCCAGGACTCCCTCTCAGATCGGCTACACCTGTCCCTCCTATTTTATCTGGATGGACATGACAGAAAGGGCAGGCGGAGCACCGCCAGCAGAATGTTGGCTTGGGGTGCGAAGGACTTTTTAAAGCCAAGGTTCCCAAGAGAGGAGGATGCTGCTCCGAGGGACAGTCAGCTTCCTATTCCGGGAGGATGCCAGCAGAGTCCCGCTGGCACTTGTCAGGATGTGGAAGCGGTGTCTGCCGCATTGAGAGGGAGGGGACGAGATGGCCCCTGAGCCCTTCCTAACTGGTGTGTTCTAAGAAGCAGCGTGGCATAGTGGATGCTTTGCATGTTCTTCCCGCATTTTCCGGATTCTTCTGCATGAAAATGAAGCTCCACTGTGCTCACACTGGCCGGAATGTGTCAAAATCAGATGGTTGGCAGCGACAGTCCATGCGGGTCCCCCACTTGGAGCTGGCATTTTGCAAAATGCTGATGTGGCTAAATGTCTGAATGTGTGGCCGGCAGGCAGGATGCTGAAGCGGGGCGGATGAATTCAGGCCAGGCCCGGGCTCTTGCTGGCTGCTCAGGCGCCTTCCTGCCATCTGCTGTGATGGCGATTCCAGGGTTCCTGGCGCCAGCGGCTGCGGGCCCTGGCGGAGCAGGACATGTGCGTGGGGGATGGCAGCATCGATGCCAAGCCCCGATCTTTGCGCAGCACCTCACGGCGAGTGCGCGTCTGCTTTTCCTGTGAAAGCATATTGTTGCTCTGTAAATAAATATCACAAAGAGAGGCGGAGAAGCCAGGACTCCAACCCAGAACTTTCTAAACCTCAAGACCCTCCCATTGGCCTTGGATGGACGCTCACAGCACCTGTGTCCCTGCTGTCTGGGAGGCTGCGTCTGTCACAGGTGCTGCTGCTGTTCTGGAAGGTGGACCTGAGTGGGCATCTCAGGCAGCAGGCCCTCAGGGAGCAGGAGCTCCTCGAGGGATCCCTGTCTCAGCAGCTAGAAACGGTTTTGAGAGGAGGGAGGGGAGAGGCCCAGAGCGTGAGGTGGGTTGAATGTCAGGAGTCCCAGGAGCGTGGTAGACTCTGGGCCCTGGGTGAGGTGAGCACATCGAGGAAGTGTGTGTGTGCCTCTGCGCGTGTGTGCAGGCATGTGCCTGTGCATGCACATTCATGTGTATGTGTGTGCGTGTGTGGTACATGTGCATGCATGTGTATATTTATGTGCCTGCCTAATCATGTACCTGTGTGTGCACGTGCACACGTGTGTGAGTGCACATGTGCATGTAAGCACACGAGTGTATTGAAATGGAAGGCTCGGCTGGAACCCTGTTTCCTCAAGGTCAGACATGGGGATCTCTGGCCTCCATCCCTCTCACGGTGGAGTCAGAGCTGCCAGTGTCCGAGCAGGAGACGCTATGATGTGAGTCCCCCCTGATGAGTCTGTGTTGGCCACAGGATGGGACTCAGGTTGTGGGGCTGGGGGATGCCTCCTGTGTGAGGTCAGGGCACTCTTGTGCCCCCCTGCGGCTGTCAGAGCCCTGGGTGAGGGTCAGTGTCCCCACAATAAGACTGATGCCCCAGGGGCTCATGGCCTCGCGTGCTCCAGCCCCCCAAGGCCTGACCTGAGGCTGGGCACATCCCATTGAGTCCAGGGTGGTGGGAAAGGGTTGGACTATGAGGCGGGACCTGGGCCCTGCCCCTGACCTGCTCTGTGATCTCTGCACATTGTTCCTTGGGCCTCACTTTCCCCATCTATACACTAAGACAGTGGCCTTGATTGGCTTATTTGCAGCACGTCCCAGAGGCTGGGCAGGCAGGAGATAGACAAATCTCCAGCCAAAGACCATGGTACCCTCTCGGCCCCCTGCCAGCACCCTGGTGGCACCCCAACACTGGAGGGTGGGGTGGGGTGCTGTGCTGTGCCTTCCTTCCCTACCTGCACCCGCATGGCGCAGCCTGGACGCAGTGGAGCAGGTGCCTTTTAACCCTCAGCCTGGGGTGAGTGCGCAAACCCAGTGCCTGTATTTCTTGTGATGTCTCGGTGCCCACAGGGCCGACCAGCCCCTCCCAGCGGCAGGTGCCAGAACCTTCCGAATCTTTCCTGCACTGCTTTGGGCAGGGGTGAGTTTGTTATTGAAAAACTGGGTTTGCAAACACAAAGAAAGTTGTGAGCTCGGGGAAGAAAAGTCCCTCTCAGACAGGGACTACCCAAGTCACCAGCGCTCCCACCAGCTGCCACCTGCAGGCCCAGGTCCCTCAGCCCGGGGCAGCACAGACCTTCCCTAGGATGGCCTTGGGGACTGGGGAGGCCTGGCTGGGACTCGGGGTCCAAGGCAGGTGCCCACATCTGCAGCTGGGTGTGCACCCAACACCTCCATTTCCTTAGCGTGTGTTCAGTTATTTGAGTCTCTAGGGAAGAAAGTTCCCGGTTAGAAGCGCAGGGAGCCCTCCAGACTGTCCCGCAGCGGAGAGGAAGGGAAGGCATTCTGGAGCTCTCCCTTGAGTCTGGAGGAGGGAAGCGGGTGCAGAGGGAAGAGGGGCTGTTGCTATAAAGGGGAGGGCACTGCAGACCCCCGCTATTTCTCCCCCACACCATGGCTGTGTTGGCTGTGAGGTAGGGGTGTGGGGGACCCCTCGTCACCCTCCAAGAAGCTTATGTGAAATGCCGTCTGTGCCTTCTAAGATCTGTGCTTCAGCTGCTGCCAAACTCCCGGGTGGTGGGGGATGGGGCCCGGAGGAAGGAGAAAAAGAGGATAGACAGGGGGAGGGAGGGAGGAGGGAGGGGGCCCTGGATGACCTCCCCCATCCAGGGGCCGAGTGCGAGCAGGGCGGCCCCCTCTCCTGACCCCCTCCCACCTCACTCAGCTGCCCTCCCACCCCAACGCCCAGGGAAACGGCTGGAGAGCAGTTCTTCGGCGCAGATGCCCCTGACTCCCTAGCATCGTCTCTAATCGCTGTGCCCTCGGCCTTCGTCCTGCCCGGGCAGCTGCACGGTGGGCTCCTGCCGCCTCACTTCTCTGAGCCCCTTCAAGGCTGACCCTCCACCAGCCGCCCTAGTGGCTGAGCCAAAGGTGGAGGGTGGACAGCGGACAGCTGCTCTGATCCAGCTCCCAGCTTCTGGGCCACAGACTCGGCCCCAGGCCTGAGGACCCAGGACCTGACAGCGAGGGTGCCAGGTGTCTGTGAGCCCCTGCGCATGTTCCCTCCCCTCCAGGCTCCAGGGAAAGGGGGCCAGGAGTGTTCTGGAGGCCTGGAGTTTCCGTGGGTGCTCCCTGCAGCATGAGCTTTATCGTGGGGACGCTGACCCACCCAGAGGACACTGACAGCCCAGGAGGGGCACATGGGGGAGTCACTCCCTCCACTCCTCGCCCTGTTGATGCTCTCTGTGGCCATCTTGCCGGCCTGGACCCGAGGGCCGGGGCAGGTCTGTGATGTGTGACCTGCAGTTGGAGCCCCAGTGTGGACCCCCGGCCCAGCACCCAGAGCGCGAGCTCCATGCTCTTGGTTGGGGTGGCAGCAGCTGCGGAATCGCTCTGGCCACCCTGACGAGCAATGACGGACCCAGGAGCTCACACCCCACAGGCTGCGCTTCGTGCACCTGGTGGGCAGCAGAAGATGGGTCTGGGAGTGCAGAGCTCGGGGCCCCACCATGCCTTCCACTCTGGATCCCTGGGCCTCGGCTCCTCCTGCGGAGGGAATGCAGTCATTCATTCCCGTCCATTCGTTCCTCTCTTCACTGCTGTTGACTGATCTCTGAATCCTGCCACGAACAGTGGCCCCTACCCCTGGGGCCATCTTGTGTAAGCTTTGGGGTCAGACTGACTTGGGTTCACAGCTTCACTGGGCAATTTTCAAGTTGTGTGACCTTGGGCTTGTCACTCAACTGCTTGGAGCCTCTGGCCCCTAATTTCTGACCTGGGACATAGGCTAAATCCTGGAGCCTGTAAAGGCAGAGGGTGAGTTAAGAGCGGTATTAATACAAGAGCCCCCCCTCCCCAGAAGATGGCTGTAATGACTGCTGTGGCCTGGACCTCGAGAGCTCTGGTCCTTCCTGTGGGCAGCAGGTGGAGAACGTCACAGCTGAGGGTGAGAAGGGAGGACTGGGAGAGATGGGCTGAGAACCTTCCATGTGCCCCCACCCCCCACTGTTAACACACCCTGGCCCTGGCCCCTGCGCTGGGGGTGCAGGGTGGTACCCCACACAAACTGGGCCCCTTAGGGTTCTCCATCATCCCAGTGCTTGGTTCAGAGAGGGGCCAGTCACCAGGCATGGCCGATCGAGATTTCCCCTCTCCCAGGGGACATCTGCAGGAGGGAGGATGGTGACGAGGACCTGCTGGCAGCCCCTTTCCCCACATGCTGTGGGGAGAGCAATGGGTGACCTGGCACAGCCACACTTGGACGGACAGAGTTTCCTGCTGTGTCCAGCCCTCCATCCAGCATAGGGAGCTCTGGTCCAGCCTCTGGCTTTCAGAGCAGGAGGCCCCCACGCCTGTCCACATAGGCCAGGCTGAAGGGGGCCTCTGGCCCCCACAACTTGAAAAGCCCGCACCCGATAGCTACGAGCTAGACAAGGGTGAGTGGACACGGCTCGCCCAGACCTCGGGGCAGCGCAGGAGGGAGAGGGAGAGGTGCAGGATTGTGCACCCCTCTGGGCAGCCTGACAGCCCCTTCGCACCACGGCTGAGTCTCGGGCCTGCCCCATACACGTGTGAGCCCGCTCTGGCAGGCTTCCCTTCTACACCCAGGACCCCCTCCTTCTGCTGGCTAGGACCCCTAGGTCTGCAGAGTCTGCTCGCCGTCCCTCCACTTTCGTCCAGAGACTGTCCGTGACGCCTCTGGCTCATCACATGGACTCTCACATGCACTAATGATGCTCAGGGTCACTTTCATGGAAAAGGAGGAGCAGGAGGTGCCTGTTCCTCTGTCCTGTGCTTGGGCTGCTGTGTCCCATGCCCTGGCACCCTCTGGCCAGCCTTCAAGGCCCAAGGGGCCATCTGTTCTGTCCAAGCAGGAAGACTGTGACGGGCTGTGTCCCCCCAGATTTGTATGCAGAGTCCTAACCCCCCATGACCTCAGGATGTGACTGTATTAGGAGAGAGGGTCTTCACAGAGGCAATTAAGGTAAATGAGGTCACAAGGGTGGGTCCCAATCCAGTCTGACTGGTGTCCTTATAAGAAGAGGAGATCAGGACACAGACACACACAGAGGGATGACGAGGTGAGGACACAGGGAGGAGGCGGCCATCTGTATGCCTCAGGGGCCTCAGGAGGAACCAGCCCTGTGGACACATTGATCTCGGACTTCCAGCCTCCAGGACCTAGAGACGGTGTGTTTCCATCGCTCCGCCCAGTCTGTGGCCCTCAGTATGGAGGCCCCGGCAAGCTAACACAGAGACTGCGGTCCACAGAGGGACAACGCCTGGCTCAGGTCCTGACCGGGCCCAGCTACGCAGCCCACCAGTCATGCTTCAGGTTCAATTCCATCCTTCACCTTGATGGCTCTGCCAACTCTGGGTCACCACTGGGCACAGGACACTCATCGTGTGGCTGGAGGACAGACGAGCTGGGTGGGGTCTCAGCATCCCAAAGGTGGTCCTCCATTCCCCCTGCCCCAGGATTCACAATGTGTGCACACGTGAGCATGTGCGAGTGTGTGTGCGTGCACGTGCACTGTCAGGGTGACTGAGCTGGGCGAGGCCCCACCCCTCCCTCAGGGAGCACATGGCCCGCAGGCTGACAAGGTGGGCGAGAGCTGGCGCTCAGAGCGACTAGGCAGCTATTAAAATGGATGAGGCACAGCAGGGCTTGACCTGGAGCCTTAGTAATGGCAGATTATCACGCGAGGAAAGGGGCTGGGGGTAGAGGCAGGGGGATTCCATTTCCATTAAAAAACAAAAACAGTGAAATAATATATATAAAAATATATATACATATTTCCTGTGTTGTATAGGACTAATGAAAATAAGGCAAGATATGCGCCATTTCATCACCACTGGTAACCTGACAGGTCCAGGAATGGGAAGGAGATTCTGGATTTTTCTCCACACAGGCCAGCGCTCTTGGGATTCTTAAGAGTGCAGGTGACTTTTGTCAAGAGAAGCCAGTAAAGGAGCTGGGAGGACAGACAGATTGGAACAAGCTGGTGATGGGACGTGGGCGTTGGGGCGGCCGGAGTGGGATGTGGAGGCTCTGGGGTGCTGCTTGGCTGGCTCCAGGGTGAGGGGAGTGGCAAAGGGTGGGGAGGCCTGGCCCCAGCCTGGGGACACAGTCCTTCCTCATTCCAGAAGCGCTGGTTCTGAGGAGGCCGGGGCAGGCATGAAGCTGGGAAGGAGGCCGGCTGGGAACCCTGGCCCAGGGGCTGCAACGCCAGGGGCGTACCGGATTCCGGGGTGGTGTGGATGGAGGACCCAGGCACAGACCACACAGGCCCAACACGGGCTGGGAGCGCCCAGGATGCAGGATGCTGCCTCTGGGTGTGGGCTCTCAGCTGCCTGCAGGACAGGCCAAGAGGCAGAGCGGAAGGTGGTTCCACACACAGGGCCTTCCTGACCGACCCTCTATCCACACAACTCTTTCCACCCGGCTCTCCCTGTGGCCTCTGAGGGGGCTGGAGGAATGGCCACTGCCAGCAGGCACCCAGCCACAGCCCACCCCCCCCCCACAACCTCCAGCACGCCTGGCTGGCCCCTCCTCCCCTTGCTGCCCCTCTTTCTGCCGGAGCCCCCCTCCTCTCAGTCCTCTGGGCACCCTTTTCCCGTAGAGCCCTCTCTAGTTGCCCAAGAAGACCCAGCCCCTGCCCCAGGCTGCTACTGCAGGCCTTCTAGCAGAGCCGTGCCCCTCCTGTGTCTGGTTCTCGCCCCATTTCAGGAGACAGCCCAGCCGAAGGCCTCTGCGCTGCGAGGCCCTTTGGTGGAGGTGCTGAAACCAATTGCCGAGCTGCTTCCTCCGTTTCACAGCCGCCAGCACAAGTCGCCGGGGGCTCCACGAACACCCGGGGGCGGGGGCAGGGACGCCCACCCGGCCCTCACTCAGACTCTGGGCTGTCTCTGCAGCCAACTAGACCAGTCTGGACAATTCCCTTCCCCATGGTGGACCTCAGTTTCCCCATCTACAAATGCAGGGTGGTGAGGAGGGTCCTCTGTGGGGTCCGTTCCAGGCAGACCGGCCCACAGCAGCGTTCTCAGGCTCAGCCTCCATCCAGTGACAGCGGGGTGGACCATCCTGGCCGAGAGCTGCCCGGGCGCTGCAGGACGCTGCTCAGCACGCCTGATCTCCACCCACGAGCACCCCTCCCCCAGCTGTGACAACCACAGATGCCTCCAGATATTGCCACATGTCCGCTGGGGGCAGGGTCACCCCCCCACCCACAGTGAGAACCACCAAACCAGATCCTCATGAACTTGACTTAGGTTTCCCCGGGCTCTGGATTGATACTCAACCCCTGTGCGTATGTGCACTTTCTGGAGAGAAGCTTACTAGATGTTATGAGACCCTAAAAGGGGAGTGTGTGCCCCCCAATTGAGAATGGCAGCTGGTGGGGGAATCAGGATGCGACCTCTGCCGTCCTTACAAGGAGAATCTGTGGACGGGTCATTTGCCTCCTTGTAGGAGGCTGAGCTTTCCCTCCGGGACTGATTACGTTTCTTGACCCCAGAAGGTCTCTTGGTGTCCCCACCACCACCATCCCTGATTGTCTTTAGAAAAATCTCTTCCACAAATTGCCACTTTATCGGAAGTATTCCTGTCGGGTCTCCAAACCCCGTTGATGGAGGAGGACTGTTACATGTGCAATCGCCTGCATTTATTTACATATCAGTGCAAAGGGGGCTGATTTTTCATCTGGGCGGCACAGCTGTGCTGGTAAGAGGACGTCTATTAAAAGGCCGTCACTCGGCACAAACTGCAGCATCTAATTGGCTTCTCGGGGACTTTTTTTTATTATTATTTGCTCAGGGAACTGTGCATTGAGCAAACGATGTCACATGACTGTCGTCTCAGTCTTTAAGGAATTACCAGCTGAAAAACAGCACAGAGATGTCAGCGTAGTGTGACGACGGCTCTGGCACAGGCTGGCCAAGGACGCGGACCTGTCGCGTTTCTGATCGATAATAAGCTGGTTTCAACAGCGATGCGCTAGGACTCTGCTTCTGCAGAACCCGCAATTAGCAGGCGGAGATTTTCCTCCCCTTTACGACGACCACGGAACAGTGGAGCCATGCGCAAGCACTGCGCCCTCAGGAATGGCTGTTGAAAGCATGCAAGGTTTTGAGCTTCTACGGAGTGAAAGGAATGGGCAGAATTGGGGGAAGGATGGGGTGGCGGGGGCATTATAATGAGCTCTGTGCCTTCCCCGAAGGTGACGCTCAGGGTGGGGCTTCTGTCCCTGCAGTGGGGTCTCCGGGGGCCCTTCCCAGGCCCAAAGAAGCAGAATGTCCGAAGGTGCGGCCTGCAGAGCTGTGTAGTCAAAGTTCTGATGCTCGCCAAAATCGCCCTTGTGCTTCTGCTTTGGGAATGGGGTGAGAGAAATCCCCCTCCCAGGGGTGCCGTGAGTCACACAGCTGACGTGGAGTGCAAGGACGGGTTTGGTTCCGTAGGGCTGGGGGTTTCTAGCACCGGCAGGTGGGCACACCACCTGACTGTGCAAGCTCAGTGCGTGCCTGGGGACTGGCGAATACCCGCCAACGCCCTGAGGGCCAGGGCAGCCAGGGGTTCCCAGTGGCACGACTGTGTCCCGGGGACGCTGGCAGTGTCTGGAGACACTCTGGGTTGTCACCTCTGGGGGTGCTGCTACTGCATCTCGTGGGTGGAGGCCAAGGGTGCTGCCCGGCATCCTGCAGTGCCCAGGATGCCCCAAATGTCGGTGGAGCCAGGGGTGAGAGCCCCTGGGGTCAGGGACAGCAGACAACAGGATGGAAAGAGGGGGGCTGTTTTGGAGTCAGGGAGCCAGAGGGACTCTGAGGACCCCGGACCAGCTGATGCTTTTTGGAGCCCGGGTCTCCCGCCTTTCCGGTCCCCTCTCAGCTGTCACCCCTGGCCTGGAGGTCCCCGCTGTGTGCCAAGTGCTTGCCCCAAGGCTCCTGACCTCCCACGGGGCCCTGTGAAGCTGACATCTGGACTCCATTGGAGAGCTGGGCACATGGGACTTGGGGAGGTGGAAGGCTCAGTGGGTCACGCTGAGGTCCAGTGGCTGAGTTGGGGTGACTCAGAGCCATCGGTGTGCTCCCCACTTTGTCCACTGCCTCCTTTCACTCCCTCGATCATCCCTGCCAGACACTTGCTGAGCCCCTACTGAGGACAGTGGGGCTTGGCTCCCACACTCCAGGAGCCCCCAAGTGGAGGCAGGTGCAGGAAGCAACCTGGGCTGGCAGGTGCCCCGGGAGAGGGACCATCGGTCGCTGGACGGCACTGGGCCTTCACAGACCACGCGGCCTGCTCACCCGCCTTTCTCTGTAGAGACATGCACTTTTAGCAACACTCTGCAGAGCACCTGCCCTCCTGGGGCCTGGAACACACGGTTGACTGATGTCTAAGAATGTTGTTATCTCATCTTGCTCACGAGGACTGGCTGCTCAGAAAGCCTGGAAGCCGGTGCATCCCACCCAGCGAGCAGCTAACGAGCAGAGTGAGGTTGAAGCCAGCCGGGTGGGCCAGTCAGGCCTGTGGGCTCCTGCCACCTGTCACTGCGGTGGGGTCCAGTCACGGGACCACCAGACTCAGACCCATGCCCGGCCCCCATAGCCCACCCTCCAGTCCGTCCCGGGAGTGCAGACATCGGGGCTGTGTGCAGAGCAGGTTCCTCGAGCGGGTGAGGACTGAACTGGACCGAGGGGCTGGAGCCTGGAGGTCAGAGTACGCCTGTGGACAAAGCCGGGGCCGTCGAGCTCCTTCCTGCAGGCTGTTCAGGCCTGAACGCAGGAGGAAGCTAGTTGGGCTCTCTCCTCTTCCCCAGTCCTGGCCTCCTCAGCTCAGAACCTCTGGGGCTGTCAAGGGAGCTCTAATTAGAGGGCTCCGCAGGTGACACACATGGCAGCTCTAACTTCTCCGCCACCGCCGCCTTCGGTGAGTGATGAAAAGCCCCGGGGTGGTTTCCATCATGATCCTGAGGAGCCGACCTGCTGCCAAAACGCCTCTGGGGAGAAAATCTGACATGTGGGATGTGCTGACAAGCGGCAGGTTTGGGGCCTGGCTGCTCCGCACACCCTGGGAGAGCAGGGCGGGGTGGAGATGGCCAGGAGGCTTCATGTGGGGGGCGAGGCACGTGTCATGCAACAGCAAGCTCGTGGAGGAGCCCCCGCTGTCCCTGCTGCCACCCACCCCATCAGCTCAGGTCAGAAAGGAGTGCTGGGAGTGGAGGCCCTAGAGAAACTTCCAGAACCCTGGACAGGTACACACAGTCTGCAGAGTAAGTTATAAAGTTCAAGGAAGAACAGAGCTGGAATGAGTCTTGCAGAATAAAATCCTAACATTTCAGAGGTAATTTCATAAAAGGAGTCATCAGACCAATAAATCACCATGTCGATTTAACGGAGAGGTTTAAAATAACCTTTGCTCTGATGTTTATTGAATCGTGGAAGCTGCGAGCTTCCAAAGAAAGAATGTAAATGTTACAGACGTGTCTGCCTCAGATAGCCTGCAATGCACTGTCACAGACTGTTTTAGAGCCAGCACGAGGGCGATGCAGAGTAAACACCTTACACTGTGAGCCCTGGGGTTTGGGACAGCCACGTCCAGGGGCACCTCCTGGGATGGAGGCAGCCAGGAGTCAGTGTCGGTCTGCGAACACTCGTGGAGCACCTGCCATGGGCCGGCCCTGGGATGGAAGAGGGGCACGAGTCGGTGCCATCGAGGGAGCCCAGGTTAGAAAGGAAGCCGAATGGGAGATGGGAGATCCCGGCTCACCTGCCCACCTGTCCACCGCTTGCTCGTCCCACACCTTCCAGACCTGCATCATGGTCACCTCGGCTGGACCCGCACTGTCCAGTGTGGCAGCCCCAGGCTACGTGTGGGCACTGAGCCCCTGACAGGGGGCTGGGATACACTGCAGGTGTAAATACACACCATATTTCAAACACTTAGTGCAAAACAAAGAGTGTAAAACGTCTCCAGCTACTGTTATATTGATTACACGTTGAAATGACAATATTTTGGATATGCTGGGTTAAATAAAAATGTTATTAAAATTAATTTCACTTGTTTCTTTTTATCTTTCTTCAATGCAGCTGCTAGAAAATTTTAAATGACATATGTGACTGGCATTTCTCTTGGACAGACAGCAGGAGTTCAAAGCTGGCCTGTGCCACATAGCTGATGTGTGACTTGGGGCAAGTCACTTAGTGCTCCATGCCTCGGTTTCCCTTTGTAGAGTGGGATGACCCCTCCCATGGTGGGTCGCAGTGAGGAGTGAATGAGTCCCTGTGTGAAGCTCCGGGCTGGGCGGAGGGCAGGCCCCAAGTCACAAGGGCCTTGGTGATGAGCAGACCGGGGGTGCCAAGCATTCTCTCTCCTCAGAGCATTGGGTGTGACGGGAGCCTCTCGATGTGGGGACGTTACTGCTGTTTGAAAGAGGCCACGTGCTGTGACGTCGGGCTCTGGGGCTCAGCGGCCTGCCTGAGGGGGGGCCCGGCTCCCACTCCTCTGCCTGCTGTCTACACCCTGGGACCACACTGCAGGCTGTGGGCTCCCGTCTGCCCAGACTTCCATCTCCACTTCCCGGCCCAGCTCTCGTCTCTCCCGGGGCCCTTTGGTCCCGGCACCTGCCTGCAGGGACCAGAGGATGCGGACGCGGCCCCTGTGGGGTGGTTACTGCTAAGACAGAGGCCACCGTGGGGTCACCACCACGGCTGTCAGACTGCTGGGCTGCAGATGCTGGGGGTGCGGCCCATTTTCCGTGCACTCAGCCGGGATGGCATCCCGGGGATGCACAGGCTCATCCGTGTGTGGAAAAGCAGAGCTGGGCCAGGTGGGCGATTTTCTGTCATCACTGCTGATTATCCTCGGGCTTCCCGGGGAGACCGTGTCTGACGTGGCTGCCTGTTCACCGGCATGCTTCTTTCAGAGACCCCCCCCGGGGAAAATGAGAGCCTGCTGGAACGTGGTCAGGACAAAGGAAAGGGCCGGGGCCACTGGCAGCAGCCGTAATTGCCTGAGATGTTGCGGGTGGCCGTCACTTTGCACCCCGGGTGTGGGGGAGGCCTGCTCTCCAGGCCCCCGAGGAGGCATGGGCTCGTCCACGCTGTGGATCAGCCGGGCCACGAGAGCCAGCTCTGGGTTCGAGTTTCTCTTCTCACATTTGGTGAAGGGGGACCCAGAACCTTCTTTGGAGGGAGAGGAGGCACCATCCCTCCTCTTGCAGAAAGCCCAAGGGGGATCAGGGAGGGACCTGGGTGCTGCCTGCACCGTGCACCTGCCGAGACTGCCGATGGCCCAGGTCTTGGCACCAGAGGGAGGAGGAGTGGCTGTGGCCCAGGCGCCGTGGCCTGCGCGGGGCTGCCTGCGGGGTTCCGTGCCAAGGCCTGAGGTCCACAGCACCCTCGGGAACCTTCCCTGGCAGTGGGCAGCGGACTGTGGGCTGGAGGATGATTCTGGGCAAACGCCTCTTCCTCTCGCCATCATTAACCCCCTCACCTCCTCACCTCTGTAACGGTGACCTGCACCCCGTGGTCAACATCACCACCGGCCCTCCCCACCAGCAGGGACCTGGGCTTTCATTTTCTTTCAGCCGCAGTGTATCAGAGGCACCTGCCAGGAGCAGCGGGGGGTGGTGGGCTTGGCCGAAGGTGTGCCATCTCTGTGCAGCCTCCACAGCGAGGGAGCACCACCCCTCCTTCACCCACCCCTCAGGGGGAGGAGACCGGCTCTGGGCACTGATGCTGGGGAGGCGCGTCTGTCGATGGGAGGGGAGGGTGGAGACCAGCGTGCTCAGTCCCTTACGTACTCTGAGTCACCTGGACATTGGTTAGAATGAAGGCTCCGAGTTGGCAGGTCTGGGCGGGGCCTGAGAGTCCACATTTCTGTCCGGTTCCCAGAATTTGCCCATTGCTATGGGTCCACAGTCGACATTTTGAGGAACAAAGATTCAGACCACATAGCGGATTTTTTGCCAAGGTGGCCCCAGGACTCCTGCGGTCCCCATCTGCACACCCACTGCCTGTGCCGGAGCCCCTCCTCCCACCAGGAGTGGGGCCTGTGTCTCCGCACCTTGGATCCGGGCTGCCTCTGGCCCGTAGGATTCGGCAAAGTGAGCTGTGGAGCTTCTGAACCCGCAGAGGCCTTCTGGGAATCCCGCTGCTGCTCCTGAAGCAGCCTGTGCGGGCCTCCTCGAGGAGGAGAGGCGGCCCAGCCGGAGCCTGCACCGGCTCCCGGCACGTGCCTGCGGCCGGCCGGCCACCACTGCCACGTGAGTGAGCCCGGCAGAAGGCCCCGACTGCCGACTGTGCCAGCACGAAGACTAGAGCTGCTCTTTGTCCCTGTTCCCGGTGCAGAGCTTCAGAAGCCCTTTCTCTCAGAGGTGAGGAAGTTACCGAGAGGTACTATTCGGACGGAGCCCCCGACCACGCCTGAGTCGACACAGTGTTAGGTGGTTTCAAGGGAGGGGCTGGCCACCCGGAAAGACCAACCAGGTGGTCACAGGTTGGAAGTTTCGGCCCCTCCCCAACCTCAGGGGAGGGGGTGGGGGCGGGTTCAGGCGGCCAGTGACTTAAGCAAGCAGGCCCACGTAATGGAGCCCCAGGTAAGCACTCTGGACGGCGAGGCCCCGGGGAGCCGCCGGGTTGGTGAACACAGTGAGGGCCGGGAGGGCGACGCTCGGGGATGCCACGAGCAAAGGGCGTGGAACTCTGTGGCGCCCACCACAGAACCTGCCCTGTGCTTCCGTCCATTTTCCTGTCCCGGCTTACACCCTTTGTAATAAAACTGTGCTCATCGGTGATGTGGAAGATGACGGCTCTGCGCCCTGCTGTGGGACGTGACCCAGCCCAGCTGGGAAATGCCCGGCTTTAGCAAGACTCACCAATTCCCAAAGGAGATATTTGCCTTTGGCTCATGTTCTAGTGGCCTCCTCACCATCCCAGGGAGCAACCTTGAGGCCGGGGGCAGGGAAGGTCCTGGGGAGGGTGCTGGGGTGCCACTCAGCTGATGTCACTGCTGTCTTCAGTCAGAGATGGACAAGGGTCCGCAATACTCCGAGGAGGCCCTCCCAGCGCCCAGCGGATGACTCCAATCACGCCTTGAGTCAAAGCCCAGCTAGACACACTCTTTGGGCACCTGCCGAGAGGGACCCTCTGCCATGCCCGTCACCTGGGAACTGGGTGGTGGGTGAGGACGTAGGTGCCACAGATCCACAGTCCCAGCCATGTTAGCGTCTCCTGCTGGGAGATAGAACGGCTAGTAGAGGAGCAACCTGTCAATGAGTGAATGCCTGCGTGGGCCGTCGAGCAGACAGGACAATGAAAGAAAGAAAAGGCTACAGCAGACACAACGACTTCGGCAGTCCTCTGATGACTGCGTCGTTCTTTCTTACCTGAACTTGTTCCTTCAACAGCACTGAAGCGCCCTGAGGGTGCAGGGTGCGCGCCGCCGGCTCCGAGAGGAATGGGCCGGGTCCTGTCTCCCGTGTGGACCAGCCTGGAAGCAGGGAGCTCAGACTGACGGGGCTCCTGGGTCGGTCCCTGGGCCATGTGCCGCCCACGCCCTGTCTCTCCCGTCTCCACACCACACTAGGAGTCGGGTGCCGGTGCTCACCCCAATTCCAGGTGGGGGGCCTAGGGAGGTGAACAAGGGCACTTGGAGGCTGGACAAGGACCCTGTAAGGTTAGTGGCGTTCTCGTGTGTCGCTCTGTTTCAAACGATGGCTGAAGGCCCCTCAAGCTCTGGAGCCCGTTGCCCAGGGCTCCTGGGACCTGCGGGGGCACTCGGGGCCCCTCCCCTCCCGTGGAGTGGGCTTCAGTCCTCCCATGCCGGGCGCAGGAGCTCATCAGCACCGAACAGGGCAGCGGGTGGCAGCGGGAGTCCCGCAGAGCACTCTGCACGTGGGCGCCGCGGGAGTCACGATTTATCAGGGTGGAACGCCCGGCCTCCCGGGTGAAGAGGGCAAGGGCGTGTCTGAGAGCGCCGCACACAGAAGGAAACGAAAAACACCGTGCCAAACAACACACACGCTCACGTTATGCAAAAATAGGCAGAGGTGTGTTTGGTATTGGGAAATTACGTAAAGTGTTTAAATAAATTAATCAATCATCTTAAAGGTTTTATAGAAGGAAGAAATTAGGGCAAACCCTGAGCCTAGGGTCTGTTTGCTGACATAAGGGAAAAATAATAATAATAAAGTTTCCTCTAACGATATTCTCACATTACTCCATTCTGCACCGAATGGCAGTAGGTCCTTGTATAAATGCAGTCGGAGAGGAACACAGCAGATTTACGTCCTAGAACATGACAACCCTGTGCACGCTGTTCTATTTATTGCCTG
The DNA here is from genome assembly GCA_031878705.1 of Tapirus indicus. NCBI lineage: Eukaryota > Metazoa > Chordata > Mammalia > Perissodactyla > Tapiridae > Tapirus > Tapirus indicus. Next base: position 3,001,080 of record CM062935.1, read on the forward strand.
TGTTACATCAAGAAGCAACGTCTACATCTCTGGATGTCCAGTTTCTGAACTGCCCTTTGACTTGTGCTGTTTCTGGGGGCATCCTGAGATAGTCACCTTATCAGCAAGCCCAGGTGGCCTGGGGAGCAGTGGCTGAGGCGGGGGACAGGCCGTGTCCCTGTGTGAGTCCTCGGTCCTTTCCAGGGGCCGGGAGGAGGAGAGGGCAACCTGGCATGGGCCTGGCCCTCAGTTAATAGTTAAAGAAGGAATCATTTTTTAAAATACTAAAATACTTTAATTAATATTATTTAATATTATAACCTTAATTCTTGAATGAACTCTCCAAATGGCCAAGGGTAACCTCTGCCCATCCACTGGGCCGCTGCAAGGCCGAGCGGAGGCTGGTGTCCAAGCTCACCCTTCATCTGGCCTTAGACAAACATAAATGTCCATTATTGTCCCTGTTTGCAGACACAGACAATGACTCTCAGAGGGAAGGAACCTGCATGCACCGCTGTCACAGTGACCAGGGCCATGAGTGGCACTGAGCCTGGAGCCCTCCCAGGTGGGTAGGCACAGCCAGGCTGCCTCCACCCCCCAATCCTGCTTGTGTACTCGGACCATTAGCCCCGTTAAATCTGGCTCAGAACCAAAGAGCTTTAATTATTCCCCCAGGGGAAACTGGGCTCCCCTCCCCACCTCAACCCCTGCAGAGGGCAGGCAAAAAATAAAACATCGCCGATCCATCAGGCTCCCGAGGAAGACAGACTGCTGACACCGGGAGCAGCTCTGAGCAGGGAGTTATTAGGCGTGGAATGGACTGGTTCAAATTAATTGGTTCAGCTGTGACCTCTGGTCCCCGGGAAAGGTTGGAAGTGTCAACTACAGAGGGCGGGAAAACCCAGCCAAGCGGACACAGTAATTGGGGGGGAACTCGGCACCAGCTGGGTGGTCCGCCAGCAGACTTTCCTGCCTGCCCCAGAGTCCCCTGTGATGTCTGTTCTGCCAGTCTGGAGAGGGAACCTGGGAAATCAGCAGAAGGGGCAAGAGCCAAGGGCTGGTGACTGGGGAGAGGAGGCCCGTGGCCTGTCCCTGTGCCTGCAGCCGTGCAGGGGGATATTGGGGGAAGAGACCCAAGCCCGCTAGAGGCAGTTCTGGTCTGTGGAAGCCCGCAGTCAGAGGGGACCTACAGTCCGTGGCCTCGGAGAGAGACGTGGCTCCAGCGAGGTGCAGGGTCCACCTGGGCTTTGCACCTGGGCTGGGGCCGCAGAACGACACACCCCGTTACGCGGGTGGGGAGAACAAAGGCGGCTCCTTTGCGTCCCTAACACCAGCCTGGTCTCCCCCACAAGCCCGTGCCTCTGTGTCTGGGATGAAGCATGCACTCGGGCACCTCTGGATGATGTTTTGTGCCCACCTGGTCATTTAAACAGCTCCCAGGTGGCGCTCGGCTTGGGGGAGGGGATGAGTGCTCCCTCTTGTGGTCTGAGGTGGTGTGTGAGAGTTTGGGGTTGGGGGCTCCTCTGAGGTCGGGGAGGAGGAGAGAAGGGCTCTTGCCTTCTGGGGTGACCCCCAGTCCTGTGGGGAGGCCACTCGGGTCTCCTCTGTTGGCGTCCCCTCCTGTCCCTGACTATCTATGCCTGCAGAGGGCAGGACACCTCCACTTGGTCATACAATGTGCCTTCAACTCATCAGCCCAAGACCGACCTCAAGACTCCCACCCACGTGCTGCTGGGCCCCAAGTCCCCGCCTCTAGTGCTCTGCCAGGGCCCTGTGGTCCTGCCCACCCTCCCCTTCTCTCCGTCTCAGCATCCATCCGGCAATTCTGTAGACTCCTCCTCTGAGCCTGCTTCCTCTCCCATCTTCTGGGGCTGGCCTCTACTCCGGTCACTTGACTCCAGCTCGCTCATCCCTCCAGGGCATCCTGGCTTGTGCCAAATTGGACCCTGCATCCTTGCTCTGTCCCTGGGACCCTGTATGGCCTGTCTCTGGCTTCCCCTGACCTCCCCTCCTTGAGCTGGCCCCTTGAGCACCATGCACCAAGCTCCCCCCACCAGGACCCCTCACTAGCACCCGCCACCTCGCCCGGAGTCTTGGCATGTGCTGTACCCTCCTACAGCCGCAGTCCCTCCTCAGTGTCGCCTCACGCCACTGGGACCACTGTGGCTGAGCTGCTGGCGTTTGTCCTAAATGTCTAGTCTGACTTCTCAGGTCCCTCCCCGAGCCCTGCCATGCTCTCCGACTGCTCCTCGGGCTTCCTTTTCCTTAAACGCTGCTGTCCTGCTGGGTGCTGAGCTCAGCTTTCTTCCGTCCTCCCCCGTCAGTTCCTGGAGCTCAGGGACGCACCCACAGCTCCACGTCCACCCACATCCTTACACTCTCCAGGCTGGGGCCGGCTTTGGAGATTTCTGGCGTGTTCTTTCTGCCCAGAACATCTTGTCTGTGGACTATTACCCTTCATTCATCTCCCCTGGAAACCTTTCTTGAACCAAAAAATAGATTTCCTTCCAACACCTGCACACCCAGCTCCAAATGCCTTCCTGCATTTATTATCGCAGAGGAGAAATTGGAGGGCAACCTTATTTTTGTTCCTTCGTAGTATAATTTTTTCTCTGACAGAATGCTGAAAGATGACATATTCATTCTTGAAATGAAATGGGTAAAAAAATAACTGCCATGCCTATGGCAATTTCTCTGATTTTGTTGGGAAAGAATGAGTTCTTTTGACCTCTCTGCTCTGGTCTTTCTCCACCCAGTAAAGTTGTCTTCAATTATGATTTTGATAATTGCTCCTGTTCCAATTATCCGATTTCTTTCTTAGAAACATGTCTATCCTTCTAAAGTTTGGGTTTCTATTCTCTGTCCTCCCGAGCAAAAACCCTTCTCACGCAAGATTCGGATATTTATAATTTTTCTTTAAATCGTGAGGAAGTGTCCTAAGGTTGCTCCTGATTGGATTTTCTGCCGTGTCGTCTGTTCCCTTCCCTGTCCCCGTGCAGAGTTAAGGCTGTGATTGCATTTTTTGTTTTCCCATTACCTTGGCTTGTTTCCCCTTGTCAGCATCATTGTCTTTTCATCTCCACTCATTTTCTTCTCGTGGTTTTCTGCCCCCTGATTCTGAGGATGCCTTGGCATTTTGCATCCAACTGAGGATGCCAGTTTTCTGGTGTGTTCTGGTTTAAGTGGTAATCCTTTTCCAAAAGTCTTCTTTCTGGTATCTTCAAGAGGACGCTCTTTCTTAATTAACATAACAATCACAAAATAAAGGCACAGAAGGTGTACGAAGCACACACAAACACTCACGTAGTCGTGATAAAGCAAGCATCTATAGAACCACATGGAGTTTAGGAAATAGGCCCTCCCAGCACCTTGGAGCTCTCTGCCCCAGCCTCAACCATCTTCCTCTCGTCCCCAGGGAACTGCTGCCCAGATCTATGATGATTTTCCTTTGCCCTTTCTTTCTTTTCTTTTCTTTCTTTTTTTTTGCTGAGGAGGATTGGCCCTGAGCTAACATCTGTGCCCATCTTCCTCTATTTTGGGTGTGGGTCACTGCCACAGCGTGGCCGCCAATGAGTCATGTAGGTTTGTCACCAGGATCTGAACCTGAGAACCTGGGCCGTCGAAGTGGAGTGTAACCTCTAGGCCATGGGCCAGCCTGGCTTTGCCGTTCTTTAGTTTTACCATCTACACATGCATCCTAAACAACGTGCTCCTTGATCCTGGCTGCTTTGAAGTCGATATAAATGGACGCACGCAACACGTGTTCTTTCGGCATTCGCTTTCTTCACTCCGCATCACGCCTGTGAGACGAATGTGCGGGACACGTGTGTCTGTGGCCCGCAGACTTGGGGCGTCCTCAGTGTGAATTGACCGCACTGCATTCATTCACTTCATTTTGATGGGTGTGTGGCGTTTGCGGGTTCAGGGTTCCCACAGACAGGACTGCCGTGGGCCCTGGGGACACGTGCCCCGAGTTCTGAGCTTCCAGGCCGGGAAGTGGAACCGCCAGACCGTGAGCCCAGGGCCCGCTCGGGGTTCTCGGGGAGGCGCTGCTTTTCAAAACGGTGGGAAGCGGTCACGACCCCTCACCCTGGGCGTCGTTTGATGCTGTCTGACTTCATCTTTGCCAACCAGCAGACGCTTAGCGGCGTCTTAGTGCGCTTTTATTTTGCGTTTTCCTGATTGCTAATCAAGGTGGGCATATTTTCATATTTATAAGATATCTGGGATTTTTTTGTGAGATGTCAGTCTTTTGCTCATTTTTTCGGTGTGAGAGGAGCTCTTAAACGTTTGGAATCACTATTTTGTTGGTTAAATTTGACGGAAATCTCTTTTCCTAGTTTGTGGCTTATTCTTTTATTCTTAATGATTTGATTCAATAAATATGAGTTCTTTTATTTTATGCAAACAAATTAATAAATCTTTTCTTTTGGGTCTATACTTTCCATGTGTTATTTTAAAAATCTTTCTCTTAATATTTTTCAGTAGCATTATAGCTTTGCATTTCCTAAGTCTTAAATCTGTGTGGAATTTTTTTTTTGCAGATGATATGAGACAGGGATTCAATTTCCTTTGTTTTCTGCTTGGACATGGAATTTTCCCAGCATGATTTCTTGAAAAGCTCAGTTTTGGCCCTCTGATCTTCAGTAACAACTTTGATGCACAGCGATGTCTAGAAATGTGTGCGTGTGTTTCTGGACTCCATCTGTTCTCCGGGGATAATTGTCCATTCCGGCACCATAGTCCCTTGTCCTGGTCTAGTGTATAAAGGTCTTGTTAACGGGAAGGACAAGCCCACCTGTGTTACCGACTTTCAGGAGTGTTGATGATTTCTGGCCCTTTGCATTTTCATATGTATTTTAGAGTTAGTTTATCATGTTTCACACCAAACAATTATTAGGATTTGTGTTATTGCTTGAATCAATAAATCAGTTTTGCATAATTGGTATGTTCCATACTCAATCTTCCAATTCATGAAAATAGAATGTTATTTATTTGTTTAGATTTTCTTTAATGACTCTCAATAAAATTATCCAATTTTCTCCAAAATATAGACATTTCACTGAATTTTATCCAAAAAGTTCTTGCACATCTTTTGTTGTATTGCTGGTATGTAGAAATACAATCATTTTTTTATATTTGATTTGTATCTAGCAGTCTTCTTAGGAAATCATATTAATTCCAATAGTTTACCTGCAGATTCTTTTGGACTTTCCACGTACACAAACACGTACATTATTCTCCCTTTCTTTCCTCATCCTTACACCTTTTGTTTTCCTTTCTTGCCTACTGCACTGGCCTCAGCCTCCAGTGTAATGTTGAATAGAAGCGTGACTGAGCATGTATTATTTTCTGTCTCTTGACCTCAGAAGGAGTACTTTCTACATTTAACCATTGAATATATTTGCTGTAGGCTCTGTTTTCCTCGGCTAGGTTGCTAGTTTGCTGACTTTTAATCTTGAATGTATGTATTGACCTGACTCAGCGACTCAGTTTTTGGGGTGGTGGTTTGTCCTGTGACCTCAAGTCTCTGATGAATCTAGGAAAAGTCACTGATTTTCAGTTTGTTCAGCTTTTCTCTTGTTGTGAGGATGGGAGTGACAACTTCCAAGCTTGTACAACTCAGAGCAGAAGCTAGAAGTCTTGCCTTCATTTTTGAATGATATTTTCACTGGGTATAAAATTTTATTTTGATTTTTTTTTCTCTCAGCACTTTAAAAATGTTGCCTCACTGCCTCTTGCTGGCATTGTTGCAAAACGGTCTGCTGTGACACTTAGCTTTGCGCCTCTGTAGGTAGTATGTCCTTTTTCTCTGAATACTTTTTTTTCTCTTTATGGCTGGTTTTGAGCAATTTGATTATAACGTGCCTTGGTGTGGTTCTCTTCGTGCATCTTGTTGAAGTTCAGTGAATTTCTAGGTGCTGTGGGTTTCATGGTTTTCATCAAATTTGTGAAATTTCCAGGCATTGTTTTTTCAGAATTCTCCTAGCCCCACGTCTCTCTTTCCTTCAGGGGCACCGCTTGCATGGGGCCGCTCAACCTTGCCCCCGCCTCACTGAGGCTTTGTGAAGTTTTTCAGTCTTTTAAAAAATTTCTGTGTTCCGTTTTGTAGAATTTCTTTTGCTTTGTCTTCCAGTTCACTAGTTTTTGCTTCTGCAATATCTTATCTCCTGCTCACCCCATGCAGTGTATGTTCCGTCTCAGACATTATAGTTTTCACCTCTAGAAGTGTGATTTGGACTGTTTTGGATCTTCCCTGTCTCTGTTAACACATCCAGTACTTCCTCCAGCTTGTGGAACATGTCGGATGCGCTTATAATAGTTGGTTTAATGTCCTTATCTGCCATTGTTAACATCTGTGTGAGTCCCGGGTCAGCCAACTGGTTGATTTTCTCCTCCTATTGGTCATGCATTTCTGCTTCTTTGCATGCTTTATCACTTTTGGTCAGATTTACTTCCCTGTGAATTCCCCCTTGTTGTGCTAGACATGTTTGTATTCCTGCAGATATTCTCAGGTTTGATCTGGGACTCAGGTTACGTGGAAGCAGTTTCAGCTCTTCCTGTTAAGATGTCTGTAAGGCAGAAGCAGAGCAGCTTTAATCTCGTGCTGACTATTCCCCACTCCTGAGATGGGACAGGTACTGAGTACCCCCCAGCACACAGGAATCCTGAGGTGGCCAGTCCGGCTGGTGGGAACAGCCGTTCCCAGCCCCGTGGGCATTGAGTGCTGTTGTCTCTGATCCTCTCCAGGGCTCTTTCTCAGCCTCGAACAGCTTCCTCCCACACCCACACTGACCACTGAGGACGCACAGGGACCCTCTGCACATCACAGCCTCGCTCTGCATGTCACTCTCTCCTCCCTGGCACTCTCTGTCACCTTGGTCCCCCTCTCAGCTCCAATCCTCAACTCAGAGTCTTCTGGGTTCTCTCGGGTCCCTTCCCTTCTGTGGCCTGAGAACTGCCCCCGGGCAGGAAACTGGAGGAATGGAGGGCTCACTCTGTCCCTCCCCGTCTTTCAGAGATTACTCTCCCTATCTGTCGGCCAGCCTCTTCGAAACCGTGCTTTCCCACATGGTGTCCACTCGTCAAGTTGTTTTTTCAGATGAGACAGCCCTGTTACTCCATCCGGCTGTCTTTTCACCAGCTTCAGCCCCCTCCTTCCTGTCGTTGCTTGTCCGTGCCTTCTCTCCTCATGACCAGTCTCACTGAACATTTGTTAGTTGCATTAGTACTTTTCAAAAGACCAGCTTTTGACTTTGTTGACTGTCTCTTATCTGCTTCTTTCTATTTTGTTAATTTACTTTCTTATCTTTATTATTGATTTCATCATTCTATTATTCTATAATAGAGTTATTTTGTGTGTTTTTTCCTAACTTCTGAGGATGGATGCTCAAGTCAATAATTTTCAGCCTCTCTTTTATCCTCGTATGGGCATTTGAGGCCATAATTTTTCTTCCAAGTATTGCTTTAGCTTCATCCCAAGTTTTTCCTTGTAGAATTTTCATTTTCATCAAGTTATAAATATTTTCTTCTTCTTTTTTTTTATTTGAGGAAGATTGGCCCTGCACTAACATCTGTTGCCAATCTTCCTCTTTTTAAAAAATATTTTCTTTCCAAAGCCCTGTACATAGCTGTGTATCATAGTTGTAGAGTTATAGCTCTTCTATGTGGGATGCTGCCCCAGCATGGCTTGATGAGCAGTGAGTGGGTCTGCGCCCAGGATCCAAACTGGCAGATTCCAGGCCACTGAAGCAGAATGTGCCAACTTAACCGCTACTCCACCAAGCCGGCCCCTAAATATTTTCTTAATATATATCTATTTCTATTTGATTCATTGGGAGGATGGGTTCCTCCAGGGAGGGTTTGAGTTTGCTTCGTTCAGGATCCTGGGGACCCTATCGGTCCTTAGATTAAGTTATTGCCTTGAGGATTTTGAGACCACCCAGGTAGTACAAATTTCGGTACTAAACCCACTTCAGGGCTGGCTGGGGTTCAGATTACTTCCTTTCTATGCCACGGTCTGTCAGTTGACTTTCACCGTGGTATGCGGGCAGAGGGCACGGGCCCTTGTCTGGCTCACCTGGACACTGAGTGTGCAGTTGGGGGCAGCCCCTACTGGGCCCCCCCATTGGGCAGACCTGAGCCCTGTCCCTGTTCCAAGCCCTTGAGGCCTGCAGCACAGGATCACACAGATTGGCAAATGCCACCAGGCAAGGTGCCCGCAGCCCTTACTCCTCTCTCGGGGTTCCTGTCCTTACTTGGTGTCTGGGCTGAGGATTCCGATGAGCCTCCCTGATCACAGAGACTTTCAAGAAGACGTTTTTTGGTATATGTTTTAAGGTGTTCAAACTAGTTGTCAAGTTCACCATTTTACTGGAAATAAAGGTTACCGTGTTTGCTTTCCATGAGCATCGTGTTGCCGTTTTACGTCTTCCTGACTCGGCCTCACACACGGAGGAATCGTTTCTTTACTGCTGTATCTAAAGTCTCTCGCTTTCCTGTCTTAAAAGGATGAGGCGGTTGCTCTCTGCCCGCCCCAGCTGTGAGCTGGCCCCTCCGCTCCCTCCTCACCTCCCGGCCAGGCTTCCTGACTGCGCTGCCGTCTGCTGCGATGCCTCCTCCCTGACCGTCCACCCTGAATTCACTGTAATCACGCTCCGTCCCGCACGGCTCCACGGGAGCTCCTCGGCCAGACCCCGGGTGACTTCTTGCTGAGGCTGGAGACTCGTCGGCGTCCCTCACCTCTCGGCAGCCCTGGCTCCGTTGAGCTGTCTCAGGGGACACCGTCCTCCTGGCCTCCCTCCCGCCTCTCTGGCAGCTCCTCCTCCGACAGACCTCGTCCGGGCTCCCCCTGTGCTGGCCCTTCAGAGCTGTCATTCCCCACGATCCTGCCAGCCATCTCCACGGCGTCCCCCCCACGGATGTGCTGGTGGCTACCACACCTCCATCTCAGCCCAGACCTCCGTCTTGCATGAATCCCATGTACCCAGATCATCAAGGCCTTGGAAATGTTGACTCTCTGCAGACTGAGCCCGTCCACTCCCATCGTCACCCGTCCAACCTGCTCCTCCAGACTGAAGTCACTCACGGCCCCTCCGTCCCCCTGGCAGAGCATGCCAGGAGCCCCCGATGCTTCCTTCTCTCTCAGCCCCTGTATGCCTCCCTCACCGTCACATGCTGACTCACCATCCTAAACATCCACCCCCTTCTCACTGTGCCCCTCCTCTGGATGTGCCTAGCGTACAGGGAACAGCCTCCTGGGGTTTCCTACTGTCCGACCACGCGAATCCGCCTTCCACAGGCAGCTCTGATCACCACACCGCAGGATCAGGACTCTCGGAGCCTTCCGGGTGCCCGGGATGTGGGCTGTCGCTGTGCCAGGGCTCAGAAGGAGCCGGTGAGTGATGAACTGCCCAGCTCGTCCACCCCCTCCCGCCCCACCCTGGTGGCGCCGGTCAGCGGCACGTGCAGTTCTCAGATGCACAGGCCCTTGGTGACTCGCTTTCTCCAGCCTCTGCCTCATCTTTTCCTTTGTTTTTTACATTTTGCTTCCTCTTTACACACTCTGACAACCTCGAGCCACCTCAAAACATGCATGTGCCCCCCCAAGGACAGTTCTTAACTCAGGTGTGACAATACCTGTATCCTTGTCCTCCTGAGAGAGGGCCCTAAGTCCTCTCTTCCATCAGGGGCACGTAATCCTTGGGCTATAGTAGGTGCTTAATAAAGGTTTACTGCTTGAGCGAGTGAGTGACCAGAGCTCCCCTTGAATCAGGGGTGCAGCTTGCAATAACCTCCCTCTCTCCCCGCCAGGGGCCTCCTCACAGCCCACGACCAGTGAGCATTTGGCAGAAGAACACAAGCAGCATCATTTATTAAGCCCCTGCTGTGTACCAGACACTTGGCAGAACCTTACAGGCAGTAACTTGTTTAGTGATTTTAACAACCCCGAGAGGAAGGCATTCTAACCTGGTCACTGAGAGGTCAGATGATTAGTTCTGAGTGGAGGGGTCACACACTGCCCTCCCCGACACTCTGCGCCCGCCGGGCTGCCCGTGACCGGCAGAGGCAGGTGCGCACACCTGGGCAGGCTCTTCCGTGTTGGGAGCATTTGGTTTCCTGAATGGGTCTCCTGCTGGCCGGGGAATTCCATCCGGTTCCTCCGGCACCCTGGTCTCCAGCACAGTCATCACACACGGGATGCCCTGAGCTTCCATTACTAAACAGGCCAGTGGAATATTTGACAAGATTTAGGCAACGGGTCTGAGAGACCAAAGGGAAAGACGATGGGAATGCCATTCCACCGTGGCCGGGGGGTCAGCCGGACCGTTGCAGGAGAGCAGTCTCCCCACTTTCAGCACCAGCGGTTTTCAGGTGGCGTTCGTTCCCAAAATTGGAAAAAGTATCAGAATTAATTCAGGGGAAAAAATCTATTCTTATCAACGAATTGAACCAAGTTTCAGAGGAACAGAAACAGAGAGGAAGGGAGAGGAAGCACCTGGGGAAAGCTAAGCGTTCTCTCTGCATGCCGCCCCTCGGCAACCCGCAGGCTTACGTGTCACACATAAGGGGACAACGTGTCACAGGTCATATGGGCGCCACACTTGCAGGGCGTCCAGAAAGTGCCAGGCTCTCTGGGGCTGGCCGTCAGCCGCCACCACTGGAGATGCTCCTGGGGGCACATGCAGTGGGGCCTCCTCGTCTGAAAGTGCTGGGCCTGTCCCCGCCCGCTTGGCTCTCCCGGGGCAGCTGGAGCTGTGGCTCTTACCTGGAGGGCAGGGGTGGTTAGGATTCCACAGACCGCCCACCGTGCAGAGAGCTGCTGGGCACGGCGAGTTCTCAGGGTTCTCAGGGGTGGCCCTGGTGTCTCATTGGCCATGAGTAGGCTCCTGCTCGCTGCCTCTGGGCCCAGCCCCGGCCACACAGGGCTCTTGGCATTGACTGGGCTGTAGAAGACGGACACCCTGATGCTTCCCGTCTGAGGCCTGACTTCCTGGAGCACACTGCTGCTCCCCAACCTTCTGGCCTTGATTCCTGTCCTGCTTCGGCCGTGTTTCTCTGCCTCTCGTTGTGATGGAAGACTTTACCTGGCCCGGCAGGCCCTTTGGGAGAGGGGCGTGACCCGTCCACGGCAAGCAGGGAGGGGAGAGGGAGAGCTGAGCCCCCAGCCTCACTCCCTTCCCCCTCTCCAATGTCCCATTGGCCAAGCACACAAAGCTGGAGGGCCTAGGTGTCTGGTTGATGTTGTTCCCGGACCAGCCTCCCAGGGCACACAGCTGGTGGACAGGGGCCAAGATAGACTTACGGAGGGTGGCGGTGTGACAGAATACACAGCACAGAGGAGCTGCCCAGGATGGGCTGTGGAACTGAATTCCCTGACTCGGCTTGGAATCTCACCTCTCATTAGCTGTGTGATCTTGGCTGAAGTTACTTAACCTCTCTGTGCCTCAGCATACTCGTCTGCAAATTAAGCGTTTGTCCCTATAGGGTGGCTGTGAGAATTAAATGGGAGAATGCATGTGCTTCACTTAGAAAAGTGTGTGGCACACAATAAGCGTTTAATAAATGCTAGTTGCAGTGACTTGATTTCTCCATCTGTTGAAAACCCAACTGAACTTATTTCCTCCCAATCGTGGGCTTTCAGGCTTTGCCACCCACCCAGTCAGTCGTACAACCACGTATTTGATAGGACAGCCATATATTTTATTGTCCAAATGGGACACTTCTGAGAGAAAACGGGGAGCAACTGACAAATGTACCAGGAAAACAGGCTCGAGCAGAGAGAGGCCCCCGGATAAACGAGGTCACAGGGTCATCCTAATCCCACACCGAATCGGCTGCTGGGCGTGCTGTACAGACCACGTCTTCCCACCTCCTGCGGCCGGAGAAATCTCATTTCGTCTTAAGTAGCTAGAGTTTAATCAATACAAGAATTCATTTGTAAAGTAGCTCACAATAGAAGAGATTAGTTCTAACAAAAGTAGCTGCCCTCTACCCAGCTCTCCTTGCCCCTTCCCCACTTTGAGCCAACCTCTTTTAACCCTTTTAGCTGAATCTTCGAGTAATTACATTTAATTTTCAAATAAAATTCTTCTACCACTACTTATAACTTCAGTTTTCAGTTTGGTGCATCATCAGTTGACCTCCCGTGGTAAGGGGAGAATTTGGCTCACCCCGTCACCTCATTCTCCAGCTGAGCGGTCGGTGTCTAATTCCTGGAACTTCACATGATGTCCTGACGCTTAATGTCTTTTCCCACCAAACGCAGAAGCGTCGACGGACTCCCCACCGTGGGAAGTGAAGACGCTCACACCACCTCCTCTTCACACCGCCTCCCCTTCTCCGGCTCGCTTCCGCAGGGTCAAGGCAGGCCTGTTTAGACGGAGTTATGGATATATAATTAAGTCCTCTGCTTTGTCTCTAGACTGACTTTCAAATGTGAAGATCAATAAACCCAGCATTATGGCTATTTAAATATGTCCACAGAATCCCGCACGGGCGTTAACTTCCTTTCACAGAGAACTCTTCATTCTCCTTAGAGTCTCTATTTGTCTTTTTCTTCGTTGTTACCTTTAACACACCTTCATTGTTTTTTCTCTAAATCCTTATCCGGGAAAGGATTCTATTGAGGACCTCCACTTAACATTCCCCAGAGACCTGCCTTCTGGGGCCTCCAACCTCCAGCTCCTGTCTGCGCAGCTGGCTCTAGACTGTCCACTGAGGGACGGCTGTCCTGGGACCTGCCCCCCGGGATGCCCCCTTCCCAGTTCCCCAGGTCTCCTCTGCCTTGGTGGCTCCTTTGTTTTGCTAGAGAACATCCTCAGAAATACAAGAAAGAGTGTGTGGGAGACACATTTTCTTAACCATTCGACTGTTCCAGGGAAGTGAACATTAATTTACAACCTGTGTGTTTCGACCATTTCCATTTTTCCCTTTCTGACACGCATGAGTGACGTCAGTCCAGAGCAGGCGTCGGCCGCCAGCCCGGGGACAAAACCCAGTCCGCTGCCCGTGTCGTGAGTCACGCGTGGTTGTGGACAGCTGCGCCCGCTGGCTGGACCCTTGTCTAGGACGACTCTTCTCTGCACCGGTGGAGTTGGGCGGTTGTGACAGTCTGTAAGGCCTGCAAAGCCTAAAATAACGACGACTTGGCCTTGCAGCAGAGCAGCACTGTCCCACAGAACTTTCTGGATGATGGCGATAGCCTGTCTGCTCTGTCCAGCATGGGAGGCACTGGCCACAATTAGCTACTATGCACTTGTGATGTGTCTAGTGCAACTGAGGAACTGAATCTTTACTTGCATCTAATTTTAATTTAATTTAATTTAAACCCCACATCTGGCTAGTGGCTTCCACGTTCGGCAGCTCGTTGACTGGTTGAGACTGGAGTCGGACCTTGGGGAATACTGGGCCATGGTGTGGCAGCTGTGGAAGCAGGCTGTGAGGCAGATCCACCAGGACGCAGGAGTCAGGGAAGGAAGGTCTGCGTCCACTGCACCAGGCGTGGATCCCCGGTCAACCATGCTCGAGGCTCTGCTCCCTGCGCCGGTGTGGGGACAGCTCCGTCCTCATCTCACACGAGGTGGAGACTACAGGGGGGAAAGCTGAGGTGGCCACCTCTCACGGGCCACTGCTGTGTTAGATGGTGGAGGTGGTGTCATCTGCTCATCTGAAAGCCCCGGGAATCAATTCTGTCCCCCACCCGTTAGCGAGTGACCTTGCACAAGCCACTTCGTTGACCTTCAATGTCCATCTCAACAAGATGGAGGCACCCTCTCTCAGGGTTCTGGTGACAGTTGGATAAAATGTGGGCTCTTCAGTGCCGGGCACATGGTAGGTTTATAACAAATCAGAGTTCCTGGGCTGTATTCCCCAGCACTCAAGCCTGGTGAGATCTCTGTTTATGTCGATGTAAAAGGAGGGAGTTAATAACAATGCTGGAGAAATGGTGCTAAAACGAAGCTTAGCAGGTTTCTTAGCTGCAGAACGTCTGACGGTCTTCAATATGTAAATGCGCATAATGAATATCCAGCTAAAGGAACGTGTATTTCCCAGCTTCCTGATTGTGGGAGGATGACAGTCTGTTTCTTTGTGTGGTTTTGTGATGTTCCCTCACCACACGTTGTTATCACGGCCTGGTGTCAGGAAGTGCAGCACACATGTGCACACACACACATGCACACACATGTGCATGCACAGCCGAGTGACAGAACTCCCCCCTTCGGGGCTCTAGTGACCCTCTCTCCACATCGCCCTCTCTCCCCCGTGATCCACACCCAGTTACGCCTCATGGTCCCACTGCTGGCCAGGCTGTGCTGACAGTCACTCAACACCATCCCCGCCTGGAATCTCTATTCTCTTTGTCATTTTCTGTCTCTGGGGATGGGCACAAAGGCGAGTGACAAGCGTTTTGCTTTTCGTCTCCAAAAAGTGGTGAAAAATGGACACCCAGGCAGCGGAGGTGACAAGGCATCTGTCTCTGACGGGCTCGTCTATAATTAAACATCAACCAATCCGAGTTTTGCCCAGTGCAGCCGCCTGCTCCCTGAAACTTCCACAAGCACCGGCGCTAATGAGGATGCCAGCTAATTACTTGCAAAATGATTAAGAACTCACACTGGGACAATGGATGCGTCTCTGCAGGGAGCCCAGCGGCTGCTCCTCAGGCCCCTCACCCGCCCGCCGTCGGTTCCCCTCCTGGACGACGGCGCTGACCTCCGGCAGACAGCACGCCAGGGCTCCGGGCTCAGCACAGGGCCGGCAGGGCCTCTGCCGCAGGAGGGCAGGCGAAGGCTCAGGGAGGGTCAAGTTTATCTCTCCAACCCTGTGGAGACTCCCTCCGCCTGGCAAGACCACCTCTGCTTATCTCATTTCCTGCAAGTTCTGGAGCTGCCATAGGGCCTGGGAGTTTGCTTTCCCTCCAGGGCCCGCTTCCCGGAAGGAGGAGGGCATCCCAGGCTGACTCGGTGCTCTGCACTTGGCCGGGCTGTCGGGCGAGGTGGCTGGCGGGGCTGGCGGGGGACCAGGTTCAAGTCTCGGGGGCTGTACGCAGGGGGCTCTGAGGGCAGTCACCACCCTGGAGAGTTGGCTTTGCCTTGTCCCTGTCACCAAGGAGGAACCTGAGGGTCTTCCCTGCTTCCTGCTCTGTGCCGGCCTCGTCCCCTCCCCCAAGGCAGCGCAGCTCAAGGCCAGTCTCCTCCTGAGGGCGAGCCTTCCTGACACACCCCGCCTTCCAGAAGGAGTTCCGTGTTCCCTGAGAGACCCAGAACCTGGACTTCCCTGGACGGCGCTCTCCGCCCTGACCAGCTCTGCAGCCTTGACTGAGGCGCTAACACAGTCCCTCCGCCCCGGGCCTCTGCTGGAGGGTGGGTGGGAGCGGACCCACCGTCGTTGCCTTCTTCTCCCCTGGGCCAGCCCCTCCCCTTCATGGCCGGCGGCTCCACCTCCCGGCCAGGGGACAGGGAGCGCCCACGGGGATTCGGTGTCTGGACCCGCTGGGAAGAGCCTAACGCGTCTCAAGCTGCACCCGGCGGAACCTCACCCGCAGAACCGCGCCCGCAGAACCGCGCCCGCAGATCCGCGCCCGCAGATCCACGCCTGCAGATCCACGCCCGTGGGACCGCACCCGGCAGAACCTCACCCGCAGATCCACACCCTCAGAACCTCACCCGCAGAACCGCGCCCGCAGAACCGCGCCCGCAGATCCACAACCAGCAGAACCACGCCCGCAGAACCACGCCCGCAGAACCGCACCCTCAGATCCAGGCCTGCGGAACTGCACCCTCGGAAGGTCTCCTCGAGAACTTGGCTCCAGGAAAATGCCAGAATCTCCAGAGGAGAATTAAAGCATGCTGATGCTCGCACGTGTGCACACACACACTCACACACTCACCACACACTCATACCACACACCACACTTAGACTCACACCCACATCACACACACACCTTTCTTTCTAATCAGCATCCCCGTCTGATGAGCCCCAGCACTGTCTGATTTAAAAACAGCCCTGTTTGAAGCCATCACTGGACTGAGTTTTCAAAAATTTTGCTTCTAATTATGAAACCTCTCAGCGGGAGGCCTCCAGCTGTCCCGCTCACCCTTCCTGGCTCTGAAAGGCTGTGGCTGTCACATGGCCCCCTCCCACAACTCTGCCATCCCCGGGGGCCCAGGAAACAGAGGCAGGGGTGCCTCATCTCCTGGCTGCAGGGACCCCTCCAGCTGGTGGAACGCAAGGTGACATTCCTCATTTCCCTCCTCCCTGTCCCCTGCTCTGTCTTACATCCCAGGCACCTGTCCTCGAATTTCCCTGAGGACCCCAGTGGGGCATGACACAGGCCCTGCCTCCAGAAGCTTGCGGTCTATTGGAGAGAGGCCTGGGCCACTGTAGTGGTTCAGGATCTTACGATCTGCAAAATCTCCAACACCCGTGATCCCACCTGACCCTCACATCGTCTTCATGCTGCCGCCTGGACGGAGAAGGGACGGCCAGACCCAGAAAGTGCTCAACAACGAGCCAGCCCCGAGCTTAGGGCTCCAGGCACAGGGTGCCGCCTCCCCCCAGCAGCCTGCAAAACCGAACACCCCACAAGCCCCCGAAATTCAGGCTCCAGAACCTCCTTTGTTGGGTGGAGGAGAAACAGGACGGTCCCATCAGTGGACTGAATGTAAGGCTGCTCACACAGAATCTTTCTATATTTTTCTACAATTAACATTAAACATTTTTTTTTATTTTGAAATCACTATAGATGAGTTGCAAAGATAGTACAGAGAGGTCCCGAGTCCCCTTCACTCAGTTCCCTCTGGAGGCTGCATCTTACAGGGTTACACGCACAGTGTGATAAAGACCGCCGGCCCTGGCGGTCTAGTGGTCAAGGTCCTGCGTTCTCGCTGCCGTGGCCCAGGTTCGTTTCCCTGTCAGGGAACCCACCACCAGCCTGTCCTTTTGCACCTTTGTCAAAAATCAGTTGGGCATATTTGTGAGGGTCTATTTCTGGGCTCTCTACTCTATTCCCTTTATCTGTGTGTCCCTCCACCTGCCAACACCACACTGTCCAGGCGACTGCAGCTACATAATTAGTCTTGAAATCAGGTAAACGGATTCCTCCTAGTTTATTCTTCTTTCTCACAATTGTTTTAGTTATTTTAGTTTATTTGACTTTCCATGTAAGTTTTAGAATAATCTTATCTTTATTGACAAAAAAATCTTCCTGTGATTTTGATAGGAATTGTGTTAAACCTGCATGTCCATTTTGGGGAAATTGACATCTTTACTATGCTGAATCTTCCAATCCATGAACATGGTATGTCTCTCCATTTATGTAGATCTTTGTCGCTCTCCTTCATCAGCACTGTGTGGCTTTCAGCATGCAGTTCCTGTAGATGTTTTTATAGATGTGCACCTGTGTCATTTTTTGAGCAATTATAGACGGTATTGCATTTTCAATCTTGGTTTCCACATATTCATTGCTAGTATTTAGAAATGCAAGTGATTTTTGTATGTTGTTGTGTATCCTATGGCCTTGCTGAGCACACTGACTAGTTTGAGGAGCTTTTTTTTTTGTTAGTAGATTTCTTGGGACTTTGTATGTGCCACCCACATTGTCCACAAACAAGCCAACTGCATTTCTCCCTTTCCGATCCATATGCCTCCTCTTTCCTTTCCTTGTCTTATTTCACTGGCTAGACCTCCAGTCCCGGGTTGACCAGAGCGGGACTGTGGGCATCTTTGCCTTATTCCCGGTGTCAGGGGGCTAGTGTTCATTCCTTCACCATTAGTTATGATGCTAGCTGATGCAGCTGTTTTTGTCAAGGCCCTTTATCAAATTGAAGAGGTTCCTTCTACCAGTTCTCTAAGAGTGTTTATCTTAAATGAGTGTTAAATTTTGTTAAAATGACAAACTCAGGGTGTGCTTTGAGGGAGGGCACCACATCTTCTGGGAAAGTAAAAGAGGGACCCTGCCTTTGGGCCAGGTAAGGAGGATCTGACGAGGGTCCTCAGACTCTTCAAGGGCCCTGGGGTGGGAGAGAGTGCAGGGCATGCAGGGAACAGGAGGAAGGCCAGCCAGGGAGAGCGTGGAGGGAGGGGAGGCTGGCGTCAGAGACCACAGTGAGTCAGGGCTCAGTCCTTGTCCTGATGACAATGCGGGGGGAGGCAGAGTGGCAGAGAGGAGACCGGTTCAGAGGCCACCACAGTTTCCAAGCTCAAAGGCAATGATGGCTCAGACTGTGGAGGTGGGAAGCAGAGAGAAGTGTGGGTAAACCCCGCAGGCTGGGTGATGGGCTGGATGTCAGGGTGACAGTTAGGGGGGTGTCAGGAGCCTGGTCTTTCTGTGGGTGCCCTGTTTCCTGGGAAGGCAACACATTAACTCAAGAGATTGCATGAGGAGCCTGTATGGACCCAGGAACTTGCTCGTTCACCGCGCCCGGCACACTAAGCCCTGTGTGAGCAGCACCTTACAGCTTAGACAGCACCTTGAACCTCCATCATCTCAGGTTGCCCTGCTCAGAGCCCTTCAGTGGCCCCCACAGCCAGCCCCCCACCACTCGCCATAGCCCCCCAGTCTCGTTTGGCTGTGCTGCTCGGGGCTCCCTGGACGAGTCCCCTGGGTCAGGCTTCTGTGCCTTTTCCCATGCTGTTCCACCCCCTGGCCTGGCCTCGGCTTGCTCTCCCATGTCCAAGCGCAGGACCAGCCTCTGCTTTGGAGGCCCAGCCGGGGTTCTTCCCTCAGAGAAGCGAGGCCCTCGGGGCTCCAGTTACACTGTGCGTCCGTTATCACGCACGGTTGTAGGGGAGGTTCTTGTTTCTTTCCAGGCCTGTCTTCACAAAGCGTCTGATGCTCCTAGAAGGTACGACTCCTCAGGTTCCTTTCTGTGCCCCCCGCAGAACTGCTATGCTGCTGTGCCCCAGGGAATGTGTTTTTGCTAACCTGGGTTTTATGGACATTAAAGTGTGTGGTTCTGTGGAGCATCAGGCCCAGGAGAGGCGGAGGGAAGAAGGTGAGCTGGACCCAGGCTGGTCGAGAAGGAGGGTGAGCTCGCTGGAGCCTCAAAGGGGCAGGTTACGGAAAGGTGTGGGAACTGACAAAGTCAGAACCTGCCGGAAGACGGTGCAGGCTGGGTATCTGCTGGGATCCAGGCACAGTAATCAGAGGGAAGCTGGCACCAGCGTGGTTACCTGGACGCTGGGAGGCAGGTGGTGATGGGCCAGACCGCAGTAACCACAGAGAGCAGTATGCTCCCGAGAGCTGGTGGTGTTTGCAGCTGCTGGGAGCTCAGAGGAGCTCCTACAGGGTGGGTGCTGGGACCTCCCAGGGGAGGCTCTGCAAGCTGGTGCAGGACCTCTGAGCAGGCGGGATGCAGACCCGGGCTCTGCTGGTGCCTCTGAGGAGGAGGTCAGCTGTGCTGGTGTGACGCTGACAGGCCCTGGGAACAGCAAGGGAGTTCCTGCTTCCCACTCTGGCTTCCACTCTCTGCTGGCAGAAATTAAGAGCAGACAGGTGGCCAGGGGGCTGAGGACCATGGCTTGCAGATCCCAGCCCCAGGGGCACAGAACAGAAGAGGGAGGGTGGACTTGGAGGCAAGAGACAGGGGGAAACCAGCTCTGGATCAACAGGAAGGGAATTGGGACGAATCGATCGTTCATCCTGTTTTTTTTTTTCTTTTTTGTGGTGAATTAAAATCAAACACCCACATCCATCCACCCAAATTAGCATTTTGTCATTTTTGCTCCGGATTTTTTAAATATAAAGGAAATGAACCATTCTGGTCAAGTTGAAGTCTCTGTTGTCCTTGGGCCCAGAGAAAAACAACGCTCTCGACTGCGGAGGAAGGACGTCGGAACCTGTCCCTCTGTCCACACTGTGACGCTGTGCTGGTGGAGACTGCGTGGCATTGCCCTGGGGGCTTAAAAATCGCATAAGAGTGAATTAGAAATCAAGACTTGTTATGAAGCTATAAAAATTAACATGCTCTCCTGCTGTGTGTATTCCACAATTTACTTTTTCACTTAAAATATGCTTTTGAAATCTAACCGTATCGTTCATTACACGTGCATTTCACTAACATCTTGTAGTTATGTCGGAATTTATTCAAACAGACCCCTGATATTTGGATTTATTTTCAACTTGTGCTGTTACAAACACTACAGTGAACAGTTCATCCATTTGTCTGGGCACGCTTCTCTGTCAGATTTCTGTAAGATGCTATATTCCTCTAAGTAGATACAATGAGTCAAATATTCGCACATCGACACTTTGAGTGTTTGTTTAAATTTATCTTAAATTTACCTACAGCAACGTTAGCTCTCTGTGGTACCCAGTTGGACGGGTTTTGACAGATCCTCAGAGGCGCACGTCCACATCACACTTAGGATACGGAACAGTTCCGTCACCCCCCAAATTCCCTGGTCCTGCCTCTCTGTGGTCAACCCCTTCCCTCACCCCCGACTCCTGGTGACCACCGGTCTCTGCTCCATCCCCTCAGTTTCGCTTTCCCTAGAAAGTCACACGATGTGATCCAAGAGTGGGTGGCACCTGGGGTCTGAGACTCACCGTGCCCTCGTGTGCATCGAATTTGCTCCTGCAGGTTGCTGAGGCATATTCCATGGTGTGGAAGGAGCCCGGGGGTTCATCCTCCACTCATCGGAGGATATTCGTGGGGTTCCAGATTTTGGTGATTGCAATAAACATTCACATACAGGTTTAGTGGGATTACAGGTTTTCATTTCTCTTGGGAAAATAACTAGGAGTGGGATTGCTGGCTCATAGCATAAGTGCATATTTGACTTCTTGGATAAATGCCAAACTGTGTTTCCAAAGTTACCGCTGTCCCATTTTGCACTCCCATCAGCAATGCATGGGAGTCCCAGGTGCTCTGCATCCTTGTCAGCCCTTCATATTGTCAGATTATCTATCTATCTATCTATCTATCTATCTATCTATCTATCTGTCTGTCTATCATCTATCTATCTATCATCTATCTATCCACATATATATTCATATATATTCACACCCACACACACATATACATTGTAGTAGGTATGTATTGCTCACTCCTGGTGGTTTTCATTTGGGTTTCTCTATTGGTGAATGATGTTCCCTATATTTTCATCTGTTTATTTGTCACCAGTATATTTTCTTAGGTAAAATGTCTATTTAGATCCCTTGCCCATTTTTTGTTGGTTTATTAGTTTTCTTACTACTAAATTATGAGAGCTGTTTGTATATTCTGGATACAAGTTTTTTGTTGGCTATGTGATGATTTGCAAATATTTCCTCCCAGATGCAAATACTTCTCCCATGAAAATGTCTTTTCATTCTCTTAATAGTGGCTTTCACAGAGCGAACGTTTTAGTTTTGATAAAATCCAACTTATCAACGTTTTTGTTTTTATGTACTGTGCTTTTGGTGTTGTATCAAAGAGAACTTTGCCCAATTTGGGAGCTGGCAAACTGTATCTGAAAAGGCCAGATAATAAATATTATAGTCTTTGTTGACTATGATCTCTGTCTCAATTGCATATTCTTAGTTGTTGTTTTGTTTTGGTGTGTGGGGGGCAGGTGGTGTTTGTTTTCACAAGCATTTAAAGATGCAAAGCCATTCTTAGCTCAAGGGCATGTAAAACAGGCCTTGGGATGGATTTGATCCATGGGCCACGATTTGTTGACTCCTGGCCTAACCCAAGGTCACAAAGATTTTCTTCTAGAAGTTCTGGATTTTTACATTTCACTCTCAGGTCTGTGACCCATTTTGAGTTAATTTCTGTAATATGTGAAGTATGTGTCAGGTTCGATTTTTTCATATTGCTGTCTGATTGTTTCAGCACCATTTGTTGAAAAGACTGTCCCTTCTCCATTGGGAAGGCCACTGCTTTTGTGTCTTAGTAAAACTCACTTGACTCTATTTGTGAGGGTCAGTTTCTGGATTTTCTATTCTGCTCCATTGTTCAATGCTTTTAAGAGGTTGTTTTAGTATTTCTTCCAGTTTTAGCAGAGAAGTTGGTCATAATCACTGAGCCCACCATTACCGGAAACAAAAGTCCCCTGAGTTTATTTAACCACTGATTGGTATTCCCTCACATGGGATTATTTTCCAAATGCTCACTCACAAATAGTGCTACAGGCAACCCTGTGCATGGCCCCTGTGCACACACCTGAGGGAGGTCTCCAGGCCCCAGTGGTCAGCAGCGTGCTGCCACCCCTGCTGTTACCTAGTGCTCTCACAGGGCACAGGATCGCGGTGTTAGAGGCCAGGGGTGCTAGACACCCAACAACATGAAGAATTTCCCTGTATCTCACACAAATTTCAAGTATCCCATCCAAGCATTCATGCAGGTCAATCTGTTTCCCCAGTTTATTACATATATAAAAATATTTTTGCATGGATTTAATCTAAATGGAACATATATGCTGAATTTTCCAGGAATGAAAATGCCTTGTAAATACAGGTTAGATAAAACTGTGTTTTATTCAGAACTTTTCCAAAAGTCATTCACCTTTTCAGATAATCATGTCACAAATGGTACTGGACCACTCAAGTGGCTCATTCTATCCTCTATAAATGTCACCCCTAGGAATTGTGCAGCACATAACCTCTCTTCTAGAACCCACACAATGCATCTCTATTAGTCTGCACTTACATTACTGGTTAAACAGTGATTATACACACACGGAAGTGTTTTTATTTAGTCTTGTTTCAAAACACTGTATGTAAAGTGTAGACATATTCGGCTAAATATTTCAAATACAGACTTACTCATTATTAGAAAATAAAAGCATTTGACACCTTCATTCAGTCTTCCATTTAGCTGTGCCTGAGCATTTACGTGTTGAATTACATATTGTTTTACTATAAATTACTCTCCTTTTATTTCTACTTTATACTATAGATGGGGCATTAAACTGATTTTTTTGAAATGATATGTGCTGGTTAGGTCGTATTGCCTATGATTTTCATGTCAGGGGAGTAAAGGGGTGCTCTACAGTATTTACAATGAGAGGGGCTTGCTGGGTGTGAAGAATAGAGTGGAATCCCTGTCGCTGGTCGCCAGGATGCTGTCCATGGTGCTGAAACAATGACTTCCTGCCCTACAGCCGCCTCTTCCCCCGCGCCCGCATCCTCCTTAGCCCTTGTGCTGTCAGACAGACATGTTGATTTGCTTTTGTGAGGAGTGTGAAGTGGTATCCATTGTTCAATTTGCATTTCTCTGATTGCTGGTGAGTTTACGCATCTTTCCCGGCTATTGGCCACTTGTGAATCCTCTTTGGTGAATTGAAGTTCCTAACCTTTGCCCGTTTTTCTATTGTATTATTTACTTTATTCTTAATGATTGGCGGAAGTTATCTGGACACTTGTGCTTTGCTGTGTGTACTGAGGTTGTCCCTCCCTGCTGTTGCGTTTCTTTCAATCGTGCTTCTTTATTTTTTAATTTTGTACCAAGTGTTTCGCCTCCTGTAGTTACATTCATCAATCTTTTGCTTTAGATATTGTTCTCTTTGAGCCTGGTCTAACAAATTATTTCTTATTCTTAGGTTATAATGGAAATATCCTATAATCCTTTCTAGAAGTTTTAAAGACTTTTTTAAAAATTCTCATTTATGTCTTTAATCATGTGTAATTCATTATATTGAATAGGGTGAGGGAGGGAATCTAATTAATTTTTTTCTGATGGAAAGTTCCCATATTAAGTCATCCATCCTGGTTTGTAATACAGCCCCTATAATTCATCAAATTACCGTATAGACATCATTCTGTTTCAGGGCTATTCTGTGTTCTGTTTTTTTTTTTCCATTGATCCGTTTGTAATTCCCTGTGCCATTATAGTCCAGATTTATTTCCTATGTCTTCATAATATTTTTTGACTTCTAGTATGCAAGTCCCCCTTTTGTAAGCTTATTTTCTTCAAATTTATTCTTGGACTTTTACTCCCCCATATGAATTTTGGGATTGGCTTATCAATTTTCACTAACAATACTATTGGGTCTCTGATTGGGGTAACACTGGATTTATTAATTAATTTGGAGAGAATTGTAATCTGTATGATATTAAGTCTACTTGTCCATGAAAATCTCTTCATTTATTCAGATCTTTAATTATATCTTTAAATAAATTAAATAACTTGTCATTTTCTTCATACAAATTCTTGTGTATATTTTATTACATTTATTCCTAGGTAACATAGTTTTTGTTGCTATTGTAAATGGGATTTTTTTTCTCCATTACATTTCTTATTTGCTATTTTATGGTACATGGTAACTTTATTGATTTTTTTAAAATATTGGTTCTATATCCAACTACTCTGTTTTAATTTGTTGATCACTGTATCCAGGAACTCTGCTGATTTCTCTTCTCAGCTCTAATCATTCCTCCAAATTTTCCTGGACAATTGTGTAATTTGCAAATAGCCACGTTTTTGGCTTTTTCCATTGTCTATCTTTTTTTCTTTTCTTGTAGCACAGATTACGCCTCCAGTGAAATGTTGAATAGTAGCACTGATTGAGGTCATTCATGTCTTATTCCTGACTTAAATGGAAATGCTTCTCCAATTCAATGACCAATTTTCTTATATTCAATTTTACATGATATAATATTGTTAGAATCATTTTATTATGATTAATATTCTATGCTTTTAACATATACATACATATAAATTCCATTTATATTCTAATTTTATAATCTGCTTTTTAATACATTTGCATTTATTGTAATTGATTACTGTTATATTGGACTTATTTCTATCATCTTATTTTGATTTTACTATTTTTTCATCCTTTCTTGCCTTCTGTTGGATTGATACCTTTCTCTTTTACATCTCAGCAGGTTTGCCAATGATGAATTATATTTCTAATATTTTAGTGGTTTCTTAAAATTATAACACAGAGAATTAACTTTAAAAATCCAGAAATTACAGAGACATTCAGAATTTCCATCTTCCTGCTGTGTACGATCAGGATATTTCTATGCTGGTTAACCTTCACATCATTAGTTATTGTGTAGGGCTTTGTTTTAGCTTCTTTTTGTCAGCATAGAAAGTTAGTGGGATTTTTTTAATAGTTAGTAGCAAATTATGTTTACAAATGTATTTTACCAATAAATAAACCCTTTTAATTTCCTAAATTTTAAGTCTTTCTCTTAGTTTTTTTCCTCCTTGCTGAATTATGTCATTTGTTGATTCTTTCAGTGAGGGTTCAGGATGGATAATCTCTCTCAATGCTTGTATATCTGAAAAATCTCAATTTTGTCCTCCTTGAATGATAGTCTGGCTGGCTATAGAATCCTAGGTTAAACATTATTTTTCCTCAGCAATTTAAATATATTATTATATCGTCCCCAGCATCCCTTATGGCTGATCATAAATATGCCTTCATCTTTTCTCTCTCATAGCTTGTACAGTTTTCTCTCTGATGTTTTGCAATTTCATTAAAATGCATCTTGTTGTGGGTTTGTTTGCATTTATGCTGCTTCGGATAAATTGTGCTTCTCTTAGCTGAGGACTCGTATCTTTCTTTGGTTCTAGAATATTCATAGCCATGATATCCATGATTATTTCCTGTCTCCAGTTTACTCCATCTCCTTCTGAAACTCCTGTGATACGGTGTTGGACTGTCTCAGTCTGTCTTCCAAGCCTCAACTCTTTTGTATATATTATGCATCTCTTTAAAATGATCCCTTGGTTTTAAGCTTTACCATATATTTCTTTTTTTGCTTTTTTCTCCTCAAAGCTCCAGTAGATAGTTGTATGTCATAGTTGTGCATCCTTCTAGTTGCTTTATGTGGGACGCTGCCTTAGCATGGCTTGATAAGCGGGGTGTCTGTCCGCACCCAGGATCCGAACTGACGAACCCTGGTCCACTGAAGTGGAGCACGTGAACTTAACCATGATGCCACCAGGCCAGTCCCCATATATTTCTAACTAGGGGGAGGGCTTCCATTTTAATCCACATTTTACATGTTTGAAATGGGAGTGGAGGTTGTCCTACATCAGTTCAGACTGCCATATTGAATCCTGATTCTTCTTCCTCTGTGCTTGGAATCTCACAACCAGGTTTTCTCCATCATTTTTAGCTACTCATGTGGTAGGCTCAGGAAATGAAACCATTAAAATCCCCATCTTCTTTTATCTAGGGAGCTATCTATCCATTCTACTCCATCCTAGTGGTACTAGGAGTACTACTTCTCTACAACCCGGAGCAGCTGTAACAGCAGCAGCAGTGGCCGTAGTAGTAACAGCAATAGCTCCCCGCTGTAGGACCAGCCCAGAATGCTGCAGGCCCTCTGTCAACCTTTGGTGAGTAAGCGAGCACCTGTCCTTAATTTCCAGAGCACTTTCTACACATCATCTCATTTAGCTCTCACAGTGACCTAGAGGATGGCACCGTTATTTATCCTCTTCTAAGAATGATAATCTGAGCACAGAGAGGCTAGGAGAGTGACCAAGGCCACAGGGACAGCAAGTGGCCGAGTCAGGATTTGAAGCTACAACCTCAGACCTCAGGCCTGAAGTGCTTGACCACAATGCCTCTTGAATGTCTCCAGAAAAGACCAGAAAACCAGGCGTCTAGACTCATGCACATATGAACTGATCGTCTCTTTTTCGTGTGCTGATAATGGAGCATGGTGGATCGCAACCTGCCTTTGAGAGTTTCTCATTCTAAGAGGAAACTGATACGGAGACGTGATTACAGCGCACGGAAGCAAACAGCAGTGAGAGCTTCTGGAAGCCCGCGACACCTGAGCTGAGCCGTAGAGATGAGGGGAACTATCTAGGCGAGGGGAACAAGGGGTGGGTTCCAGGCAGAGGGCTCAGCATTGCAGAAGCTGATGGGGAGGAAGCATCAACTGGGTATGAGCCGCCGTGAAAAGCTGGCACTGCGGGAGGACAAGGAGTGGGGGGCAGACGTCGTGGACGTGCCTGGGCAAGGGGGCTGGAGGGGCTTTTCTTGCCGCATCAAGAACGGAACCCTTGGACCTGCAGAAAAGGTAGGGGAGATGAGGGAGGGTTTCAAGGCTGCAGAGAGACCTTCACAAAGATCCAACAACTAGGCGAGTTGTTTTTGCAGATGTGTGGATTGTGGAAAGTGCTAAAAACAAGGATTTCAGGTTGAGAAAGGACCGTTTTTATCCCATGCAAACGTTCTGCATATTTGGATTTTCTGATTTTGGTAACTGGTGCGTGGAAACCCCTGAATTGGAGGAAAAGGCACCGGTTCTGAGGCGCAAGCCCTTTGCACTGTCCACAGCACCTCCTGGGGGTGCAGACACTGCCCCTTTTCATTTTTCAGCCACATCACCACCCCCGGGGAGGGGAGAAACTGTACCCGCGGTGGCAGCAGCTCCTCCAGCACGATGAGGAACAATATGGACGAGGGACTTAATTTGAAAAGAGACGTGGCTGTGATTTAATTTAAGTCACCAGGTTAATGCATTTTCCCCCTAATTTCAACCTTGGGTGCACCACATTCATTTGCAGTGGCCCGCCTGGTTCTCTGTCAAGTTCTCAAGTCACTTTCATGCATAAAGTTGTTTATCCTTAACCAGATTACAGGCCACGGGAGGCTGGCGCTGTGCCCTTTCTTTAGGACAGCAGTTTCCAGGGTGGCGGCTGCACCTCGCCGTCTGATTAGGGCTCCTGGGGACGGAGCACATCCACCCATTCATTCTGGAGCTCTTCACTGGATGCCCGCTGTGTGCCAGGCACAGACAGGGCTGGGGATTCTGAGCTGAGTCTGACGTGGTGCTGCCTTTGGGCTGAGGGAACTATAATCTGACTGTAGGTGCAGACAGTGGTGGGACAGAGGCAGAGATGAGCTCAAGGGGATGTTTGAGGAGGGTCTTGAGGTTGGCAAGACATTCACCAGGGACACTAGGAAGAGTTCTGGGCAGAGGCAGTGACTCACGCAGGCAGCCTACTCCCACAGTGTGAGCGGCCGAGGCAGAACGTGAGGGGAGAGGATGCTGGCTGGGCTGCGGCCCTCAGTGAAGGAGCCTGCAGCCTTCATTCTGGAGGGAACGGGGAGCCACTGGGGGGTTAATCTCAAGACTCAAAGGCAGATGTCGGTGTCTCAGAGCAGAACTCCTCCAAATGGAACCTGTGTACCCATGGGAACCTACAGATCCGGGGCAGGGCCTGAGGCTCTGCATTTCTCCCAAGCTCCTTGATGGACGGCTCTGTGAGTGGGGAAGTTGTGGAAAGGACCATCCTGCAGCCAGTCTGGAGGAGAAGACAGTCTGAAGGCAGCAGGACCAGCAAGGAGCCGGCTTCAGGTCTGGCGGGACAGGTGCCATTCCTCTTCCTCCCATTTGTCCCTGGATCCTCCAGAGCAGGAAGGTGTGCAATGGCTCATTTCCTCCCTCCCTCCTGCTGCTTCTTGTGTTCATTCACTTACTTATTCCTCCTTTAAGGAAAGGGAAACACTAGGAAGGAAATATATTGTTGGGGAGTGCCATGTCCAAGGTGGGTAAACATCTAGCTGGAAAGCACACAGGGCAGAGCAGAGCAAGGTCCACAGGTCTCCCTCCTCCAGGAAGCCTGTCCTGACTGCTCAGCCCATGGTGCACACTCTTCTCCCAGTCTGACTACACTCAGTGTGCTTGGGTCACACACATTTCCCACTAAGGTCCTAAGGTCCCTGTCAACAGGAAGCCCGTTTTCTTCTGTTTCTCCCACAGGGCTCAGCTCAGGGCCGGGCCCCAACAGAAACTTGATCATGGCCTTCTGATTCTGGAGGCAGGGTTTCGGGAGGTGATTGGACCTGTCCCGGACCCTGGAGCCCCCATCAGATGAGGGCGGAGAGCCTGGACCAGAGCGTGCGAGTGACACAGCACGAGATGAGGCTCCCGTCTCCCAGCCCTGGTCTCCAGGAGGAGGCTGAGGCAGGATGGGCTGCGGGGTGAGGCCGGAACAGCCCAGAAGTAAAGAGCTTGGAGGAAGGTGAGCAGCAGTTGCTGTGGGGCCTGTAGGAGGCAATTTCACATCTCTGTGCCTTTAAACAAAACCATAAAGCCTGGATTCCCAGGGAGGGGTTTCTGGAAGAGTTAAGGAGGCACCGCTTTGCGGAACTATTCTAACTGCTTAACGATGCACAACTCAATAATAAAGGGAGAGTCTGCCAGACCCAATATAATCCGAAATTAAAGAAAAATGGAACGTATTAAAAATGTTATTGCAGTGTTAATGGAAGATGTCAGGCTGACAGCCCGAACTCCACCCGTCATGCCCAGATCAGGGAGAGCGTGTCCGGGGCCGGCAGCTCCTCCCCGGCCTCCTCTGCCCGGCCGAGGGCTCCAACAGCAGATCGGGACCGGGGCTGGGGCTGAAACCACGACAGACATAGCCAGAGCCTGCTGCTCCCTCCGCCGGGGGTCCCGACTCTTCTCGGGGAGCTGTCCAGCACCCTCCCAGATGCACAGGCTACCACCTGTGCGCGGCCTTCACCCTCGCCCGGCAGAGTTTGCTTCCCGCTCTGCCCTTCCAGCACCTTCTATGTGCCCAGCACACCCTTAGCTGGTAGCCGGCTTCTCTCCTCACTTCCACACTCATCTCCAGGCAGCCAAAACTCGTTTCTTAAAGGGCCTTTGTTGGCCCCCTTTTGAGTTTCCTGGGAGGAAAATCAGGGTTTGTAGGAGAAATGTTAGACCCTGGATGAATCTTTCCGAGGCCTGGTCCGGCTGTGGGGGTGGTCACAGAGACTACTAAGTCTACGGCACTTCCTTCAGTCACGCAGAGTCCAACCACATGGCCACGCATGGTCAGCCTGCCCAGGGAAGCTCCAGACCAGCAGTCGACACGGAATTCTTGAGTGGACATCCGTGGTTGCCTCTCCAGCCTCCATGCCCGCTTCCTCCCATAATTCCCCTCCCCCAGCCCAGCCTTGCTGGAGAAGCCACTCCTCCCCCATTCTGCCCAGGTGGTTTGAGTGGCCCTACTTGACTCTGGAGATAATCATGTGACACAGGCCTAGCCAATCACAGATCTGCACCTCCCTGGCCACACGATTGGCTTATGAGCATGTGGTCCAAGCTCTTCCAACAGTGTGGATGCAGCAGGTCCTTGGAGTAGACTGTGCTCCCTCCTGATGGGTGTGAGGCTGCAGCTGTTTTGTGACCATGAGGGACCTGGAGGGACTGCCAGGGATTCTTGGAGAGTCTGGGTTATCTCTCACAGCTGGAGAATGAAGCTGGAGCTGTGTGGCTGGAGGCAGAGTTGAGAGATGGGAGGAAGCTTGAATTGTCACACCTCATCTGAGCCCTGAATCCAGCAGTACGTGGTGAGATCACCCCAGGAATTTCTGTTGCATGGTCATTGAATAATACACACGCACGCACACACCATCTTTTTCTTCTCTTAAGCCAGTTTGATTTAGTCTCCCCTACCGCACCCCACCCTAGTAGGCCCCCTAGCTGTTACTGAGATGGACCAAGGGGGATCCAATGGGGCACAGGGGACTGACCAGTCCGCAGGGCAGAACAGAGAGGAGCAGCACAAGAGGGCCCAGTGTGAGCCGTGCAGGTGCTCAGGTGGAGGCGAGGGGACCGAGGGATGAGTGGAGAAGAGCCAGGCACAGCCAGGGCTTATTGGAGACCACCATGGTGGAAGTGGGCCCCTGGTCAGTGTGGCGGGGGTGGTGGCAGGGTGACGGGGGTGACGCCTTGGGGGAGTGAGCTCTGGCAGAGAGGGAGAGTCAGACTAAGTCGTGGCTCTGAGCCGGGGCTGGTTTCAGATGTCCACAGATTCTCCAATACTCCTCCCTGCAGGGGGTGGGCCCCACTCGCCCTCCGCTTGAGTGCGGGCTGCACTCGGTCATTATTTCTAACAAAGGAGGGTGGCCATGAGGGTTTGTGATGTTAGAGCCAGGATATCAGAGACACTGCGGCTTCCTCTCCCGCATCTCCCTCTCTGTCTCCATCTCCCTCTCTGTCTCCATCTCCCTCTCTCTGTCTCCGTCTCCCCCTCTGTCTCTGTCTCCCTCTCTCTGTCTCCGTCTCCCTCTCTGTCTCCATCTCCCTCTCTGTCTCCATCTCCTTCTCTCTGTCTCCATCTCCCTCTCTGTGTCCATCTCCCTCTCTGTGTCCATCTCCCTCTCTCTGTCTCCATCTCCCTCTCTGTCTCCATCTCCCTCTCTGTCTCCATCTCCCTCTCTCTGTCTCCATCTCCCTCTCTGTCTCCATCTCCCTCTCTCTGTCTCCATCTCCCCCTCTGTCTCTGTCTCCCTCTCTCTGTCTCCATCTCCCTCTCTGTCTCTGTCTCCCTCTCTCTGTCTCCATCTCCCTCTCTGTCTCCATCTCCCTCTCTCTGTCTCCATCTCTCTCTCTGTCTCCATCTCTCTCTGTCTCCATCTCCCTCTCTCTGTCTCCATCTCCCTCTCTGTCTCCATCTCCTTCTCTGTCCCCGTCTCCATCTCTCTGTCTCCATCTCCCTCTCTGTCTCCATCTCTCTCTCTGTCTCCATCTCCCTCTCTCTGTCTCCATCTCCCTCTCTGTGTCCATCTCTCTCTCTCTGTCCATCTCCCTCTCTCTGTCTCCATCTCTCTCTCTCTCTCTGTGTCCATCTCCCTCTCTGTGTCCATCTCCCTCTCTCTGTCTCCATCTCTCTCTCTGTCTCCATCTCCCTCTCTCTGTCTCCATGTGTGTGTCTCTCTCTGTCTCTCCCTCCCTCTGTGTCTGTCCCCCTCTCTCTCGGATCCCTCCCTCTGGGGGAAGCCGACCGTGCATTGTGAGGACACTTGAGCAGCTGTGTGGGGAGGCCATGTGGTGAGAACTGAAGCCTCCGGTCACCGGCCACTTGAATGACCCCTCCTGGAAGCGGGTCCTGCGGTCCTGGTCAAGCCTTCAGATGATGCAGCCTTGGGTGATGTCTGAGCTGCAGCCTCCTGGGGGATCTTTAGCTGGAATCACCCAGCTACGCCGCGTCCGAACTCCTGACCTCAGAAAGGGCGTGAAATCAGAAATCCTTGTAGTTTTCAGCCCGAGTTTGGGAGGAAACCAATACAAACCTTCAGCAGCTGTTCCTTTGTGAGCTGGTAATCTGATTTCTCTGAGTTTAGTGTCTGAACGTCTCTGCAAAAGGTAAAGAAACCCACCTGTGGCGTTGTTGAAGGGACTACGGAGAGTCCTCACTCAGCTCCCGCCCTGGCCAGGGTGCAGTGCGAGTCGGGGTCGCTGCTGTTGTTACAGGAGCTCTGAATCTTCAAAGCACGTTTGTTCAGGTCAGCGGGCAGAACGCCGAGCCTGACACTGTGACACAGGAAACCTCAGAGGGCAGTGCTGCACAGCGGCCATCAGCATGGGGACACCTGAGTGCCAGCTGTGCCACCTCCTAGCTGTGTGACCTTGGGCAAGACACTTACCTCGCTAAGCCTTGGTTCCCTCAGTTTGGAAAGGGAGCCCACAAAAGTGACTGCTGGGGTTGCGGTGAGGGTCACACTGAGTCAGTTGGTGATGCCCTCTCCATGGCACCTAGCCAGGAACAAAGGAATGGGCGTCCTGGGGGAGATGCTGGGAGTGTGCTGGACCCCCGGTGGGGAGGACGGGGAGGGCCAGGAGCCACAGATGGAGAGCGGGGTGGGGGGGGCGCAGCGGGGCAGCTTCCTGGGAATGTCTGGAGCTGGGCTCCCAGGGAGGCTGCACAGGAGGCTGCTCTCTGGCCGAGGGGCGGAGGCTCCGGCCACCAAGGGTGGGCGCCGGCCTGCAGGGCTGGGCAGCTTAACCGGCAGACACAGATCTGCTCCTAGGAAGGGGGGTGGGAGGGGCTTGCGGCAGGTGTTGCTTTCCTTTACTGAACCGAGATGTCCTTTTTTTCCTGTCTTCACTTCTGGCCAATTAGTGTGTCTCGGGCTGGTAAAAACGAGAAACGAGAAAGAAAACAGTTGGGAGAGAGCACAGAAGGCCCCAGGTGCCGGCTTTGGCGCGAGCAGGCATTCTGCCAAACATGGCTCTCACGTCCTCCGCTGGGCTTTTGACCTCTTGCTCCCCGTTTGGCTGTAATAACGGTCATCACGAGCCCTCTCTCCAGGCCTGGCCGGCAGTTTCACATCCCCCGGATCTCGGCACCTGCCCTGGGAGCTGGGAGGCAGAGCAGGCCTGACGTCATGCCCACTGTTCCTTCCAATAATTCTGTCCAAGGCCTGCCTCTCTGTGAGGCCTGGAAGCATCCAGAAAGGGGGGGACTCGCCGGAGCCATGGGGCAGGGAATGGAGGGACTTTCTGGATACCCCACCTTCCAACCCGTGACTGTGGCCAACTCTACATTTAAGACCGTCTTACGGGCCAGAGCCGGGAGGGAGTGGGGATGGAGGGCTGACCGGAGAAGAGCAAAGGGCACCCGGCCTGCCCCAGGCCTCTGGAGTCCGTGCCCCGGCCAGTGCTGGAGAGTCGCCTCCGCACCCAGAGCCCCAGAAGCCACAATTATTCAATGGCGATAATCAAGAGGTTTAAGAAATTACATCATTTGACATCTGAGAAGTGTGGTGTCGGAAGGCAGAGTTTGGTACTTGCTGGCTATTTCCACCTCTTCCCTCCCTGAACCCATAGGCCCTGTCCTAGTGTTCAGAGAAGGATGGGGAGTGGTGGTCCAGCCAAGTGAGTGAAGGGAGCCAGGGGCAATGTGGAGGGGGTGTGTGCAGAGGGAAGGCGGGGCGGGGAGTAGGGTAGATATGTTGGGGGACAATGTTGGGTCAGCCCTGAGCAGGAGCTGGCAGGCCATGGGTTCTGCCCAGGAAGCAAGCACAGGAGGCGGGAGCTGAGTTTGTGAGGGACACTGACCCACTCACCCCCGGCCACAGGCACAAGGCACAGAGTGCTGCCCGCTGGGACCGAGCCATCCATCTGCCCCCATCATCTCCACGTCTGTGCGGTGCTTCCTCTGCCTGAACCATCTCCTCCCTGCACCTCCCCTCCCTGCCCCCTGCTACAGGCCCACAGACGGCCCTGATGGCCGCTGGCCGGGAGCAGGTGCAACTGACAGCTGGGACTCCAATCCCAGCTCGGCTCCTTACCAGCAGTGTGACAGTAGGTGTCACATAGCTTCTCCAGGGTCATTCTCCTCATCTGTAAGCGGTGCATGACACCTGCCACCCTTCTCAGCGGGCTGTGGGCCTCAGGGCTGCAGAGTCACATGCCTGCATCAGGTGGCTGTCCCATAAACGGGTAGCACCACCACCATTGAGACCATCTGCCGAGCTCAGCCTTGCAAACCACAGCCCAGCCCCAGGGCCGACCAAGCCCTGTGTCCACAGACTCGGTGCCTCTCCCGGCCACACCATAGACTGGCTATTGGCCCAGCCAAGCCACTTCACCAGTCTGCACCAGTTTTCCCAGCTGTCAAACGGAGGGGGTGACCAGCCCCTGCCTCCCCCTCCCAGGTGGGGGGGCCCAGGCTCAAGTCAGGTCAGGCGGGTCAAGGAGCCTTGTGAAGATGGAAGCCTGTCTGCCCTGGATCCACCGCCTGCTTTCCTCTGGCCCTGCAACAGGTCCCGTTTTCCAGGCCCTGAGTTGCAGGTTGTGCTGTGGAAATGTGCAGGAAGCTTCAGACGTCCTGCTTGACTGTAGCCCTGAGCACTCCCTTCCCGGGCGTGGAGTCAAAGCAGAGACGTTTCTTCTCCGGGCAGGTGCCCGAGGCGCTCCTGTGATGCAGTTGAAGATGGGGGCTCTGTCTAGAAGGAGGCACATCTTCTGCCAGTGCCCTGGATGTGGGAACAGCCTCCAAGGGCCTCGGGGTTTCTCTTCCTGAAACCGCTACATGACATTCCTCTTGTCACTGAGGTGGAGATGAGACAGGGCCTTATGAGATCTGATTTCAGCGCTCAGCCCCATGCTGCTTAGTGAAGCCTGCAGCTGTCAGGGGCACAGGGAAGGCTGAGGAGACGCCAGCTGCTCGGGAAGGGCTGAAGCCTGCCGGACACACGCTCCCACCTCTGAAGGCCAGGCGGGCACGTCCTGGGGACATCGGGCTGCTTGGTGGTGAGGACCTTCCCAGGAGGGTGGGAAGATGCTGGCTGGACCCACATTTCTTATTTTCTTCTTCAGTTTTATGCCTCTTGCCAGAGCAAGTCTCCAGCCACTCAGGCTGCACTTTGCCATTTTGATCCAAGGCTTTGCTGTTGAAGAGGATGGTTGAGGGGAGGGAACGCGGATTCGTCTCTCTGGCCAATGTGAGCTGACCGCCAAGTGAGAGGTCCCCTCCGAGTGCCAGGCTCTGTGCTAGTCGAGCAGAAATAGAAGACGTGTGGGATGTGCTCCCGGTGTTGGAGTTTGAAGGTTGGAGGAAAGGAGGTTGTGATAAGCCAAAAATTCACCCCCAAAGATCTCCATTCACATGTGTTTCCTCATGATGGGTAACTAGATGTGGAATTTCTGGTCAATTCCATCTTGATCCATTCTGTCAGTTGTAGTATCCCTCCTGTGCACTCACCCTCTGGCACCTGACATTAACAGTCTTTTATGTTTCTCACACTATTGAGTAAAAAAAAAAAAAAAAAATCCCGCCATTGCTTTAATTTGCGTTTCCCTGATTTCTGGTGAAGTCGAATATCTCTGATCTCATACTGAGAGTTTGGGTTCTTCTGCCTTGAACTGACCACACCCTTTGTGTAATTTACCTTCTCACTGTTGATGCATGGGTGCTCTTTTTATATTACGGGTATTAATTCTTTCTATTTAAAGATCCAGCAAATATTTTTTCCAGGATGTTGCTGTCTTTTTAACTTTGCTTGTGGTGCCTTTTCTTGCAGACAGAAAATTTTCTTTTTTTATGGCCTCAAATATTTCAATATTTTTCTTTATATCTTATAGGTTCATGTCTTCCTTAGATGATTTCCTGAATTCCAAAATTCTAAGAATATTATCCTATATTTTAAGATCTTTATGCTTTTTTCCAAAAATAAGTTTAGTTTTATAATTCGCCTGGAACTTATTTTTGAGGATGACACGAGGCACACATTTAACTCAATGTTTTTCTCCAAATGCATTGTCAACCATCCAAACACGAAATTTTTGATCGGGTCCTCCTGCCCTCGTGAATTTAGACAGCATGTCCTATGATAAAGTGAATTCCCATACACAGGCCTGTTTTTGGACTTTTTATCCTTTTTCCTTCATCTATCGTCAATTTTGGCACCAACATTACCCTGCTTTGATTCCTGTAGCTTCCTCGTGGTGAAATCCCTCCATACTCTTCCTTTTATCCCAAATTCTCTTGGATCTCTTGGCCCTTCCCAGCTCTGCCCTGTGTCAGTGCCACCTGTGTATCCCCTAGGAGGGCTGGCCTCACTCCACCTTGGTACCATCCTCAGAAGCTGGATGATGGTTCGTAAATGATGAGCACCCCACACCTGGGATGAACTCACACGTGGGAGAATGGCTGCAGGGTGGATTTTACTCCTGACTCCATAACTAGGGCTCAGAGAGCGTAGACTGCTTGCCCTAGATCACACGGCGTGTGAGTTGCGGTGCTGGGGTCAGGACTCAAATGTCCCCACAACAAGGAAATCAGCAGAGTCCATAGTCCGGGAGCAACCCTCCTGCAGGGCACCTCCCACCACTTCGGGCCGGCAGGGCTGTTTGTAGGTGGTTCCACTGAATAATTCCCAGTTTACAGATTGGGAGACTGAGGCTCAGAGCAGATCAGTGGCTTGCCAAGGTCCCAGCTGGAAAATGACAGACTCAGATTCAGACCTGTGTCTGTCAGACGTGGCTCTCAGCCATGAAACAACGCTGCTTCCTAGCAGCAGGTCAAGGCCCAGGGAGGCCGGGGCAGCCCCTGGTCCCAACCTGGTCCAGTGAGCAGAGCACTGTTCGGTATAAACAGACATGGGAGGGCGACTCAGGGCCTCAGAGATCACCAAGCCCAGCTGCCCACTCTGGTGGAAAAAAGGCCAAGAACAGGGATGTTGTCAGGGGCTTTTGCAAAGGGGCAGCGAGTCTGCCCCCAGCCTGGTGCCTTCTCCTTTGTCCGCAGAATCCATTTAGTCTCGGGCCGGAACTACTGCAGCACTGTCTTTGAACATGGAGGGCCCAGTCCCCGGCGGTCTGAAGGGTGTCCTCAGGCCT
Source organism: Tapirus indicus (assembly GCA_031878705.1). Lineage (NCBI taxonomy): Eukaryota > Metazoa > Chordata > Mammalia > Perissodactyla > Tapiridae > Tapirus > Tapirus indicus. The sequence continues at coordinate 3,038,101 of CM062935.1, forward strand.
GGCAGTGCTCCCTGCCCACAGGGGCTCCGGGTGGGCATGGGGCGCGTCTGTGAGTGGTGACCAGGAAGGCAGTGTCCCCGCTGCAGAGAGAGCACGCGGCCTGTCCACGCTCCCGTGGGAAGTCTGGAGCGTGAAGGCACGGTTCTGTGCCGCCGTCTGGTTGGCTGGGAGCAGGGCTCCTCCTCGTCTCCCCACTTCAGCGCCCAGGCTCATTGACAACCAGCGACGACAGTCATGTGGGATGTCTTTGGGCCAAATTCAATGCAAACCCCATTTTCCCTTTGACGGGAAGATGCCTCCCTCCTGCCCTGAGTAAGGTGTCTGCTCCTGAAATCAACTTTTCTGGGCCTGCGCAGCCCCAAGCCGACGTGACAGGACCCTTACTGAATGGTGCCTTCAGCACCGCACTGATTGGACACGGGGGAGCCAGACAACGTTCACTGTCCTCTCTCCTCCTTTGCAGGAGCTCAACCGCAGATATCACACGGGGCCTGGCCAAGATGGTACAGCCGTGTCCACCGGCCGTGATCCTGCAGCCAACTCAGAAGGGCAGCAACCACCCAGCTCATCACTGATGTTACTGTGCTCAACCCGGACTGCTGTCCCCACTGTCCTCTGTCTGCTGGACCACCACCGCCACCCTCACCTGCCCACCCTCCCCTGCCCACCTCACCTGCGCACCCTCACCTGCCCACCCCACCACCACCCTCACCTGCCTAACCTCACCTGCCCACCCTCACCTGCCTACCTCACCTGCCCACCCTCACCTGCCCACCCCACCACCACCCTCACTTGCCCACCCTCACCTGCCCACTGCACCACTGCCACCCTCACCTGCCCACTGCACCACTGCCACACTCACCTGCCCACCACCACCCTCACCTGCCCACCCTCACCTGCCCACTGCACCCACCATGACCTGTACGTGAACTCGGAAACCCACAAGCACAGCCACCTCTATTCCATCATCAGTAGAATAGCTCCAACATCTCCTGCCCTCTGTGCCTCTTGTTGTTTTGCTATCACCTAACTTCATTTTGAACTATCGACACGTTCAGCAACAGCAAATCCCCCAAACACGGTGAATGAAAAGTCAGATATGACACAGTGCTTATTGTGTGACTCCACTTAGGTGAAGTTCTAGAAGAGTTGCCACTAATCTATGGCAATAGAAATCATGACAGTGGTTGCTTCTGAGGGTGCAGGAGAAGTAAATAACCATTGGTGCGAGAGAAATTTGGGGATGTTAGACGCGTTCTGTATACAATCGTCAAATCTCATCAAACTGAACTCCTAAGGTTTTTGCGTTTCATTTGATATACCTCACACCTCAATGATAATAATGAAACTAATAATCGTGGTCCTAAAAAGCTCATGGGTTGGAGGAACTTGCATCCGACCGTGATGGAGCCGGGTGTACAGGGTGATCCCTTCTCACCACCAACAGCCACAACACTTGTCAAAATAAAGGAAGCAACTCTTCTCAGCATGGGCAGCACTGGTGCCCGAAAGCGATCCAGGAGAGAAGGGTGGCCCATGACTGTCCAGCAATCTGCCTGGGGACAATTTCCAACCACAGCCTAGAGAGCTGGGTCTGAGCAGAGCGCAGTTGACCGTCTGAGCTCAGAAGGCAGAAATCAACCTGTGGGGCACCTGAAGCCACTAGAATCTGTGGGGCAGGGATACAAAGAACAGGAAACAGTGTATAGAGGGGACCCCAGAAATACTGCAACCCTGGAGTAAGGACCAAGCCCCAGAGGAAGATCCACTCTAGATTCACCCCCAACAAAGCCTATGGCTAGCCTCTGGCCAAAGCTGTAGGGCACACAGTTTGTGGGTTATCCCTCCAAGTCAGTTGTGAAACACCTTGCACTTCCTCAGATTCGCACTAACAACACATGCAAACAAACTTCCATGGAGTTCAGGTCATCTGCCTGCAACGGAATTGGCTGTCATAGGAGAACCAAGTCTCATCAGAGAAAGAAAACAGAACCTACAGTCTTCACCACAAAGGACCCATAGTGGCTAGAATCCAATCAAAAATTGCTAGACAGAACAAAGGAGTAGAAAAATGTGATTTATGGTCAAGAAAAATTAAATAGTCAATAGAAATAGCACTTGAGATGGCCCAGGTCCTGCAACAGTAAGGACTTTGAAGCATTTATTATAATTTTATGCAGGAAGATATCTTCAAAGAATTAAAGGAAATACAGTCTTATGAGCGAACAGATAAGTAATCTCAGCAGAGAAATGGGAAGTATAAAAAAGAAGCAAGGGAAATTCTTGAAGTGAAAGTTACAATTGCTCAAACGAAAACTTAACTGAATGGGCTTTACCGAAGATTGGCGATGGCAGAAGAGCCAGTGAACTTGAGCAAAGATCAACAGAAATGATTCAGTCTGGAGAACGACGGGGGGAAAGACCGAAGAAAAGTGCACAGAACCTCAAGGACGAGTAGGATCATCCCAAACCATCCAACACAGGGGGCGAGAGTAAATGTTTGAAGAAATAATGACTGAAAACTTCCGAAATTTGATAAAACTATCAGGAGTTCTTTTTTTTTTTTTTTAAAAAAACTCACATTGAAGAGTTTAAAAATATTTAAAAGTAAACGGTAATAAAAGCATACTAATATTTTTTGTGGTAAATCTTAGCTTTAAATGCATTTATCAGACAATAGAAAATAATAAAAGTGAGTTAAGTTTTCAGCTCAGAAGCTAAAAAAAGAACAACGGCAAGATAAAAAAAAATGAAATAGGAGGAAGAGAATAATGAAGATAAGAACAGACATTTAAAAACAGAAAACAAAGTAACCAAATCAAAGTTTGGATTTTGTTTTTGTTGCTTTTGTAAAGATTAATAAGACAGAACAATCTCTGGCAAGTTGTGTGAAGAAGAGAGAAAGAACACATGAATAGACATATTAGAAATGCAAAGGAGGAACTACTTTGAGTTTCCCGATGCCAATAAATTTGAAAGCTCAGACAAAGTGAGTAATTTCACAGAAACAAAACAGAGAGACTGTGTACAAATATAAAATGATGAGCCATCCTCTGGGAAGAGGCACTTTTAAAGCATATAATCAACAAAATATTAGTATTCATAATATACAAAGAATTCCCATGGATCTTTAAGGAAGAGACAAAATATCCCAAAGAAAAATATGTAAAAATAGATCAGTATGGATTTCACAAAAATAAGGTACACGAATGGCCAATAAACTATATAAAGTAGTCAGAGAAATGCAAACGACAGCAAGGAGATGCTGTTTCATTCCCTCAGGCTGGCAGGATCCACTGCCTCTACCAGGAGCAAATGTTGGCGAGGAGGCAGGGAAGTGGGGAATTTCATGAGCTGAGGGCTGAGTGTAAATTGGGCAATGTTTGTGCAGGGCAGTGCTGTGTACTGCACGTCATGTCCCCCAATTAATACCTTAAAGTTCAACCCCCCAACGTGAACAGTAGGAGCACTAGGAGGTGAGGTCTTTGGGGGTAATTAGGTTGTGAGGGTGGAGTCCCACTGATGGGATTAGTGTCCTTATAGGAAGAGACATCAGAGAGGATGTCTCCCCACCACGTGCCGACACAGCGAGAAGGTGGCAATCTGCAAGCCGGAAAGAGAGCTCCCGCCGGGAACCGAACCTGCTGGCAGCTGGATCGTGAACTCCCCAGTCTCCAGACCGGGAGAATCAGTGTCTGTTGTTTAAGCCCCGGTCTGGTCTTCTGTCACAGCAGCCCACGCTGACCGGGACATGCAGGTATAAAACATGTAACGTTGGGAACCCAGCAATTCCACACCTAAGACAAATACCCGAGAAACCCACACACGTGTGCACAAGGAGCAGCGCCCGAAGATATTCATTGTCTCAGAATGTGTGACAGATAAAAAATGGAAATGATCCCAAAGATATCAAATTAGAGAATGGGTAGATCCGCCGGGGTGTGTTCACGCTATTGCACATGTGCAGGAGCCGAAAGGAGTGACCCAGACCACACATGGCAACATATGTGAATCTCCAGAACACAGCGCTGAGTGGGAAAGGCAGAGAGCAGACTGGTGAATACAGCACACCATGTACGGAAAGGTTAAAATCCTTCCAGTCGGTAAGATCGGCTGTTTATGGAGACGTGTGAATGCAGTGAAAGCGTGCCATGGTGAGAGGGAAGGGTCGTCAGTGGCTTTGGGGCGGCAGTGCTTCTGGAGACGCCGAAAGGAGAGCGCGTCGGGCGAGAGCAAAGATGGGGATCAGATGGTGAAATATTAAAATGCGTTAACGTGGGCTGTGGGTACGAAAGTGTTCCTTATTTCATTCTCTGCAGTTCTCGGAATATTTGAGATATTTCTCAGTGAAATCATTTTCACTTCTCCGCAGCACGCAGACGCTCTCAGGGACATAACTCGGAGAGGAAGAAGCCAGACATAAAAGACGGGCAGTGTGCGTCCCCTGACACGAAGTCTACAGGCAGCAGAAGTTCAAGCAGCAGCTGCCCGGGCTGGGGGCACCCTGCCTGGGAGGGGGCCCGGGTCCCGACCCGCAGAGCATCCACAGGTGCATCCACAGGGCAGCGCGTTTCAGGTTTTTCCGTGTGTGTTTCACCTCAGTAGAAAATAGTAGAAAACGTGAAGACTAAATGTAACGCAGTTTCCTGGAGGGGACCCTGGAGCAGACAAAGGATGCCGGGGGGAAACTAAGGAATAGGGGCAACTAGGTGTGGGGTTTACGGCGAATCTCTAGAAATGATTTGGTAAATCTAAAACTGGCCTAAAATGAAAGTTTATTAAAAAATAAGAGAAAGTAAGCACACAGTGCTTCCTGTCACGTAACTCCCTCCTGCATGCGACAATTCAGCCGTCCATGTGGCGGTCAGGGTCCCGGGTGAGCGAGCCCCCAGCTCGCCCCGATCCCACCGGGAGCCCCGGGGCCTCGGTGCTCCTGCCCGGCTGTGCCTTGGTTTGAAGTTCGGTGTCTCACTGTCAGCTTCAGCCCTGGCCCTGCCGCCCCCAGCCGCCCGGGTTCGGGACAGTGCCGCCCTCTCAGCATCCTCACCTGACAAAGGGCGCTGGAGCAGCGCCCGGCTCTGGGGGTGTGGACACTCACAGAGGCCCCCGCCTACACGCTCAGCCCAGTTCCTGGCAGGAGCCGGCGCCCCGCCGCTGGGCTCTTCTTGTCACTCACCACTGCCTCCTGCTCTCAGCCTGTTGACCGCTCCTCAAGCCTGAAGTGCCCCGAGCGGTTCCTGATGTGCCCGGGGCCCCCAGAGTGGCAGGGTGGGGCCATTAAGAGCAAGCCCAAAACCAGGCATGCAAGGGGCAGGACTGGCACTTGCCGGGAGCCCACCCTGGGTCAGCAGGGCAGGACCCCAAGCGGGCGAATGGGGAGCAGAGTAGGCCCAGTGCTGACGATGGCCACATGTCAGGACTCCCCACTACTGCCTCTGTGTTTATGAGAGGCATTTCCTCTGCCCTGGCCCGTTACAGTCCCTCACTCTAAGTCGGCGACCTTTTCCAGCGGATCCGAGACGGAAGCTGAGCGTCAAGGCCCTCCCCGTGTCCTCTCCGTAGCCCCAGGCCACATGGGCAGAGTGGTGCCACTTTGGAGGGTGGGGGCAGTGAGCCTCGCTGACAGACAGAGGAGGCCCGCAGAGCCACCTGGCCCTCCAGAGCGGCATCCCTAACAGGGGTGTGGGGAGACAGCCGGGTCCTCCCCACTCCTGGCCTGACCACTAGGCCTGACACCCCGGCCCAGAGGCCCCTGGCTCCTCCCGCCTCGGGGGAAGGCCATGCGCCAGAATTGTAATCAACACCAGACAGGAGTCATTTGTGCTCCTTACAAGACCTGGAATTTTCTCCATGAAAATTTTTTCCCGTCTGGAAAAGACACTAGGACGGGCTAATACTTTTACTTATAGACATGTATGGCTGTTAAAAATAAAGTTCTCTCCCCACTAACGAGTGTAAGCAAAGGCAGCACAGACCCCCGCCCACCATTCAGCAGGAGGCCCCATGCACATGTGCGTACGTGCTTCCGGATTTGTTATTGACCAACCACAGGCTTTTGTGACAGTGCATGTGGCCGGGGGAGGGGTGGCTGGGGGCATGTCCGGGCAGGGCTGGCCCCGTGCGGGGTGATTCTGAAGCACTCAAAGCAACGGCCAGACCCACCCACGGCCCCCACCACCTCACCACCAGGCTGAGGACACACGCTCCCTCTGGTCCAACCAGTCCCTGGAGAGACTGCTCGCCCCCTCAGCCACTGCCTGGTTCTGGGCAGTGGGGGCAGGGCGGGTCCCCGGGGAGGTGACCCGGCCTCCGGCTCCTCTGTCTGTGCCTCTCCCTTCCCAGGCCCCAGAGCCTCCACCCCAGAGCTGGTGCCCTGCTCTCACCTGGCCCTGGTGACGGATGTGGGCCTTTTCGTGATCACCCGAGTGCAGACATGGTGTCTGAAGAGTGGGTTTCCTCTCCCAGGGACTGTCCCTCCCCGGCACAGGCCTCCTGTTGGCAGCACTGGGTGATGGCTGGGTGGGGGTGGGGGAGGGAGCGCAGGCACCATTGGGACACGGAGTGACCGGGGCTCGGTTCCCGTTCTTGGTGACCACGAGACCTCGTGCCCATCACCGTCTCTCTGGGCTCTGGGTCAGCAAGCAGACACGTGGAGGCCCCCGGTGGACGGCGCTGTCACCCACGTGCTGTTGTTCCCTCTCCCACCACGGGTCCAGTCCCCTCCCCAACCCCGTTCCTTCAGGGGCTGGTCTGCTCCCTAAGGTCAAGGGACGTGCACTTTGTCCAAAGGCCTCCCAGGTGTGCTCAGTGGACAGTGGCCATTGTCAGAATCATCCAGTAGATTCTTGAGCACAGTGTTGGCTAAGAACTTGTAAGTGTCCTTGGGAGGCTCCAGGGAGACAGCACACGTGTGGGCCTGGCACTCAGGAAGGACCTTTGGAACACAAACCACTGTGGTGCCCGCTGCCTCCACGTCGATGTTGAAGGAGACTCTCTGCCCGGCCGCTAGGGCTCAGCGCAGCCTCGGCAGGAATCTTGTCCCTAGAGGACATCGGGGTCCATGCCCCTGCCCCCACACACGTGCACATGCACACACACACTCTACACGCATGCACACGCACGCACACGTGCACACACACCTGCTTGCCGGATTGTTGTCGCCTTAGTCAGGGAATCAGAGAACAGGCCGTCTGGACAGATTTGCATCAATGGCCCCAGTTGGTCATCCTTCTCTGTGTCCACACCCTTTGCCGTGGAGCACCGGCGGGGGGGGAGGGTGGTGTAATTAATTCTGATCCCACTCCGCCACGTGACTTATTTGACAAGCAGACTGAGCCGGAAGTGAAGGTGTGCCAGTTCCGAACCTCGGCCTCAAGAGGGCTTTGTGGGTTTCCGCTGCTGTCCTGCGCGCCCAGTCCACGGGCAGGACGTGTCTGGGTCAGCCCTCTGGTCCCAGGAGGAAGACAGATGGTGGAGCTGAGCTGCCCCAAGCAGGCTCAGCCTGGGCCTCCGGCTGCCCAGAGACGCGTGAGCGAGTCCAGCCGCGATCCTGTGCCCAGCGGGGCCAGCGGGGCCAGTGGAGTCAGCCGAACCCGCAGAGTCCGGCCTCTTGACCTGTGAGTGGTAACGGTCAATGACCGATGTGGTAGACCCCTGGGTCTGGGGTGGGTGTCCACACAGCCCTATCGGACCAAACTTAGCTTCTCCACCACCCGTATTTCTCTTCCTTTCTTTCCTTCAAGCTATTTGCAGCTGAAATCCTGGCTGGAAGCTCGTCCCTGGAACGCTGGCTCTCCCCTCACTCTGCGTCTTCCTCAGTGACCCGATGACGCTGAGAGCCTGGGGAAGCTGCGGAATCAGCCACGGGAACCTCACTCTCCAGAGCCTGTCCGGGCCTTGCCAGCCCTTCACATCACATCCCTTGTACAAGGACTTGGAACTGCCAGGCCCTGCTCAGCAGGAAAACACTGTTTATCCTGAACGACTGATACCCGGATGTCTCAGGACCCTGTGCTTCATGTTTCATTCCTGTTTCGTTCCTTCCTTGGACTGCTGGGACGCTCAGAGTCAAGTTTGTAGCCCGTCTTAGAAACTTAGCTTACACATTTTTGTGTATGAGGAATATTGTGTCCTTTTACTCAACGTTATTTTCCCTTCATTGTTTGGTGGTCGTTAATGCTGCCCATTTGGCTCTCTCTCCTCACAGGCACCGAATGGCCGCACACCCCATCCTGAACTCAGGCCCGAGACTTGCTGCAGCCAGTGAACTGTGGGCAGTGGAGCTTCACCAGCAGGGCTGGTTTTGCCCCTATCTCCCTCTGGCATGGCAACTGGCAACATTCAAGACGGTAGATGTGACATCAGCCTGTGGCCCTGAGTGACAGCACTGGGCTCCTGCTGGCCTGTGAAGGGCACCCCCAGGGTGAGCACAAAACAGCCCTCTGTGTGTCCGAGTGGCTGAGACGTGGGGCTGTTTGTTACTGCAGCATAGCCTTGCCTCTCCTGACTGATGCACTTGGATTTCATGAGCCAGTTTCTTCTTCTCTCTGAATACTTGTGGGTACTTGGGGGTCATGTATTATGTAAATAAGTAAAAGACCCCATGAATGAAGGTGCAAACACTTCTCTTTCCTTGCTGGCTCCTTCCTACCACCTGCCTGCCTGGCTCTGCTGCTCTCTGCCAGTGTTCCAGACCCTCTTGTCAGGCCCGACTCAAGGCCCCCTCCTCCTCCAGAGCTCGTCCTTGAGACCCCAGACAGAAGTGCTCTATCCCTCCTCCAGACCCCAGACACTGGACTGTGCAAAGTTCAGACACTTGGTGCGTGTATTCTTTATGCACGTGTTTAAGTCAACCTCCCTTCTGAGCACCTACTGCATGCATCTCCTTCAGTAGTCACTGGGGTACCAGTTCTTACTGTATATGCGAGGCAGAAAGGCAGTAAGATGCACTCACAGTGTGGGGAGCTCATCACTCTACTGGAGGGAGTCCAGTCTCTGGGGCTGGAGCTGGGGGTGTAAAGGAGGAGCTGTAGGCCTGTCTCGGCAGTGGGCAGGGGACTGGGGTGGTCTTCTTGGAGGGGCTGTGTGCATGTCACCAACAGGCAAGCCTTGACTTGAGCCCTGGTCTCTCGGACGCCGTCCAGCGCTCTTGCCTATCCTCCCAGGAGGCAATGCAGGCCTGCAGCCCCAGAGAGAGCGGGCCGGGCTGACGATGTGGGGGCTTGAGCCTGTTTGGGGCCAGGATCCTAATGGACTGGGAGGAGCTTCAAGCAGACACCAGCTGGAACTTGGGCTCTGCCCCTGCTGGGGAGAGTCCTGACACACACACACACTTAGTTGCTGCTGGCCCTCCCCAGTGGGCTTCCTGGCCCAACTGCCTTTCATCTTCTTCCAAATCCAGTGTGGTCGCCAACCACCCAAGCACCTCCAACCGGGCCAGCAGTTCAGGAGGCAGCCGAGCCACTGCTGAGAAGATGAGTTTCCCCATGACAGGCTCCTCGGAGAGCATGGCCCATGGGACCACTTCCAAGGGGCTTACGGAGCAGAGGACATGCTCCCTCGCCTCTGGAGGGCTCTGCCGGGCTGTGGGTATCGGCAACCAGCTGCTGCCCTCGAATACGGGCAACTCGCCCACACCTGTCCCCCTCTGTCTCCGTGGGGGCCCCACCCAGCATCCCAGGTGTGCGCTTCAGGCCCAGCTCATCCTTTTGGAGCTGGAAAGGCCTTGGTTGCCGCCTTGGTGTTCTGATTAGCTCAAGGATTCAGAGGGGCCATCACCCCCCAATGTAGGCCTCCCTCACTCGGCTCATCTGTCGGGTGGTGGATTATTCCTGATTCCAGGGATTTGCTGGGGTTCTGGTGAGGATGAAGTGGGGATATTTGATACATGTTGGTTCTCTATACGTGGAACTGTAACTCATTTCTACTTCCCTCTGGGAAGTCATTCACTTTCATTCCTGTTTGTTAAAGCCCCTTGCACAAGGCTGCTTCCCTCCCCTGGGCTGTGCTCGAAGACCCCTCCCCTCCTACTTGTCCCCTCCTGTTCCAGCTGGATCCTATTTGGGGACCTGAGTCACTCAGTGGGGAGGATCGGCAGAGAGAACCGCCTGGGCAAGGCAAGGAATTAAGAAGGGTAGGGCTGGGGGCAGAGGCGTCCACCCCAGATCCTGTCCCCAAGGCCGCCCAGGGGCTGCCACGCAAGCCGAAACTATAAACAGAGGGCTGTGTGGAGGTCACCGTGAGGCCTACAACCTGCCTCCACGTCCAACTGCACCTGGAGTGGAAATAGCGCTCTTCCCCACAGGCCCGGTCTTCCTTCCTGCGCCTCCCCCTCGCGCAGCCTCCCTGAGGTAAGGACCAGGGCACGAGGTTGCCCCCTTCAGCCTGGCCATGGGGGCGAGGCACTGCAGCGCTGCTGCCTGTTTGGGCAGCCCCGAGGCCTGAATCACCCAGCAAACAGAGATGGATGGCCGGCCTTCCCGGGCTCACATTGACTCTCCATTGGGCACTGGTGGCACCTCTTCTGCCTGGTGATCATTGAAAAACACTTTTTCCTCTGCATAATGGCCTAGTTCACAGCTCCTTGATAGGAAGCAAAGATGTATATCTAACCACAGATTAAGGGGTACTGAGGGAGAAGAGAAGGCCAGTGCAGGGTCGGCCTGAGACTTAGGGAGGGGAAGGAGGGAGGGCATGGTGCCCTGCTGTGGGGCTCCCTCCCTCCCCTGCAGCCCCAGTGACTCTCCTGGGAGGGGTCAGTGGAGGTCAGCAGGGCAGGAGCCAGGCAGGAAGTCGGGGCATGAGGTCCCCTTGGGGTTTTCAGGGCCCTGGGGACTTGGACACTGGCCTCCACTGCTTTATCGAGGGCGGTGTGCATCAGTGTGCTAAGATACTTAGGCGGTGAATGGATGATTTGCAGGGCATGTCTGTTTCTCTCCTGGTTTTGTTTACGCAGAAATAGAGGTGCAGATAGGAGAAATTATCTCCCAAGGTTACAGGACAGGTGAGGTGTGGCATGGTGCACCTTTGACTTCCAGCTAATGCCACTGAAGCTCTGTGACAGTCCTCTAGTCCTCTTTGTCCTCACCATGGAATGGATGGACATGAAGGTCTGAACTGCAACACATCTCTGTGTGCAGTTGTTTCTAGAAGACCTGAGGATCTGCTAACTTCCAGTCTTAAAAACAACAATAACCATAACTGGACAATGATGATCATGATGTTGATGGTGATGATGGTGGTGGCAGTTATGATGATGTGGAGGTGGTGTCGATGATGATGGTGACGATGATAATCATGACGGTGGCATTGAAGGTGGTGAGGAAGATGGTGATAACTATGATGGTAGTAATGGTACTGATGGTGGTGGTGGTGGTGATGGTGGTGGTGGTGGTGGTGGTGATGGTGGTACTGATGGTGGTGATGGTGGTGGTGGTGGTGGTGGTGATGGTGGTGGTGGTGGTGGTGGTACTGATGGTGGTGGTGGTGGTGGCGGTGACAGTGGTGGTGGTGGTGACGGTGACGGCGGCGGTGGTGACGGTGACGGTGGCGGTGGTGGCGGTGGTGGTGGTGGCGATGTGATGGTGGTGGTGGTGGCGATGTGATGGTGGCGGTGGTGGCGATGTGATGGTGGCGGTGGTGGTGCTGGTGGTGATGGTGGTGATGGTGGTGGTGGTGGAGATGGTGGTGATAATGATGGTAATGTTGGTACCGACAGCACTGACTGAGCACTTGACCAGGCAGTATGCTGAATGCTTAACATTCTCCACCTCGTTTAATCCTCACAACCCCCCTCTGAGGTGTGCACAATTAATAGCCCCGTTTTCCAGATAAAGAAAGTGAGCGCACTGAGTCGCATGGTCTTTGGTCACAAGCTGGAGCTGGACTTTACGCCTCCTCTGTCTGATTCCAGCACCCAGGCCTCCCCCTAGGTCTTTATTCCCCACCTCCAGAGCACCGTCAGTCCTCTAGCTAGCTCCCTTGCGAGCCAACTACTAATCTTGGTGGTGTTTTAGTGCCTTTCATTGTAATCCCTGGCAGCCAGTGCTGTACATCTGCTAATTACATGTTTTATTGTCTCGTTTGCTGTTAAATATTGTCTGCACCTACCATTAAGCAAATCCACTCCTTCATGGATTTATCCTCTCCTGAACTCCCGCACACAGCCTTTCCGGGTCCATAGGCCGCTGGCCGGCCCGGGTCTCAGCCTCAGAGCCAACTCTCCTCCCTGTCCCCCCAACTGAGCCCTCAGCAGCCCCCACGCCCATCTCACTGTGCCAGCCCGTCCCCCCACCCACCACTACAGGGATCTCTAAACAGGAGGCTGCTGGCATGGCTCCCTGTGCAAAGCATCTTCAGTGTTTCTGCAGAGTCTACACAACATTGGCCACGCCCCTGGGCATGGCACTCCAAGCCCTTTGCCTGCAGGCTGAGTCCAACCAGGATTTCTGGCAGCGTGGCTCCATTCCCTGGAAGCCGACAGCTCACCAGCTAGAATCCCTACCTTTGACACTTCTGGGGCTCAAGGCCAGGCCCAGACAGAAGTTCATACCCCCAGAGCCCCATGCCTCCTGTTACTGTCCGTGCGTCACCACCTGGGATGTCAGCCTTTCCTCCCCAGCACCCTAATCATTATACTGTGCCCTCTCCCCACCCCAGCTATACCTGCCCCCCAAACCTTTCTGCTCTGCCCCCGGAACTCCCACACCATAAAGAAATCACTTGCATCTTCAACCCTGACCTCCTGTCCTTGGTGACAGGCTCCCTGGGGGACCCTGCTCATGCTCCCAACCCACAAATCACAGGGTCTGCAGGTGCAGACCTGGCCATTGCTCCTCCACCCCAAGAAAAATATGCCATCCCTTCTCTAGGGACTGCACACTGCCCCTCCCTGTCACTGTCAACTCACTGGCCAGTGGTCTCGGCACCTGGCACATGGGTTTGTACCCCTGGACCTCCCCACCATCATCCAGTATAACTTTAGTATTTAATGGGAATGGTCTTTGCCCACTCCCCTACTGCAGTCACTGTCACCATCTCTGAAACCTCAGCTGCAGAATACCGCCCTCTGTCCCGCCTCCCGTCTGCAGCCCGTGGGTTCTGTCCCTCCACAGTGCTGGGTATTGGGCCTCCTGGCACCTCCAGTCTCTTGACCCTTCAACTGTCTCCTGGTCCACCAGCCCCTGGGTTGGCTTCCTCCCCGCCCCCCCCCCCCCCCACGCTGGGCCTTCATCCACACTCTTGCCCACACCTGGTCTCGGTCATCAACTTCCTTCTGTCTGGCCTTCCCTTGCACCTACTGAGAAATCCAACCCAGACCTGGCTGGCAGTCTGCTCCTTGGTGCCAGCCCCGGCCCACCGCCTGTCCCCAGGAGAGTGCTGCTGCCACTCCAACAGCGTGATGGCTTCCCAGCCCCACACAGCCTTGTGCCCTCCTGGACACTCCTCCTGTCCCTTCTCTGCTGCCCAGAGTGATGACTTTAAATTCCTACATAATGCCAAACTTTCAGAAACTTCCATATAAGACTTGCATCAAATAACACAGTTCCTCGGGGCTGGCCCGGTGGCGCAGTGGTTTAGTTTGCACTTTGGCAGCCCGGGGTTTGAGGGTTTGGATCCCGGGCGCTGGCCGACGCACTGCTTGTCAGCCATGCCGTGGCGGCGTCCCGTATAGAGTAGAGGAAGGTGGGCACGGATGTTAGCCCGGGGCCAGTTTTCCTCAGCAAAAAGAGGAGGATTGGCAACGGATGTTAGCTCAGGGCTGGTCTTCCTCACAAAAAAAACAAATAAATAACACGGTTCCTCTTCCCCGAGAAAACAGGAGGAGAGTGGCAACACGTCCTCAGGTGTCCTGCCTGGACACAGCCTTGTAGCGGAAGGTCAGTGTGTCCTCTGGGCTCTGGGCTCGGTCCCTAGCCTTGGTTTTTAAAAAATCTATTCCTGCGTGCTTCAGGAAAGAATGATAATTGGCACCAGGCACAGATGAAGGAAGGAGACATTTCACGTCTGGCCCTCGCTCCTGAGGGAGCCTGGCCCACAGGCACGTGGCCTCCCACGCTTGCTCCCGGCCACACTAGGGGTCTCTTCTTACAAAGATGAGATCAGACCGTCCATGCCATTTATCAGCTCACTTTTCTCGCCTGACAACCCCCACGGCCATGGGGGCGGGGCGTGGAGCTGCGCCTTCTTTGTGGTCACTCTCTGCTATTTCACCCTGTGGACGATACTGTGGACAGAGCCAGGCCCCCTTGGCACCTCCTACAGGCCTGTGGGGATAGAAGGCAGTATCTGTGACGTCGGCTCCCCTATTCTGGGCACCCCTCACCAGCCGTAAGAGGCTGGAATTCTTGTCCACATGGCATCAGGGTCCTGTGCTTGGGACCCAAAGTCCCTTGCCATCTGGTCCTAATTCCCTGCCCCCACCCCAGCCACTCACAGGGCCCCACATGTGCCTCCTTTCCTGAGCCACCCGACCCATCCCCAGACAGGACGCCCTGGCTCCCCTTCCCACCCACCTCCCAGGTCCTCCTCCTCAAGACGTCTTATCCCTGGTGTCTGACCAACAATTCCCAGACCGCTGTGCAGCCCTCCAGTGATCCCAGGGGGTGGCCTGGGCCTGAGCCACTGCAGTGCACGGCCCCTACCTGGCAGACCCCCTGCCCCCTGACCTGAGCTTCCCTTTTCAGACCTGCACCCTCTCTGGGGTTCCCGGGTGGGCCTGGCTCATCCTGGATGGGCCCCCACCTGCCTGCGAAAGCTCTCGGCTGGGCAATGGGTGGTCAGGTCAGCAGGCTCCCCAGGCAAGTCCTGCCCCGTTTGCACACCTGGTGGGCAGGTGTGGTGAAGCCCGCCCACCCACCGGGAGGCCCAGGCAGCCGGGCGTTGGGACCCAGCAAAGTGGGGAACAGGGAGCCTTTCTGAGTTGCTTTTATCTTTTTCACAACACATTTTCTTAAATTACTAAGTCAATATTTGTTCAATGCAGAACACTTGGGAAACAAACAATGGAAGGGAAAAAATTACCCATAATTGCACAGCGGAGAGATAACTTTGGAGTGGGTTTCTTTCTCCCACCCCCCTCGCGTCCCTCCCCTCTCACGTGTGTCAAAAACAGGACCCTTCCAGCCCACACACACGCGCGCATGTACTGGTTCTCGGCTCTCGTGGCAATGGCTGTGGCATTCTCTATCGAACGGGTTTGTCGCTCACCATGTTTCCACGCTGCACAGAGGTTCTGTCTTGTCCATTCCTCTCGGTCTCCACCCTCCAACCGGGTCCAGGCTGTCCTCACCTCCTGCACCTCGACCCCAAAGTCTCCTGACTGTCCCTTGCTCCACCTGGCCCCTCTGCAGTCACTTCTCCTCCCAGGAGGGAAGGAGACTGCCTACATCCTTCAGCGGCCTCCTGTTGCTCCTACAATGAAGACTAGCGCCTGAGCGTGACCTGCACCTGTGAGGTCTCCCCAGTCCCCCCTGCAGCCTCCCTCCCGCCCCCTCCCTGCACACAGAGGCTCATCTCAGACACGCGCCTGTTCCCGCCGGGCTTCACGCCAGCAGCCCTCCCTCTCCTGGGCTCGCCCCTCCCTGGGCCCCGACTCTGCTAGTGGGCACAGCTCACCCAGACCACATCCCACCATGCCCCACACACTCCCACATAGCAAACTCATTATTCTCGTGCAGGCGACAGGTTCAACATCCCTTGTGTGCCCAGATCGGGGGCGGGGGCTCGCTGACGGACCCCCTTATCTCGTAGTCAGCCCAGTTTGGGGCACACAGTGGGAGCTGTCTCTGTGTTTCCTGAGTGGATGATAAATGAAGGTAACACACACCTCTGAACACACATTTTCGTACACAGCCGGGGCTGTCTCTGGAGGACGAAGTCCTCCAAGTGGAATCCACGTGGAACAGTGAGCGCATTCTCAGAAATGCTCCGTTCCCTCCAGAAACGCTGGGCAGGCCAGGCAAGTGGGCACACGCACTCAACACTGGGCAACGTCGTGTTTTTATATTTGCAAACTGTTGGGTGGAAATTTATGTGTTCTTGCTCAAATTTGCAGGTGTTCCGTTATTAATGGATTTAAATATTTTTTTCATTTGCCTACTGACCATTTGTACAACTTTGTTTGTAACGTTCTGGTTCACATCCTAAGTCTGGCTATGCTTAGCATATTTTCTATCGCTTATTTACGATAACAGTTCATGTCGTTAGCTCATTAACCCTTTGTCTAAACATAAGTTGTGAAAAATGCCCCAGCTTGTCGTTTGCTTTTAATTGTGTTTAAGCTACCATTTGAATAAGCGAGTTTGAATTTTAATGTAGTCACACCCGCCAATAATTTCTGGTTTTCTTGATGAGTCTTGCCCTAGGGTCTATCAGACACAGGCGCTGAGACGAGGTGGATGCTCTCTGTGGGGAGATAATGCAGAGAACGAACAGAAGTGATGGGACAGGGTAAGTTTACCACAATTTGGCCAACCTCTGGAAATCCTGAGTCTTACACATGTCTTTGTGAGGTTCCCCAAATAGTACGAACACTTTCCCTTCTAATTCTGACTTAGTTATTTTTTCCACTTTGGAAAAGCCAAGAGGCAGACGTTCCAATTCATTAAACCTCCTACATGTGTCTTAAATTTCATTTTCAAGATAAAATCCAAAAGACTACACGCAAGATCAGAGCACACATTCATTAAAATGCACTTTCCTGCCCACTCCTTTCTCCAGCTTCCCTGGAGCTTTAATTCCCCATCCTGGAGATCTCTGGGATCAATTAACTCTCCAGGCTGTATCTGTTTGTCAGCTAAGGCTGCCATAACAAAGCGCCACAGATTGGGCAGCTTAAAGAAAGGAAATTCATTTTCTCACAAACTCTGGAGGCCGGACGTGCGAGATCAAGCCGTCAGCA